>JAPDEN010000009.1:0-600000 GCA_027569145.1 Aspergillus funiculosus
ATACACCGCCCCACCCGCCAACCCCCTCCCCCCCCTCGGGTGGGGGGGAGGGTTTTTTTTTTAATTACCCCGCCACACACCAATCCAACCTGGTAGCGTCAGGAATTTTTCAAACCCCCCCCCCCCCCCCCCCCCCCCCCCCCCAACAAATACCCACTCTCGTCGCTCCTTCCAAGCGCAACATGGTAGCGCTCACCTTGTAAAAATTGAAAACCAAGTCCAGTTCGCACACATTGCCAAAGAATTGATCTAGGACTTCGACAAAGAAATGGATTGCCTCGAGATAGGCCAATTCGTTATCAGTCGCATCGACACATGCGCAGAAGAATAGACCCGCGTATCTCCGGTATACGATCTTTGTGCTCCGTTTGAATTCAACAAAATTCGACTGGTATTTTTGGTCTCTCGGAGCCACCAAGCGATGTACCTAAGAAATAGGGATGTTATTCACCCGTCGGGAGAGAGAGAGGGAGAGAGAGTGTGTGTGTGCGGGGATGATAACGATAGGATGCCGTAAGGGTCTCGCAACGGGATGAGCATGACGCACCTCTCCTTTGAGTTTCACTTTCTCCTCATCCTAAATTAGATTGCCGATGTCAGATAACCGTAGATCGATAGGTCCGATGCTTCAGGTAACTTGAACTTACACTGTAGGGTGCATACCATTTGGCGAGTCGAGTCTTTCCCCTATTGATCTGCTTATTAGCTCGGGGGGTGGCATAATAGCTGGCAGACGGGGTGTGCCACGACAGGACTTACTGGCGATTCTGGACCAATATAAAGGAGAGAACCATCTTGACTGATGCCCGGCTTGCAGCGCTCAAAGCAAAATCCGTGGAAACTCTGGAGAGACGCTGCCAACGTCAACTCCGCAATCTGGTCGATGGCGCGATATTGCCCGCGCTCACCGCTCTCGACACGATTCTTTGTTGAAGTTCCTTTGACTTTGTGACACCTTGGGTGCATCACGTCAGCACTGGATTCTGAATCAACATGATGGGTCACTCTTTTGCGCGAGAATTGCGACGCGGTCTTCGCCAATGCAGCATCACCGACAACCGCCGTGTTTCAAATGGCTTTTATGCTCTTGTCGCAGACACTGCGGCGATTCCTGTCAGTTTGTTACAGGCTCAAGAAGTGGATAGAGATTGCGTTGATTTCTCCTTTGTCACGCCTGATCCACTGGCCCACTTGTCATGATATTGAAGCGGTATATAAGCCGAGCGTCTCTTTCTATCGCAAGAGCATCCTGACCAACTTACAATAGAGACCTCAATACGGTTACGAAGCAAATGAAACTGGACACGGAAAGGTCGAGACCATTAGCAGAGATGCTCAAGGACAATTTATCTCTGGTGGGCTAACTGGGATTGTGGAACTACTTGGTGATGATACCGTCCTCAAGTCGCCATTTCCCGACGCTGAAATAGAAAATCACGTCCTGGACATTGCCAAAGAAGCCAGTATCTATCATCGCGTTGGCCCACATGAAAGACTGGTACGGATATTGGGTCACTCTAGGGATGGCCTTATTCTTGAGTACATGAAAAATGGTGATCTCAAAACATATATTCAAGCTCAAAGCTCGATTTCGATGAGCCTGAAGTTGAAGTGGGCATACCAAATTGCGCAAGCGGTCTCTCTCCTGCATAGTAACGGCATAATCCACTGCGACATCAAACCGCGAAATTTCCTCCTGGACGCGACTCTCGATATCAAAATTATTGATTTTTCTGGCTCTTCGCTAGACGGATCTAAGCCGGCCTCTGGTGAGGGAACTCGATTCTATCTCCCGCGACATTGGAGAGACCCACCTACTGTGGCTACGGATCTGTTTGCACTCGGGTCGACTCTTTACGAGGTTTTTCAAGGAATCAGTCCCTACGGGGAGATCCCTAGCGATCAAGTGGAAGTACTTTTCAAGAGAAAGGAGTTCCCTAATGTTTCTGATATTCCATGCGGAAAGATCATCAAGCAGTGTTGGTTGTCCCAAGTCGATTCAGCCGAACATGTGCAGGCTTTCATCCGAGATATAATTCGCAGCAGTCGATGCCAGTTTGTCTTGCTTCGAGGTATCGATTGAAAGTTCTGGTCGTCGTGTCGCATGATGTTGGACAGCCACGATAATGCTTGGTGGACACAAGATATTCACACATCCTAGAAGCTGTCAACTATTGGTGTTTTGCTCATTTTGACGGGATACAAACTTTGATTTCACTATTTCGTCACTAGATAGAAGGGCGATAAAGAATGAAGCTGATGTCTGCGCAGATATTAGGGACCACGACTGTTGAGGTAGCCGTCATTTATACTAAAGCGCCTGTCATCTGGGATAGACGTCCAAAGCGGGGTGTTACTGGTAAGACGCCAACTCTCTCCTTTATATTGGTCCAGAATCGCCAGTAAGTCCTGTCGTGGCGCAAAATATACCCTTGGGTTGCCGGGAAGAGGGGAGGGACATCACGTTACATACGTTCAAGATTCTATCTCAAAAGAAAGCGGCACAGTCACCCCGCACAATATTACCAGGAGGGGTAGCTGCAGTCAGCATACAAAAAAGGAAGGACAACAAGGGCCCTCATTGGAGGGCAAATGTGGCCATATTTCTACTGGAGTTCCTCTGGGGTTGGAGGCAGTCCGAGTCTGAAGACAATCTAAGTACTCTATATAGTTCATTCTCTTCCTCCTGCTTAACTGCAGTGCCAGAGAGCTACTCTTATTAATTACTTTACCATTCCTGTACAAGAACTAATGGGCATAGAATGCCCCAGGCCACTGAACTAATAGATATCTGTGTCTGCAAGAACTCAAAGTAGCCTTTAGATTTTGCATTACTGGCTGGAACAGACACATCCACCAGCCTCAGATGGTAGCCATCGCATGCCATTCTCTTCGCTATTTCTGAGTCATATTTTAGAGTTAACATAAAACTTACTAACAATTAAACCTCAGTATAACTTGGATGTATAAATATAACCTTTATTCCAAGCGTACAAGCCTCATCATTGCCCTGGAAATCCAACCACCAACTACTGATTTGATCACATACTTGGACTAAATACAGACAAATTCCCGTAGAATAAACAGCTCATTCCATGCATCATAAAATCTCACAGCCACCTCTAAACAATATAGAGTATCCAAAAAGGAGTGGAGCACCAATTCAAATAGTAACCAGTATAAATCCTTCATGATAGACTTAATGTGCTTTTGTCAACTGTTCTTGTTCTTGTGCTTTTATTAATCATTGCTTTATTTCTTGCTTCTTGCTCACTTTGGTCAACAGTGCCAGTGAGTTTTATGTATCCTTCTTCGTCCAACGCAAACAGAGCCTCTTTTATCCAGACACGACAGGTGATCCTTCGCGAAAACGGATTGAGTCTCGGATAGGGACCTGCGCGAGGCGGGATCGCAAAGGATCATGTAATGCTGGATCCATGACGGCTACTTCGAGCGCAAGGACGACTCTGTTGGATGAACCGTCGTTTTCGCTTAGTTTGTTTTCGTATCTCCAAGCAGTTGAGGTTTGGGGGGTATTGATGAGATGGAAAATTTCGCCCTCGTTGGTGGATGTGGCAAGGTAAAGACCCCAGTGGAAAGTATAGGCGTCTGCACGTTCCGATAAAATGAGGTAAAGGCCATTAGTCTCAAATTGCAAAGCCATAATATAGGTCAGATATATGTTGCGATTGAAGTGAATTGTTAAACTCACAGAGTCTGGGACTTACCTGGATAGTTTTCCTACTTATATATTGACAATCCCAGCAGAGTCTCTGCTATGAGCGCTGAAGGCGTCTCTAAAATTTTGATAGGCCCTTGACTTGTTGAATTGTCCACAATTAGGACATGAGACACCTCTGAAATTGGCTCTAGGAAACAGCAACCTCCAAGGGCGCTTCAAGCGCAGTTTGTTTATTTTGGGTTTAGAGCGCTTGGAAGGTGAATTGGAATGATCGAATTAAATTTATCAACCCAGGATCTGGGAGGAATTCAAAGTACAGCGCTTGGCATGAGTTTCAAGATATTCAGCCTCTATATGGTTGATTGGAGATCATCAGTCACCAACTAAGGTAGTGACTATGTATTAGCCCAGGATAGTGTCAGAGACACAGGATTAAAAATAAACTACTCCTACTAACATAATATGCTTAAAATAGTTAACCTTCTCAGGGAACAGATTACACTAGACCACAAATAGTAAGCAGTAGTGCAGGCAGCCAACATGCGGGAAGAGAAGGGCCTTTCAACAATCTGTCGAATCTCCAAAACCCTGGCCTTTTCCATCCTTCATCAAGGAATGGGTATTTCAAATTTTTATGATGGCAACAAATATCAGCCTTTTTGACTCAACTCTTGACCTTATTACATCTGCAAAACTTAACCCTACGGAACACTTGCTGCTTAAGGGATTTCTTACTGAAGCGGTCGATCCAGAATATGCGGCGCGATACATTTCGCAGAGAATCGAAAACAGCGGAGACCGCAAAGTTGAAGATGCCCTTCAAGAATTAAAAACAGCATTGGAAACAACTAGTTCTGAAGTGTAAGTAAGCAGAACATCTATCAGCTATAATTTTAAATGCCTATCATCACCTTTGGTCAGTTTCCAAGAGAGGAGATATGGGACCAAAAATGGCGGATCTTGTCAAGAGTCGAGATGACATGTCTTGCTGTTTGGCGCCAGATAAATTAAATGTGAACAATGCTGCTCTTATTGAACCTGCATGGATCATACCACCAAGGCTCTTTGATGACGAGCAGATGGAACCCCAGGTAGGCTTCTTTTGATATCAAACTCAAAGCAATCTCTCGCTAACTTCTATACCAAGATGCCACTCTTTTCTCTTTTGGAAGCTTTTCTAACGCCCGCCAAAACATCACAACTGCAGAAACCTCTCTGTGATAGGAATGAAGCACATATATTAAAGAATCTCTGGCATTTATCACCAAGCATCCATTCTGCTTTTAGAAACGGCCATGTTTACATCATTCCTCTTACTGGCCAATGGATCTGGAGTATGGCTGAGGATGATCAGTAAAATGCAATGACAGCTCAAGTTAGTTTTCCTCCCATAGAAGATGCTTTACTTTTTACTTATATAGTCGGATACCTACAGTATAGCTTTGTCCGGCAGTGCCCCGAGGAATCCAAGGACCTTTATTTCAGTGACGGGACCCCATTCTCCGCATATTCTCGTATATTCAGCCTGCATACGGACAACCCAACTACTCATTGTCTTCCCAGTCCTTTTTTATTTCATATACACCAAATGATAGCTTCTTCATTACATCTTTTCTTTATCGAAGATCGCATTGCCCAAGGCTGGCCATCAGCCCCATTAAGTAGGTTGCTTCTATTTTCAGTATATTAAGTCAAGCAGGAGCTAAACAGTAGTCTGGAACAGTTACTTGGAGTAAACCTGCGCAACAAATAATGCGGAAATTTTGGCATTTTGTGCCCAAGACCATAAGAGTGTACACCTACCATATCATGTCGAAAGTAGGAAAGTACATATACCCAACTGACCACGCCTTGGTCCACCGGCTCCCTTTCGGGCTATATTTAAAGTCCTGCGCCCGCTCCCAACGGAATGAGGTGGTGGCTTTACAACTTCTTGAGGATTATACGTCTATTCCAGCCCCGCTGTGGATTGATGATTATGAGGGAAATGGAAACACAACCTTGATTATGACCTCAATGCGGGGACAACCGCTGAAGAGTGTTTTTCATAGACTTTCTTATCAAGAGCGCGAGCACCTTTCGAAGGATTTAAAAAAAAATTATCTATGAACTTCGGCGCATTCCAAACCAAACACCCTATTGTTTTGCAAACACATTAGGCAATGCCCTTTTTGATTACCGTGTTGGTAAACTTGGACCGTTTGTTCAAGCATCAGATTTTTATAAATACCTTATCCCAGAGCACACGTTTCCTGAAACTAGGCAAGCAGCTGGCCGAATCCACTCACGTCATCATTTGTCGACCTTCACCCATGCAGACATTAATTGGACAAATATTCTCATTGACCAAGGTAGACTATCTGCATCGGTAGATTGGGAATGTGCTGGATACTTTCCTGAGTATTGGGAGTTTACAAAAGCAATGTATGGAATAATGAATCATGAAGACATGGAGAAGGTTGTGCGCGACATGTTTGATCAGGACTATACAGACGAGCTGGAAGTGGAGAGAAAGCTTTGGGACGAGTCACCATGGGGTATTTAGGATTCGGATCTCAAATTGCAATCCTGTTGAAGTAATTGAGTGTTCTCATGCTTTGGAAGGTATAGGTAGGAGTGATCTGTAATACAAACCAGACCATCCTGGCCATATAGTGCTAATTTGGTTTGTTCGAGCTCCCAGGACTACTAAAGGTAGTAGTTGCCATCTTCACAGTGTGTATCTTCCACTTTTAAAAACCCAATTAGTTACAACTCTAGCATAAAGACAAGTAACAGTGGCCTTAGCTAATCAATCAGGCACGATTGCAGTGAGAATCACGTGAGCTCACCACCTACTGCTAACCTACTATAACAAGAAGGGCAATGATCTTGGCGTCTATAGTTTCTCGCCCAGTAGGAGGTGCCAGCAGTAGCCAGCCATGCCGGTCTACATGCTCTACGGCTTCCGGTGGCCACGGGCTGGCTTCACAGGCATCCGGGTCTACGTTGTCCTCAATAACCTAGAAGATGCGACGGCAGAGTACATCCAGAAGCCGATCACCACACATCTGCTCCTCGAATCGTTTAAACAGACCGAGCCCCATATCATCCCGCACCTCCCTGAACTGCGCTTCATCGAACAGTATGACCCCGAAGACGAGAGCGACGAGGCAGTTAGCAAGCCTTATGCATACGTCGGCGCAAAAGTGATTAGCGTTCCTGATGCGGGTTCTGGCACCTGTTGGAATGCCGACCTCTTCCAGGAGAACCCGTTGGAGCCCGGTGCTGCGAAGGCGCTGGCGGAGATGCGAGACAAATATGCTGCTGGGGAGAGGATTGGCTGGTGGATTGTGTACAATGGAGATCCTGAAAGATATTACCCCCGTAGCGAGGGAGAAGAAGAGGATAGTATTATGGATGAGGATGAAGACTACGAAGAAGAGGGTCATGGTGACGATGATGCTGATGGATATGGTCGTAATGAATATGCGAGCGAATCTCCTTCGACGCCAACGGCAAGTTTTCTCCCTAACCTTCTCTTTTTTTTTTTTTAGATGGATTCTAGTTGATTGACTGATGCGCGCTTTTTTGCTGTTATACAGATGAGGTTCCCTGAGAGATTAACTCGTTTTTTCAGCAAACGATCTGCGTGATGGCTATATGACTTATGTTAGGATACAAAAGGAAGAGGGTTTTGGGTGGGGGATCATAGGTTTCATCAACAAGCTGGCTTTTTGGTGTCTGCGGGAGTCTCAGTCTATTACGGTGGGTAGGATATTTGTATTTACTTTTGTTAGGATTCTTTTTATTTCAATGACAAGATGGGCAAATCTCAACTAGAGCCATATCCCTTCTGCCAGTTAGCGTCGAACGTTGCCTTGTCCACAGTGAATTCTCGGATATAGTCCCTTTCCAGGTCGTGCGCTCTTCGACCCAGCAGAACCAGGCTGTGAAGTGGCCGTCCCATGTCGACTTGAGTCAATTCTTGCAGTGTTCCTGCGACCAGTTTCTGGTCTGGAGCTCCTACCCTAGCAGCCCCCACTGCAAGGCTGTCTGGACCATAAATGCCCTCTTTCCGTTCTTCCTCGGTTTCCAGCATCTGGCTAGCGCACTGCGCGACAGTCATGTACCTCGGAGGTTCGTAGATCATGCGCCCTCTAGCCAGGTTCTCGAGTGAAGGCTCTTTTACCTTGATATCTAGCAGCACGAGGGTATGGAGTCCGAATTGAAGGTTCTCCTTGATGCGGTCGTAGTAGGAGGATGGTTTCCAGTTTTCCGTGAAGAACACCATACTAACTGTCTGCCCGAAGTTGTAAAGCTGCAGACCCGTGCAGCCAATGCCCGACATAATGGACGCATTCGGGATAACCTTGGATTCAATGCCCATCTCGCGCGCTCGCAGGACTAGGTCCGTATGTGTCGTTGCTCTACCGCGCGGAAAAGACGTTAGAATCACACGCAAGGCGAAAGAAGTAGAAGGAAGTGATTAATAGGGAATCATACCCAAACGGATCTCCGACAACGAGGAACGCGACGTCAACCTTATCGGCATCTGCGAGGATGTCATCGCTACCAGTTTCAACGAGCTCACGGTCGGCCTCAATAACAGGACGGCCATAGAACGCTTCCTACTAAAGCAACCCATCATTAGTTAACAACAACATCACAGCAGAACAGGGTATACTAGTTGCTCCAGGGAATCTCACTAGTTTCTCTTTACTGATCAGGAGAATGCTGGTGTATGCTTCAAGATAGACCCGCTCGGCTTTTTTCACAACCTCGAGGCCGCGGACAGTAATGTCCGTCTCGTCCGCGAGCCCCAGACCCACGAGATAAAGCATTTTGTCTGCAATTGGTAGTAATCGAGGGGCGTGTTCTCCAGAAAAGTTTCGTTCATTGCCCACCCCCACCAAAAATGCAGCCCAGCGCGGAAGACGGAGAAACCGATGATGCGCTCACTCCAGCCGCAGTTGCGCCAACGACTTCTTCTATAGTTATCCCTTCACCATGTCTTTCATTGCCCTCAGATGAATTTGCATCTGCTGCCATGTTTATACACTAGGACTCTTCTGATTCTAGGCTTCTTTTCTGTTTGATGAAGCGTTCGACTTTCGATGCTAGATTGGCAATATGTCTAACGACCGCACCCCAAAGTACCGGCAGGAAATCCAGCAGGTAAGCCTAGATCAAGCTGTTTTCAATCTGGTTGTTTGTCTCTGTTGTGGGTAGGATATTGTCTTGGATGTGAAACTATGCATCCAGTATATCTGTTGGATTGGGTGGTTTTGTTTAGTAGATTTGTATGATACTGCTATAAGCACTGGATGATGATGGAGAGCAGTGGACTACACTCTACAGTTTGTTCGCAAATATGCTCTTTTTAACCAGGATTGATTCTTTTACGCTTGTTTTATTTCCCTGCTATTTTCTTCTTTCTGCATGGTGTGATCTCCTTGGTATCCTCCCCATCCTTCCATCCAGAAAGGAAGCCTACGCACGGAGATGGCCCTTTCTCACCACCAAGGGACTGGGTTCTCTGGGCCGGGATCGCAAATCGGGCTGCCTCCTCATGATGCAGATCGCCAGACTTCCACAGACCCAAGTGACTCGGAGGTGTCTCGCTGCAGCACTCCTTCGAGCATGCAGGGGCCTTCCGAGTCGGACACAAGACACACCCCAGAGACACCTGATTCTGATAATGAGACTGCGGAAATGTTCTCTGGTCAGCTCACTAACACCTTTCGCCAGATGATGTTCGTCTCTGGAGAGACCGCCGAGCCATCCGTTGAAACAACCACTTTGATCGAGGACATTGTACGGCAACAAGTTGTTGAAATTGTATGGCGCCCTCTTCATAGTGCATTTTATGTCTTGTTAACGCTGGTCTAGCTTGCCCGCAGCACCGCCTTGGCTACTCGCCGTGGAGTTCGCTCTATTTCTACAGATGACTTGATCTTTCTGATTCGCCATGACAAAGCCAAAGTATCGCGATTGAAGACTTTTCTTTCTTGGAAAGATGTCCGCAAGAATGTCAAGGACTCTGATGACAAGGGTGGTGCCGATGCTGCTGATTTTGCAGGAGCGGATGACCCTATTGCCGGTGGTGTCGTTGCAGGGCCACAAGACGTAGCTTCGAAGCCTAAGAACAAGAGAGCTCGTGTTGGGCTTGTTTGGGATGTGAACAGTTTCTACTCCATCCAAGTTCCTGAGAGAGAAGATGAGGAGGATGAGGAAGAAGAGGAGCAGAACTACGCAACACTTCAGCGTCTGGCTGCAGCGGACGAGAGAACAAAGAATATGACCAAGGAAGAGTATGTGTTTTGGTCTGAATGTCGTCAGGCGTCCTTCACCTACCGCAAGAGCAAGCGTTTTCGGGAGTGGGCTGGTTTTGGAATTGTTACCGAGTCGAAGCCCAATGATGATATCGTGGATATCCTTGGGTTCTTGACATTTGAAATCGTGCAGACATTGACTGAAGAGGCCCTCAAAGTCAAGGAACGCGAAGATCGTGAGAAGAACCGTCGTGGAGGAGCAGAAAACGGGACGGGCGAGAACAGCAAGAAGCGCAAGCGTGAAACTGGGCTCTTTGATCCCCCGGAAGAAGGTCGGACTCCAGTGGAACCGAGACACATTCGCGAGGCGTATCGCAAACTTCAAGCAACTCCAAACAAAAACATTGCAATGCTTCTTCATAATGGGCGGATCCCCGCGCGGATGCCTGTGAGACTGGTAGGCACCCATTTACCGCTGATGACTCCCAAGACTTGGTCGCTGACATACCCAGATTTAATGCGATGGGAGCTTTTACAGCAATTTCCATTACAAAGGACGATTCCGATTCAACAGAGATACCCAAACCATAATGAGTGTATGATACTAGGCTACTAGAACAAGCTTTATGCAGAAATTTAATCACATTATCACATTACTAGTATTCCTTCGCTTCCAACATTGTACAGGCATGCCCAAGGCCAAGTCGTGAATATGATTCGACGTTTCAGTCTGTTAGGGCCAAGGATACGGTGTGAGTTTGCTTCTGTCTCAAGCACAGCTGGTATTAGAGAGTTATTGACATAAGATAGATCCTTTAGGTTCCTAAGAAGCTTTTTATGTCCAGTCTATTCTGTCGTTTTGAGTTCCCTGTACAACCCAACTTCCACTCCTCAACTGTCTACTTTCTTTCTCTACCTTACGCCTCTAGTATGTTAGTTGAGTCTCATCCGTGTCTCTTCGATCATTCCTTAAAGAATATGTTTCCAGTTCTCTGGACTATGACCTCAACGCTTCGTGTCTGCAAGACGATGCCTAGTTATTAGTCTCCAACTACTCAGGGAAAAGAGGAGTGTGGCCATCATTACCTGAGGTGATGAATATGGTGAAGGGTTGACTGATGCTCATTTACTCAGGGGTTCACAACGAGTATCGAATGTCCTTCATCATGGACTCAATCTCAAATGGAGGATTATCTTGTACGCACAGATTCAGTCTCTATGATCGAGATGCCTGCCTGGCTTATTTGAGGATAGAGAGTCTGGTCCAACTTGGGTTTGAGCTACTTCGCGGCATATACTCGATTTCGAAGGAAAAATCAAGTGTTGTCATGCAGGATGCCTTCAATAAGATTGGTTGAGAGTACTATAACTAAGAGATGTTACACTAATTCACTGAAATTGGCTCTCAACTACCTGATTCTGTCTTTAGTGAATGTCTCTAGGCAGAAATGATTCATTTCAGTGAATGAAGAGAAAGGTGAATGTTTCTTCTTTCTATAAAACAAAATTAATATGTTTCTGTCCTGCAGTATAAATCGACGATATCCCCCCCTTCTCCTCCAGTCCTCCCTCACATCTCCTCACATCTCCTTCTTTATCTTCCACTACTTTACCATCGATTCCCAATCATCCAGTATCTACTTACTCTCTACCCAATCTATCTATCTTGATCTTCAGCCATAATGAAGCTTTCCCTTACTTTGATCTCTTTGATCCTCTCAGCCACTACTGCAGCTGCAGCCCCTGGCGGTGCAACTGAAGGTAAGCACATCTGTTTAGGACATCGATCCCATCATCCCATTCACGCAAGACTAAACAAAGATCAATATAATATATATAGGTCTCACCCTTCACAATGCTGCCACTGCAGTCGACACCGTGGGTCCCGTGAAGGTAAGAGCGCTCACCAAGCCATCTACCAAGCCATATTTTGAGCTCTCCCTCATAACATAACACATCCAGTTAACTAACCTTGCACATATAGACTGGCATCACCAGCAGCATCGACAACGACAACGACAACGACAACAACACCGGCGCCGACACGTTCGATACCAACAAGAAGAAGAAGAACCCCTGCAAGCGCAAATGCCACAGTGACCATGACTGCTGCCATGCAGACACCTGCCTTGGTAACGTCTGTATTGGTCCCCAGAGGCCTCCTCGCGGACGTGATCTCGTCAGCGAGGCTGCGGCCCTGGCTGATGAACAGGTGAGCTTGAGCATGTCCTTGCTGAATGGAGGCGGAGGTAGCGTTTGACAAGACTAACTTTGCATAATACGCAGGATGACAATGACAACGAGGAGGATGATGACACCGGTGACTTTGACGTCGCCAAGAAGAGGAACCCCTGCAAGCGTAGATGTCGCCGTGATAATGACTGCTGCCATGCGGACTCTTGCGTTGCTGGTGTTTGTATTGGACCGCAGAGACCTCCTCGTGTCTAGATAACACCGGACTCAGCCCAAGTCAAGTTGGTTTTGGTGTTGGTTCCTGGTGTCGCTGATGGCGATGGTGATGGCGATGTCGATGGGGAGAAGAAAGATGGGTTGGGCGACTGGTGACTCTGGTTTATTATGTACTGGGTGTCTGGGGCCTACTCTTCTTTGTTTTCCTTTTTTATTAAATCCTGATGATCGACGACAGAGACTATCGTTTCTTTTCTTTCTGTGCATTCTTGCATGGGAGCTTGATTTGAAGCCTTAGGCATATGTCCCGTCTAGTATCCAGGTTTCTACTCTGCTGGTCTTCGGACAGTATGAATGAATTCAATCTATCGTTGAGAAATCTTACCAGGAAAGAACAGTAGCTACATAGGTATCCAGTAACGGTAAACATCACCCTTGGATGAACAGCAGCAGACGTATTCCTTTTTATCAGGGCCATTATATCACTTCTTGACGGGGGGTTCGAAGCTATTCCCGACATCTTAAGAGGCACAGCTGTTTAATTCAGGTGTCGCAGGTATCTTATCGTATCTTCAAAATTATATTACATGATAATTTGCAACTATTGACGTCTGTTGGAGAATATGGTTCATTAAATATTAGATATATACGTGCATTTGCATCATAGACCAGATATCGTAGGTATCGCTTCAGATAGGTCTGTGTCCCCGTAGCAGCCAGCTGCTACTTGAACAGAGAGTAAAATGGCCGAATCGCTGAACAAAGCGTACGAAACCATGAGACAATTAGTGATTGCATGGATGCAGCGCCAATTTTCTGATCGTAAAGGACAGAGTACTGGAACAGTCCATTTGACTGTAGGATTCAAGCATTGTTGCCTCGTGATCTCCAGGATCGTATTCCATCAGAGTCTAATCTCGAGTTTCAGTAACAAGCAGTACTCTGAAAGAGGCCCAGTTGATTTAGGCATGAACAATGCGATCAATCGGCATTGTCAACTGTAGTCCTTGTGCACCAACATACCTAATATAATCAGTCATGAAAGGACATTCAGATTGGAACGGAAACCAAACCTGGTACATAGCACCCACAACAGATGCAGACAGAGCACAATCAAAACATGGATCAGAACTGGAAAATGTCGTTAATCAGAAAGATATGCGTAAATAAGAGACCTGGAACAGAACAACTAAACAAACCTTCATGTCCTACCCGCTTGATCAGCTTCACGCGGCCCTGTCTCTTCAGCCAAGTTGGAACCAAGTCCATTTGGCATGTGCGGCCTTCAATAACCAGACAGCCTCCTTTACGTCGATGGCATTCCAGATGTCGGCGCCTGCGCTCCATGATCCTGCGGATGCGCCAGTTACAGAAAGCTTCGTCTGTGCGGAACGAGCATTTCTCCATCGGACATTCCAGCTTCCGTTCGAAGCGTTCGACCAACCAATCGACTTTCAAATGGACTCCGGTGTAAACCAAAGCATAGAAATGACGGCATGTGTGTTTCAGAGCCAGGGCGTCTGGATAAGGAAGGAACGTGGATATGTGCAGGTGAAGTTCTGTTGGGAGATCCATGAGCTTGAAATACGGACGAGATTCCAGGTCGTTGTTGGGGGGAACAGAATCCATTGTCGTTTGCGCCATGATAACAATGACAATAATACGAAAGATGCAGATATAATACAGAGAGAGAGGAAGAGAGAGTTGCCGGTGTCCGGCGATTTAAATGAAGGAGGACCAGTATTAAACCCCGGGGGAGTTTGTGAGAAGCCACAGTGGCAGTGCTATTTCTAAGAAGTCGAGGATGACCGCTATTATATATATAGAAGGGAGCCCGTACTGCTGCCTAGAACACGAGGTGCGAGACACGGGCAACTTTAAACCAGACCAACGTCGTAGAAGCGCGAAACTAGTGTGACTAAAGAACGGAGGTGTTTCGGCTCCCGCAGGGCTGTGAATCTGACTTGAACGGCTGGGCTAAGGAATAGCTGGCAACGTTCTGAGAAGTGGTGATGAAAACGACTGATGGATTCGTTCATCTAGGTAGCATCCGACTGCGATGATTACCCCCAGTTGTGGGGGATAAGAAGATCTAGTGCAAATCAGGCATCAGAGGCTCATAGACCAGCCATTGACGACACAGCCTCTCCCAACTCGAATGAGGAGAGACGTTTGAGGCTCTGAGGATGAGGATGAAGGGGGATGAGGGGAAGAGAGAGAAACAAGAGAGAGAAACAAGAGAGAGAAGAGGAAGACACACCGCCTGCCGCTTTAGTCCGTCGCCTCGCAGCTTTTCCGCAAACCTCACTCAATCCTCGTCGAGTCTGCCACATCTTTCACCATCTTCCCTTTTCATTATCGAATATCCTTTTTCTACCGGGTCTGTAATCGCTGCTCTACTACTGCTATCCCCTCCTCACCATGTCCGCCAAGAAATCCGCCTACGGTACCCCCAGCTCCGACACCTCCTTCCGCAAGACATGGGATCGAGATGAATACGCCAAAAAGGCCGCAGACGAGGAGTCCAAAAGAAAGGAGGAAGCAAAAGCTCGCTACGAGGCCAAGTTGCTTGGGAAAAAATGGCATGCTCCGGTTGACTACAGCTCTCTCGAAGCGACCACGTCTCGAAGGGAGCGACTCAATGTCGCCTCTATGGTGGGCAAGACAACTATTGTCTCTGCAGCTTCGGCGGTGGGAAAACGCGGACAGGGCGCAGGATTTTACTGCCGAGACTGCGATTTGACGTTCAAGGATAATCTGCAACTTGTCGAGCATTTGAATAGCAAGCAACACTTGATCGCCATCGGCCAGAGCGGGGAGGTGGCCCGGGCTACGGTGGGAGAGGTGCGTGAGCGACTCCGGATGCTTGCCCACCAAAAACGAGTGAGAGAAGAAGAGGAACGACGAGCGTGGCAGCTTGACCTTGGCGAGAGAATCAAAGAAAGGGAAGAAGAGATTGCTAAAGAACGGGAGGAGAAGAGGCGGAAGAGAAACGAGAAGCGCCGAAGAGGAGACGATGCGATCAAGCAAGAAGACAGCTGGGAAGGGCGCCTGGGTATCATCGCCTAGTCGGGCATGCTCTTTTCCCAGCGGACTGTCTTGATGGATATTGGCGGATATTCGACAGCAGCCAAAAGTCGTTATACTATCTATCTATATATACCCCCCCCCCCCCCCCCCGGCGTTTCGTGCTTTACATTTGGGATAGTTATTTGAATTATGGCGGAGTTTGGTGGAACAGGCGTCCAATATGCCGGGGCTGGACTCTTATTCGGCAAAATTGTATCGAAGATACTTCTACGTAGGAAATATAGCATCATTGCATAACAAATAGACAACCAGATTACCCAACCAACGCCATAGCCCAATTCTCTGACTCCAACAAAACAAGTGCAGCTCTGGAATCCCCTTAAAAGCTCATTCAGTCAATGCACTCAATTCCCTCCAGTGTGCGCATCGCTCGTGCCCCTTCCCTCTCAAACTGGCCGACAAGTCTTTCGCATTCTCGCTTCAGTCTCTCCTCTCCGTTCTTTGCGTTCCAGATGATCCATTCCTGTACTGTCATTTTCTTTTCAGGACTCGTCAATTCGCCCTTCATATTGCTGAATGCTCCGTTAAGAACCACATTTTCCTTGTCGCTTGCACTTGCCAGGAGGATATCGTCAAAATCAATTGGAACCCATGGATGTGATGTCTTGATTTTGCCCGCGGGAGCATTGCGCTTCGATGGTGAGGGCGTACTCGCCGCCAAGGGAACTCGAACAGCTGCATTTTTGGATGGGGAGGACATGGCGGGTGGGTGAGCTGAGGGCTTCAGAGAAGGTGGGTGGTTTTCGGCATCGGACGATTGTGGTGACAGAGAAGGACTGCCTCTGGATACAGACGGGAGAGGAGATACGGCTTCATCTTCCTGTAGCTGTTTACTGGGGCTGTTGCTGTTCTCTGCTGACCCGTCGACAATGGGCACTCGTGATTCTGCAAGCGACTTGGCGTATTGTTTCTCTTGGGGAATGTCGCTATACCTCTCCGTCGTCTTGGGAGGTACTTTCGAGGATCTTCGAGAAGACCGCCGCTCAGTATCCTGATCTTGCAGCTCTTCCTGCTTGCGTTGCTCTGGAGCGTGCAACTCGGGGGTTGCCCTTGATGGCTGTTCCTCCGGGGTAATCCTTGGCTCTGTTGACTGCTCCACGGCCTTTTTCTGGGCCTTCTTTGACTTCTTTGGTTTCTCAGATGATGTCTTCTTTTTAAGCTTTTTCTTGCTGTCTTCACCACTTCGTTCTGAATCCGAATGCTGCTCTAGGTGTTTCGAAATGATCTCAACTGAGACAAAAGATTCATGATGCTCTTGATCATCCTCATTGTGTGCCATCTGTTGCTCTCCTGATTGAACTTGGTCTTTCTCCTCATCAATAGCCCTTGAAGCTTGACGCTTTGTCTTTCCTTTGGTCGGCTTGGCTCTCTGAGCTGCGGGTTTCTCTTTTTCATCCAACATTTCGTGGTCGACGTCTGAAATGTCGGCTGCGTGTGTTTCGATCTCCTCGGGATGGTCATCTACATCTCTCAAGGGTTCCACCTCCTTCTTCGCAGTCTTTTTCTTAGCCTTAGACTTTTTAGAAGTAGTTTTAGGCACTGTCTTTTCGATGTCCTTTTCATCTTTTTCGGGCATTCCAGGCTCGTCGGCTTCAAGACCGGCTTCAATCGCCGCGTCAAGCTCAGAATCTCGTGGTAATCGAGACTTTGATGTAGCCTTCGACGTTGACGAAGCCCCGGAGGCTTTACGGCTCCGGGACGTCTTCTTTTTGGCAGTTCCACGACTCGACGTCAGGTCGTCATTGTCTTCAGGGGCCTCGCTCTCGTCTCTTGGTGGTTCAATATCCGTATCGCTTTGTGCTTGTACGCTAGTACGCGATTTTGTAGCCCTCTTTTTCGCAGGCGGTTCTGGCTGACCAACACTTTCTCCATCCGCAATGCTCACCGTATCTATATCCAATGCTGCACTAGATCTCTTTTTGCCCCTATTGCTGCGTTTTGTTTTCGAAGGTTCAGGCTGGGCGTTTTCTGGCTCATCTACGTCCATTTGACTAGCAGTTTCTAGCGCGTCGGCTTTCTTGGACTTTGAGCTCTTTGCCTTTGATTTCGACGACTTTTTTGTGGCCTTTGGCTTGGATGACTGGGACAACACGCTCTGATCCATCGCGTCTTCCACGTCCGACGCCAGGATCTCTGAGGCAGTGGACTGGGTTGACAGTCGTGACGCCTTCGATGTGCGGCCCTTTTTAGAGCGTGGCGCTTTCCCTTTAGCAGTAGGAGGTTTGGCAAAAGTAAAGAATGAGCAGTCCGAGGAGCGGCGATAGTGCTCGTCGCTGGGGGAGGGGGGAAGGGTCAGCGAGGTCTAAAAGGGAAAGTGAAGATAGAGACTCACAATGGATCATCTTTGGGTTCCCAGCCATCGAGAGACAGTTTGCAGTAGGCACAGCTTGCCAAGTCGACGCTTTCTTCGTTCGGGCAAAAGTACCACCCGCCCTCAACCATCTGTTCCCACAGGTTAGAAGCGTCTTCTGTTTCCGTGTTGAGAGTGGACAGCTTGAGTTTACCTTCTCAGATTGGCACACCCAGCCTCGCTTGCCATCGTGCGGCCATGACTCACCAAATGTCGCCTGTCTTGCTTGGGCTATCCTTTCGCTGGTGGGGTCTTCGATTTCGGCGGGGTTTGAGCTGCGTTGCTGGATGTCCATCATAATAGCCCATCCACAGTCTTTTGAGTGTTTCAGATGCTCGGTGATAGGATTGTCGTCTTCCTCCCAACCATCGAGGGCCCTGCGACATAGAAAGCATGTTGTATTGTCTGGGTTTGTTGCGTAGGGGTTGTAGAAGAAGCCTGCGTGGGCCAACTGTCGCGACAACCTGATTAGCCACGAACTTGAAGCAATTGGTAAAATCCACTCAGAAGGCAGGAAGGCAGGTATAGTGCGTACCTCAGCAGGCGAAGGTCTACTGTGAGGCCAGGATATCGGATCAGCAGCCTTCGAGCCGGAAGTCCTGCGGGTGTCTGGGTGCAAGACCAAGTCGAAGGTTGCCAGGCGGGCAGCAAACGTGTCCATCTGTTGGGCCATTGCGGAATCAGGATGCGCGCATCAGGCGGAGTCCTAATCCTCAACAGTAGATGAAGCTAGTGTTAGATTTCGGCCAGAAAATACAAAGTCTCTCGTCTTGTTTACGCTTCCCAACCGCCTTGTTTTGGAAACGGAAACGGAAACGCGCCTCAGGCTAGACACGGGATCACGTGGTATCATGCCTCAGGCCGCAAGTCGAAGCCCGAATTTGATCGATATTTCTGTCGTTCGCTCCTAAGAATAGCAATACAGTCATAATAGTTGTTATACTAACTGGAGTTGGTTAATTGCCAACTTATCACTATTGCTATTATCCAATTTAGTTAGTAACAAGCCAGCCCCCGAGGGTACGTCAGAGTCCGCCGTCCAGAGTCCAGACTCCAGACTGCCAGATTTCGGGTCATCGTGGATGAATAATAATCCCATTCTTGCGGCATTGCTCGTCGTCGTCCATTTCCTCTCGCTCTCTCTCTCTCTCCCCTCCCTCCCTCTTCTTCCCTCTCTTTCTTCTAGGAGTCAAACATGGTCTGAGCCTGGGTGTGTCAGATGTCTCCTTTTTTTTCCTTCGCTACAATGCCCGAAGCCACTGTGAGTCCCCTTTTTTTGTACAACCGCTGAATCCATGCTAACCACTGCTTGTGTCAATTGAGACTCTCCTTTCAAAGGCCTCGGGCTGCTACGTGCGCCTGCACTCAATCCATCCGGCCCTTCTGCGATCTCGTCGAAGACCAGGGTCATTCCGCTATTTTTCGAGCGAGAAAACCTCAGTTCCGTCTCGTAGCGGCGGCGGCAGCAGCAGCAGCGGCCTTTGGGTTCCTGGGAACCGATCGCTCTCCTATGGCAGTCAAGATACACATTCTTCCTCTTTTTCGACCTCGTCAAAGGTTTCTGATCCTGGCGACTGGGACGCCAATCCGAACCTTGCAATATCCGCATTCTCCGAGCTGCCGTCCAAGGACTTTGGAGTCAATCAGCACATGATAATCAACCAAGAATTCAAGGAAGCCCTCCGCCAGATTCTATGGCAATTCCGAGCCCCCATTCGATACGCCTTCGCCTATGGGTCAGGAGTCTTCCCGCAACATGGCAGCGCGCCGGGTTCCGAACAATGCCATCCGTCCGCTCCGGCAGCAATCCAGAACATGCAACAAGGGAAAGGCAAAATGATTGATTTCATATTTGGAGTTTCCTACTCCCAACACTGGCATTCGTTAAACCTGGCACAGCATCGAGACCATTACTCTGGAATTGGCTCATTGGGTTCTTACATGGTCTCCCAAGTGCAGGACAAGTTTGGGGCAGGGGTGTATTTCAACCCCTACGTAACCGTCAACGGTACATTGATCAAGTATGGCGTTGTGAATTTGGACACACTATGCGATGATCTCAGCCAATGGCGGACTTTATACCTCGCAGGCCGGCTGCAAAAGCCGGTCAAAATTCTGCGAGACCATCCCAAGGTCCGACTGGCCAACCAGATGAATTTACTGTCCGCTGTCCGGGTGGCTCTCCTCATGCTACCAGCTGAATTTACAGAGTTTCAGCTGTACAGTACCATTGCTTCGATCAGCTACATGGGCGACCTCCGCATGGCATTGCCGGTGGAGGACCCGCGGAAAGTTAACAACATTGTCTCCTCACAGATGGCAAACTTCAGACGGCTATATGCGCCGCTCATTGAGAACCTCCCCAATGTCGTCTTCAACGACACACGCTGCACGCAAGGAGACTGGATTGACGATCCCGAAGCCAATGTGCGGCTGTCGCAAGACATGGACCCAGTAAAGCGCGGCAACATGGTTTGTCGACTACCGGAAAATTTCCGAGCGAAGCTTTATTTCCAATACCAGACAAGATTCGGCCTCCCTCGCGCCGAATTCATGCAAATGATGAAAGAAAGCAAGGACAACGACCCCGAACTATTCCGCCGGCGACAAGGCGGACCGTTCGAACAGCGGATTGCAAGCGACGATGGCCTCCGGAAGGAAATCAACACCGCAATTACCAAGACCATCCGCTGGCCTAGCTCAGTCGAGACGGTGAAGGGCCTGTTTACGGCCGGGGTTGGTAAAACCTGGAGATACCTCAAGGCAAAGCAAGACAAGTACAAAAACTCGGGCAAGAAAGCCGAAGATACAGCAGAAGACTCTACTTCGACGACCCCGAAGCAAGAATAGAGAGTCCATCAATGGACATGAAGCAGTGTCATCGCTAGCGGGTTTCGCAGTATATTATACCACCGGCCATGCAGCGTGAGACACGAGCTGGAGCATTATCAAGGCGTTGATTATTTACTTTGCATTGGCGATAACATGTAGCTACCAAGCTGCAGTTGATTACGGAGATTCAAAATATAAACTTGGTACATATATACATACATCAGTACATATATAGGATTATGATTTGCAAGCTCTTGTCTTGACATGAGGTAGAGAGCATGAACATGAAAGCCTGTAGAACTCAGTTGGAAAAGAGAAAAGAAAGTAGAAAAGTAGAAAAGTAGAAAATAGAAATGAAATAAGAAGCACATAATAAGTTATTTAGTTATTCGGGACTTCTGACTCACAGCTCGTCCAGCAAAAATGAAGCCAAATAAATTCCCGCCACTTTTTCCCCGCCATTAAATAATCTCCTCTTCTTCAACCACGCAGTCTCGAAATCGTCCGAGGATTCCTTCACACAGACACACATTTTTTCTACAATGGCTGCGAGAACATCTGCCTTCGATCTCTCCAAATGCGCGCGCAAGAATATCCTGAAGCTGCAGCCCTACCGCTGCGCCAGAGAGTGAGTCTGCCCTTTTCCCTCCCCGTCACCACCAGCCCTCAGCTAATGAGTCAGTGACTACAAAGATGACGGGACGAACGTTCTGCTCGATGCAAATGAGAACGCCTATGGTCCGGGACTGGCGTTGACTGCGGACGGCACTCTCCAGGAATCAACGGTCAATGGCAGCTCGAAAGGGCCGGAAATTGACCTGCTAGGACTGAACCGATACCCTGACCCGTACCCCCCCCCCCCCCCCTCTTGACGAAAAGTTGTATCCCAAACTAATAACCAAATCCTGCTGCTTTATTAGACACCAAGTGCCGTTGAAACAACTCTTCTGCAACCTCCGCAACACCCACACCCACACAAAGAAGGACATCGGCCCCGAGAACCTCTTCGTCGGCGTCGGATCCGACGAAGCCATCGACGTCCTCCTCCGATGCTTCTGCGTCCCCGGCAAAGACAAGATCCTCACCTGCCCCCCAACCTACGGAATGTACGCGGTCTCTGCGGAAGTCAACGACATCGCAATCGTCAAAGTCCCACTAGACACAGAAAACAACTTCCAGCTACAACCGCAGAAAATCAACGCCGCGCTCTCCGCCGACCCCTCCATCAAACTCGTCTACATCTGCTCCCCCGGAAACCCCACCGCAAACCTCATCCGCAAGTCCGACGTGCAATCCATCCTCGAACACCCAACCTGGAACGGCGTCGTCGTCCTCGACGAAGCCTACATCGACTTTGCGTCAGAGGGCTCCAGCCTCGCCGAATGGGTCGCCGAATGGCCAAACCTAGTCGTCATGCAAACGCTAAGCAAGGCCTTCGGACTCGCAGGCATCCGGCTCGGCGTGGCATTCACCAGCCCCGCCATCGCAACCCTCCTGAATAGCCTCAAGGCCCCCTACAACATCTCCAGTCCAACCAGCGCCCTCGCCACCGCCGCGCTCTCCCCGCTCAATCTAGCCGTCATGTGCGAATACCGCGAGAAAATCATCGCCCAGCGCAACAGACTCCTCGCCGAGCTCCCCAAGATCCCCGGCGTAGGCCAGTTCCGCGGCGGACAGGAGTCGAATTTCCTCCTGGTCGAGCTGCTGGATAGACCAGCCGACCAGGGCGGGAAGCCGAGTAATGTGACTGCGCTGGCGGCTTATGAGGCCATGGCTGAGAAACGCGGGGTTGTGGTGCGGTTTCGTGGGAAGGAGTTGGGGTGTGAGGGGTGTTTGCGGATTACGGTTGGGACGGAAGTGGAGGTAACGAGGTTTTTGGGGGAGTTGCGTGTTGTTCTTGAGGGGATTTTGAATGGGGGGGAGATTTTGTCGTTGAAATAGTTCTTGATTTTCTATTTTCTATTGGGTTTGGGTTGGGTATAAATGTGCTGCAACAAGTATAGAATTGCTCTTAAATCATTTAAGAAAGAAAGACTATATATATATATATATATATAGCTATATATAGGTAGTTATATATAGTATCAAAATCCAATCAGAAATAAATATAGTAAATATACTAATACTATCTAAACACGCTCACCCTCACCCCTGCCATCCTCCTTAGCAGCTTCACGCATCACCTCCGCATCGGTCTTATAAGTCTTGAACTTCCAAGCCGGCACCCTCTTCATAAACATCTCATCGAGCTCACTGTACGTACGTCCCGTAGTCTCAGGCTGATAGAACCAAAGATAAACAAGACTGATAGCCGACAACCCCCCAAAGATAAAAGTCACCTTTGCGCCGAGGTTCGCCTTGTCCGGGTTGAACAGGTAGGGAAGCACAAACGACCACATCGTGTATAGGCCGTTCTGGAGGGCCAGACCGATAGCGATGGTCTTGATGCGCAGACGGGAGGTCGACACCTCGGCGAGAATGGTGTAGGCTGCGCCGCCGATGGTCGCGTTGTACCACCAGCAGTAGACGAGGATGAGGGCGACGGTGCCCTTGATGGCGCCGTGGGAGTTTGGGTTGTCTGTGTTTGAGCCGACGACGGCCAGACCGCCTGTGATCATGAGGATGCAGGTGAGAATGGCCAGGCCGTAGACCATGAGGCTGCGGCGGCCGAGGCGGTCGATGATGGCGAAGGACATGATGTTTCCTACCATGGCGAGGACTTGCTGGGCGATCTGTAGGCGGAAGCTCATGGCGTCGCTGTACCCGGCCAGCTGCATGTAGTAGGTTGAGTAGCCCAGCATGAAGCTGATGCCGGAGAGGGCCTGGATGCTGAGTGGGAGGATCGAGATGATTGTTCGGCGGAGGTTGGAGCGACGGAAGCATTCGAGATAGGTGGCGCCTTCTGTCTCGCGACGGACTTGTTCCAGTGTGGCTTTAATAGAGGCCAGTTTGATCTCCTTGTCGTCTCGGTAGCCCAGGCGTTCGAGACTGGCTAGTGCCTTGTCGTCACGGCCCTTGGACACGAGCCACCAGGGAGACTCGGGCATGAAGGGGATAAAGAGAAGGCCAATGCCGGCGAAGCCATACTGGGCGACGAAGATACCACGGTAGGCCCAGCGGTTGGTATATGTGCCGGTTGTGTTTGTGATGAGGGCGACGACCCAGGGTCCGATAGAGTAGGCCAAGGCAGTCAAACAGGTGAGGGCACCGCGCAGAGCAAGGGGAGAGACCTCGCCGATGTAGGTGACGGGGACAGAGGACATGACGCCTATAACAAAGCCATTGACGAGCTTACCGCCAAAAAACAACTGGTTGGTGGTGGCGACAAACTCCATGGACACAGCGGCAATTGAGATCAAAAAGGCGCCGAAAATAGTGTATTTCCGTCCGATCATATCAGCAATTTGGCCAGAACAGAGGGCTCCCACGACGGCTGTGGCCACTGGACCACCACTGAAGGCAGACTGCCAGTTGGCGTCGAGCACATAGCTTCCCTCGTAGTAATGGCCAAAGTCCTTGCGGAACTGGGGGATACCATTGACATTGCCAGCAGCCTGGTAGTCAAAGCTGACAAGAAGCACACACCACACGGCGTAAACACTCCAGACAAAGGTCCAGGGGTACTTCTTCAGACTCTTCCACTTGTTCAGCTCATGGTCGTCCTGGTTTGCAATGAAGCCAAGCTGCTGGTCTTCAGTCGGCTCAGCCACGTCGACAGGATTTTTTTGTTCCATGAGGGCTGAATATATATATATATATGATAGATGTATATTATAGATATAATGATGGATATGATGGATATATATGTGTGTTGGGGTGATTCAAGTAGATGGAATAGGCGTGGAGGTGCGAGAAGAGCAGGCGAGACAGCTCTATTTATCCTCGTACGGGAGTCTCGAAGCCATGATAAGCGTAAACGAATCAAGTGAATGTTAATTCTCGGGAATAAGGTATCCAGATATCAACGTGGAACTAGCAATGGAGAAGGGGAGATGAGGAGAGGGACCGGAGAGGGAGAGCAGAAGCGGAGGAGAAGCGAAGGCGGGTTGGGGAAGCCTCAGGTTCTTATCATACTACCAATATTCTTCTCTATATTCTTCTCTATATTGTACTCTATATTATATTCCATTCTACTATATTCTGCTCTATATTCTGCTCTATATTCTTCTCTATATTCTATCTATTCTTCTTTATATTCTCTTCTCTATATTCGTCCTCCTCTGCAACACTTGAACACGCTTTAGACCTGCTCCCATAAGATCCTCACTCCGGACTCCGGACTATTACCAGACTATCATCATCAGACTTTTACTATCCGACTTTATCATCAACTCCTAGTGTATCCTCCGCAACGAACTGAACGCGTAACGAACGACTCGAAAGAAAAGAATCGGAAAAGAAAGAAAAAGAAGAGCCGAAGTTCTGCCGCACAAACGGCAACTGCAACCACCGCGTCTGCGCTTGCCGTTTTGGGATCTCCGCCACTCGTCTACACTTTTTCTCTCATTTTTATTTCTTATTTCTCGTTATTATGGTTTAGTATTTAATATTTCGTATTTAGTATTTATTATTAGTACTGTATCTATCTTATTGTCACTAGTCTATCTCTGTTATCAACCCAATGGCAGCAGAATGGCAGCAGAATGGCGTGGTTGTATATTAGATATCGGCGATCCTAACTGTAGTCTATTCATAATGAGGATAAAACTCTATCTATACATCAAGGATTGTAAATATCCCTATCCAACGCCACAGTCACTCTCCCCGTAATGTCTCTAATCGACTGTCCGACTGACACCTCGTACTCGCCCTGCTGCAGCTCCCACTTGCCGCTCTTCTCGCTAAAGTGTGCAAGCTGCCGAGAGCTGAAGTGGATGGTCGTACTCTTCGTCTCTCCTGCCTCCAGGTGGATCTTCGCGAACCCAACAAGCTCCTTGACCGGGTTTTCTTCGGATACCATCTGGGCTTCGCCAGCGTAGACTTGGACCACCTCGGAGCCGGCACGAGACCCAGTGTTGGTGACATCCACGGTTACTGCAATAATGGAACTGCTACCGTCATCACGAGTCTTTTTGACGCTTGCTACATGGTTGGCATGTGCAAAGGTAGTGTAAGAAAGACCATGACCAAAGGGGAAAAGAACGGTGGACCGTGTCTCCTCCGTTCGGTCATAATGTCTATAACCAACAAAGACGCCTTCCTCGTATCGGACGTGGAGTTGTCGCTCATCCCCATCGCCAAGATAATCGCCCGGAAAGTTTCCATGCGCGGGGGAATCTTCCACCCTTCGAGGAAAGGAAACGGGCAGACGGCCAGATGGATTCACGGCTCCTGTGAGGACGTCCGCGATCGCGTTGCCCGCTTCTTGTCCGGGGAGCCAAGCCTGGACAACGGCCTTGACATCGTCCAACCAGGGCATGGCAACTGCAACGCCAGTGCAGTTCACTACAATGGTGTTGGAGTTTGCGGCCGCAACAGCAGACACAAGCCGGTCTTGGGACCCATTGCTGGGAAGATGGAAGCTGGCCTGATCCTGGCCTTCAGTCTCCCAGTCCGGGGTATGTCCCGTGAAGACTATCGCTACATCACAACTCTTGGCAACTTCCACGGCTTCTGAGAGCAAGTCTCGGTTGTGATCTTCCTCAGTCATAAAGCCAAGTCGGAAGCCCAGATAGGAATCTAGCAGAGCAACGCCACCACTCTTGTCGGGCTTGACTGTGACGACCTCGATTGAGTAGGTAACACCTGCTTCGAACATGTACTGAATCTCGGGCTCCTTCACTCCCCCCAGAAGGAATGCCATCGAGTCAGGGCAGTTTCCTTGTTGCTCATAAATAACCTTTCCATCTATAAGGAGTTTGGACCGCCCCAACCCAGACATTGCTAGATAGTGTTGGCCTGTTCTTGATGGAGTGAATCGGGCGGTGGCTCTGAGACTTGCCCAGGCTTCCTTAGCAAAGAGAGGCGTATAGGACGGCACTTCCGAAACCGTCGAAGAAGATGGTTTTCCGCTGGCTTCTTCGCCAACGAAAAAGTCGACAGTCCAGCCTGGTTGACCATCGCGATTCACCACCTCCTCCCTCATTAGTGGGAGCTGGCGGAATGTGTGTGCACCTTTAGCATACTCAAACTCCACAGTATCACCTAGAGCAGCGAAGAGCCCTTCCTCCGGTGTAATGCGATAGTGGGCATTGACGGAGGCACTGCCGCCGCCATGAATCAAAGCCTCCCGTGCAAACCCCAATAAAGCCACCTTCTTGTTGGCAAGTTGCTCCTTCTTCAGGGGAAGAACTTGCTCATCATTTTTGAGAAGAACTATGCCCTTACTACCAACCGAGCGGATCAGACGTTGATGTTCAGGCAAATTGATAGCCCTTTCCTCTGGAATCGATGGGTCCTGGAAACAGTATAGTCGATCAAGGAACACGAGCACGTTGCGCGCAAGCTCATTGATTGTCTTTTCCGATACCTTGCCAGCCTTCAGAGCTTCGAGCACAGCGTCCACCTTTCGCCATTTGGTAGGGCCAGGCATTTCAAGATCAAGACCAGCCTCCAGGGCCTCTGCAGTGGAGTTGGTGCCACCCCAGTCACTCATGACAAGGCCATTCCAACCCCATTGTCCTCGCAGCACGTCCCGCAAAAGGAATTGATTCGAATCAGCGTGTGTGCCGTTTACAATGTTGTAGGAAGTCATCACGGCCATCGGGTTTGCTTCCTTAATGGCGATCTCGAAAGGCTTCAAATAGATTTCCCGAAGTGGACGCTCTGCAATATGTGTATCGACGGTAAAACGGCAGGTCTCTTGCTCATTCGCAGCAAAGTGCTTTATTGTAGCAGCTACTCCATTCTCTTGCAACCCGTGGATGTATTGTGCCGCCATTTTCCCGGCCAGGAAAGGGTCCTCAGAGAAGGACTCGAAGTTGCGACCGCCGAGAGGGTGCCGATGAGGACAGACGGTAGGCCCTAATCTGACGCAGAGTCAGTACGGTACATCATATAAATTCAATAATTTTACAGGATACTTCTCCAGGCCACTTACAGTGCTCGCGCACCCTTTGAGCGAGTCTCGTCGGCGAGCGCATTTCCAATCTGTCTCGCTGCCTCAAGATCCCAGGTCGCAGCTAGCAGACATGATGCCGGAAAGCAGGCAGCGGTTGGTCCACCTTTGAAAACAGCGCCTCTTGCGCCATTTGGTCCGTCCGTTACCTGGTAATGTTAATTGAGGTCTCCAAGACTTCTGTGAATGCGCTTTCACATAGAGAGAGAGAGAGAAAGAGAGATAGGCTCGAACCTTGACCGAAGGAATACCCTTTTCTGGAATTTCAACGGTTTCCCAAAAGTTCCTGCCTGCAAGAAGGGATATCTGTATCTCTTGTTATCGAACAGTCCCTGTGACCATTTTCTAGCTGCATACGGGATATATAATTACCTTTTCTTCCAGAGTTAGTCGGGAGAGCAGAGAGTCGATTTGCACAGTCCCAGCATTGGACCCCATAGTGAACCGATTTCAACAGCGACGCGACTTGGTGATAATTTTTTTTTCACTTTTTCTCAAGGAAGAAAAAGACTCTTAGAAAGAAAGACAAAAATGTTAAGAGAGGCGGGGGTGATTTTGCTCCTGTGTTTCTGGTCTGCTGCAGCTCCGAGCTCGCTTCGAATCTCATCTACTCCCATGTATCTCTCTCACTGTCTCTCCGGGCTTCCGCCACCCCACAGGGGGGGAACAGTCATTGACCCGCTGGTGGGTGGTGGAGAAGGCAGATAACAGTAGAGCCATTATTATTGTTGCGTAGAAACTATTTTTATTATCATTGGAGATGATCCTGGACGCTGCTTGATTTTGGATGATGGAAGTGGCTGCCGGCTAATCTTCGGAAGAGGCTGATTATGTCACCGGCGGTTGCGCCTTCCGTTTCGGGCGCTCGTTGGTCAGCACGTGGTGTGGCGTCACGCGACATGGACCTCAGGCAGCACCTTCCCCTTACACTTCCCTTACACTACTACTTATACTAGGTACTTATACTACTTATACTACTTATATTGCTTATACTGCTTATACTTGGTATATCATTATTTCTTCTATTCAGCAGAGACAGTAGAAGTATAGTATACCCCATTTCCTCAATTCCTCCATCCTCATGAAACAACACCTCAGCAGAGAACATTAGAACACAACCTGAAAAACACTCTCTCCAATCGCCACCAATGTGTACAGAAACAAAACACCTCCCAGTTAAAGAAACCTGTCCAGCAGCACAGTCGACAAGTCAGCCCATAATCATATACTGTCCAGCCCTCGACTATTTCCAGTCAAAGCCAAAGTTACAAGTAGCATCGCAAGAGGAGAAAGGGATCACGGTTGATGTAATTTTTTGCTTCTTCTCTCTAAAATGCAGGGTGTAATTGACCATATCTTATACAGGTGAAGCCCGACGGGCCTGATATCCTTGGTGAATTTGACTTTGACAAGTTCCTAAGCACGGATGCGGAGTTTGATGAGTGTATTGGAGGAGTCTGAATTTCTGGTGAGGCAGGTTGTAGAATTTTATGGGCTTTTAGTTATTCTATGCATGAATGTATACTATAATGGAATGACAGGCTGCATGCAATACACTTACATATCTTATACTAGTAGTAGTAATGCGGATAGTTAGATTGCTTTATTATAAAAATATAGCAGTAGTCAAAGCTATCAGAGCCGATATGAGCAACAAAAGAAAAGACATGCCCCAACCAAATTAGCTACTCCCTTGAGCCATCATTTTTCGATCCATACCAGCGCCGCCATAATCTATCATACCGATTTCGCGAGTTTTGCGCCCAAAGTTTATGCTGGGGATCTTGCATTCTCCCCAGATTCCGCATACCCTGAATAGCTATATGCGCTCCATCAGCGGTGGACCCAATCAGCTGGACCTCTGTATCGCAGACAGTGTATTTATTTCGCGACCGCAAAGTCGGGTAGTATATGAAGGAGACGAGGTCACCGGCTGGACAGATAAAAATCGGCTCCAGATCGATCTGCAGCCAAGAACAGAACCAGGTGGGCGTCATTCCAGGAATCAGTCGAGGTTGACTCCAGTGGACACGGTATATCATTTGAGCTCTTAGACAGTCATTCTCGTTCAGCATCACCGTCATCACAAGGTTGACGAATGCTTCGGCATGGTCCACGATGGCGCAGTGGTGTACGAGACTTGGTTACCCCCATTACATCGAAGTTGGAATCTCTGACGGATATTATGATTTTATTGTTAATGACCTTGACCAGGACAATCTCTCATCTTGAAGGACAGAACCGAAGGTCTTATATAGGTATTTGCAACTGAGAGCAAGTCAGGCCTGTGAGGGGAGTGGAAGGGATGGAAATATTAGCAGGAGGAGTTCAACTGGAAGGATTAGAAGCCTAGAGTTGCTGACCTCTTTGGATTTCTTCTACTTGGACTCGATCTTTGTCTTGATAATTGTCACGCGGTTGACGACGACGGATATACTTTAGCTTATGGTCGATCAGCGAGAGGAGAGTCCGGACCTTTCTCCACAAGGGCGCCATTTTCTGTGATGCGAGGGTATAGAAGAAGAGTCGAGTCCTCTATGGTTGGTGTATGGTGTTCGGAAAGTATTTCCATGGCGTATAATCTTGCAACTATTTATGACGATACTACGGAATTGATAGTATTTTCGAGATTACTTATTGGGCTTATTGGGCTCTAATATTTGCAATATTTAAGAGTATAATATTAACATTTTGTTATATTAGTATAAATTTAATCGGTATAATACTAGACCAAGTGACAAGTACAAAGATCTGCCGAAGTTTAGCCGCCTACGCCTTTTACCTTCTCACTTTCTTCTTGGTTTCACGCCGAAATCGTATCAGACGCCATTTCGGATGAGCCGGTTGTATATCAGGATATCAGAAGACCAGAATATCAGGATATCAGTGAATATCTCCGGATAGGGGCCAAATACGCCCATATCTCTTCCATGGGCGTAGAAGCCGTGCTTGTGCTGTGGCCCAACAACGCTTACGGGCGACTAGTGTCTGTAGGGGTCAAAGAGGGGGACAGTTCCTGCTGGAGGAGCTATGGTGAAGTGTAATGGTGAGCGTAATGGTGAGGTGTAATGGTGAAGATCGAGTTAGGAGGAAACTGAGAAGACGCTCAATAGCCAGGTTGGGCCTCAGGACGCATTGTATGATGACTGATACTCTGCTACTCTCTTTATTCTAAACTGAGCAGCACTGCCTAGCCTTGACTACTCTACTTGACTACTTGACTACATCAAAATATCATCTACCATGCAGCTACTACAAATAAATACTCCAATCAGTCTTTTGATCGAGAAGGCTGCTTTTTACAGCCTCTTCCCTGTAGCCTCGCGCTCAGTTCTCGATCTACACAGCCTCGTTGCTGGACTCTACCTATTAGTATCCCCCTCTTCGTTCCATCTCGGGCATCATCAGAATGTTCCGTTTCGAAACTCCCAGGAAACGAGAGGATACATTATCCTCAATATCAGCTGAACCAGGTCGCGTCTCGCGTCCCTTGGTTCTCTTTTAGATGAATCCAGCCCTCTAACACCCGGTTATCAAACTCAGGATGACAGAACTGGAATATACCGACTACCAAGTCGGATGGATCTGCGCCCTCGAAAGCGAACACAAAGCAGCAACGTTGATGCTGGACAAACAGCACCCTCCTCTCCCCCCAGCCCCCGGAGACAACAACACCTACACATTCGGCCGCATGGGAAACCACAATGTAGTGATAACATGTCTCCCAACCGGAATGACAGGAACAAATTCAGCAGCAAGAGTAGCCACGCAGATGCGCCGGACATTCCCATCTGCATTCGGACTCATGGTCGGTATTGCGGGCGGGATCCCCAGCGAGAAACACGACATACGACTGGGCGATGTAGTCGTGAGCGAACCAAGCGGTCGATTCGGCGGCGTCGTCGAATATGATTTCGGCAAGACCGTTCAGAATGGGAGGTTCCAGATGGGGCTACGGCCGCTCAATAAGCCGTCCGACCTGCTCCTAGGTGTCTTGCCCAAGATCAAGGGCGAATATCACGGCGGAGGACCGCAGATGAGGAGGTACTATGAGGAGATGTTGGCTAGATACCCCGAACAAGCTGAGTTTGCGCGTCGCCCGGAGAGTGACGATGTGTTGTACTCGGCTAGCTACGATCACCCGAGTGAGGAGAGTTCGTGTTCTGGGTGTGATCGCAGACAGATCATACGTCGACAGCCGCGGACTCCTGATGCTTTCGTCCCTGTGGTCCATTACGGGCTCATTGCCTCTGGGAACCAGGTGATGCGTCATGGAATCACCCGGGACCGACTACGAGAAGTTGGCGATGTCCTTTGCTATGAGATGGAGGCGGCAGGTTTGATGGATACGGCGCCTTTTCTCATCGTCCGTGGGATTTGTGATTATGCAGATTCTCACAAGGAGAAGAGTTGGCAGAATTATGCGGCTGTTATGGCTGCGGCGTATGCGAAAGTGTTCCTTACTGTGTTGCTTCCTCGATCTCCAGGTAAAACTTCTTAGCATCTCAAACGTCTTCTGATACTAAACTGATGCTGATATATGACAGCACATCTTACGTTGGTGAGTTCCAGAGACGTCAGAGAGGCCAGTCTATGGGTATCGCCGAACCCCCAACGGTCATTCCACAAGAACCTGGTCGATATCCGAGAGGAGAAAACAGGCGAGTGGTTTGTGAAGGAGCCTCTATTCGAGAAATGGATGCAGTCGAACAATAAAGGGATTCTATGGCTAACTGGCATTCGTAAGTATTGCTTCTCTGCATTCACCAATTCCAGTCAGTGTGTCGATTGATATCAATATTTTTCTAGCTGGGGCTGGGAAATCCATCCTAGCGTATGTCCCTTTCCTCTAAAGAAAGCAAAAATAAAGAGAAAAAAGGGTTTCAAGCTGATCAAAGAAACAGATCGAGTATCATCGACTACCTTAACGCATATTGCAAAGAGTCAGAGGCGACAGGCATGGGCTATTTCTACTGCAGCTACCGTGACGACAGAACACAGGAAATACAACAGATAGCAGCAAGTCTAGTATCCCAACTTTCAGGCCAAAGTCAAGATATCGCTCGCTTTCTCGTTGACCATTACAAGGCGCGCCGACATGCCCCAGATATGTACCAGAAGCAGCCCATCGACACAGACGTGCTTTTCGAAATGATGCGAGAGGGATTCAAACATCTGGAGAAGATCTTCATCGTCATCGATGCTCTCGACGAATGTAGAGATAGAACTCTAGTTGCTCGCAAGTTACTGAACCTATACAGAGACACGGAGTATCCTATCAAGATCTTGGTGACCAGCAGGGAGGAGCCAGATCTGATGACTCTCCTCGAGGCCTTCCCGACTATTTCATTGTCTAACCATATCCAGCGGGATATTGAGATCTATCTTGCTGCGCAGATGGAGAGAAAGGTGAAGCAGCAGCCCGGCTGGTGCTCTGACTCGATGCAGGAGAAGATTATAACCAAGATTTCGAAAATGGCCGGCAACATGTTCCAGCTAGCCGCATATCAGTGGCACATTATTAGCGAAGAATGTTACAATTACGATGAAATCCAAGAGAAACTGGGCTCTCTCCCCGAGACTATCGACGGCGTCTACCGGCGCATTCTGGAGACGTCCGAGTCACGAACAGGCAACTTTGAGCTGAGACACAATATCCTACGATGGCTAGCCGGTGCTAAGAGGGCTCTGCGACTAGAAGAGCTTGCAGAAGCTGTGTTCATCAAAGATGCACAGGAGCGCTGGAATGAGTCCACGGTAGGGAATCAACCGGAGAGATTGGCTCGTCTTTGTGGCTCGCTGGTTTACTTCAACAAGGACACAAACGAGGTCTCGCTTTGTCACTTTTCCTTAAAGGAGTTTTTGACTTCGGATAGGATTCTGAAGCAGGGTGGCGAGGCAGGTGAAGAATTGTCTTCAAAAAAATCAAAACGCAAGCCTGTTGATATCAAGAGGTATCATCTGGACCTACAGGAAACTCACCAGCGACTGGCCAAGCATTGCTTGACTTACCTCCTATTCGAAGATTTCAAGGCACCATATAAAGACCGAGCTCATCTTGACCAGGTCCGACAAAGGTACAAGCTTCTGGACTACGCGACTCTGTACGCTGGAGAGCACCTTAAGGAACTGGACAGCTGTAGCGACGAAATTACCGTGCTTCTCGACAAGCTCTTCCTCCCAGAGCTGAGCACGGAGTCAATCCAGGAGCCGGAGCTGAAAAAGAAAGTGAAAGCCTCAGTGTCTCTATCGACGTTTACTACATATTGCCCTCCTGTGCAGCAAGACAAGGACCACGAGTATTGCGGCACATATGCCTCCCCAAACCTGAGTCTCCGCGGCTGGAAACCCAGAGAACAGAAGAAGGAGTCCTCGAATTGGAACATCTGGAGCTTCCTCTCACGGTTATGGGAGTCGTTATCCTGCTGGTATACCCACATCTCATTAATGGGATTCATAACCCGACGCGCCGTAAAGCAGGACTCGACCAACGACGACAAGACTCTAGTCGAGCATTACTCCAAATGGAGCCTGCAGCAAACCAACCGCAGAACCTGGCTTCAGCTATACAGGATTATCGGCCCCCAGACCAGAAAGGACCACCATGAGAATATCACGCCGCTCTACTTCGCTGGGCTTTTCAACTGGCGCGCAGGCGTCTCCGAATACATACACAGAGGCTCTGGCCGCATTTCAACCAGTGATCTAAACCATTCCCTGCGCGGGGTTGCTATTGGAGGCTCCCTGAGAGAAGAAGAAAAGGGCAAATGTGCCAGCCTTATCCAGATGCTTCTTGACGCGGGAGCAGAAGTCGAGAGCAATCCTCCGAACCTTGGGAGTGCCTTGCAATCCGCGGCTTACTGTGGTAACCTGGAAGCTGTCGACGCTCTACTCGACGCTGGTGCACCGGCTAATGAGAAACAATCCTTTTACCGTCCTGGAGGGTCGATAGGGAGTGCTGTGCAGGCTGCTGCGATGAGTGGTAATCAAGCCATTGTGAAATCGCTGATTGATCAAGGCGCTGCCATCAACCAGGCAACTGGCTGGCTCGGTACGCCGTTAACTGCTGTGTTGGAATGCGAGCTAACGAGCATGGCTTCGTTTCTTCTACGACATAACGCGCGGCCAGATATCATCGCAGGATACTACGTCTCAAGCCTACATTTTGCAGCAAAAGGCATAGCCTCGTTCGACGAGATCCTGGACAAGGCGGAAGATGTGAACGTGAACCTACATCCCTACGGCACCCCCCTCCATATAGCATGCGACTCCGGAGTTCCCTGGGTCGTCGAGAAGCTATTGCACAGATCAGCCAACATCCACACCCCCGGCGGCCAATTCGGAACCGCAATCCAAGCTGCCTCCTGGACAGGCTCTCGCAGCATCATGAAAACCCTCCTCAGCCACGGTGCCGACCCCAACTCTGAGGGAATCCCCCTTCTCACACACGCCAACACACAAATCGCAGCGCCATACTATGGACGCGCACTCATCCTCCAGGGAGGTCGCGGGCTGCACGACCACTGGCCCGAGGACAAATACCTCCACGACCACTGGGACAACCTATTCCCGCGCGTTGGCTTCTACGCACTTTCTCTCGCCGCCGCAAAACGCGCAAACGAGCTGGTCCACAATAAGGCGCTCGTCCTGTTTGAGTTCGAGCCCACACACCAGGGAGGCCATTACGGGAATCCCCTTCAGACGGCTTCATTCCAGGGCCACGTTGAAGCAGTCCAGGTCCTTCTGGAGGGGAACGCAAACGTCAATGCCACCTGCGGAGTCTTTGGTACTGCATTGCAAGCTGCTGCTTATGCAGGACATGAGCAGGTGGTGAGAATGCTTCTCAACCATGGTGCGGACCCGTCTATCCAAGCTGGATTTTTTGGATTGCCGTTACTAGCTGCTGCTGCGTCAACGAACGAGAGAGTTAATGACATGCTCATCGGGGCCGGTGCCGACCCGAATGCAAGAGACGAGCATGGTTGGACGCAGGCTAGCTGGCACCGACTTTACGGGGCGTCTGCACCTGCGCCTCTCCGTGGAAATCGACGCTTCCCCAGTATACCAAGTCGATGGGGAACAGGATGGTACAAGTCCCCGCAGCTGGCGTTGGGCGATGATGGACGAGAACTACACTTTTTAGGTTCGTAGCGACACCTCAACCACACACATCTGGGAACCCCATAATTAACAGACTTATAACTTATGACTTATGGCTTGACACAGGATCCCCATTCTCATACTCAACCCCACTGGAACTCGCAGCTTCGGCGATGACAAACCATCCCCTACCACCGGGGACGGACTGGTATTTCGAATTCAAGATCGGATCGAGTGGGAGTACAGGGTAAGAAACCCCTCTTTTGTTTTCATCATATCCTGTCCTGTACTGTGCTATCCAGTCGAATTCAATTCAATCAAACTAACAGACCAACATAGAAAACTCTCCATCGGCGTCTCAGACGGCCTCATGCCCCGATTCCAGCTTCCGGGGCAGTACGCCCGGTCATGGGGGTACGAAGGATCTACGGGGCAGTGCTGGGGGGCGAAGGAGAGTCTGCACAGGTATAAGGCGTTTGGGACGGGGGATATTGTGGGGTGTGGATTCAGATTTAACGATGGGGTTTTATACTTTGTGCGGAATGGGGAGAGGCAATGTGTGTATCCCTTTCCTTGTATCTTGTGTCTTGTCTTGGATAAGGTATATGGGTGCATGTGCTGACGATGTCTACTGTAGTGCCTGAGATTGAGATTCCGGCGCTGCGGTTGTTTCCTACTGTTGGGATGTGTAGTCAGGGGGCATGGGGTGTGCTCCTGGATGTCTTGTTGGAGGATGGACGTATTGGGGGTGAGAAGGAAGAAGATGAGGATATTTGTCTGGTTTGAATTGATGGGACCTTTAGGGGGTAGAATGGGAGATGGTGATATTGACCCAGAACACCACACTGATCCTTATCTATGGCTTCTTACATTAAATATGCCCGGCTATGCCTGGGAAATAGATAACTATCGATACTTACTTGCCGCTTTACTTCGGAATATAGATAATAGCGTCACTGCATCGAAAGTAGTAGCAACGCTTTCAGGGGAAACATATTTATCGTTCGGTCGAGAAAAGAGCTAAACCAGAATAATCGGTAATTCATCGATAGCAGACCATGGAAGACCCTGGTTATCATCGGGGGGTTCTTACAGACTAAAAGTGTCTAGATACGGGGCACTCAATCCGCTAGGATGATACCTAGGTAGGAGGATCATTTGAACGAGATTTCCCTCGTTTGGTCCTTGGAGTTGTGTCCTTGGGAGTTGGGCGCAGCTTGATGGGGAACGAGATAAGGCCGTGCTAATTGCTTACTGTCTGGCACACCACTAGTTAACTAACTACCTAACTAACTAACTAACTAACTAACTAATAGTTAGCAATAGAAGACTCTCCAGATTGTCTGATGGTCCAGGATACGTCTGGTGAGCTTCAAAGTTCAGGCTTGGTTGAGGTGACATTCGACGCTACTCGAGTCAGTCAATGCAACAAGGCCTTGAGAAACAGATAACCTACTCGGAGTCGTGTTCAGCAGCAAACATGCAACTGGTCGATCGCGATAATATTTGCTGCTAGTAGAACACTTGCAGAGTACTCTGTCCGGCCGGTGTAGTCTCATGTCATCATCTTGACGAGTAAGCAGATTGTTGTCGTCCACCCACCGAATTCAACCGCAGTTGGCCCTATATAATAATCTAAGAGTAGAGCTTGTTGTTTAGTATTTTTAACTGATTCAGTACTTCAGTGTCTCTATCAGAGGCATGTCTACTGATGTAGTCTATCCTAGTTGAGAATCAAGTATTCTGGCAGACACGAGTAACCAGTGTGTAGGAGTAACGGACCTCCGGCTACACCACGTTTTCCTAAATGTCCTTCCATCAAGGCAATCATCCATATTTCAATATTACCTCTGTCGACTCGGGGTCTGTTCACAATGTGGAAACCAGTGGCTGTCCCCTTTCAAAACTCCCAGCCTCTGCCTTCTCTTCCTACAACAGCTGAAATCCGCGCTTGCACCAATGTCCTGTGGGAGACCATGGCCTCCAAGATTGTGGCTGCTGAACAACGATATCGTCGTCAAATACGGAGGTTGTATAAACACCTGGGAAGGCCAGGCTTTGGTTTACCTTGAACGACACGTCCCAGCAGTTCCTTCCGGCCCCTCGACTGTACGCGATGTACTATGATTCCAACCAACTTTTTTTTCTTAATCATGCAGCGCGTCCCCGGGGTGCAGCTGGATTCCATTTGGCCATCATTGGCGCCCTCTGAGAAGGATGACATTATCGCCAAACTTCATCTGATATTCGACGCAATGCGAAAGGCCGAGTGTCCATGGGCCGACTTTTTCGGAGGCCTGGACGGCGGCGGCGTCCATCACTACCTATTCTATAGCCAGCATGGCGATGAGAAGTTTCTAGGGCCCTTCTCCGGCGAACATGCCTTCATTGCGGGCCTTGTCGGTAATTTATAGAGCCTTGGTCGAACGCAATCATCTGCCAGACTACAAGGCTCGCTTTTACGAAAAAATACCTCGCTCGCGTCCTTCAGGCCACATTGACGCATGGGGACGTTCAGCAGAAGAACATTATGGTCGTGAAGAATACCAGTCGCTCCATCGATCAAGGTGGGCGATCATTTGACATCGTACTGGTCGTCGATTGGGAGAATTCCGGTTGGTTTCCTGACTTTTGGGAATTCTTTTGTGCGTCTTATCCGCTTAATTTCCAGTGGGAAGAAGACTGGTCGTGGCGAGTGCAAGAGTTTGTCCAAGTGTGGCCCGCCGAGATGGCCATACTAATGCAACTGATTGACAAGGATCTAGGCTGGTAGCTCACAGGCTAAAAGGCCTTTCTAATACCTAGGTACTGAGGTTGTAAATTGTGCGGACCTGGTTATGATGATTTAGGCTAGTTATGCATCTAGAGGGGTTGAATTTGTCGAAATTAAAGGTCTTGACCATGGAATCCACCTTCGCATGGCCAGGGGTGACCTTGAATAGCGTTCCAGCCTCCCTGGTCACAACTACTGTTCAATCAGGAGAATATAAGCAATCCTCGATACAGAAATCACCACGATGATGACGTGAAGGCGAGTCTTGATTCGCTATTGTCTGACTTTATCGCCTCTCTCTGGCTCGCCGAGAATTCTCCCACCGGGGCTCAGAGGTCCAATTCTGCCTCTCCCGCAGGAAGTCCAGAGGCTATCGCGGTTAGTTTCAACTTTCATCCCATCACCTCCGTCAGTACAAACTGCAGAGCACAGTAGGAGTTCCTCCGCCTCAAATCAGACGGGGTGTGCGCGCTCGTGGATGATGGGCCTTTTATCGGCGATAGCTGTCAAGTGGCTGGCTTAGTGCTGGCCACTATCACCAAGGTGGACTCGTCCGTTATATCATCATTATCATCATTATCAGCATTATCAGCATTATCAGAGTCATTATTATTAGCCTCCAGGCTCCCTCATCTCCTCATCTCCTCGTCTCCTTCTGTCTCTTTTGCGCTCTCTCGCGGTCTCTCTCCACTTTATCGTCGGTCTCTCTGCGTCACAGCACGGGTGAAATCCATCATCTTTACCGGTGAAAAATAAGAAAAACATACTCGAAACCCTATTCTGTGCGGCATTCCCCCACGACTTGCCCAGGAAATAATAGTACTACTCCAAGTCAAAAAGCAAAGCCTTTTCCTCACGATTGTCGCCTGTTATTCTCCGTTATCTCAAGCTTGATCTCCGCCGCCCACCCAGATCAGGCACGTGCCCTGTCAACTACTGCAGCAGCGCTTCGTCGTCATGAATAATAATATGACTGCATCAACAGATCCACTGCGGGATATTTGAATGCGATTCTTCGGTACTTGAAGAAACGATAGTTACCTCTTCCCTTGTTTTTCTCTTTCTTTCCCTTCTTTTCGCTGGCCCCCTATCCTGGGGCGGTTCAGCCGCCATGAGCGTGCCATCCATGCTCGAACGACGAGGCCTGTATTCCAGCATCCCCCCAAATGTCCGCACCAAACTCGATGACAATCCCACGCTGTTGGTCAGTTGGTGGGCCACAGGCGTTTCTCTGGCTATCATCGTCACCCGCTTATTCGGCCGCTATGTGCGCATCGAGCGGTTCTTTCGCGAGGATAAGGTAATGATGGCGAGCATCGTTCCCTTACTCGCTCGAATGGCATTGGTGCATGTCGTCCTGATCTGGGGTACCAACAATACCAAAGTCCACGGGTTAACCGAAGAAGATATTCGGCATAGGGCTATAGGTAGCAAGTTGGTTCTTGCTTCGCGGATTTTCTACGCGATTTTGTAAGGCTGCCAATCTCACCCACTGGCTTTTGGTAGATCGGGATATCCTGACTGATATTTCCAATAAAACAGCATATGGGCAGCGAAACTCACCGTGTGTGAATTCCTCCAACGAGTTGCCGGGATGATCTGGCGACGATCTCTTCGCATCTTCCTCACATTTTTATACTATTTCCTGGCTACAACGTTGATCGCGGTTGTGGTTGCTACTCTCACCGAATGCGAACCATTCGACCACAACTGGCAGGTAGTCCCGGATCCTGGTCCAAGATGTCGGTCTGGCTATGCCAATCTTATCACAATGGGCGCTTGCGATGTCATCACCGACCTCCTCCTTGTCGCCTTCCCCATCCCCCTGATTATGATGAGCAAAATGTCCGCAAGGCGCAAACTCTCTCTTGTCATTCTGTTTGCCTTGTCTTTGGTCTTGGTCGGCATTACGTGCTATCGAGTGCCCGCGGTTATCAAACACAAGGGCTCTCAGCAATACAGATCGCTGCTTGCGTCACTGGAAATATTAGCGGCCACTGCGGTTTCGAACGTCGTAGTCATCAGCTCATTTGTCAGAGACAGGGGGGTCAAGAAGCTCAAATACCAGAAAGATTTGGCATCGGCGTCGGTTTCTGAGAGTCTGGGTCACAGCACCACTCGTCGGACAACCGTCACTCACCATCAGTGGGGGAGCGACTCCGATCTGGCCCGGGACCTGGGAATACGCCTGGATCCCGAGCTATACTCAACTGAACCTGAGGGCCCTCGTCCTGCGCCTGTCGCTGCAACGGGATCTCTGGATCCTAACTGGTCGTTCAGTCGCGACTTCGATGACAATCAATCCTCTGCAACCAACAGTTTAGACCTTAAAGTCAGTCCGCATGAGTATATTCGTACCAGCAAGACACGCCACAAGGCTTCCACTGATTCTATCGTGGATTCTCCTGATCAAGTCCCAATGTTCGACGTCGGGGGTCTCCTTGATCAACCAACTCCTCCTCCTACAAGCCACAACCTCCCGTATTCCACCCAGCAAATCCCGCCGTCTTCATATCATAGTGACGGGAGTGGGCTGGTTCTCCAGGATGTTGGTGGGCTACTCTCAGGCCCACGTCCAGGATCTATTGCAACGCCCTCCCATCATTTAGGCTCACTCAATTCCCCTCGTCCGGGGGGGTTACGCCGAAGTTTGCAAAGTCGACAACGAGGGTCCAGCGTTCATTTTAGCGAATCTCCCGATTCGTCAGCGTCCACTTATCGAAGCTATTCAGAGGTTTCAACCCCGATTCCTGAAAGCGCGAACGAGTTTGAGCTCCAGGATGTAGGAGGATTGCTTTCTAGAAAGTTATGATTATGACTTATGCCATTATTGATAGATGTACGAATACCTAGGTAGGCTATTGAACTTTAGCGAGTGTTCGACGATTTGGATTTTAGCGACGGCGTTTCTGGGGGGATCTATCTTTTTCATACACAACTATACATATCCAGAGCAATAATACAGTACTCTTTTACTTCATTTTCCTCGTACCAGGAATAAAATCGTAGCCTCCAGCTCATCGAACTACAGAACACAACTACGGTAGAGGAGCTAGCCCCCATCTCCTCCGAAGCATATTTTCCTTCACAGCATCAAATACACGTTACGTCTCCCTATCTGACCCCCGCCTCTATGCACATACCAGTACCACATACACGCACATTTATATATATATATATATATATACGCCCAAGCCAAAGCCAGATACCACCACATCCAAAACAAACCCGATCCCCAACCGTCTTGCACACCCGAGAGAAATGCAAGGCAGACTTAACCAACTGGACTAGCCTATGATACTAAAGCTGATACCTGAAGTCTGTGAATATAGTACAGATATTTATAAAACATGCAGTAGATAAATTTAATAATTAAATCTAGAATTGTTAAGCTGATATCTAAGATAAATGAATTTAAGTTTTAAATAGAATTGATAGATAGATATTATTATCTGAAAAGACTTGAGAGAAAGAAGAGAGTAAATCTAGATATAAATATTTTAAAACTGGATAGATTAAGATTATATCTTCCTGTGATAGTGAAGCTGTGGGGTTGGTGGAACTACTGACAATCTGATCATAATAAGTTTCATTTTTGTCTTCTATTATTAAAAGGGAAAAAAAAAAAAAAAAAAAAGGGGGGGGGGGAGGAATAGTACAAATGGATGACAATGAACTGGGACCAAAATCATATACCACGTAGGACAAGGCCATACGCCACCAGAAACAGTTCTTTTCGCCATTACGCCGTGCTGCCCAGAATGACTAGAGTTGGACATGCTTCTTTTCTTTTGTTTTCTTTTCTTCTGCTCTTCTTTCGACTCGTGCATTCCTCCTCCAAATAGCTACCTTACTCCCCTATCGGATGCTTCCGCGTCGTTCATGAACCCGTCGAGGATGAGAGTATTGCCCATAATAATAGCAGTGGGTTTCCCAAGAGCATCTAAATGACCCAACGATAACTCGCGTACCGACCCGCAGTCTCACTCTTCCTGATGATTTTCACAACCTGCCCCCTGCGCAACCCAAGATACCGGGCGACAGGATCCGAGACCTGGATGCGGGGTAATTGCGACTCCTTGAGGCGGTATCGTGACAGCAGTCGAGCCTTCTCTTCGGGGCTCAGAAGCACGTGTTTCGGGACGAGTTCGTGTCGGGTGATATTGACGAGGAGGTCCTGCTCCTGAAAGTGCTCGCAAATACGGCCGGGAATGCCGCTCAGGAGACGGACGGCGGAGGGCGAAATGGGGGTCTTGGTGATAAAAATTCCGGTGTGGAAGTTGCCCTCATCGACAGTATGGTTGAAGGTGCGCACTTGCTTTGTTCCGACGCCACTGTCATCGGGGCAGAATTCGATGTAGATGGTGCCGCAGTCGGGCTGGGGGTCACGGTTGGAGGGGGTGGGGAGGGGCGTGTATTTGGCCTTCATGGCCTCCGTGGGACGGGCTTGGACTTTCAGCTTGTTTCGGCTGCGGGCTGTCAGTAACCCGTCTCTTCTTTTCGGGCAATATTGAAACGTGGTTAGGGTGCGCACTCTGGTCGTCCACCTTCGTCGCAGTACAGGCTCCTGAATTTTTCGAGGGGTATTTGCACTTCTTCCTCAGTGACCTCATAACCCTATCCACGGCCAGAGCCAGATTAGCAGCTGTCGCAAGCCCAAGCAGAATAGAAAAGGGGGGAAAACATACACGGTCTTGTAGCATCTCAAACACCGTTCTCCATGTGCGCCAGAGCCGGGTTGTCTCGCGGTAGGCCTCGTCGTTGGAGAGAGTAGAGCCGTCCATGGCTGACAATGACTAGCGCACTGGGCGCAGACCACAGAAGGGGGGCGAGGAAAGCGAAAGAGAGCGAAAAGAGAGAGAGAAAGAGAGAGAGAGACAGAGAGAGACGCGATACAGAAAGTCAAGATCTTCAATTCAACAGCAGCAAAAAAACAGGCGGAATCGAAAAATCGTCGGCGGCCAGCGCTAAAGGCGCCAACGGTAAGCGCCGCCAATAGAAAACAGGCAGCAAAAGAACCGCCCAAAAAGGCCAGACTGAGCAAAACGAGCGAAAAGGAAGATTCTCTCTTTCTCTCTCTCGCTCTCTCTCTCTTCTCTGCCTCTCCTTTCTTTTATCTCGTTCTTTATTCTTCTTTGGTCCCCCTTCCCCCCATTGGAGATTGCTCTCTCCTCTCAAGTCCGGGTTTCTCCCTCTTGTTTTCCCTTTCCTCTCCCCCCCCTCACCCCCAACCATGGCCGCCGCTCCTGAGCACAAGTTGAAGCCCACCAAGCCTGATGAGGATGTCTTCAAGGCGAGCCTTGCTGAGGCTGAGAAGGAGCATGCTGCTGTCCAGGAAAAATTGGTATGATGGCCCTTTGCACCCCAATTGGCTGGCTTTTCTGTCTTGTATTGGATACAATCGCACACTGGCATATCTTTCGCCCGGGGAATATTCCTTTACTTCGATAGTAGCTCGTCCAATGGCCTTTTCTCTATAGTCATTCATCCGAAAACTTGACGTGTGCTAATTTTACCAGAACCAAATCAAGGCCAAAATCGAAAGCGCCAAGCCCAACAACCAGGACTCACCGGCAGCAAAGAGACAGCAGGAACTCCGCGCTGAGCTCTCTACCATCCGCCAGAAGCAGCAGGGATTCAAGGCTTCCAGATCCAGCACTCAGGAGAAAATCAATGCCTTGGATGCCACACTGAAGGCCCGCATTGCCGAGCAGAACAACTCCCGCACCCGCATGTCCTTCAAGAACGTTGAGGAGCTTGACCGTGAAATCGATCGCCTGGAGAAGCAGGTCGACTCGGGTACTTTGCGTCTGGTGGATGAGAAGAAGATTCTGTCCGACATCTCGAACATGCGGAAGCAGCGCAAAAACTTTGCCAGTTTGGAGGAGGCTCAGAAGGTGATCAACGACCTCAAGACCCAGATCGCCAGCCTGAAGAAGACACTCGACAACCCCGAAGCCAAGGCCCTGAGCGACAAGTACACCGAGATCCAGAAGGAGCTAGATGCCATCAAGGCGGAGCAGGACAGCGCATTCAAGAACTTGAACTCACTGCGCGACGAGCGTACCAAACTCCATGCTGAGCAGCAGAAGAAGTGGACCGCCATTCGTGAGGTCAAGGACAACTACTACAAGGGCCGTAAGGCCTACAAGGAGTACGAGGATGAGGCCTGGAGAATCCGTCGGGAGAAGCAGAAGGCTCAGCGCGACGCCTTTGAGCGGGAGAAGAAGAAGAAGATTGCCGACAAGAAGCTGGAAGAAGCTTCTCTCCTCGCCTACACTGACGAGATTCTGATTGCCCAAGGCTTGATCCGCCACTTCAACCCGGCCTACGACTTCTCCACTTTGGGTCTGGATGATAAGAAGGACCAATCGTCCAGCTTCCGCGCCGAGGTGGGCCGCACTGTGGACGACTCTAACATCAAGGGCATGAAGGTGCTAAAGAAGGAGGACCGGGAAGACGACTATTTCGTCGGCACCGGTGGAAAGAAGGGTAAGAAGGGCAAGAAGGGTAGCGCCAACGGTACTCCTGTGCCTGCAACCCCAACAGAAGCCAAGTTCAACCTGAACGTGGGTGTTATCGAGGACTTTGCCAAGGTCAAGACCGATCCCCCGATGAATCAGTCCGATGTCCCCGCAGTGGTTGAGAAGCTCGCCGCCAAGATTACTGAGTGGAAGAAGAACCAGGCCTCCAAGACTGAAGAGGTAAGGAAACCCTAATCTCAGCCCATTCATCACCCGCCTCCTTTAAGAAAAGAAAAACAAATTTTCTGACTTCTCATGTATAGAACATCAAAAAGGCCAAGGAGGAGATCGCCCGTCTAGAGGCAGAAGATAGCACTCCGACCAACGGCAAATCTGACGAGAAAGATGCGGCCACCAACGTGGCCGAAGACCTCCAGAAGGCTTCTCTGGAGGAGACCACTGCTTAAATCTCCCTTCTGTCTGTGACATAGAACCATGCATGTGTTTGCACTTTGACGGCATCAGCGGATACATCATACATCCTGACGTTTCGATCTGCGGCGCTTTCAAAAGTCTAGCATAAGCCTTGATATCTGGTTTTCTATTCTATTTTTATTCCATTTTTTTTTTTGGTTACCCATGCATCATCATGCATCATCCACCTCTTCTCCAATCCCTATTCCTCTTCCTCTCCCCTTTCCTTAGCCAGACGGTGCTCTTCTAGGGCATTGGGTTTCTTGTTACTATTTTCTTCCTTGTAATTCATCAGCTATTTCTTTTTGGCATGCTAGCCTTCTCCCCTCTTATCCTCCCCTCTCCCTTTTCTTCGGATGTGTGCAAAACGACGGAAAAGCCAGGCGTGTTGAGCGATTTGTTTCAGCTTCAAGTGACGACATGAGTGATTGGAAAGCGAGTTCAAGCGGGAACACTACTGTCCATATTATAGCCCCTACTCTGTATATTCCGGCACCTACAAAACTACTTCATCAAGCCACGGCCCATGATTTCTAAGTAATAGTACTCACTAATGACTAGTGGCAAACCTGACGGTGGCAGTGCAGGCTGTGGGGAAAGCGTCGACTGGACGAGAATCCGTAATTCAATAAATTAAAGCCGTAGATTTCTAGAAAACAGCCACAGTTCGACTATAATTATCGACTATTGCCGGAGATGATGATGATGAGAAAGATTATGAGTTTTTGTATAGGATTTCGTCAGAGTTGTTAAATAACGTTGCCTAGTCTGGCGCCAAGTCGGGGATTCCACTGGCATCTCGGCGTCAACGCTTTCCTTTTTTCTTTCTGTTCTCTTCTTCTTTTCTCCTCCTCTTAACAACAACCATCCTCGATATTTCTGGCTACGTCTCGTGTACTCCGCGCCTGAATCTCACCATGTCATACAATAAACCAGTACGTCTCCTCCACCCTTCTCTCACCCATTGAGAATCCCAACTAACAGCGAAAAAAAAAAAAAAAAATAGGACGGTCCTCCCCCTTCATATCCAGCTCCAGTCCACGACGCTGGCTACAATCATCCTGGATCGCCTCCTCCCGGCGCTTCCCATGACTACTACAACCAATCTGGATATCCTCCTCAGAACTACGGTCCACCACAAGGACAGCAGAACTACGGGCCGCCGCCGCCGCCGCCGCAGGGATATGGATATGGAGCTCCCCCTCCAGGCCAGCAGCCCATGTACTATCCACAAGGGTATCCGCCGCCGCAACAGCAGCAGGGTTATTATGCTGAAGACCGTGGAGGTTCCTCCGGTGGCGGCATCTGTGCTGGTATTCTAGCTGCGTTGGCCTGTTGCTGCTGTTTGGATATTCTCTTTTAGTTTTTTTTTTTTTTTTTTGCTTCGTTTTGCCGACATTCTTTAGGAATCTGTTCTTTGCTCTTTATTCTTTATTTTTTTTTTTTGTACAGGCGCTGGATCGGGCATGGGTTGGAATCGAGATAAACAGGCAATTGATTAATATCTATAAATGGAGTTTCAGTCCCAGTCTCTATCTTTCCTTCAGAACTGGATATATATTTCGTCTCAATTAACGCATTCGTATCATCGTCGTCGCAATGTCGTAAATGGTATCCATCATCATCATCCAAATAAACGCACGAAACCCCAAACTAACTAACTACCTAACCAAGTATACTCAGTAACTAAATGTAATCTATGACCTCTCACTCTCATACGAACTCCCCCCCCCATACGCCGAAGGATCAACCCTCCTATACCGTCTCTCCCGACTCCTAGACCTAGATATAGACCTAGACCTAGATCTGTACCTCGAATCCGGCCCATCAACCACAGACTCCTCCTCACTAACCTCAACTACCCCCCCATGATCCATCCCCCCTCCCGAATGTTCCGTCAGGGCCTCCTCAACAATAACCTGGTCGTGCCGCCGACTGCGCGGCCGTCGCGACGGCGGCGGTCGAATCCCAACGTCCACGATCTCCGAGGGCGTCGCGGTGGTGGCGGTTATGGTTTCTGCGCTGAAGCGGCGGCCGGATGTTAGGCCGAGGTAGATTAGGTAGAGGAGGAAGAGGAAGGCTGCGATGGAGCCGAGGATGATTCCGACGACGGCGCCGGGGGTTGGGGAGGTTGTTTGGCGGGCGTAGGTTGATGGGATGGAGATTGTGTTTATATTTGTATTTGTATTTGTGTTTGTATTTGTGTTTGTGTTTGTGTTTGTGTTTGTTGTTGTTGTTGTGTCTAGGTTGGAGGTGCGTTTTAGGGGAGGGTATGGAGGCATGCTTTTCTTTTGGTTGGTTGCTTGCTTCTGGTATTTCTTTTTGGGGGACGGGTTCTTTGGTTTGTCTATTCTGTATTCTGTGGAATTGGGGGTGTAATAGACATGAGGATGAATCTCGGTTTTGTTTTATTGTGAAAGAGGAGGGGATTTATTTCGAGTGGTGGTGGTGCTGCTGGTGGTGATGCTGCTGCTGCTGGTGGTTATTCGGTGGCTGGGAATCATCAGTAAATCCCTGTTCTTTTATCCATCGTTCTTCTACTGTGTAAGATTCGTATTTCCTTTCCTTTCCATCTCCATCATGACTCAGTACGATATATATATATATATATAGAATACACGGTTCTTCTTTTATCTTTTCATGTTCATTGCTAGTACACTCCACGTCTTGATCTCGCGGCTGGTCTGCTGCTCGGCTTCAATCTCGGCGCTGCGAGTGCTCAACTCCTTCCATGTAGAGTCGATAGGTCCTATAGAGGGTATTTGTGCCTATTGGGAAGAATACTCTACTGTATACTCTGGAGTAGATAGGGTGCTGTAGAATGTGCTGTGCGATGCACAACGGTAGAGTAGGTATGTATCAATGGAAGACAATAATAGAAAGAGATAATAGAAAGATAGGATGTAATTTATGTAAGTGAAAGCTTTTGAACCAAGATACATACGGTATTTACTAATCCTCAGACATAAAATATAGCAATATCAGATTATACAGTCGTGTTAAATCGACCCTCTTCCTCATTAGGCTTTGTATCCGCTTTCTCCTGCTCGTACTGGCCCAGCGCAATGCTCTCCTCCTTGATAGCTTCTTCCTCTGTTGCGACTGCTTCCGCTGCTTCGTTATTGCCGTTGGAAGTCTCCTGCGTCGCTCCAGCGCGCTTCTGTGTCGTGTTCACCACCTCGCTGTCGTCGTTGAAGATGCGGAGAAGCATTGCATGGCGATCCTCCTTGCGAAGCATGAGATTGATGGAATGCAGCGATCGCCAGAGTGGGAGAGCCGTTCGTTCGCTAGTGTCCTTGTTAGTAGTCTGTCATGGACATGAAAATATTGAAGTGAAGAAAAGAAGAAAAACAGCAGACATACGTAAATTGATTTTCACCTTCGGGGTTGATGTAAAGGATACTGCAACCCATGGGGATATCCCTAACCCGCTCTCCAATCTCCCCGAGATGCTGCCAGCCACCGTCATCAACCTTGGGGAACATCTCTACGAGAAGCTTCCTCAGGGTCTCCTTCTGGGTCAGAGTCACTGCTCGGGCCGGGCCCAACCAGGGCTGAACGACCTTCAGGCCATCCGTCTGGATACGCCAACGGCAGACATCGATACGCTGTGCGTCCTGTTTCACGAACATCTTCACGCCGCAGTGGACGAATTTCATGCCTTGGCCCTCATTAGCGACCAAGATGTCGCGGGCGAGGGCGCTTGTGTAGTAAACAGTCCGTGCTGGGAGAGCATCGGCATTCCGCACCATAAATCGATCACGGGGGAAGCGCTCTGAGATGTCGAAGAATTCAAAGATTGGATCGAGCTCTGGGTGTTTCGGATCCAAGTATCTGAACGGTTCTTCGATGGGTTGGCCGGGTTTCCGCTTCTTGGGGGGCTGGGACTGGGCCTGAGACTGAGGCTCGGTAGATGCCGCGGCCTGCGGGGTATCTGCTGCAGGAGCAGGAGTCACATCGGATGTGTCTGGGACATCGGATTCAACAGCGGGAGGGGGACGATGGATAGGACGGTCGCCCACGATAACTTCACTGCTGTCGTCGAGTTTCGCTCGCTTGGCGGGGAGCTCCGAGTCTTCCAATGTCTCCGCGTCTCTCTTTGTAGGGGACATCTGGTAGGTGGCAGAGTAAGGAGGCAAATTGGTAACCTCTGCAACAGATGCATTCTTGTCTTCCTCCAGTTTGGCCTCTTCATCAGGTACAACTAGATCGTCGAGCGCATTGATTTTCTCAAGCGGCTCGCCCGTGCCATTTTTCTGTTTAAACTCGAGTTCTTCTGTAAGTGCGGCGATAGTGCCTTTGGGAATGACCTTTGTTGGGTCTTCTGGCTTCGCCCGAATCTCAGAGCGCTTCTCAAGCACTGTGATGAAGAAGCCGCCGGTGTCCTGTAGATAAGGATAGATGCGCATGCACCTTTCAAGGGGCATATCAGTTGTCGGCGGGAACATGCCCTCGGCGATCCGCCCAAGACCGTTGATGCCCGCCTCTGCTCTCTGCTCTTCGATTTCCTTCCAGCTGGCCCACATGCGGTTCTCGCGGTCCATCACCTTCCAAGATCGCAACCCAGTGGCTCTCTTGAGACCTGGCAGCTCATTGCTGCAGTCCACGATGTGAACGTTGTCAAGGCCCCCGCAGCGCTCGATCGCACTGGCAACGACGGCTTCGTTCTCCAGAGGATTCATGCTGCAGGTCGAGTAGACGACGCGGCCGCCAACTTTCAGCATCTGCAAGGCACGAACGAGGATGCGGACCTGGATGGCATGGAGTCCGATAGCATTCGTAGGAGACCAATCCTTCCAAACGCTGACATTCTTCCTTGCCGTTCCATCTCCAGTGCAAGGCACATCGGCCAGAATCCGGTCAAACTTAAGATACCTGTTCTGGATCGGCTTTCCATCGGCAGCCGGCTTCGGGGGCAGTCTGATGGATGGGTACATTGTAGCATCGTGGTTGGTGACAATGAGATTGGGCGAGCTCAGGCGCTTCATCTGGTGGATCAGCATGTGCGCACGTCTGTTGTCGGCGTCATTGGCGATCAGCAGACCCGTAGTGCGGCCGTCGTCTGCGAGACCCTCGGGACCCAGGGGCTCTGGGCCAGCTGTTCCATCCTTTACTTGCTGAGACACCTGGAGCATAGCATCTTCCTCACCGGCGTGGATCATCTCCATCAGCTGCGCAGACTTGCTTCCTGGGGCAGCGCACATGTCCAACACGGTCATGCCGGGGCGGAGGTCCATGAGCAGAGGAGGAATCATGCTGACGACTTCCTGTCTGCTAATATTTCCGATGTCTGTCTCGGCAACAAGGAACTTCTGGAACGAGGCGAAGGGTGGGAAACGGCGGATAACCTGCTTCGAGGTGGTCATTGACCATGCGAGCTGGTCCGGGTACCAAGGCACGGGGCGTGGTGGCTCGACATTGTTGCCCTCATACTGGATGGAGGTGATCTGGGGCACGTAGAAGTCTTTGAGTTTCTCCTGGACAGCAAGCGCATGTCTTTTAATATCTATCATGTTAGTTGGGTGCAATTGAAATTCGCAAGGAAAGATAAGACGTACCCGCGCGAACCTGTAAAACGGAAGCTGTTGGGAAGATCACGTCGAAGAGCTTCCCAGAAGGCCTCTCTATCCTCCTCGGGAATGAAGCCCTGTGAGTTGTAGAAAGTCTCGAACCTCTCGCTCGTCCTGGGAATGTCCTGCCAGTTCTGACGCTGGCTGCGTGCGCCGCCGCCTCTGCCTGCCTACGAGACGGTTGTTAGGGACGATAGAATACCAATTGGGGGGGGGGGGGGATAGCTCACCCTCTTGTTTCCACGCTTACCCATGGTGAAAAGCAAAGATCAAACACCACAGTACGGGATTGATTGCAGGGCTGAGTCTCAACGGGGGATTTTTGAAGCTCCAAAAAAAAGTATCCCACCTGGAAAATGTTCGGCCCGGCTTATGTAATGCACCGATGTGCAGAGTACTAGTTAGTTAGGTGCGTTCTCGGAAATTATACATCATATGCAGGGAAATCATGATAATTAATGACATTTCATGGTCTTCAATGTCTTGGATATCTTGGATACAATATAAAAAGACGATGAAAGTGTTCGCAGATCGAGCGTAGAAAAGCAAAAAGACAAGCCGAACGCGGGGGTCGAACCCGCAACCTTGAGATTAAGAGTCTCACGCTCTGCCGATTGAGCTAGCCCGGCAGGTGTTATTGGAGAATCGGAAGAATTTTGTCTACATAGCCGGGTACCTAGTCGCTTGTCAACATCACCTTTAGTTGCTCCCGTAGTGCCATCAGTCGAGAGTCCGGTCGACCTCAATGAGATGGTATACGGAGTACATGGAGTAAAGCACTGGAGTAGGCCAGGGAGCGTTGTGAATAGTTTGCTCCTTGTCTTTGTGGCCTGTAGACTCACCGTTATGGTAGAGCAGGATGATCGGAATATATACTTGGGACACGAGTGTATCTACAGTCCACGTCCGCCACTACGCTCTATGAATTACTCCGAATAAATCATAAGTAGTATAATACCTAGGTAGGCAAATACTCCCAGAGCCCGGTTACTCGCACACTATTACTTTAATTTCCCCATCAACCTACACTTCCCCTCAAATAGGAATCAGGATCGTCCGATCACCCATTGCGGCTCGTATTCTGCAATATCGACCAAACTATATTCAGCTGCCCCATCGACGAACGTGGATGGCAATGATGGGTCCAATTCAGCGCTTCAATACGAGCCATGGCACTTGTGTCCAACCTGACTTTCCCCTGTCTGAGCAGGAGGTTTGTCCATCCTCATCTGACTCTGACTGAAGCCAGTCTTGTCTCTCGTAATCATTTCCCCAGCATACTTGAAGCTAATGGCCTCAGCCTCAGCCTCACCTACCATTGGGAGCCTTGTCTATGATATAGTGTTTGAGTATCCACCCTCACTCATCTTACGAGTTCATCCTAAACGAAAAGAGGGATGGCAATATTGTCATGATGGATACCCGCAATACCCCTATCTTAAAGGGCCTCTTCGCCCCCTCTCTATCCCAGGATTTCCCTTCATACATAAACACACGTCCGATTCCTTTTATAAAACCACCACTTCATACTAAACCACAAAAATGTCTAACGATTGGTCCAGCTCCTTCTGGGATTGCTTCGAGCCCATTGAAACATGTCCGTCCCCCTATTCTGGAGTTGTTGAGTGTGGGAAACCCTAATCTAACAATAGCATTCTCCAGGCCTAATCGGCTGGTGTTTTCCATGTAGTCTATACGGCCGTGCTGTCGAGCGTCTTGAAGACCCAGCGCTCAAGGAAGGCAGTTATGTCAATGGCAGCGTACGTCCATCTATCCATCCATCACTATCAACAATCAGCAATCAACAGTCAAAAAGGAAGAGAAAGAAAGAAAGAAAGAAAGAAAGAAAGAAAGAAAGAAAGAAAGAAAGAAAGAAAGAAAGAAAGAAAGAAAGAAAGAAAGAAAGAAAGAAAGAAAGAAAGAAAGAAAGAAAGAAAGAAAGAAAGAAAGGATGAAACTAACAGTAAACACCAGTGCTGCCTCTACGTCCTCGCAAGCTACTGCGGTCTCTACTGGGTCCTCCTCATGATGAAGCGCGGCGAACTCCGCCAGAAATTCGGCATCAAGGGTTCCGTAGGCGAGGACTGTATCCTCTCCTGCTGTTGTCCCTGCTGCACACTCGTTCAGCAGGAGAAGGAGCTCGATGTCCAGGCTACCCGTCTTGTGAATGGGGGGGTAGGGTACCAGGCTCCTATTGCTATGGATTATCCACAGAAATGAGGGTTGAACGAACATAGAAAAAGATAGGGGATATGGCATCTGGGTTTCTTGTCGAAGGGAGTGATATGATTATACCATAGCTATTTTGTATACTACCCTTATTGCAGTTGTTCTGCTTGAAAATTGGCATTGATGGGATGTTCTTGGGTTATTATTTTACATCTTAATAGTAATGATTACATATTTGCTATACTGTTACCTGTACATTCGGTAATGCGGATGAAATAGATACATAACTACTCATGCTCAACTACTATAGATGTAACAAAAGAATACATTTTGATATATCAGCGACAGTTGTGTACTGTACAGGACGCTCTCATCTCTCCACCATCCTCCCCCGCATCTATCTATTAAAAGAAAATCACCAACTCAGCTCAGCGTAAAAAAAATAGAAAACCGGACAGGTGCGAGGAACAAAAAGGAGAACTACTGGTAACTAGCTAGCTAGCTAGTCGCTTACACAGCATTTCGGCTCATGTCCGCGCGGATACGGTTGTAATCGAGGACGCCCTCGATGCTGCCAACAGCGCTCATGGCGATATCCTGATCCCACAGCTTGCGCTGGGCAAAGTCCATCACGTCCTTCTCGGTGATCTGTCCGATTGTGCGCTCGATGTCCTCGGGAGTGAGGCGGCGGCCGGTGGTGATGATCTGGCGACCAATGTCTTCGGCAACGGCGGTGGTGCCGTCCAGAGAGAGGAGGATGGAAGCCTTGAGCTGGGCCTTGGCACGCTCAACCTCAGCGGCGGTGACGTTGAAGGACAGACGAGACCATTCACGGAGAGCAAAGTGGATCAGGTCGTCAAGGCGGGTCAGGTTCTCGGAAACCATGTAGATACCCCAGAGACTTTACATAAGAACAATATAATGGTCAGTGGAAAAAAACCCAAAAAAAATTTTGATGATAATTTATTACAAGGAATGAAAACTTACCCAGTGTCGCTGTAGCTGGTAGAGAAGCTCATGAAGCTGTTGGCGAGGCCGTTCTGCTCAACAAGGGAGCTGAGCTTGCTGCCAAGGTAGGAAGAGTTGCCCATGGCACGATCCCAGTTGCCAACAATGGCCTGGGTGACAAGGGCAGTGAAGTAGTCGTCATCCTTCCAGCTGACACCCTCAACAGCGAGAGCAATGTGGGCGGAGGGCAGAGTGTCATCACGGAGTCTGACCTCGGAACCGATGAACTCGGGGGTGCGCTTCTGCTCAGCAGTAAGAGCCAGAGCAGCGGAGGTGGGGGCCTTGCTGGGGAGAGAGCCGAAGTGCTGCTCAGCGAGCTTGACAAGCTGCTCGTGGGGGATGCCACCAGCACCAACCAGCACCATACGGTCGGCAGTGTAGTTGGTCTTGATGTAGTCGGTGAGGTTGTCCCGGGTGATGGTCTGGATGTTCTCCTTGGGGCCGAGGATTGTGCGGCCAAGAGGTTGGGTCTGATAAGCGGTAGCGTGGAGGTGATCAAAGACAACCTCCTCGAGCTGCTTGTCAACCTCCTCCTGTTCACGGAGGATCACATCCCTCTCCCGCTCGATGGCAGCAGGCTCCAGCTTCGAGTTCTGCAGGATGTCGGCGAGGATATCGACAGCCTTGGGGACATCGCTGTTGAAGGACTTGGCGTAGTAGACAGTGTTCTCCCTCTACAGGAACAATTCTGTTAGTAGCTGTTGCAAGGTCATATATGTCCATCCATTCCGGGTCGTACCGATGTGTAGGCGTTGAGGTGAGCGCCCATGTTCTCAATCTCAAGCTCCAATTGGTGCTGGGAGCGCTTGTTGGTGCCCTAGGAAGTAAAAAGAAAGACATCAATCACAAGTTCCTGAATATATTTTTATCCTTTCTCACGCAACCCAATTACTCGGTATATACACACCTTGAAGGCCAAGTGCTCGAGGAAATGCGCAGTTCCGTTGGTCTTGTCAGTCTCTGCCCGGCTACCGGCATCGATCCAGACGCCGACGGTGGAGGTCTGAGCCCATGGCGAGTACTCAGTGGCGATCTAAAAGACAGTCAGCGAGACCTGGAAGCAATTGGGAAGCCCAATGCCAGGAAAGCGTACCGTAAATCCGTTGGAGAGGGTGGTAGACTGGGTGGTGGATGGCAGGGTGACGGGCGAAGCAAAACCTCGCTTGACGGGCTGGACGGCCTTGAGGGCAGCGCGACTGCGCAGAGCCTGGTTGAGGTTAAAGGCTAGGCGCCTGGAAGCCATTGTGACAGGAGTGAAAGGTGGGGGAGGAGGAGAGAGTTGGGGAGAACAGAAGAAGGAGGACTGAGAGGAGGTGAGATGGACTGAGGCGTTGCGAGGTTGAAGTTCGGGAGGTTCAAATTGTTTCGCTCGCCCGCCAGCCAATCACATGACCCGCTTTTCCAAACCAGCGCTTTCGATCCCGAGTGTTTCCATTGCTGTTCTTCTAGTGGTAAAAAAGTATCTAGTACTTGTACGGCTATATACTGCTTGTTTATGCTGGTATCGGTGTTTATTTCTGTATATATAGCTGACCACCCATCGAAACAGTACTGAGCCTCTCTACTCGAACCCCCGGGCATATCGCCGCACATTCTCAAGCATGGGAATATCCGCCGAAAACCCCAATTGCAGGGCCCGAGCCGGGTCGAAGTGCGGCGACCACGTCTGCACAATCCGGTCGATATCTGCATCGTACTTCTCCTCCACCAGCGCCCGTCGCTCCTTGCCACCGACCTCCTCCAGCGCATCCAGCATCTCCTGCACACTGACCTTCAACCCGGGCAGATTGACCGACCGCGACTCCCCAAAGGCCTCCTTGGGGATCGTCCGCGCATGCATCAGGTTCTTCACCACCGTGTAGGGCGAGCAGATCCACAGCTCCGTCTCTCTGCTCACAGGCAGAATCGCCTTCTCCCCGTTGAAGGGCTCCCGGATGATCCCGCTGGCGAAGCTACTAGCCGCCTGCGTGGGTTTCCCCGCGCGCACCGTCACCGTGGGCAGACGCACGGCTCGTCCGTCCAAGAACCCGCGGCGGGAGTAGTCGTTCAGTAGGATCTCGATGATGAGTTTCTGCGAGCCGTACGACGACGACGGCACGGCCGGGAAGTTCGTCTCGTTGATGATGAATCCCGGAGGTGCAAGACCGTAGACTGCTAGACTTGATGTGAAGACTACCTTCACGCCTGGCTGCACCACCCTTAGTCTCTCGAGGATGTACCTAGTCGAGTCGAGGTTGACGCGCACTCCGAGCTCGAAGTTGGCCTCGGATCCGCTGGACATGATCCCGTGTAGAAGGTAGACGGTGTCGAAGCGGTGCGAGTCATTGAAGAGGTCGTCGACGACCTGGGCCGAAGTGAGATCGGCCTTGACGCATTTCGCTCGCGATGCGTATTGTGCTGCGGATGCTGGGATTTCGGGGGCCACGACGTCTGCCATGGTCACCGTCAGATCGGGGGAGCTGGCGAGGAGAGCAGCTGCCAGCTCCTGGCCAACGTAGCCACCAGCTCCGGTGATGATTATCGACATGTCTAGGGATGACAGCTGTATGAAAGTAAAAAGGCAGAAGAAGAAGAAGATGAGGGGAAAAAAAATAAAAACCCAAAGTCGATTCTAAGAGTGCTTTCGAATGAACCTCTGCGATCCCTTCACGGCCTCTTAAATACTTTGTTCACCTGCGGGGTTATTGAGGGTGGAGGGATGTTTTCCCCCCACGCCATCCCCGTCCCCCTCTCTGATGCAATAATACCGAGCCATAATAACAACAATAATAGTAGACCATGGGATTTGATTAGTTAACGCAGCAATTCCGAATGGAACACGGTTGATGGCGAAGACCGTCGGTGAGCTATCCGACTGCCGAGCAGCGAGCCACGGGGGAAGTCCGATAGATATATCGCATCCTACGGGCATTGATGAATATTGTGAGAGCAGAAGGTGTTACGAGTCAGGAACTATCGCTGTATTCCCCGTCAAATGGGCCTGTTTTTGTCCTGTTGCTGTTGATGTTGGCCTAGAGAGCAACTATTGCTTGCCTGTTACTACAGAGAAGGTACTCAAGTTGGATACCGATGAATCAATTAACGCCAGTACGATGTCCACGAGAGAAACAGACACAGCCCTAGATTTTCTGACTCAAAAGTACATCTAAATTCCTTGGACAGATAAAAGAAGAGAGATAATTCAAAAAAAAAAAAAAACATCATAGCACACTCGACGCCAGGAAAAAGAGCACAAACGATTAAGACATGAGATAGACGAGAAGCCGTGAGAGGTAAAAAAACGGGGATAATAACAAGAAAAGAAACCTGCTTTTTGTCTTTCTTTTTTTTTACTCAGAACGCTTGTAGATACCAGACACTATACAGTGGTCTCGCTCGAAAGGCTCCAGGGTCAGCTGTTCCTTGGGCTTGATCTTCTCATCCCTCATCTTCTGCACTTCACGGGCAAAAACAACCTCCGGTTTGGCCGTGCTGTCGATACAGCTGGCCTTGACACTGATAATCACACCACCACCGGCCTTGAGGAACATGTGGGCGTTCAGACCGACAATACGGGCTTGATCGGGCTGGGCAACGTCGGCGAAGATGACGTCGACCATGGGCACGAGCATGCGGTAGCGGAGAGGATGTCTGGCGTCCTCAACGATGGGGATGACGTTGGTGCGGTGGGTAGCCATGCCAATCAGATCACGGCCAGAACGGTGAGAGAACTCGACGGCATAGACGTTTCCAGTAGGGCCAACAATATCAGCAACGTGGCTGACGGAGGTACCACTAGCGGAACCGAGATAGAGCACCTTGGAACCGGGGCGCATGTAGATGTCATCCAGACCACCCAAGATACCGGCAGCCAGCTTACTACGGAAGGGGTTCCAGACACGGTACTCGGTCTTGGTCACCGCGCCGTCCTCACCGGCAGGAGACTCAACGGAGATGCGCTTCTCACCGTAGACGGCCTCTCCGGGAGTCAGGTTCTTAGTAACAAGCAAATCTTCCTTACCACCGCGGGCGACAAAGACACCGGCATGGCGGTGGGGTTCCTAGAGCAAAGCCCATGTTAATAATACGGTCTACCATCATCAGGAAAGCGAAGAAATCACTTACAATGATAACCTTCGCACCACCCCTAGCACCAGGACCGCCGCCACGACCGCCGCCACGGCCACCACGACCACGGGGAGCACCACGAGGAGCACCACGACCGCCGCCTCCACGGCCACGACCACCACTTCCAAGACCGCCTATAGAGCAGCAAAAAAAGAGAAACGAATTAGCCACATTATTCTCCTCAAAGGGGACACTGCAGGACCTGGAAGCGTCGCATTCAGAGCTCATGAGAAAAAGAAAAAGACAGCTTCCTCTTGAGAGAACGAATGTGTCCAGCCCCCAGGTAGCCTATCAAGACCCTAGCAAGTTGTAAGTTCGGTCATGACAAACCTCGTCCACCACGGCCACCACCACCACCACGGGGAGCACCACGGCCACCACCGCGACCACCGAATCCTCCACGACCACCACCACCACCTCTGGGGCCTCCGAATGCCATTATGTTATCTAATTCGATATGTTATTGAGATGAACGGGTGATTAGAATCTCGTCAGCCACAGAAGAAGAGGCTGATGTTCGGTCTCGAGAGCTGGTACCCTAGACCTCAAAAAGAGAGAGAGAGAAAAAAGTTGCGAGGGGGATTAAAGGGCGATTAACTCGGTACGGGAGCGCGAAAACAGTGAACCGCAAGTATCAGGGGTTACTGGAGGTAAAAAAGTGACAGATATTTCACGCCCACAGTGGCAGTCAGTGTTCGGTCGAGGCCGTGCAGCTCGTCGTTGTTGCGGTCGAGATTTTTCAGACGGAGACTTTGGGATCTTTTGAAAATCTACCGCGCTAGGCCTCTTGTGGACTAGTAGCTGCTGCCTGCCTGTGGGCGCCGGCGGTCACGTGAACACCCTCCCAGACGAGGTCACGTGGGTGCAGCAGCCCTGCGCGCATATACTGTGTAGATTTCCAAGCACTCCTCCCTGCTACTAGATGAGTACCAGCGGGCGAATGAAGCTTGGTTGCATACGAGATTGTCTGGATCAGGCTGGCAATGATGCAAATCCTCCATTTATTAGCTATGTACAAGATAGAATGGAAGAAAGAAAACCCAGATTATCCACCCTCTTGAGCGCCGACATTTATATTTATTTAAAGAAATAGTAGTTTGCGGAATATTGGACAGTAAAGGAAGAGGGCATGCCCTTGCATGTGTCTGGAGGGTTTCCTCCTGCAGTGTCAACTCGGTACACGCTCTTGTACTGTCCGACCGTGCCGTTGACGGTGCTGAGATAGAGCCATGAAACGGCTCCGTTGCTACCTTTGATTGCGTTTGAGGGCGCATCAAGAGTGTCCACCTTCTTTGCAACGGCAATCCCAAGTTGATTTGATGGTGTGGTGTCTAGGTTGAAGACCGGTGTTGATCCCTGGAAGAAGTGGTGGCCCAGAAGACCCAGGTTGGCGGGTGGAAGAGGATCGTACTCGTTGCTGGGCAATGTGATTTTGTACACAATTGGGGGAAGGAGGTCAATAAGGTCTGGGAAGTTTGCTGCAATGCAGGTAGCGTTGTAGAGACGTGCGACTGCGCCGATGGCTACGGGCTCAGAGTCGGTAGTGGATGTTGTACAGGTGTAGTTCTAGCGGGTGTTAGTACAGGGTTCGTACAACCTAACCTATTGCTTGCTGGTATTGTGTCCTTACCTGTGTGCCACGGCCTACTGCCACATATACTGGGGTCTGGCCGGTGGGAGATGGTAGACCGGAGGCATATGATGGTAGTGTGATGGACGAAGGGTTGCAGCTCAGTGAAGAGTCAAAGAGATCTTCGACCTTGTCAATATTCTGGCTCACCCTGCCCAGGTACTCTGCCATATCATCTGAGAAATCATAGAGGCTGCTGAAGACGGGAGCAGCTGAGGCATACGCTGCTACGCAGCTGGCGATGAACAGGACTGGACGCATTCCGGATGCTATTCTATCCGATCTTCGACTCCAGAAAGTGAAATAAAAAAGTAACTGGAATAAAAATTACACGAGAGGTAGGAAAAGGCCAAATGTAGACCTGAATAGTGACGAGGATGGATGAAATAAGCGGACCACCTGGGTCTAAATTGCGGTAAAAAAAAATGGAAATGCAACAAAAACCAATGAACCTAAGGAAATCGCACAGTTGAGGAAACTGAAGAGGACATGGTAGGCCTGGAGGTGCAGCTCGTAGATATATAACTATGGCGGGCAAGGCAAACGGTGCTGGCAGTTCTGCAGCATGGCGGGTAACTATGCAAAGAATAGCAACAAGGATCTCTATCCGAAACCACGAGTGTGGTATCTATAAACAGCCTCGAGTGAGAAGCTGTGTAAAAGCGCCGATGAGGAGAAAGGGAGATCCAGCTCTGCCATTGGGCTCGGTATGCGCAGGCCCAGCAAATCCTTCAGACTTTTGCGGGAAAGTCCAAAGACGCAGGCAGGGGGAATTTCTGGACCGGCGCACTGAGATGCAGAAGACAAGGTGACCAAGAGGCATGATTGGCCTATGCTGGGGGTGAAGAGAGCGCTCATTCGCATAGCAATTCCCCGGCCTCCTGAGGATCTAATAATAATCTGGTCGGCGCTTAGAGATCGCCCTAAAGAGCCTTAGCCTGCAGACTGGGAGATTATTGTTCTGACTCCTCCGCTGTAACTTGGCCTGCCACCTATTTTTGGAAAGCCCGTAGTCATTCATTCATAAACATCCCTGCAAGAGCATCTAGATTCCTGTATCTGCGATTTGGCGAAGCCGCGGGGTATCCATTGTTCGATATAGCCGACAACAATGGAGGAATCAAATCCTCCACTGTCTAACCTGATTGTGTTTAGCATCCAGCATACCCAATGATGGCGGTCGGGCAATCTACCGAAGCGCCCAGGTAATATCGAAGCTGCTGGAGCTTGCATATGTCCGTTTCATCGTGATTGTCATGCGGGCGGATGACAGGCATTGAGACCTTCTTTTCGCAGTGCAAATCGGGGTAGGTTGGCTTTGTGCAGAGTGACCTGGTGAACCATCGAAAAGGCTTGCTTGACTGACTGACTGAAGTGTATATTGATACCTTCATCACCTTTGCTCCCCGCGAGCAGTCTGACTTGGTGGAGTGGTGGAGATGAAAAGCTACAAGTATCCAACCCCAAGTGATAAAGATGCACACAAAAGGAGTGCTGGCTGAAGTAACCAAAATAGCCAATAGCATCCATCAATCAACGCCCGGGTGGTCTAGTGGTATGATTCTCGCTTAGGGATAAACCCAAGCATATCTGCGAGAGGTCCCGCGTTCGATCCGCGGCTCGGGCCGTTCTTTTTTGTCTTTTTCTCTCTCTTTTTGCGGCATGCGATGGAGTGTGTTCGTCCATTATTGGAGATTTCTTGCTAGTAGCCTAGTTAGCACTGTTGTTGTGTTGGGGGTACGGACTCGTCTATATGATCCCAAGAAAGACGTGAAGTTACAAAGCACATTGACATTATGAACTGATGAGGACTGATTAAGATGGATTCAGAGATTGTGGATATATGACCCTTTCAAATCCTCCTCTCTGTTTACTGTATGTCTAACGTACCATCAAGGTATTCAGAAAGAAGATTAGTGTTGTGGAGGAGTAGGCATTAAACACACACATATCTACACTAGATTATTCACATCATAGCAAGAAGACTAAACGCCGGTCATAAAAAACTCCACCAGACTAAAAGTACAACCCCCAAAGTTACCCTGCATGGTTAAACCCCTCTTGTTGCCAGTCATCGCCATGGAGCTGCCCGCTTCCCCCATTCATCGCCACTGCTGCCGTCGCGCCTAGACTTGCGCTGCTGTGCTTCTCGATATCCATCGTGCTCATCATGTACAACATGACGAAAAGAAGGAAGTGAAGGGCAAAACAATACCCTGCAAAGAGATTGCGGCTGGTCCGGTTAGCGAGGATGATTCGCGTTAGAGAGAAGATAACTCGCTCTGGAAGGCTCATGCGCTTGTAAGCGCGCGCAGATTCTCGTCCGCGGAAGGCAGCAAACGGGGAAATTTGGGCCTCGTAAGCAGACTGGTAGCGGTCAATCGAGAGCCCTGACGGTGTATCGGCAGATGGGTGAATCGAAGTAGCGCTGGGCTTGTTCGCGTAGGCGGATGCAGAAGACGACGCCCCTTGACCGCGGCTGTATGTGGAAACATATCGCGTCTTTTCATACAGGCTGAGGTTATCCTTTTGGAGAGAAGCTACCTCCTGCCTGAGGGATTTCACTGTATTATACAGCTTAGACAGCTCTTCCTCCAACTCCGTGTTCTTCTTCTTGAAGCGGTCGCGCTGAGCTTGTATCATCGGCAGCAGACCGGACCCTCCGCCGACGGGTTCGCCTGCCCTGATGGCCTCCATTGTGTTGTTGGACATTGCGGTCTGATCGAAGCCAGATATAATCGAAGATGTCGGGGAAATTCCTCCTCTTCGAGATGAGTGCGGATATTTTGAGGTATAAGTGCCTGCGACGGACATCGCTGAGGACGGGAAGGCGTTGGCTGCCTCCTGTTGTACACGGAGAAGGTCATTCTCAAGGGTTGTGGAGAGAGCCTGAGACTTCTCAAGCTCTTGCCTTGTTGTCGACAAATCTTCACGTAGGGTCTCCAACTGCCCCTGAAGATCGCGATGGGAGACTCTTAAAACAGTTAGTTCATCCGTGAGTTTCTTGTTCCTTGTCAGTAAAAGCTGTTCGAGCGAGCTGTTCTTGCCACCATCTTTCGACTTTAGCGCAGAACCATTCGCGGCATTCGCTACGTCTGAGAGATCTCCAGTGTCATCATCATCACCGGCTGAGAATTCAATGGACTAGAGAAAATTAGCACCTGAGGGGTTCGAAAGATAAAAAAAATATAGTCCCAGAGAACGTACCTTGATCATCTCTAGTTCTCGGCGGATGTCTTCATAGTCAGCCACCTTCTCCAACCTTGACTTCAGCTCTTCCCTCTCAGCGGAAACTTTTGAACACTGTCTCTCCGATTGTAAAAACTTGGCCTCCCATGAGTGTCGCTCAGACTCGCGGTCAAATCGGGCGGCATCTAGTTTTCGCAGGAGAGAAGAATTCTCAGACTGAAGACGCAGGTATGCAGGCTCGTCTTCAATAGATGTCACTTGTTCTGACTTGGAATGCGACACAGTTTGAGCCAGCTCAAGCCGCAGTTGCTCGTTCCGTGCCTCGATCTCGGCTAATCTGAGACTCGTCTTTTCTAAATCAGCGGAGACCAGCTCCAGCTCTGCAGCGGTGGCCCCATGGTGGGACTGATTACCACCCTCCTCGTCTTGATCCAAGCGCTGCGAGACCTCGTAACTCGCCTTGAGCTCCTTTACTAGTCGTTCTTGATTTTCCAGCTTCTCTTCTAAGCTTTTCTCCTTGGCGGTCCAATTGTTTGTTTTCTCTGACAGTACTGCTGACCATGATGATTCAACCTCCTTGATTTTGGTTTCTTGGTCCTCTTCTAGCTTCTTCCTTGCGGCCCGCTCTTCCTGAAGCCGCTTTTCAGTGTCCTCCAGCTGAGACGTAAGGGATTCGACGGAGCCTTGCAGTTGATTGCGCTCAGAGGTCAACTTGGGAACGGTTTCTTCGGAAAGCACGAGAGAATCGACGGATGTCTCGAGAAGGGGATACGGGTCCGGAGCCTCGGACAGAGAAGAGTACAGTTGTAAAAATGCGGAAGACGAGGCCTTCCCTTGATTTGTTAGGAGATCAATAAAGCTTTGGTAAGCTATCAAGCACATGTTAGCGGGCGAAACCTGAGGGGAACAGGGTGTTGGTTGGTGGGTGGGAGCTAACCTTTCAGGAGACCCTTGTACTCTGCCAGTTTCGAGGCATCGTCGAGCTTTCTGAAGTCTTTCGTCTTTTGCGCGAGGTCTTTTCTTTGGACCAGAGCATCCCGTTGCTGAGCAACAATATCCGAGGCGGTGCTGTCTAGCTTTGCGACTGTGTTGGACAGATCAATACCTAAGGAGTCCCGGGGGGGTTAGTATCCGCTCCAGTAAAAGAACCATAGAAATAAATCATTGCGACGAAAATACCTCTCCAAGCTGCAATGGCACGCTGGAACTTATTTGCTCCTTCTGGAAGCGTTCCGCCGGGGCCCGATTCAGAAGCGTGGCCATCTTGGTTGTTCTGGGGGACAATGCTCTCGGTAATGGCGAAGGAGTCCATGTTGTTTAGATGTCGACCTGCGGGCCGTTTCCCTCTCTATTTCCTCTGGTTTAATGCTTCGTAGTGGAATTCTGACGCCAACACCTCATCAGACACAAGGACTGCCAACGCCGCTGCCGCAAAGAGCAACAACCGAACGACTACTGAGATGCCACGCAAGATGGTTTGCTTGTGAAGACACTCGCGATGCGGAGGCCTGAGCCGGACGGGCCGACGATGTTCCGGACGCGTAAGCTGGCAGCTTGGAGTGATTTAGAGTACTCTGTGGGTTCTCATGTCTGTAGTATTATGATTGTTGATGACGAGGATGTGTTGCTTAGCTTGAGAAGGAGATAGTGTCTTAATTGTACCTGGGAAAGGATATTTGTTGAGTTGGACGATATGCAACAGCAGGAGTTGTATACAGTACTTGGCTGGTACCTGGACAGGCGGCCGGAATGCGCTGGAGTAAGAATTGCTCTGCCCCAACACTCCAAATAGGGTGGGAAGGGAATGGGCACGCACTGCTTTGCCAAGGGGTCCAAAACCTAAGAATATTCACCTTATAATGCAACTTTTACCATCATAAAACGTTTGTTTTGACCCTCCAAAGTCAGAGGGAGAATCAGTACCTGGGCAAACTGGCTCCACTCCTGACTCAGCAAGGCATCACCAGCTCTCCACTCGAATCTCAAGACCGGCGTTGGCGGCTGCATCTCTCCCTCGACGGAGTAGTAGGAGTTCCTCCTTTCCAAAAGGCTTCCCTGCGCGCTTCTCGCATTGACGTCAGAGAGCTGGTCTCATCATGGCGTCGGAAGAGGAGGGCTTCGGCTCGCGCAAGAGGCGCAAGATCGGCCCTCCCAAAGCTGCCCCGTATATCTTCCGCCCGCTCTTCGATGAGGTACCCGTCGGTGTCGATGACGCGCAGGACGATGTGCATATTACCTGGGTAGAGTACTGGAGTGAGTTTGATTTGTCTCCTCTCAGAAGTTGTTACCGCAGAATCAACTGATTGTTATCTTTTTGATAGACGACAACCTATATATCGGGACTTCTGCGGCGGAGATCCTGCATTTCGTCTGCCTGCCACCGAACCCCTCCGAGGAATCGAACGAACCCTCCTTCATCCTCGCCTCGAGACTACCTGTACCGTTCTCCCAAAATACTAATGTGCCTTTGAAACACCCTGGCGTTCAGCAAATCCTCGTTCTTCCCACAGTGAACAAGGCATGTGTCTTGTGCAATGGAACTGCGACCTTCTACATGCTGCCCGAGCTTAGTCCGGCTTTTGGCGGCAATACAAAGGTCAACAACTGTCGCTGGATTGGGGGCCTTGATTTGAATACTAGTTCAGATGAACCTGAAAGCCCTGTAGTGATGATCGCAACTCAGAGCCGAATTATGTTGGTAAAGATAGGTGATGGAGCTCGACTTATCCGGAACATCGAGTTCCCTGGTTGTTCGGCTTTGTCACGAAGAGGCATCATATCCTGCGTGGCGGACACCCGAGCGTATTCATTACTCGATGTAGAACATCAGCAAAAGATACCCCTTTTTCCAATATCATTATCCGATGAAATGCTTGATTCTGGTCAGGTAGAGGATATACCAGCTCCATCAACCACCTCCAAAAAGTCTGCATCTCCCACCCTGAGCAGCTCCCCTCCATCTGAAAGCCGCTCTCATGGACGGAGCCCCAGTTTGAACACGCTTGCGGGGATGTTGCAGCCAGCTCCGCGACCAGCTTCAAAGGATCGATCACGATCATTAACCCCGGAGCCCTCGTCTGGTTCAGGAACACCAAGGAGATCGATTTCCAGAGATCGCGATGCAAGTACCTCACCTAGGGTATCCTCTGATCTACCGGGCCGCGACCCCCAGCCCAGGACTGGCGAAGATCGGAAGCCTCTACCGCCATTGCCAAAGCAGTCCTCAACGACGTTGAAGCCTCATGTTCTTTCTCCGACTCCATCGGAATTTCTTTTAGTTAGAGGATCCGACGAGAAGGAACCCGGCGTTGGCATGTTTGTCAATGTAGATGGTGACGTGGTCCGTGGGACCATTACTTTTCACAAATATCCGGAAACAATTGTTATTGACAAAGGGGATGAAAATAACCTAATCCAATCGCCGGAGAATACGAAAGAGGAGCTTGTCCTTGCAGTCATAGAGTCTGATCGGGATGGGAAGACACGTAAATTCCTAGAGGTCCAGCCTTGGGATGTCGATCCAGCTGAAACTGAAGACCATAAAAGCTGGTTGGAGATACCCACAGACGAGGAACAGTCACAATATGTAGGTATTTGCCACACTCTCAGCCCTACTCAGCTCGAGATGCAGGACTTGGGCAAGCTGCTACGAATGGTTCATCTGAAAACTCCCTCATTATCCCCACATACTCCCACAGCAGCCGATCCAAGAACACAGGCATCGATAGAGCAGCTACAGAAAGAAAAAGAACTATTCGAATCCCAGGAGCTGATTGACTCTGATGGGTCAAAGAAGGCTTCGGAGGGAGGCTGGGAGGCTGAGAGAAACGCTGAAGAAGCTAAGATCGCCCAAACACTGGGCAAGACCCAAAGCAGCCTTGTTATGTGGGCTGGAAATCGAATATGGCGCATAGTAAGGAATCCATTAACCACTCAACTCAATGATTCTCTCCAGAACGCCCAGGCGGTAGACGAAAATGGCCACATTACATTGCAGAGAAATACTATTCAGGATATAATCGATATGGCTCAACACGCAGAGCCTAGATCGGAAGCAGAATTCCTTGGTTTTAATTACCTGAAGCAGAAGGCTAGCTTGCTTCTTTTTGCGGATCTTCTCTTCATGGACCCTAAAACTAGAGATGATGCGACTATAGATGCAACAGAAAGAGCGCTCATCGTTGGGGATTTAGACCCAAGGATAGCCATGATACTGGTGCCTCTCCTACGTGGCGAGGCACTACAGAGCCAACAAGGAATCTGGATTCACGGTGGATTAGCCGAAACTGCAGAGACTTACCTTCGAATGACCGAGAAAACAGAGAAATCTTTAAACGGCGTTCTTGACATAGGGGTCTTGAATATGGTTAGGCGGTATTTACTCTCATGGCAGCAGAAACGAGGTTACGGTAGCATTTCAGACGAAACCTATGTCTTTGACAGTGTTGACGCAGCTCTTTTACGCCTTCTCTTGGAGGAGTGCTCAAATATGACGAAAGAGCAGCTTGCATCTTCGTCGATTCGTTCTGAAGTAAACAGATTAGTTGATAACTGGAAAGGAGACTTTGATCGGGCAGTGATGCTTCTGGAGAACTACCGGCGACTCTATGTCCTAAGCCGCTTATACCAAAGCAGAAAAATGTCTGGCAATGTACTCAAAACATGGCGCAGAATCATTGAAGGCGAGGAAGATGTTGGCGGTGAGGTGACTGCAGCTGGAGTTGAATTGCAGATGCGCCGGTATCTAGTCAAGATCAAGGATGTGCAACTGGTCGAAGAATATGCATCCTGGCTGGCCCAGCGAAACCCGCAGTTGGGAATCCAGGTATTTGCGGACAATACGAGTCGGGTCAAACTGGACCCAGTCGATGTTGTGACTTTGCTTAAAGAGCGAGCGCCTAGTGCTGTCCAGGAGTACTTGGAGCACCTTGTCTTTTCGAAGAATGTAAGACTTATCCCGTCCGGAGTCATTTACAGCTATTGCAGTAGATCTAATATTGGCTCATCTTTTACTAGTATACTCAATATGCTGACGACCTGCTTCAATACTACCTCGACACCGTGCTCTCGGTGCTTGAGTCATCGCCTGAAGCCCGCGCTTCCCTTTCCGAGTCATATTCCACCTATCGAGCTCTTCGACCACCCAAACCTACCTACATGAACTTCATCACTGAAAACACGCCTTCGGAGCCGTGGTGGCAGTCACGGCTCCGGCTGCTCCAGCTCCTTGGAGGCAGCAGTACCAGCCAGTTCACATCAGTCCCGACTCCACACCTAAACTACTCCATCCCAGCAGTTCTCGCTCGAATCGAGCCCTTCCAAAACGAGCTGGTTTCTGAATCTGTAATTCTTGACGGCCTGCAGGGTCGTCACCGGGAAGCCCTCCGCCTCCTTACCCATGGACTGGGGGATTATGACGCAGCTGCTCGGTATTGCCTGTTCGGCGGACCTCGTAGCACAGGCTCTACAGGCGCACCACTCGAGTTCGCCGAGCGATCGCGACAGTGCGAGCTTTTCCGATATCTACTAGATGAATTCTTACAAATCCAGGATTTGTCAGAGCGCATCGAAAGGACCAGCGATCTTTTAGCCCGGTTCGCAGCTTGGTTTGATGTTCGCGAGGTCCTCAGCATCATCCCCGATGACTGGAGCGTAGACATTCTCAACGGGTTCCTGGCGCATGTTTTCCGCGTCCTCGTGTCAGAGTCGCGTGAAGCGAGGATCGAGCGCGCTCTCTCTGCAGGTCTCAATTTGCGGGTAGCTGCAGAGCATATATCTGGAATGGAGAAGATCGGGGGCTGGATCGAAGACGAAGGAGGAATAAGACGGCTAAAGGAAGGCTATACGCCTGCCAATGGCCGCGGAGTTGGGGGGGAGAATGAGAGTGATTTTGGAGACATGGTTCAGGCTGGGAGCACCGACAACACGGCTTAGTTGTACATGTACCATGTACAAATACATATATCGTGTGTGTATAATATGAATATAAACTAAGTCAGTAATAAAGCCTAAGTTAATAGTCTGATAATCAGATGTAGCTGTCAGTTGATAATTAATTAAGGTGGCTAGATTGCAGAGATAAACCTATTTCCCTGCATAATACTCATATAGCCAAGTGGTTGATTAGGCAATGAATCTACACATTGATCCTCTTTATTAAAAGCATTCTTAAAATGTCAAAAAAATACAAAATTACCTGTAGACAAGAGGGTCACTCCTAGAACGACATGGTTAAGGAATCAACTAAATAACAAATTTGCACCAATCAGCATGTTAGCTCAGGGGAAGAGCGCCGGGCTCATAACCCGGAGGTCCCTAGATCGAAACTAGGACATGCTATCTTTTTTAGCCTTTTTATCTAATAAGAAATTAGATACCATCTACAAGGCGTAAAGGGTTGCCACAACCCAATAAAGAATTTTATGTAAAGTGGACTATAGTTAATGAAAGAAGCTTTTAAATTGCTTGTCATCACAATGATATGCGTGTAACTATATTATGAGCACCGTACCAAAGGATGTGTGTAAACCAAGGAAGATCTACTCTATACAGAGGATGGAGATTAGAACTTGGAACTATTGGCTTCAGGTACTACTCCGTAAGGAAAAGGAGGGGTTGAACTGGAGCTTTGATGTTATTAAGGACGGTTTTTAGTTCGTACAGTCAGTACGTTGGTTTCTTCGGATGGATGGAAGGCTGTCAGTTGGGATTTGTGTCAACCCCACAGGAAATTAGGTAGATTATGTGTGGTAGGCGAATGGGAAATCTAGTCCTTGACAATATGTAAGGCATGCTATATGTATTGCAGACAGAGCTATAACTTGCGGGGGAGCTTATCTTGAAGGTAATGAAGCTGCTATAGCCCGTGCTACTAGAATGCTGAAAAAGAGAAAGAAGGCAGGCTTGCCGCTTCTATGTTCTGACGCCATTAACTAAATCTAAGCTTAATAGGTAGGTTAAAAGGCAGTCCGGGTCTTGGCTAGCATGGAATTTATGCCAGTATAGATTAAGGTACTAATACCACTCGAAGGAATTAAGTGTATCCAAAACAGCATGTTGGCTCAGAGGAAGCGCGCCGGGCTCATAACCCGGAGGTCCCTGGATCGAAACCAGGACATGCTACTATTTTTGGCTATAATTTTTTCGACTATATTTTTTTCTCTTTTTTTCTCTCTCTGACACTGGGCCCTTTCATGGAGGAAGCCAGGTCATGTCAGAAAAAATAAGCCGTGTTGTATGATGTTAGTCTAAAGTGGCGGCATACTCCAGGTATACTAATAGTCACAAGAATTCGTCGCTCTACAACTCTGGAGAAAGTGCCTAGATTGGAAGACGAAATCAAGAGGTCATGTGTATTCATTATTTTCAATTAATATGTTGCAATGTAGTTGATTGGCCGTGCAGAGTCTTAGAATCCTCCCGTAGCTGTATTTTGTTTACGATCCACCACAGCGAATAGAGGCGATGGTAATTGAACAACTGAAACAAGACATGAAATGGTTGAAGAAGAGCCCAGGTATTCAAAGAACAAACTGGGTCCGCGTCTAGATCCGGATGGCAGTGTAGAGCCGATCGAGGATTTGGGGGAATCGTGGTTACCTAGAACCAAGCATGCAGGATAATAAACAAATCCATGACGACGTCTGGCTATATGAATTCTTTTTGCCCCTTTTCGTCTTCTTTTTTGATGTCTTGGCTACTACTCAGCCTGCACAAAAGGATTGGCGATTTGCTCACTGCCATCGGCGGGAGAGATTAGCACAATCAGAGTGCCTCGGGCAACAATCAGGCCGAGAGATCGTGTGTTTTCATTGCCCTCATCATCTGCCAGAAGTTAGGAAACGGAATGGCATGGATATGGGAGTAACTACTGCTGGGTACTAACCGCGCATTGTCTCCTTAACCTCATCCAACACCAGGTTCATCAGTTGGTCATAGCCTTTGAGCAATCCGGAGACTGGGGTATGAAATGTTAGTTTATTACTCAATGACGCAATATATATATGTATATGTATATGTTAATGTACCTTCTCTCCCGCCGTTGAACTTCACGCGGACCTCCTTATCCATGTACTTGGATAGATCTAGGATGTTTTCCTTTTTGGGCTTTTCCTGTTGCTGTTGTTGGGCACCGCCACCACCTGCACCGCCACTTTTGGCCTGAGCACCACGGCCGCCAGATCGGTCGTATCCTCCTCCGCCGCGGCTACGGGCACCTCCTCGGAACGAGCCTCGTTCGGACATGCTTGGCTATTCCTTATTCTGAAAGGAGGGGGGGAAAGGAAAAAGAAGAGGGGTATAATTTCTGAGCCGGTGGAGGCCGTGGAGAGAACTGGTTATGTAATCAAGAAGGAGGAAGAGAAGAGGGGGAGAAGAGTGGGAGGACGGAAGACGCAAGAGAAAAAGTGGTAATCCACAGTCTCTCCCAACCGTGATTCTTTCTTGCTCTCTTTTTTGCCTGGTGCAGGAACAGAAAAAGCACTGCCAATGAGAGGACTCCGAGGAGCGAGGTCGGGATGACGCGAAAGGGTGGAAAGAGAGGGAGGATGGGGGATTGGTTAGGCTGGAATATGAGGGATTTTCGACGCCCTGATAAAAGTACTTAGTCGTTACTAGCACCGAGTAGCACTACCCAGAACTAATTAGTAGAGTTGGAGTCCGGCCAGAGGAGGAGTCGGAAATTGCTGCAGGTCACGGGGTCAGACCGCCTGAGGCCGCCCGTGCGTCACACGGCGGACTGTGACAGTACCTGACGGCGCTACAGTATGCGGTACAGAGAGGACTTAGGCAACAATACTCACAGCGGACTTCCACCCTCCATCTGTTTCCTTTTCTGTTCTTGAAATCCAGTATTATCCACCCTCCCTACCTCGAAGATACTCTTTATATGGTCAATTAAGCTCTCTATTGTTGGTACTTGGGTGGTTCATGACGTGGCTCATCTGTTACGATGGAACTTGTAAGTCTACCTGCTAGTACTAGGGGCCTAGCACCGAGAGAATAGATACTCAGGAGGACAAAGTAATACTTTGATGTTCATTCGTGGATTCTTATCTGAAGTAAAACGGGAACCTTCTGCAAGGGTTTGGTTGACCATCAACGTCTGATAGCGCCTGATAGCAAGGATGATCAGCCTGAGTCTCTTCGATGGAGCAGTAACTTGCTTATTACTACAGTCTATGTAGGCTTTATGAGATATCGGAGTAGCACTAGCAGAGTAGCAGTACGGTATTGTCATTCCGCACAGTCGGCGGAACAGTCGGCGGGACTCCGCCCCGCTTAGTCATCGTCGCCATCTCTCTCTCTCTCTACAGCATAGGGTCCCTCTGGTTGTAGAAGACACGATATATACATGCGGGGTGCTCCGTATACATCCACTTGTAGGAGCTCTCTACATCTGGATTATCTTGTAGTTTTCCTATCTTTTCCGTAGGGTTGCTACACTGTGTTGTACTCCGTCGTAGAGACAGCTTGAACCACCGAGCAGCAGCGGCTCCAGTCCCGATACCATACAATACAATACCAGCCCAAACTAACGCCCGCCTCCTCCTCTCCTCCCCAGAAGTACCTCGAGGCTCGCAGGTGTTCAACTCTGCTGTTCTGCTGTCCTCCTCTCCACTCCTCCCCTCCTCCTCCTCCTCCTCCTCCTCCTCCTGCTCTCTCTCTCTCTCTTCTCTTCTCCTTTCTTCTTCCTCTTCCTCTTCCTCTTATCAAGCTCACTCCATTCCCATGTCCTGCCGCGTTCCTCTATCGCCTCATTCTCACTTCCGCAGGCCCGTGGCTGATCCTGATCCCGACCCTGCGCCGCTTTCTGGAGCCCTACAATAATAATAATAATAATAATACCTCAATTCACCCTCCGCCATCGGTAACACTGGCCAGTGTTCCCATTACTCAATATCATCCCCCTCTTCTTCTAACTTTTTCGCCTCATTGTTTCTGATTGTTATATCAACCTACCTTCTTGTTATTGTTCTTCTTTTTTTAACAGGCTTTTTATATAATTCTGAAAAGAAAAAAAAATCTGTATTGGATATTTTTTTCCTCGCGACTCATTACCAGTCGCGGTCTCCGCTCTCCAATCTGCCATTTTGCCTCGCCCATCTCTTCGACCTTCTGACCTGGTGCCGCCATGGACTCTCGAACAGTAACCACTGAGGTCTCGGGGAAGCGCCCCCGTTCGGCCTCAGGCGACTTCCCCCCAATCGCCTCCAAAGTTCCCAAAACTCATTCCAATCATTTGCAGATCAATTACTTGGCCCGTCAGTACCCCGACAACCTCCCTCTGGTCTCCGTCGACGATACAATGCCTGCCATCATCCATTTGATTGGAGAATATGACGGCGTTCTGCATCGCCACGAGAGCATTGCAGGCAACCTGGGCGCATGTCCGCTCGGCCCAATTCTGATCAAGCGCTTCGAGCGCCTCTTTGATGGCCCGCCGCGCGTCCTCAAGTCACATGGCAAGGAGGGCCCCAACGTCACATGGCTGGATGTGGTGGAGTTTGCCAGGAACAAGCCAGAACAGTTCAACTTGGAGAAGACCCGTAATGGTGTGCGGGTCTGTCAGTTCTACACCAAGCAATCCCGTGTGGAAATCAGCGAGGAAGATTACGTGCTGATTGCCTCCGGGATGCCTCAGAAGATGATCCCCCCTCAACCTATCATCGAAGATGAAGAGAAGGAATTGGGTGCTCTTGAAATACTGGAGAAGAATCTGCAGCAGATCATCCAGATAGCAGACCAAGGTTAGTCTTAGGCCCTCTCTTATTATCACTTTGTTCATTCGTCCCTAATTGGTAAACTTTCCTGTAGTCTCTGCTCGAGCTCGACAGCTTAACCATCGCTTGAAGAACCGCAGAACTGCCATTGTCACCCGCCGCGAGAATGATGTGACCCTCCACCCGTCCCGTCAACCGCACTCACAGTCACAACCGCAGTTACAGTCACAACCGCAGTTACAGTTACAGTCGCAACCTCAATCGCAAGTACAGCCGCAGTCGCAGCCGCAGTCGCAGCCACAGCCACAACCTCAATCACAAGTACAGTCGCAGCCGCAGTCGCAGTCGCAGCCACAACAACATCAGCATCAACACCAACATCCGCAGCACCAACCACCGCAACAGCAACAGCAACAACAACGTTCCATTAGTCCCACCTGGCGTGACACCAATGGTGCCGCCCATCATCCTGTCAATGGCAATGGCACTTCTAACGTCCACTCTCCATCCTCTGGATTTGTTGCAGTCAATACCGGCCGACCAGGAGCCGAAGTCCCTTCGGAGGAGACTGCACTATCCTCCCAATTCATGTTTTCTCATTCGAATACGGATAATGTCACCATAATCAACGGAACGTCGATCAAGGGCGCATCTCCAACTACTCGTGCGGAGCTGATGAAGAAGTTTTTCACAACGCAAGACCGTCATGCGCGGGGTTACGAGGAAGCGACAGGCTCGAATAACCGACAGTCTTCTCGCCCACGGCCAAGGCCCTCGGATGCCAGTGATTACAATATGTTCACGCCCGCTCCTACGACCGTTGCAATCCCCAACACCCCAACCTCACTGCTCCCGCCACCCAAGTCTCACCATCATGAGAAAGACGATGGCGGTCCGTACAAAATAGAGATGGTCGCCCGCATGGAGGAGCTGCAACGGGGCGATCGTATACTACCTCCTTGCGATCGGTGTCGCCGTCTACATATGGACTGTTTGAAGAACCTTACGGCGTGTATGGGTTGCACTAAGAAGCACGCGAAATGTTCCTGGAGGGATGTGAAGGAGGAGGAATTGCGAGAAAGTCAGCGGGCTGATCGGGAGCCCATGGATGAGTCGCGCTCCAAAGACGCCTCCTTGACCCCAACCGCCTCGGTTACAGAACCAGCTCCTGTGGCTCCCGGAGCTACCGCTGCTCCCGCCGCCCTCACTGCTCCTCCAGCTGCTGCCGCTACTGCGCATAATACTACTGCTCTGACACCCGCATCTAGCTCGGTGGTATCAGAACCGGAGCGAGTACGCGAATGGGGACGGGAAGGTGGAGCGGATATCAATGTGCGTAGAGAGTCTGCGCCTATTGCGGGCCCCACTTCTCGAACACCATTGGGGCGGGAACTGTCCCCTCGACGGGCGACAAGCGAGATCCAAGGCGGCCACGCTTTTGGACATGATAGACATGATAGACGAATTAGCATCCACCGACATGCAGAGCCAGCGCCAGACGACGATGATCCAGACGCCAGCCAGCGATTGATGCAGGCAATCCTTGACACGGTGGACCATCACCGGGTGGCTGCTGCTGCGGCCGCAAAAGACGGCGGACAAGAGCTCAATAACGAGCGTGAACATGACCAAGAGCGCGAGAGGGACAGAGATATGGATAGGGATAGGGAAAGGGACCGCGAGCAGGAACGCGAACAAGAGCGGGAGCGGAACCTAGTGAAAGCGTAATAAATGAATCTGGGTTGTATGTTTGTGAGATTTGAGCGTTCAGCGGATATCCTTTAGTTCGGTTGTATACTGTATAGAGCTTCTCATTCATGTCCCTTTGGTATTGTATTTATTTGGAAGTGTGGCGGCAAAAACCTTAGGCGGCGGACAGTAGGTGGATGTAGTGGGGTGTGGAAAAATTCCGCTTGGTACCTGGTAGTATACTCACCATATAATATAACGTACCATTTTTATAAGCTGTATACTGTAAGCTCATACAATATTGTCTTTTGAAGCACTGTTTCCACTAGATGATATATAAAGATAAGGTGATCTAGCAAGATATGAGACAGAATACAATGCGACAGCAGCATCGGCCCTCAGTATAAGACTCAAGACTAAAAGAAGAATGTGGGGGTGGGGATACATCATCCCGGCAGAGTAACCGGGTGCCCCAGGCAGCCAATCCCCCGCGACAATTGACTATTGCTTATGTATATACAGGTATGGATCTTGCGGGGTCCAGGCATACACTGGAGTCTCATAAATAAGTATCCTTGCAGGTCGGTCTCAACCAAAATGGGATCCAATTCGCGTTTATCATCTTCTTTCTATCATTAGAACAACTTACCTCTCTATCAGCACACCACAGCATCATGGATCCCTCCCAGGTCAAAATCCCCCCAATGAAGGACCTGACGATCGAGAACATCACCGATAACGTCATCCGCATCAACTCCCAGTGCGAGGACGAGCGCATGAAATACGTCCTCGAGCGCCTGGTAACCCACCTACACGACTTTGCCCGTGAGACTCGACTCTCCTCGCACGAGTGGATGGCCGGCCTGCAGTTCCTGACTGAGGTTGGCAAGATCTGCTCAGATGTGCGACAGGTAACCCCTCCACTCCGTTCCATTTCATCTAGCCTTGCAAGAGGTAGGTAAAAGAAGCTAACTGAAGGGGAAAAAAAGGAATTCATCCTCCTCTCCGACATCCTCGGTCTCTCCCTCCTCGTCGACTCCATCGACCACCCCAAACCAAAGGGCTCTACCGAAGGCACCGTCCTCGGCCCCTTCCACACCCACGAAGCCGAAGAAATCACTCAGGGCGGCATAATGGCACACGATCCCAAGGGCGAGCCCCTCCTCGTCGTATGCACCCTCAAAGATACAGCCGGGAAGCCGATCGAGAACGTCAAAATCGATATCTGGGAGACAGACTCGACGGGCCACTATGACGTGCAGTATGCGGATCGCGAGGGGCCAGATGGACGGTGCGTTATGCGCAGCGATGCAAACGGCGTCTTTTGGTTTAATGCGATTACGCCTGTACCTTATCCGATTCCACATGATGGGCCTGTGGGGAGATTATTGGAGAAGCTGCATCGTCATCCGTATAGACCATCCCACATACATTTTATGTTTGAGAGGGAGGGGTATGATCATTTGATAACGTGTGTTTCTCCTCCCCCCACCCCTTCCTTCTTCCTTTTTTCTTGGTTCCCTGGTGAGTGGTGGGTGGCTGATAAAGAAAATAGGGCGCTGTATCTACGCAAAGACCCCTTCGAGACCTCTGATGCGGTCTTTGGCGTTAAGGACTCCCTTGTCGTGGATATCGGGCGTGCGGGTCCAGAGCACGCAGACAAATACGGGGTTTCTGTGGGCCATCCTCTGCTAACGTATGACTTTGTCCTGGTGTCGGATGCAGAGACGAGGGAGCTACGCGCAGAAAACTCCAAGATTGCCCTGGATAAGCTAGGGCGCAAGGTGAAGATTGTCAATGGGCTACCGATACCCGATTTAGATTGATTGATTCTTCTCCTATATGTGCATATATTTACGTTGGTCCTGAGTAGTATACAATCTAGCCCTGTTATTACTTGTTTATGATGATGTACTTCTGAACCTCTTCTCCCGACTCCTGGTGGCCAGGAATACAATGCAATCAGGTCTTCTGTGCTGGACAGTGAGCTGGAGACTATATTTGCTCGTAATGACAGCTCTGTACAAAGAAACAAGCACATTTATACTTATCAGGGACAGTATGAGAAAGGCAATAGAGATGACGAAGCAGGTAAAGACCATATAGAATACATGTTAATAAATAAAAAAAGAATCAAGAACCAGGAATCAGGATGTATGTCTAACGTATTTCCCTCTTGCACGTTCACAAACGGGGATAAATGTCTGGCGGTGTGCTCCGGGAACTGCGTGGTTTAAGAACTCTAATAAAGGCCAGCTCTATATCGATAAGCATGTTGGCTCAGAGGAAGCGCGCCGGGCTCATAACCCGGAGGTCCCTGGATCGAAACCAGGACATGCTACTATTTTTTTTTCTTTTTTTCTCGTTCAGATCCTCAGCGCGCGTAAGGATGCGACCAGCCCGTCAAGGTAATATCTATTTACGATAATTTAAGATTTACAAGTGCCCTACAGCAGACAATATGTAATCCACAGGCAGCACCTTGAAAGGTTGTTTGCCGCTGTAGTTCCTGTCTATATTCGCTCGCAGGTCAGTCGTAGAAATACCACCAACGAACAACAAGATTAGGATATAATTACCACTAGGCGACATGTATAGAGTTAGATATAATAATAATAATAACACCGGAGTCCGAGTATATCAAAAGAGGTTATTTTCGTCAGTCGTCACGCAATCAAACAAAGCAGTCATCATGGCGTCATGTCTTCTGCTTACTCCCAATCTCCTTATAACCGTTCATTCCATTCCATCCCTTCGTCGTTATCTCTAACTCCAAACTACAGAGACAGTAGATACAGATACTGATTGTCTTATATATGTCACGATGAAGCTTCTCCTCCCGCTGGCAGTGGCAGCCCCTCTCTGCGTTGCCCTTGTAACGCCCCAGCTTCTCCAAGACGTCTTCAGCGACCTTAAGGGTGATATCGAGTCTATCCAGGACTCTCTCCAGAACATCATCCTCGACGACGCCCTCGAATCCTCCCCAAATGACAATGACCAGGACAAGGGCACCGTTTCCTCGTGGATCAGCAGCTTTTTCGACCACCCGATCGACGACGTTAAGAACCTGTCAAAGGACATTGCGGATCTGCCCCCGCATCGCCATCCCCGCGTTTCCGACAAGACCATCTACCAGCTCATCTCCGAAAGCAAATACACCACCATCTTGGCCAAAATCATTGACAAGGACTCAGAGCTGGTCGACTATCTCAACTCCACCAAGACAAACTTCACCTTCTTTGCGCCCACCGACCACGCCTTTGCCAAAATCCCCCATCGCCACCATCGTCACCATCATCATGACGACGACGACGACGGCGATGATGAGCATCATCTCCCCAAGAAGTTCATCCACAGCCTCATAAAATACCACTCCTCGCCAGATGTCCTCTCTGCTGCTGAGATATTCCACAGCCAGACCCTCTCCAGTTCCCTCGCGGACCCCCTCCTCGGCTCCAGCGATACATATGAAGACGGTCTTCCACAGCGTCTAACCGCCCGCTCCGGCTTCAAGGGCCTCGTCATCAACTTCTACAGCCATGTTGTTGCACCCGACATCGTATGCCCCCTCTTGTCCCCAACCTGACTCTCCAAACGAGAAAAAAAAAATAGCCAATAAATAACTAACAAAACAGGGCGCCTCAAACGGCATAATCCATGGCATCGACTCCATCCTCCTCCCACCCCCTCCCACCCTCATCCTCCTCGACATCATCCCCTCCAAATTCAGTACCTTCAACCTAGCCCTCTACAAAACAGACCTCATCTCCGCCCTAAACACCACCTCCTCCACCTCCGGGGGCACCGTCTTCGTCCCCTCAAACTCCGCCTTCGAAAGACTCGGCTTCCGCACAAACGCCTTCCTTTTCTCCCCACCAGGCCTGAAATACCTCCGCGCCCTCCTAAAATACCACATCGTCCCCAACCGCACCCTCTACTCGGACGTCCTCTACACAAGCGAAGGCGAAATCAAGCCCTTTGGCACAAGGGGACCCATACATATCGACCTACCGACTCTCCTAGACAAGCGGAGCGTGGCTATTGACGTTACGCGCTTCGGGCCGTACACCTCGTTCAGGATTAACGGGCACCAGCGTGTTGCGTTTGCAGATGCCCTTACCAAAGACGGGAATGTGCATGTGCTGGAACATGTGCTCATTCCACCGAAGAAGATTGGGGATGGCCAGGGTCAGGGAGAAGAGGAGTTGACAGTGGAGGAGCTGAAGGCTCGGCTTCGACCTTGGGTTGATAGTGATGATTACGATGATGAGGAGAAGGACGGTGAGGATGGCGAATACGAAGTTCAAGGGGTACGGATTATGGATTTGTAAATTGGTTGGGATAAATATTACGGATGGAAGAAAAGGCATGTTACGAATTTAGGTAAGGTATAGTAACTATATATAGTACTAACTTTGCAGGATGTCTTCGTTCAAAAACGCGCGAATGAACAGAACACCTCTTCATATGAACTTGATATGAACTTGATATACGGACCAGATTGTTAAAATAGGGCATGAAAATTTCATCGATAAAATCGAATATATTTCTTTCTAGTTAACTGCAGTGGTGTTTTCATCAATGTAGCAATGCAATCATATCTTCAAAGCACAAGAATGCCAGGTCGTGTCTGATACAACCCCCCCCCTCCACCATCCCTTCTCACTTCTTCCATCACCTCCGAGTAGACGCACATTTACTCCAGAGTACACGCAACATCCCTCACCAAGGCAGATATAAAGCATCGTTTTGCCAAAATCTCCTTACTTCTAGTACTCGGGGGAAAAGATCGTCCAACAGTCGCCTTCAAATTGCCCACCAACTTAGCGGACTTAATAGCAGACTTATTCCCTCCAATATAATAATACCTTATATATCTCCTTCAGAAAAAAGAAAAAAAGGGAAATTGAGCATAAATGCCGACATCAAGGCATATAAACGCTAAATATAGTTCGAATTCCGATTAGTGAAGCCTGCGGGAGCTTGGCTTCAAAAGTGCTTGGAAGGATGACTCAAGACTCTTCTTGAGTTCTTTGTAGCTGACAATAAAACAGCTTTGCTCGTCGCGGCTTACCAGTGTGATCTTCTCATCCGCTCCGGCATCCAATTTGTTTAGGCATGACAGGACATGACCTAGATCAACAACAGGGTCTCCCGAGGCATCAACTTGGTGGAAAACATAATCTCGGAAGATCTTCAAGAAATATCGCTCCCCATTCTCAGACCACTGCCGGTCATGCTCATATTCTGGTCGCTCGTTGACCAGGTTCAGTTTCGCCAGTAGGCGCACAAGGCGCCCATTCTCGAGTTCTCGACCCAGTTCCGATGTCAGCTGGTCATCTAGATGGAGAGCCGAGTCGAACGTTGACATTAATTGTGAAGAAATGCCAGTGATGAAGATGTCAATGTTGCGATCCTGGTCCTTTTGCAGCCCGTTAAGCAACCAAAAAACAGAGTTTTTAAGCTGTGGACTGTAAGCACGTGTGAAGTGTTCCATGGCCTTCGTAGGATTGTGCATAACGCTGGGCGAGTTGGCTCCCAGAGTAACAATAAGCTGGCCGAAATTGACGAGGTCTTGGCGCTGAAGATCGGCGACCGACTTCTGGGTATCATACTGGACTACATCCATAATTGCGCAGGCGTTCAATCGAATGCGGTTTCGTCCAGTGAGGAGTATCTTACTCGGGTCAATAATCCTTGCAGCAAGCCCGGTACCATGAATTGTTTTTAGAGCGTTGGCAATCTGAGTCATGTAACCCCATAATACCTGTTCAGGAATATGTGGGTTATGGCGGCCTTGAAACCTGGTCCCGATATTCAAGTGCTGTTCCGCGAGCGTCTTCGAGAGTGGGTGGTAGTCAGTAACAAAGATCAGTGAGCTGTCTTGGAAGCTACGACTAGTGAATGCGTCATGGACGGTCACAACACTACCACTAGATACGCGCTTCCAAGCTTGAACGGATCGAATTGCTTTCTCGTTTGTTAAACGGAACCCTAACGGAAGTTAGATTAGAAAATCCTAAAGCAGAATAAAATGATGATATATATATACCTTCCAGCCTTCGAAGAGCATAAAAGTTTCCATCCTTGCTTGACTGCGCCTTGTAGACCCAGCTTGGAAACCCAAAAATAGCTGCATTTTTCTGATGATTCAGATCTAGTGGAACTAGTGAGTGAAAGTAATCAACTTGAGTTGGAAGCTGGGTATCTGTTTTCAGGTTAGTTCCGTCGCAGGATGAGCATCGGTTGTGTTCATACTAGGTAACGTTTGTAACGTGGCTGCAGCTTTCTTTTGTAATTCCTCGCGGAAGTCATTTGGAAGGAAGAGATCATGAACATTCCTTTGATATGCTAGGGTGTTCTGGTTGTGTGGGCCGATTGGGGCATATAAATGATATTGCACCTACACAAGACGACGGTTAGAGTGTCAAGATAACCCCGCATTTGGCGAGAAGGCATACCGGTTGCTGAAAGCCCGACTGGCTGGTATAGTATGCAGCTCCGCCTAGAGCAGCTGCCGCGCCGTCATGAGAGAAAGGATTCGCTTGAACTGGTCCGACAGCACCCGCTGCCGCAAGGGGGTTTGGAGTAGTTACAAAAGGGTCGAAGGCGTTTGTCGAAGAGACGTTAGGATTGCCATTTCCATGTAAAGGGCTCTGCGGAAGCAGAAAAGGAGAGGCGAGAAAATTAGCATAGTAACAGGAACATTTTTGAGAGGGTGGATTTGCGAATGGAAAAGGTATTTTTCGATGCATGATTCCGGATACTTCTCGTCCTCATGTCCCGTAGAATGATTATGCGCGCAAGAGATTGAGATGAAGCAGATATTATGTATCCACATAAAGAAAAAGAACTTACTATATGTGCGGATTCAAAGCCCTGAGGGACAAATTCCTGTACGTCTGCAACTGACCAGTCAGGGGGCATTGCTTCCTGTCGAGATGCCGGAGTGCTAGTATTGGATCCTGTCTACCGTCAGCGAACAGTCGGTTCCTAAACAACAAGTACGGCGTACTTGATGAAATACTCCTAGGTTGGAATGGAGCAGCATTTGCTGCTTTCGGGGAGATTGTAGTAGACTTCTTTAGTGTCGATGCCGTGGATGTGGGAGAAGACCCGTTGGAAGGGAGTAGAGATGGGGTAAAACTTGGGGAGTCAACATTGAGACGCTTCTTATTACTGTCACAAAAAAATCCAGTCAGTCATTGACCACAATAAACTGCCAAGTAGTATTTCCGGATGGTGCTAACCTGTCGTACGGGTTTGAGGAGTTGATTTTATGCGGGTCATGGTTGAAGGCGCATCCTTCAAGTACATACAATCTCACGGTCAGATGAAGCCTAAAGGCATAAACTTCAAAACGAACATGGGATGAGCGCAGCACCTTTATCTTCATACCGACACCGACCATAGATGGTGACGTTACGGCACAGGGTATCTTTCGCATGTTCTATAAGGGGGGCAGTTAGGGAATAAACACGTCAGCAAACCAGTTCCCCAGTACCTGGTTGAAGATGACTATTCAAGGCCAGGAAAATTGAGCAGGCTAACCTCGACTCTTCATCTTCGGGGATCCCAACCCACGACGGGAGTCATCCAGACTAGGCTTCCCAGCAGAAGCCATGATGATTCTATCCACAAGCTGGCGCGGATCAACGCAGGTGGCTCTCCATTGATTCCAAACAAAGTAATACCGGGCGACCGAGTGAATCTAGAGGAAAACCACATTCCTCTCTCCAAAGGATTCCTGTCACAGATCTAAGGAGTTCCGGAGAGATGTCGTCGAGTAAGGATACCCGGTAGATTCGAGAGCGGGTATTTCCCGTTGCTGGAAGGGGGAAAGGGGGAATCTAGGTTTTCAACACATCGAATTATGGTTATAGATATAACCAGACCAGTCAAAGAGCCATGATAGACAGATAGGTAGATAGATCAGTAGAGCAGGCGATGGCAGCAGCTTGACGCCAGTGACAGGCGCGGAGGAAAGCAGCGACCACGACACGACGAGTCCGCGGGGAGGGGTGGAATTTCGACGGGCGGTCAGCCGCGCACAGACCAGGTCCGCCTCAAGCGCGCGGTTAACGTGGCGATGACGGAGTTGTGGGCGAAGAAGAGGCCAGCTTGTGTTGGAACACCGTCTGTTATCCATAGTGCGTCGAGTTGGATTGAATCTGCTGCGATTGACATTATCCAGCTGTGATAATTCTGGAGATTCTTACAGTTCACGTTCCCCAAAACTACCTACTTGTCAGCTCTGGGTAGCTGCACGGAAGTGGCTCCCGAGTCCCAGGACAGCTCATCCTCATCTGACCACATCTCCTGAGTTCTGGGTACTTCTACTCATCCATTTTATGGATCAGGTGTCTAATTGACCATGTCCTCCTCTGGGCCCGATATTTCCGAGCTCTCTGACAGCCAGAGGTCTGCGCTCGAAACCTATACCACGGTGACAGGCCAGGAGCCGTCGGAAGCTATTGCTTTGTTGGGTCGGTCACAATGGAATGTACAGGTAAGTGACTATCTGGGGGGAGGGAAACATTGTGTTTTCCCATCTTTTACTAGAAATGAGCAGAATGCCGTTTACTAATGGCGAGTTAAGATTGCTATTGCGAAGTTTTTTGACGGCGAAGGGCCGGACCCTGTGGAAGAAGCTCGTGCCGCTTTTGAGAACAACTCCCCCGCTCGATCGACCCGCCAGACGCAGAATCTCATGAGCGAGGATATTGCTGCAAGGTTCTCTCCATCTTCCCCCGCCGTCGAGCCGGCCCCTCGAATCACAACCCAACCAGGGGATCAACCGGTCTACCGTCCACCTTTCCTCCTAGCTCTAGTACTTACTCCACTTAATCTTCTATATCGATTACTCTTCGGCTCCTTCCGTCTATTCGGCGCCTTGTTTCCTTTTCTCCCCCGATTACTCAACACGACTGCGAACCCTGCTCTTCAGGGCGCTCGACGAAATACCAATGGACGGCGACCGCTGGGACCGAAAGATACCGCGGCGCGATTCATTCGCGAGTTCGAGGAGGAATATGGCGCCAACTCGCTAGGGTTCTTGGAGAATGGGTACAACATGGCGCTCGAAAGGGCACACAGGGACTTGAAGTTTCTACTTGTTGTTCTGCTTGCCCCCGAGCACGACGACACGGACGGCTGGGTTAGAGAGACGCTCCTGTCAAGAGAGGTGACAGATTTTATCAACGATACGCAAAACAACGTTATTGTATGGGGAGGCAGTGTGCAGGATGCGGAGGCGTACCAGGTGTCCAACTCTCTACGGTGCACCAAGTTCCCGTTTGCGGCTGTGATCGTCCACACACCGAATGTATCTTCTGGTGCTATGTCTGTGATCTCCAGGATATCTGGGACTACGTCTCCGAGGGAGTTTGTGGAGAAGCTCCGGACGGCTGTCTCCCAGAATAAAGAGCCTCTCGAGCGAATCCGGGCTACGCGAGCTGAGCAACAGGCTTCGCGTAGTCTCCGGGAGCAACAGGATTCGGCCTACGAGCGCTCTCTAGCAATTGACAGGGAACGAGCCAGACAAAGGAGGGAGGCGGAGGCAGCAAGGCAGCGAGAAGAGCAACTGGCAGCTGAACGCCAAGCGACAGAGGAGAAGCGAGTGCGCGACCTCCAGCAGTGGAGGCAATGGCGGGCACAGACTCTTCCCGATGAGCCTGGTGCGGAAGTCAAGGATGCTGTCCGCATCAGCATCCGGCTGGCTTCCGGCGAGCGTGTCATCCGCAGGTTTGCTCCGGAGGCAGAGATGGATGAATTGTACGCGTTTGTGGAGTGTTACGATGTTTTGAGAGAGAAGACAGATGGATCTGAAAAGGCTACGGTAGAGAAACCAGAAGGGTTCGAGCACCAGTACGGGTTCCAACTTGTTTCCCCAATGCCACGAGTGGTGTACGATGTGAATGGGGGAGGCTCTATTAGGGATAAGGTTGGGCGGGGAGGGAACTTGCTTGTGGAGGCGCTTGACGAGAGTGACGAGAGTGACGAGGAGTAGTCAGATAACTCCAATAGTTAACTAACTTATTATTCCGTCATTTCACTACCCGATTGATCATTATATTAATAGTAGTAGTAGCCCTATCAAGTAAAGAATAGTTAAAATGTGACTTGACCGAATGAGGTAAGCTGACTCTGGCGGATCTGAGCTAGTCAACTAAGTTTGCATAACTGAAATGTAACATCTTTGTGATATGCACATGATGAGTTATTGCATGTGGTTGCAGTTGTACAGAGTACTCTAGTAGTACCTAATAGGTAGCAGTAGGCAACTAAATAATCCCAGATAGCATCTCCATGATGTGGCGTACAGACTACAGAATAAGGTACTTGACAAGCATGCAGTACTAACTCTGTAATTAACATTATTTACGCTGACACTTTATGTTTTAGGCGTAGCGGAGCAGCGTGGATCTGATCGTTCCGGAAGAAGAAAATAAATGGATAAAACGAGGGATAAGACAGTCCGGCTTAAGATGAAACCGAGCCTGTGCGGAGGCTGAAATCGGCCATAATCAAACGCGGTAAAGCCGAAGACGACCAGAGGAGGCGAAATCCAGGGCTCGGGAACGGAAAGCCAGAGTTCCGGCAGAAGCAAACTGGGAGAGAAACTTCCAGCTCCATTCCCGTTTGGGATACAAGTGTTGGCTGCAAAGTTACCGGCGCGGAAGGCTTACTCCGGCCCACTTATACCAGTCAGATACTCTTCTCCGGATACGTTAATACGGTGCTTGATGTTTACGGGTTATTTGTATGCTGTACTTACTATTCTACATATCGGGTATGCTCATATACTAGATACAAAGAAGCCCTGCGACAGTACTAACAGTAGTTTGTATCTACCAAGGTAGTACTACTACTATAGTACCTTAGTATACTAGTAGAGTATTACTACCTAATAGTAGAAATTGCAAAGGTACAAAGTACTAGGCAGGGTTGGAAGGGTTGGAGTATAAAAAATACACACGGATCGTATTAATGCAACCCGATTGGCTGGTGCGTAAATGCCTAGACTCGACTAACTTCGGGCCATGTTTTTTTTCTCCTGCCTGGCGTCAGCAATCGATAGTTAGGTAGTCTATCTCCAGCTCGGGGGCTAATGCGAATGAATATAAGATACGGGGATGGCTTACTTTCCCCTTCCACTTTCTCTCGTTTCTGATACTTAGCTACTGATCTTGCCCTCCCTCTCCTTCCCAGACGTGACTGGTTCCCAACCATGTCTTTTTTGGGATCCATCAATCCAAATCAAAACCCCTCGCACAGCGTCGTGTCGAGGGGGACCCAAGATCTCGACCATGCGCCCCTCACTACTGCTGCAACGACGACCACTACGATTACAACTACGACTCATCATCATCATGAGGTCTCCAATCTTACACCCCGCGAGCAATTGGCCGCCAGCTCCAGTAGCATCTTGAGCTCCACAGAAACCGTTCACGAAAAAGACATTGATAAATACGAGGAAGAAGTGGAGGAAGAGGTCACACGTCTGGCCCAGCAACTTACACATCAGTCAACCAGATTCTCCACTCATGAGATAGAGAACCCTTTTCTTGAAGTGGGGGAGGAGTCCGCCCTGAACCCCCTTAGCCCCAACTTCAAGGCAAAGAGCTGGATGAAGAATCTCCTCGCTCTCTCCTCTCGCGACCCTGAGAGATTCCTCAAACGCGAAGTTGGTGTCTCCTTCCGCAACCTTAGCATCCACGGTTTCGGCAGTCCCACCGATTACCAAAAGGATGTCTTCAACTCCGTCCTGCAGATCGGTGCCCTCGTCCGCACCATCATGGGCACTGGGAAGCAGAAGATTCAAATCTTGCGCAACTTTGACGGCCTCGTCAAGAGCGGGGAGATGCTCGTTGTTCTAGGTAGACCCGGAAGGTAACCACTCACCGTCACCACCACTACCACTACCCCTTCTGCTCTCCGATACTCCGATTCTCTGATTCTCTGGTGATTCACTTAACTAACTGACAACTCCTAGTGGATGCTCAACTTTCCTCAAAACCCTCGCGGGAGAAATGAACGGTATCTACATGGACACCGAATCTGAACTCAACTACCAGGGTATCCCCGCAAAACGAATGCGCAAGCAGTTCCGTGGCGAAGCCATCTATACCGCTGAAACCGATGTTCATTTCCCTCAGTTGTCTGTTGGCGACACCTTGAAGTTCGCCGCCCTCGCTCGTTGCCCTCGTAATCGTATCCCCGGCGTCACAAGAGAACAGTATGCTGTGCACATGCGCGATGTTATTATGGCCATGCTTGGTCTCACACACACCATGAACACCCGCGTTGGAAACGACTTTGTTCGCGGTGTTAGCGGTGGAGGTACAATACCCCTTTCCCCCTAATATTGCCGTCGATCATGACTGACGCCTAGCAGAAAGGAAGCGTGTTAGTATTGCCGAAGCGACTCTCAGTGGAAGTCCTCTGCAATGTTGGGATAACAGCACACGTGGTCTGGACAGTGCGAACGCTCTAGAGTTTTGCCGAACTTTGAATCTGATGACCAAATACGCTGGCGCAACCGTCGCCGTCGCCATCTACCAAGCCTCTCAAAGCGCCTATGACGTATGTCCTTGCTTTATATTGCTGTCCTTTCATGCAGAGCTTTGACTAATCAAATTCCAGGTCTTTGATAAGGTCACTGTCTTGTACGAAGGAAGGCAGATTTACTTCGGACCAGTAGACGAAGCCAAGCAGTTCTTCATCGACATGGGTTTCGATTGCCCAGAGCGCCAGACAACTGCTGATTTCCTCACTTCCCTCACCAGCCCAGCTGAGCGTATAGTAAGAAAAGGTTATGAGGGTAGAGTGCCACAGACTCCTGATGAGTTTGCTGCGGCCTGGAAGAGCAGCCCAGCTCACGCTCAATTGATGCGTGAGATAGATGAATATAACCAGAAGTTCCCTCTTGGTGGAGAGTCGGTTGATAGATTCGTCGAATCTAGAAAGGCGATGCAGTCAAGGAACCAGTAAGTATACCGTCGCTGTGGCTTCCTTTTTTGAAAATTTTTTTTCCTAGTCACTTACGATTGTATAGGCGCGTTGGATCTCCTTACACCGTCTCTCTTTACGAGCAAGTCAGACTCTGCATGGTCCGTGGCTTTCAGCGCCTGAAGGGCGACGCCAGTTTAACGCTCAGCCAGCTGATCGGAAATTTCATTATGGCTCTGATCATTGGAAGTGTGTTTTACAACCTGGATGAAACCACTGGTAGCTTCTACTCTCGTGGTGCTTTACTCTTCTTCGCCGTCCTGCTTAATGCTTTTGGTAGTGCTCTTGAGGTATGTAGTACCTAACATTCCGAACATTATCTCATCAACGTGAAGACCTAATTCTCCTAGATTCTTACACTTTATGCCCAACGCCCGATTGTCGAAAAACAAGCTCGCTACGCCATGTACCACCCGTTCGCCGAAGCGATTGCCTCCATGCTTTGCGACATGCCTTACAAAATCCTGAATACCATCACGTTTAATGTCACACTCTACTTTCTGACAAATCTCCGCCGCGAAGCCGGGGCATTCTTTGTCTTCATGCTTTTCTCATTTGTGACGACTCTTACGATGTCAATGCTGTTTCGTACAATAGCATCTTCTTCCCGGTCTCTCTCCCAAGCCTTGGTACCTGCCGCTATCCTCATTCTCGGCCTGGTCATCTACACTGGTTTCACCATTCCCACAAGGAATATGTTGGGCTGGTCACGTTGGATGAACTACATCAACCCCATCGCCTATGGGTTCGAGAGTTTGATGGTCAACGAGTTCCAGGGCCGAAAATTCCCTTGTTCTGCTGCGGAATTGATTCCTTCAGGCTCGGGATATGGCTCAGTCTCCATTGCTAATCAGATTTGCGGAGTGGTGGGTGCAACCGCTGGCAATGAAATAGTTCTAGGAACCGATTATCTCCACCAGAGTTTCAGGTATACCGATAGCCACAAGTGGCGGAACTTGGGTATCATGTTCGCTTTCATGGCTTTCTTCCTGTTCACCTACTTGGCTGGCACTGAGTATATCTCCGAAGCTAAGTCTAAGGGTGAGGTTCTGCTCTTCCGCCGCGGCCAAGCTCCTCCTGCTGCGGATGACCTTGAGACAAGAAGCCCAGTTACTGCGGGCGAGAAGGTTGAGCAGTCTGGTCAAGATGCTGCCAGCATTCAGAGACAAACGGCTATTTTCCAATGGAAAGACGTGTGCTACGACATTAAGATCAAGGGCGAACCCAGACGAATTCTGGACAATGTTGACGGCTGGGTGAAACCTGGCACTTGTACTGCTCTTATGGTAAGCCAACCACTTATAGTTTGACATTCAGAACTGCCGTATAAGACACATACTGACGAGACAACAGGGTGTATCTGGTGCTGGTAAAACAACGCTTTTGGATGTTCTTGCTACCCGTGTGACTATGGGAGTCGTGAGTGGAGAGATGTTGGTCGATGGACGGCCCCGCGATCAGTCTTTCCAGCGCAAGACCGGCTACGTGCAGCAACAGGATCTTCATCTCCACACTACCACTGTAAGAGAGGCCTTGCGCTTCAGCGCCCTGCTTCGCCAACCCGCAAGTGTTTCACGTCAGGAGAAACTTGACTACGTCGAAGAAGTTATCAAGCTACTTGGGATGGAAGCCTATGCTGACGCCGTTGTCGGTGTTCCTGGTGAAGGTATAATAATCCCTCTCATACTTCCGGATTTAACGACAAATGGAGCCTCAACTAAATCTGTATATAGGTCTGAACGTTGAGCAGAGAAAACGCCTTACCATCGGAGTCGAGCTCGCTGCTAAGCCTCAGCTTCTCCTGTTCCTCGACGAACCTACCTCCGGTCTAGACAGTCAAACTTCCTGGTCCATTCTTGACCTTATCGACACTCTCACCAAGCATGGCCAGGCCATTCTTTGCACAATTCACCAGCCATCTGCGATGCTCTTCCAACGTTTTGATCGCCTGTTATTCCTGGCCAAGGGTGGTAAGACCGTGTATTTTGGTGAGATTGGAGAGAAGTCTTCCACCTTGTCTAATTACTTCGAGAAGAATGGGGCTCCCAAGCTTCACCCCGAGGCCAACCCCGCTGAATGGATGCTTGAGGTCATTGGTGCTGCTCCTGGGTCCCACAGTGACATCGATTGGCCAGCTGTTTGGCGCGAGAGTCCCGAACGCCAGGCGGTTCATGAACATCTCGCCGAGCTCAAGTCAAGTCTGTCACAGAAGGCCATCGACCCTTCGCACTCCGATCCAACCAGCTACAATGAGTTTGCCGCTCCCTTCACGGTTCAATTGTGGGAATGCTTGCTCCGTGTCTTCTCTCAGTACTGGCGAAGCCCTGTCTACATCTACTCTAAGGCATCTCTTAGTATTCTTACCGCACTCTATGTCGGGTTCTCTTTCTTCCACGCAGAAAACAGCAGACAGGGTCTCCAGAACCAGATGTTCAGTATCTTCATGCTGATGACTATCTTCGGTAACCTTGTCCAGCAGATCCTGCCCAACTTCGTTACCCAGCGTGCATTATATGAGGTTCGTGAACGGCCTTCCAAGGCTTACTCATGGAAGGCATTCATGACTGCCAACATTATTGTGGAGCTTCCATGGAATGCCCTGATGGCTGTTTTGATCTTTCTTTGCTGGTACTACCCTATTGGCCTCTACCGCAATGCTGAGCCCACCCATGCCGTCCATGAACGTGGAGCTTTAATGTTCCTACTTATCTTAACATTCCTTCTCTTCACTTCAACCTTTGCTCACATGATTATTGCTGGTATTGAGGTTGCAGAAACAGGTGGTAACCTTGCTAACCTGCTGTTCTCTCTATGCCTGGTCTTCTGTGGTGTACTCGCAGGCCCCAGCCAGCTTCCAGGCTTCTGGATTTTCATGTATCGCGTCTCTCCCTTTACATATCTGGTATCAGCTATGCTTTCCACCGGTGTCTCTGGCACAACAGCTGTATGCGAATCAGTTGAATTCCTGCATCTTAACCCGCCATCCAATGTTACATGCTATGACTACTTGCTCCCTTACATCAACAATTTTGGTGGATCTGTGAACAACCCCAATGCCACAACGGACTGTGCATTCTGCCAAATCTCAGACACCGACACCTTCCTTGAGGCCGTCTCGAGCAAATACTCTGACGCGTGGCGTAACTTCGGCATCATGTGGGCCTACATCTTCTTCAATATCGTTGCTGCTGTTTTCATCTACTGGCTTGCTCGTGTGCCCAAGGGCAACAAGAGCAAGAAGGAGTAATCTTGCGCTTTTTTTCAATTCTCAATTCTCAACTCTCAATTCTCTTTTCTCTTTTCTCTTTTCTCATTATGGGATTCATGAGTCCTGCATAATAGAACCCCTCATATTCTTATTTATTTCACCTTGCTTTCTGGATATACCTGAGTTCTTACCGACAGCGCCGCTCTCCTTCGATAATTCTTTTCTTTTATTTCTTCTTCATCCATACACATGCACCTCGTGTCTTTTTCTTTCCCTTTGCATTTTCCCCTTTAATCTTGGCTCTGGTTTTAGATGTTATCTAATTGATAAACCTAGACGGTATTAGACAATAAAACATCCTCAAACAATCGTCCTCATAACTGACGGCCATCCTTACTAAGTACAAGCATTAATGTTAACACGAGAGTTTCATTAAAGAAGTTGTAGTAGAACCCTCTCCCCACCTACTGCCTACTACCTACTAGTAACTAGGTAGTCAGTTAATCAGTTATTCACCTAATAACCCTTCATCTATCTACCCTACTTACACCGTACAGTACTAGCATACTCCATAGAACTAGAACATCCAGCTCTCACCCATTCCCATGCCATGACTATTGAAATACCTACTACCTACCCCATGCGAACCCGCGGGCACCTATCCCGCTGGATCCCGACACTGGTTTGTCTACTACTACTACTACTACTACTACTACTTGTACCTACCTACCTACAACGAGTACTAGTAGTAGAGTAGTAGTGTAGTAGCTAGTGATCTGCAGAGTCGTTATGGACTACGGTACTAGATACCCCTGTTTATAGTATAGATTATCGATCACGAAGTAGCGGTGCTAGTTCTTGTTAGATCAGGTCGTATGATTGGCGCCTTGAGTGTGGGTGGATCGACCTGTGATTCTCGCGGACCGTTAATTCCTGTTGTGGGTGGTTTATCTATTTTATTTTGAGGTTCTGGTACGTAGGTAGGAAATACTAGTACTACTGGAGTATGGATGTATGGATGTGTGTATATAGGTAACAATGGTAGTATGATGTGTGTAATCTATAATAAATAAATATATTCTGGCTGGAAGATTAGATTCACAGACCCCGCTAGAACCCCTAGACACCCTAGACCCCCTAGACCCCCTAGACCCCCCGATATGTCCATCCACATACATAAACTGACTCCCAGGCTTTTGCTGGAGAATCCCAAGACGAATTATGTGTAGAGAGAACGGAACCGAAAATGTATGTACATACATCCAAGGAAATTTCAAACAGAGAAGAAGAAGAAAGGGTCGTTCCATCATGGAGTATTCTAGAGGTGCGAGAAGTACCTAGTAAAGTAGTAGGAAATGAAAGAAAAAATACAAAGGACGGGAGGTGAACCCAAACAGACAGTTTGTCTAACGATTTACCAAGTAAATGCCTCCTCGACGAAATCAACAACAGCCCCGTTCCCGATCTTGTTGCGCGCAGCTGCACGCACTTCGTCTGCAAAGGCTCCAGGCCCGCAGACGGAAACCAAGGTTGCGCCAACACGCTTGGGGATCACTTCATCTAGGACGACGTCTGGACGGCACCGCCCAGGGAACATTTGCACCGTCGCGCTGGGCGAGACAATGTCTCGACTGCTCTTGGGCTTGGAGACAAATAGCTTGATTGTGAGGATTTCGCGACGACCGGGAAGGCGGAGGATCTGGTCCATCCAATCTCGCACCCAGCTGAGATGCTCGGTGCTTCTTACCGACCAGACGAGGTAGATCTTTTGGGTGGCAACTCGGCCGTCGGCGGCGCGGATAAGGAGATCGCGTACGAAAAGCATATGATGGGTGATACCTGCACCGGCTGAGAAAAGCACGGCCGTGCCATAGCTGCCTGCATTTGCTGCGTGGGAGGCGTACGGGCCCTCAATGAACCCGCTAGTGTAGAGAGTGTGCTTTGGGGCCGCAAGTGCTTTATTGTACAGCTTGCGCGTCATGCCTTGGCGAGCACTCATGATGAGAGAAACAGAAGTAGGCTGGTTGTGTTCCCGCAGATTTTCGACCCATTCAAGAGGAATCTGTTTCTCCAGGCGTGAGGGCGTCATTGATAAAGCTGCAGTCTTTGAAATGGACTGGGATTCTGTAAGCCCCCGAGAGGTCACACAGCTGCTTGGTTCCACCCAAGCAACAGAGAAAGGATGGGACATCCACAAAGACACGCTGGGGATATAAGCAAAAACGTGAGATCCTGGGTTGATACGGACTGCTTTGGGTAAGTGAAATGTCACTTTGCAGGCTTCCCCCGGTAGAGCCTCGATAGTAAGAGTCGTGCATCCCCTTTTAAGGGAAAAGTTCAAGTACATAAGCCGAAAGAGGCGCGTGGACCGTTCAACGAGCCAAATAATGCCAACAGCTTTGACCCACGGTTTCTGAGGAAGACTGTCCAGGTCTATATGGATGTACACTCCGAGGAAGGCTAGGAAGGCTGCGAGTTGATGCAAGTGCAAAAAGGTTTCGTAGAAAGCATGTCTAATCGGAGAAGGAGAATGGAGAATGAGGAAGACCATTGAAGCCGTTCCCACCAGACCCCAAAAGAAGAACGGCGTGGTGCGTAAGCGAAGCAACATGTCGGAGAACCCGCCTTCATCGACCGCATTGACAGCCCAAGCAGCGGTGTGAACAACACTCTCAATCACAACAATACGGCCAAGCCACCGATGCAGAAGGTTGTAAGTGTCGAAGCTCACACGTAATAGAGGAATAAGCGGGTTATTGCGGCCGGCAAGGATAAAGAGCGGCACCATGTTCAGAACGGCCAGTGTTCCCGATCGACCTCGAAGTTCTGCAACAAGGGCAGCCTTGACATTCTCATCGTAGTTTAAAAGGCCGCAGTAAGCTATCTGGCTCGCAACGTACAGCGTAATCAAGACTGTCTGGAATCTGGACGGTAAAGTTCCTACATTGATAGCAGATGACAGTTGGATCTCGCGGTTGTGTCTCTTTTTGCCTAGAGGTGAATATAGTAGATGCCTCTTGATGTTTGCCCATAGCTGTGAATCCTCGATGCTCCAGAATGCTTGCTGTCTGCTGCTTGCCGCCAACGACGAGATATGGCGAAGGTATGCATGGCTGAGTTGGGCAACCCGGCCACAGAAGACAACAAAGGCCACAAAGATGACGGAAGAGAGGATGATGCGCGAGAACAGGACATCCCGTGGGACATTGACACCGCTCAGCCCCCTTGAGTAGGCGTAAATGTAGGTAGCATTCGTGTCGTAAAGACTCCGGGGAGCAACCCGCCTTGCAAGGTCGTCCATTGAAGTCAGTAGGCACGTATGGCTTAGCCTGAAACGTGTGGTCTTTTTTGATTCTATCGCAAGCCTGAATGGAAGACGTGCCCGGGGAAAATAATTGCCAAAGCGTCAATTAAGGACAGGCAATGGAATTTAATCAAGCCAATGCTTTGTGGGTCGGATGATGACGCAGAATTCTGGGTGACAGGGGAACGACAGGAATGCGGAGACCACTATGCCCAGATGAATCTCTTGATGCTCAAATCTGGATCCGGGTTAAACCCACTCCAACAATGGTCTTGTTATTGGTGACGACAGTTATATGCAGCCTGAAAGAAAATAATGCCGAGTATGAAGGACAGGGGTATTTTCTTGGCCTACGGAGTATGTCTTTGGTTGTTGCGACCCTAGTGTTTCCTGGCCAGGAGGGAGTGAACAGCGACGATCACAAAGGGATGAAACAGCAAAGAAAGCTTATCGAAGACACCTGTAATCAGAATAATCAGAAAGCGTCAGACCAGTAGACCAAAGAAAGTTGAAGATTCTGTAGATTCCGACCCGCCCCCAGAAAACCATGGAGAGATGCCAGTCTGAAGACGAACTATACTCACCTCACTTAGAGACACTCGTAACCCTGCAATAGTAGGACATATATCCCAGATATTCGGTGGGCAGCCAAGAGGACAGGATTGGAAGACGCTCAGCGTCGTATTTGAATTGCAAACAGAACAAAGGGCGATAGATATTGCCCAGAAGAAAAATCTCTGTAAAGTATAATAAAAAGACAGTAGCGCTTCTAACGTGCTGAATGATCAACAGATACAATCAAAAGCAGGAAACGAAAGAAGCATGGAGCGGAGAAGAGAGATTGATCCTTTCTAGTATGGCTGTAAAGAGTAACACAATGACCATAATCTATATATAAAACTCTCAAACCGGCAGTGAATGGACCAGCACACACAACCACCAGATCCAGCTGAAGAAGGAGAGACAGGCAAATGAGTGAATGTTTTACCAGAAGGAAGAGGAGAGGGGAAAAAAAAGAGAGTAGAACGCAGAAGATAATGAATGAAAAGAGGGTGTTGCCTGACATCAACACCAGGATCTGAATCTCATAAATCTTAAAACAATTAACACCCAGGGAGGGCGCCACTGTACCGAGTAGATGATCTGTCGTTCGGATGCTCAGGGCCAATTGGTGAGCGGATCATAGTGCAGCTATCGGCCACCGCGCGGTCATACAACGGAGGAGGAACAGTTCATCTTAGGCGCCAAGAGAGGTGCCTCCACCAGGAGCGCTCCCGAGAGGATTGAGCCAGTCGCCATGGCTCCTTGGGGGACTCTTGAAGCAGCCGGCCTGGTGTTTCTGGGTCTTAAAGCTGAAGTTCTTCAAGTTGTCGTTGGATTTGTCCCATTTGTCCGTGCTCTTCGATTGAGTGAGACGCATTTCTCAGTCTTTCTGCGCAGCCCAAACGTCTCCCACAGAACAATATCATTGCCGGCATATTTCACCGTAAACAACAATAATAATCGTAATAATAATAATAGTAATAATAGTAGTAATAGTAGTAATAATTCGACGAGTCAACCCCTAAAGGCGAAAGGAAAATTGCTCTGCAGTCCAATGTCCAGCCAAGCGCCGAGTCCACTTCTTCAGCTTGGCTCTGCTGGTCCCCTTTATTATCCAACAGATCCGCTCAGTCCAGACGAGATAGAACGAGGAGAGCGCCTTCAGTTATGGCCAATTGCATGGAGAGGAGAGTATTGGCTCTAGAGAGAACTGTGCGTGTTTCAAGCCAGGCCCCTGGAGCGAGTCATTATGAAACGCCTGCTCTCACATTTCTGCAAGAAAAAAACACCCGCCCCGCTGAAACTCACTACCGACAGAGTAGTGACAGGGAAACAGGCCTGGCAATCTGAATAAATTAAGAGAGAGAGAGACTGGCATCTGAGATAGATTGATGTTGACCCGCGATGTGAAAGTTGAAGGGAAAACTAAGAGATTGTTTTCCTCCTAAAGATTCCGGAGAAGTCATAGAAGTCACATGTGGTGGTCTCTTTTTTCGTCTCTCTTCTTGGTGGCGGTCCCATCTTGTACTCACTTTAATCTATCCTGCATTGCTAGGTATGGCATCATTGTGCTTTGTCTATTTTATCTGCATTTCTGGTATTCCGACCTCTTCTCTCCCCTCTCCGCTGACTTACTACTAGTACTCCTCCCGGTTGTTAGACTGAAGACCTCCTATCACCTACCCACTTTGCCAACCACGGAGGATCTCTAGGCCTACAGAGTACTCTGGAGTACTTCGCCGGATTATAGTACTATCAAGTACCTACTATTGACCATACATCATGCTAAGAGCTGGGGTAGGACTGTCGGAATCGCCTTGATTTCATGACGCGACTGCATGATCACTACTGCGCCTGGTATGGTCTTATCATATGCCCATTCCGCACCTGCGAGGCAAAAGAAAGCCCGCAGATAGCTAGTCGCAATGATAAAACGGCAAGAAAGAGGTAGAGAGGGCCATAGAGCCCCTGGCCTTGACGCGCGCTTTGGATTGTTTCTCTGTCCAATCATTGTCGCACTGCCCGTCGCTCGAGGGTATCCTCAATTGCTCGTCCTGAGATATAGCCAAATACCTGTAGGTAGGTAACTATGGAGAAGGAGCGTGGCCACACAACCTTGCATATCTGTTATAATGAAGCGTCGAGTCAACACTCGATCATACCGTCATATTGAGCTGTGTTGGACTGCCGTGAAAGGATCAAGATCTTGGCCCTCCTGCTCACCAGACAGATTTGGTCAGAACGAAAGCCCTCTTCACCCTTCAAGGGAAATTCTTACCTCCCCTAATGTCCCTTGTAGTACCATTTCCTCATACCACAGCTCCACGTTGTATGTTTCTGACATAATGGTTGCTAAGCTTGTTGTTGCGCGGTCGGTCGGCTGCCCTGTCAAGGCGTTCTCCTTTCTTCCAAGCAATAGCCTACATTATTACCTGTGCAATGAATGCGAATGAATAATAATAACTCCAAACATCTTATCATCAACGTCATCTCCAAATCTAGAGCTTCGTAAGAATAACCCCAAACGCCGCCATTGGAACTGGAGAGAGAGAGTTGGCCAAAACAGGATGGCTCCGTTGCCGAGTTGCCGGTCAAAAGCCGACATCCCCGCACTCGGCAATTGAAATGCCGCCGAAGCGCACGTGCCGCGTATGGAGACCGTATTGGAGAGAGCCAAGACACTGCGTTACCGTACGCTAACACCGCCGTCGACTCGAAGCTCCAAGACTCAACAGAAAAGAAACACCCAAAGATGCGTGCCGAACCGGAGATTTCGCTGGTAGATATACCCTCCCTTCGGGTATTGAGTCGGGGAACTCCTCGATCATCGGTTATTAACTTGTTCTCAGTTGATGGACAGATACAAGTACTACCACTACTACTTCTAATAGTCTAGTCGTCTAGTACTCGATGTATGTGGGCTACACTCCACCGTGGATCTGGATGGTGTTGAGAAAAAAAGCTTGACAGGTTTGAGTGATTTATTCGTCTACGGAGCTGGATATTGATTGGATTCTAATTGAACGTTTTACTTTGCAGATGCGGAGAAGAGGTCGCCCTTTGATTTGCGTTTATATACCATCTTCACATTTGCTCCTATATACTCTACCACTCATCTAGAATCAACACTCTGGACAGTCACAGCATCGTCGAGCACGACAAACGTTACACAGCGGCTCTCTGGCCACGAGCTTCATCTCCAAAACAACGGACCTTGTCGATCCGGGGCTTTGGCCTGTAGGGATGATATGCACGCTATGGTGAGAGCTTGAAGTATTCTATGTAAAGATACATGGATACGTACCAAGCAGTACTAGTATTACCACGCAGAAATTCCTCCCCAACGTCCGCCTACGAATCACCGCACAAGCAAGATAATAATCCTTCTCCCATGGCCCCCCCGGTTGACTGCTGGGTTGGCCATTTAAGTTTCGAGAACCTGGACTAGTGCCCTCGTGTGCTGCCAACTGCCCAGTCAATAGAAGCCATCAGATTGTGTGGGGATACGCTTGGATGTCTTAGAGGATCATGCGGAGGTGGCTCTCCATCGCTAAACTTGTCGAAAGGAAAGAGGGAGAAAAAAGATTACCTCCTCCAGCCTTTTCGTCCACTTTCGATTATTTCACTGCATTCTCTATTTGAGATCAGCATCTCATCCGAGTGATTTGTCGCAGTTGTGGGGCATCCATTATCCCTGATTGCTCCAGCCCCTGTCCTCCCATCGATATCGCATGAAGATGCCGCTTCCACGACCCCGAATTTGAAGTCGGTTTTCTCATTCAGAAGCAATGGAAGCTACGGATGCTATGGAGCAGGACGAGCAGGTCGAGCAGGTCGAGCAGGTGGACGCTCCCAACCCAAAGCCAAAGGCGCGTTCCGATCATCTGATGAAGCGTGTGTCGAGAGCATGCCTGCATTGCAGACAACGCAAATCGAAGTGTGATTTGTAGGTCTCCAATTACACCCGGGTGTACATCTATATCTATGATATAGGTGCAGAAAAATCTATCTTAAAGGGGCTATCTAATCGAAAAATAAATCAACAAATACAGGGATGGTAGTGGCAGTCCAGGAGTGCCACCATGCCAACGGTGTATTCGAGACAATCGCGAATGTGTTCTAGGTGGCTCGAACCGTGGAGGTCGTCGCATTCGCAAGAACAAAATAAAGCACTTCGCCCCAGATATAAGTCTATCAGCACAGAAAAGCTCGAGTCTAGACTCGATTAGTTCGCCGAATTCAGAAAACCCTCAACAGAAATCCAACTCCTATCCCGGTCCAGTGGTGTTTATCCCCGCAAATCCTCCTCCGACAACAACACCAGTATCCGTTGATGACGAAGATACTGCATCGATTGGCTCAGTGCCTCGAAACCCGTCTGATGCCTGGCAATGTCTAACCGACATAGCGAAGCGAGGAACAGATGACGGCAGTCCTGAAGCGATTACCGACCCTCTTCGTCCCGGCCCCGGCGGCTATCCATCATATAATCCACTCAAAAATGGCGATGTCACTCAGTTCCAACCGAAAACCGGTATCAAGGCCTACAGATTAGTGCAGTCACGGTCCTTGGACCCAGGCACCGTCTGGCAACTGGTCGCCCGCTACGCCGAGCATTTCCACCCATACCTCCCTCTAGTACCACGAAAATATTTCCACCGCAATTCGCTTGATGCATTTGCTGCTAATGAAAAACACCTACTCACCGCAGTGCTCACAATCGCCTCAAAGGACTTGGTTGAACGGCCAGAGATCCACGAGTACTGCTCCAAGTATATGCACGAACTAATATCCGGAATCGCTGCCGGTGCTGACTGCGACGTCGAGGCCGTTGAATCACTGCTTCTGCTCGCAGAATGGGAACCGCAAGGCCTAAGACCACGGATCGAGCGTGTAGGTCGCGGTGAAGAAGATCGAGCCTCCTGGATGCATGTTGGGCTTGCCCTACGCTCTGGGTATTTTCTGGGATTGGACAGGACCTCATTTCGTGGTGATTCCTCCTGCGACCCGGAAGCAGAGGCACGCAGGCGGCTTGCCTGGACCAGCTGTTACATTTCAGACCGACTGATCTCTGTGAGAATCGGGCGCGCTTTTTGGTCTCGAGGACCAGGCCCGATGACTGGCTTGGTCAGTCAGGATTTCCCATCTCTCCAGCCTGTCCAGGACGGAGATGAAGACTACTCAAAAATCTTCCAGGCGATGCTCGATCTCACCCAGCTTTACGGAAATGTCCATGACCTCCTCTACACTGGCATGCGGGCTAGCAGCCAGATGATGTTGATGGGGGATTACGTGAAATACGTCGACGATTTTCGGCTGGCCATCTTGAGATGGAAGTCACGGTGGGGTTCACTATCATGTATGCTGAATCTTCCAATTCTGTTGCAGGACTTAAGAATTTCTGTCGCTAACTCTGCGCAGGCTCGCCTGCCATGCAAACTACTCTGCAGCTGTCATATGAGTATCTAAGGCTGTATACCAACGCCTTTGCCTTCCAGGCAGCAATCTCACAGTCATTGTCCAAGCAAAAAAATGACGGTCGTTCGCAAAGAGAGCACCTCCGAGCAACGTTTCATAACGTGGCTTCGATGCCAGATGCACGTTTCATTTACGAATCTCTAGACGCTGCCAATGCTTACTTGACTATTCTTGTTGAAACAGTCGATCCTGAGAAACACCTCCATTTTATGCCTTTGAGATTCTATTTGTATGGGATTTACGCGGCAGTTTTCTTGTACAAGGTACGGCTAGCCATATTCCACTAGACTAGCACTGTATACTAAAGAAAGCCAAAACAAAAATCTACAGGCACGATCATTTGGCGTCATGTTACTTGCAGAGGAAATGAGAGTGCGTGATCTCGTTAAGCGAACTACAGAGGTCTTGAAGCGAGCCAGTGCCGGGCCAGACGACATTGGAGCTCGTTATGCCCGACTCCTAGAGCTCTTATGGCGCCCTAAACCGGCCACCACAGCTGTGTCCCCTGCAGGAACGCAGCACAGCAACAACAACAATAATAATGAAGCCTTGATGCAGAACACCAACCCTCTAACACATTCCATCCCTGAGCAAGGCGGCTACGTGCACTTCAGCCCTGCGAACGATTTCTCCTGGCTGGACCTCGAAGCAGTCGGGGACTATGTCTCGGGCGATCCTGGTGCCCTGTCATTAGACGCCTTCCAAAACGCCTCCGTCTACCAGACCGGGTCAGATCGATCTCAAAACATATGGCAAGCGCCAATGTGGTCTGGCGATATGACGAACAACCTGCTCTTCTAATGGGGTCAAAGGAGGGGAGATGATTTTAGACATCACACCTTATCTGTCCGCTAAAGATCATAGAAAAGAAATTCTGGTCTACTAAGTCAGACAGAACACTCTTTCCTCTTAGACTCCGATAATGACACTACTGAACTACTGAAGTACTGAATTACTGAAAAAGAAAACCCCCACTTAGCAGGCCTTGAACTTCGAAGTGCGGCTTTGTTTCCCCCCACACGATGTCGATGCGGGGCGTATCGGCAGTTGTCCGATCCGAGGGGCAACAGCCGACGGTCTTTGTCCAGAGTATTTCAGCCACCGCAACCCCGCAGCACTGTAGCTTCAGACTGAGAGGGAAAAGAAAAGAAAAGAAAAGAAAAAGAAAATGGCACACCTCAATGAGATCCGTGGTCGTCTTGCGCTGATCACTGGTGCTTCTGGGGGGTAAGTACCTAGTACCAGTCTACTGGTTGTTCTGTTGATATTTTTGAATACTAGAGGCTAACGAATTGACTTGTCTGGCTAGAATCGGAGCAGCTTGTGCACATCAGCTTGCAGAAAAAGGAGCTCATCTGGCATTGACGTACTCGACCAATTTGGTCGCGATAAGCTCGCTAGTCGACGAGCTCAAGGCCAAGGCTCCGGGTCTTCGGGTATCTATTCACCAGGTGGATGTCGCATCGGCAGAGCAGATCCAGGACATGTTCCTACAGATCGACAAGGAGCACGGACAGCGACCGGATATTCTGGTCTCCAATGCTGGGTACGGTAAGCGGGTTCCGCACGTCTGGGACATCACGCTCGAGGAATTCGATTACACGCTCAACGTGAACCTCCGGGCGTCGTTTATCCTGGTGAAGGGCGTGGTAGAGCACATGAAGGATCAGCGCTGGGGCCGGATCGTGTTCATGTCTTCGATTGCGGCATATGGGGGTGGAATCAACGGATGTCGTGCGTCTCTTCTCCTTCTCATCATTAGCAGTATCGCTAACGTACGGATTTCAGACTACGCCGCCTCAAAAGGTGGCATGACAGGCATGATGAAGAATCTTTCTACGCGCCTGGCAGAGTTCAACATCAGCGTCAACGACGTGGCCCCAGCCATGATTGGGGAAACGGGGATGATTCCCAATGCGCAGATGATCCCCGAGGTAGCTGCAGGCATTCCGCTGGGACGACTGGGTGTGCCAGAAGAGGTTGCCAATGTTGTGACGATGCTGGTAACGACGGGCTACATGACGGGGCAGAGTCTGCTGCTGGCGGGAGGGTTGAAATAATACATCAAGGAGTAATAACATAATAACATGCATTGTATCATCTCTTCCAAGTATAAACATCCATGACCCCTACTACTATACACCAACATTTTTCTCCTCTCCTCCTCCTACTTACTATCTACATTTCTCCATCTCACATGTCGAGCATAACAGGGTACAGGTAATAATGCACGCCAAACACAACAACACAAATCCTCAAAATCCTCAAAATCCTCAAAGAAAAAAAAAAAAGTAGAAAAAAAGTTAACTCTCAATAACAACCTTAACAACCGGCTTCCCATCCTCATCCACCCCCCTCCCCGCCAACGCAAACGCCCTCGCCCCCTCCGCCAACCCCAAGCGATGCGTAACAACCTTCTCCTCAACAACATCAAACCCCCCACTCTCCATAAGCGCAATCGCAGCAGGATAAGCATACCCATCATACCTAAAAACCCCAATAATATCGACCTCGCGCAGAGCCGCCGCACCAACGGGGAGCGTCTGCACAGGGTTCCCCATGCCGATTTGCACGAGGACCGCGCCCGGAGCAGCGGCGTAGATACCTGCCTGGACGCAGGCGGGGACACCCGTGCAATCGTAGACGCGGGAGAAGCCGAGTGAGGCTGCGGAGGCTGTGGTGGTGACGGCGGCGGTTGTCTTTAGGGCGCTTGCGACGTGCTGGGCGTTTTGGAGGGCGTAGGTTGTTTGCTCGGTTTGTGGGGCGTCCTTTGCTGGGGGGGGCGTGTTGGGTTTGGGGATTAGGGTTGTCTTTAGCGTGGGGATGGTTAGGGAGTCTGCTATTGCGAGACGGGAGGCGTCGATGTCTGCTATTAGGATTGTGGAGAAGGAGGTTGTTGCTGCGAGGGCGGCGGCGAGGAGGAGGCCTATGGCGCCGGCACCGAAGATTAGGGCTGCGGATTCAGTGGAGGTTTGGGGGGGTGGTGGGTTTGAGCGGCGGATTGCGTGTAGGCAGACTGCCAGGGGCTCGACGAGGGCGCCGCCGGCGTAGGAGACGGAGTCTGGGAGTTTGTGGCACATGTCGGCTGGGTGGTTTGTGAGTTCCATGAGGGTGCCGTCGAGATGGGGGAAGATTTTGGCGCTGCTGCGGAATTTCATCTCGGGGCACAGGTTGTAGCGGCCCTGGCGGCAGAGGAAGCATTTTCGACAGGGGAGGCCGACTTCGAGGGCGACGCGGTCGCCTGGTTGTAGACTGGTTACCTCTGGGCCCACGGCTGTTACGATGCCAGAGGATTCGTGGCCCAGACACATGGGCTCGCGGACGACGAAGTCGCCATTGTGGCCGTGAGTGAAGTAGTGCAAGTCGGAGCCACAGATGCCGGTTGCGCGGATGGCGACCTGGACGTCTGAGCCTGTGGGAGGGACGACTGGTTTGGATTCCTGGAGGAGGTCAGTGAGTGGCACGACTCACGACAGTATATATATATATATATATAGAGAGAGAGAGATGTAGACTTACTAGACGTAGGTCTTTGGCGCCGTGGAGGACGAGGGCTTGACAAGTAGCGGAGGCCATGGTTGATTCAACTGCAACAGGATGCAAAACTAAGACTTTCTTTGCAGCTCTCAGACGTCCTCACCGAGCAGTCTCGAGTATATGAACTGATCTGAACTGCACGCCGGATAATGCGGCCTTTCGACTGCGCCCAACGTGGGGTTTTGTTTCTCTCGTTGCGATGACGGATTTGCTCCGTGTCGGCTATTGACTGCGCGGGTCAATAGCCGGCAGACTGTGCTGCGATACGGGCTTCATCGATTGTCGAGGAGAATTGGAATTAGAAGAGTAGTTGTAGAAAGAGAATAATAGTAATAGTAATAGAATAGTAGAATAATAATAATAGTAGTAGTAGTAGTAGTAGTAGTAGTAGTAGTAGTAGGAGTGGAAGTAGAGAACGAATCTATACAGATCGAAGAGGCGCAAACAAAACGACCCCCACGCTCGACGACGAGCTTCACATCAATCGATCGCTTGTTTCTTCATCCGAAAATAATAAATTACACCGAGGGCTCTTCTTCTTCTTCTTCTTCTTCCTCTCTTCTTCCCCCTCCCCTCCTCACATTCATCGTTGTCCTCCATCCTTTTTCTTCCCTTCTTTATTACTCCAAGTCCCCCGCACTCTCTGACATCACTATCACCACTACTAACTATCATGCCTTCTGCTCTGCTCATCGGCGAGATCACCCACGCCAGGAAGGAATGGGAGGAGATTTCCTCTATTCTGACGCTCAAGGTATGCATTACTAGCAGACTTCAATGCGCTACGATTTACAAGCTCTAATCTCTGCTGTGTAGGAGTTCCCCTCTGGCACTAGAGACGACTTCATCCGCAATTGCAAGGACGGCCAGTACGACGACGTGGTGGTTATCTACAGATCAAACACTTCGACAAAGGTAATAAAATAAATACAAGCGAATTCTTAAATCTATAAACCCCAGGCGCTGACTATGCCATCCTAGTACACAGGCCCGTTCGACGCAGAGCTGGTCGCAGTCCTGCCCAAGTCGCTGAAGTATATCTGTCACAACGGAGCAGGATACGACAACATCGACGTTCCAGCTTGTTCGCAAAGCGGTGCGTACTACTATCTATTTAATTCAACTCATCTCGTCTGTCTTACTCTCTGTGGCTAATATGATGGATGCGATTAGATATCTTGGTATCCAGCACACCTGTTGCCGTCAACAATGCCACGGCAGACGTTGGTATTTTCCTGCTGATTGGCGCCTTGCGACAAGCCTACGTGCCGCTGACTGCAATCCGAGAGGGTGCGTAGCCCACTTTCATATAATAGTAATCATAATTTACAATTACCATGGAAGGTGAATTAACAATGCGCAACAGGAAAATGGCACGGACAGGCCACGCTCGGCCGTGACCCCCAGGGTAAGGTACTTGGGATTCTGGGAATGGGAGGAATTGGCCGAGTAAGTTACATGATGAGCACGGGTTGTGTTTGATCCTATCTAACACAAGCAGGAAATGGCCATCCGAGCCAGAGCCTTTGGCATGAAAATCCAATACCACAACCGGTCGCGACTCAGCCCGGAGCTGGAGGGCGACGCTAAGTACGTCTCGTTCGATGAGCTGCTGGCGACATCGGACGTGTTGAGTTTGAACCTGGCGCTGAACGCGTCGACTCGCCATATCATCGGCGAGAAGGAGTTCCAGAAGATGAAGGATGGAATCGTGATTGTAAACACTGCTCGGGGTGCATTGATCGATGAGAAGGCGCTGGTTGCAGCTCTGGAGTCTGGCAAGGTATGTTCCTCCCTATCTTTCTTTCTGTCTTCATTCCATCCTTGTAAAACGAGTGGCTAAAGGGACTCGGGATAGGTCCTGTCGGCCGGATTGGACGTGTATGAGAACGAGCCGGCCGTAGAGGCTGGTCTGATCAACAACCCACGAGTGATGCTACTGCCACATATTGGCACGATGACTTTCGAGACACAGAAGGAGATGGAGCTGCTGGTGCTGAATAACCTGCGGTCGGCGGTGGAGAAGGGGGAGTTGATCACGCCGGTTCCCGAGCAGAGCAAATAATGTGTTAGATTATTAGATAGCGAGTGAATAAAACATATCTTCTCGTATTATTCAATTTCTCAATTCCCTGTATTCTTACCACTTATTCTAGTAGATACTCTTTACGAGGTAACGAGGTAACAAGACCAAGGTTGTAGTTGTATGTTGAAGGCGGTGACGGATGAAGCCTAGCGCTAGGGCTCGCTTAGGGCAGCAGCGCCAAGAGCGAGCGGCGCACCACAAACGAGCGACTCGCGATCTCAAGTTCCAGCGGCCGACCGAAGGAAACAGAAAAGCGACAAACTTCTCTTCCGACAACGAGGACCTCCCGCTCGGCATCCACTTCAAGATGGTGAGTGTTTTTGCTTGTTTTTCTGGATTGATGGAATCAATGCGGAGGAGATGAAGAAGGAGAAGAGGAAGAACTCGTCGAATTTATACACCTCCTGTCCTCCTGCCCTCCCTGTCTCGAAATTTCGATCCCATCAATATCATATCATCACCACCTTCACCAATGCCCATTCCGCTTTATTTGCGTATTTGCGTCCAAAGGAAATGCAGAAAATGAAGACGAGAAAGAGTGAAGAATGAGATTTAAGGAAAGGTCCCGGTTTTGCTGATATTGGATCTTTCGTGCTTTCCAGGTCCGTTACGCTGCTCAGGATATTCCGGCCGCAAAGAGCGCCCGCGCCCGGGGCTCTTACCTGCGTGTCAGCTTCAAGAACACCCGCGAGACCGCCCAGGCTATCAGCGGCATGAAGCTGCAGCGCGCCCTTACTTTCCTCGACAACGTCACCACCAAGACCGAGGTCGTTCCCTTCCGGAGGTTCGCTGGCAGCATCGGCCGCACCGCCCAGGGTGAGTGCTTAAATTTTCTTTACGGAGAGTCACGGAGTTGAAGGGGGATAAAAAAGGGGAAATACATGGAGTATGGACTTGCGGTATCATGTTTAGCAGACGAGGAAAAAAGGAAGAAAAGAAAAGGAAAATTTGAAGCAAAATGGAAACACGGGGACGGAATCGACACAAAACTTGTTGGATGGAAAAATACTGACATAGTGGTTACAGGCAAGCAGTGGGGTGTCACCAAGGCCCGCTGGCCCGTCAAGTCCGCCGAGTTCCTCATCGATCTCCTGAAGAACGCTGAGGCCAACGCTGATACCAAGGGTCTCGATACCGGCAACCTCATCGTTAAGCACATCCAGGTCAACCAGGCTCCCAAGGGCCGCAGACGCACCTACCGTGCCCACGGTCGTGTATGTTACAATCCCTCATATATATATATATGGAGAGAACAAATCTAACTGTAATTATAGATCAACCCCTACATGACCAACCCCTGCCACATCGAGCTGATCCTTACCGAGGGTGAGGAGGTCGTTCAGAAGGGCCCCGTTGTCAAGACCGAGCGTCTCAGCTCTCGACAGCGTGGTGCTCAGATCCGCCGTGCCATCACCGAGGCATAAGCGGGTTGCAGGAGAGGTGTCGGGGAGGAGTGAAGGGGGTTCAGAATTCAATGGGAATAGCCGGAGTTTTTCTGTTGTACGGAACAAATACCTGGTCACGGAAGACAATACAAAAGAAATTATTTGAACAAACACAAAATCAATCAAATCTACAGGGCTAGAGCGATGGAATTCGGCCCTTGTTGACTCTTCAACTTGCTTGGGGCGAAGTTTTGTTGAAATCCTGTAGTTTCGTAGCATTCTCTTTTCCTACTCTACTCTACTCTTCTACTCCTCTATTCATACGCTACTCCTCCACTCATAATCTACTCCTTACTCATACTCTACTACGTGATGGCGTCAATATCATCTACATCCAACCGAGTGCCACCATTATAGCAGATTCAGATTATTACAGTGATGCCTGCGCGAAGCCAAGCGTGGCGGTGCTGCAGCCTGCATGCTGATTGCTCTTGAGCTTCACCCCCGCCAGCGAATGGGGTAATCCTCATGACGGATATGAGAGGGACTATTCTGGAGTAAACCTAGACCTCGAGCGGTGCATACGTGTGTCAGTAGTCGTCTACTCCTACGACATACGACGCTGTGGCGGTGGTGGTGAAGATGGTCGACGTCCTCCCCAGGCACCACCATTCTGGCTCGCTATATTATTGTGTTATGATATTTATTATTATCTCCAGAACCCACAGTGGAATCACAGCCTCGTCTTCCAGTCCTCAAGTCTTGCGTGTCGACGACAAAGCGCCGTTCCTTTGTCTGGATCGCCGCTTCTGCTGCTTTTCCACGGCGCCTAAACTAATAAATTAAGTACAATCACCCCCTCAAGTGCCATCAACTTGCGTTAAAACAGTTGACTAACAACTAACTAGTTAACTAAGTTAACCAACTAGCTCTGCTTATTCTTATTCTTCTTTTTTCCTTTTTGTCACCCAACTCTGTTCTTTTTATCCTCTTGCTTCTCCCCTTGCGCTGCGAAACCAAAACACCATGAAACGCATCCTCAGCACAATCAACAAGCGCCCGAGTGAGTCGCTCGCCATTCGACTGATGACCCGCCCTTTTACTGATCTTGCACAGCAGGCCCTGCGCTCGATGGCTCATCGAACTACCCCCAGGACTCCCCAGAGAGTGTTGTACTTAGAGAAGTGGTCCGTGGAGTTCCGATGAAGCCCAGCCCTCTTTGTGCGGGGGGAGGAGAGGGGAAAATGCGTGCTGATCAGGTCGCTGTTTACCGATTCTAGACTGCCTTTTGCGAAGAGGGCCAGGGCCCAAACAATCCTGTATGTCCTACTCTTCCCTGGAACAAAGCTTACAATCACTTACTCACTGACTCATCTTGACGTGCGATGTTAGCAAGGAACGGAGTTCGTCCATCTGCCGAGTATAGTCGAAAGCGCCGAATCGAGCCCGAACGCTGCGCGTGAAGCTGCCTCTCTTCTCCGGAAACTCCTGTCGAGCCCGAACTCGACTGCCAGTCATGTCCAGTATAATGCGATCATGTTGGTTCGCATCCTGATTGATAACCCCGGCCCTACCTTTACGCGCCATCTCGATGCGAAATTCGTCTCGACTATAAAGGACCTCCTGCGCCATGGGAAGGATATGGGTGTACAGCGGTTTCTTCGTGAGACCTTGGATTCCTTGGAGATCCAGCGCCCATGGGACGAGGATCTCGCGCTGCTTCTGCAGATGTGGAAGAAGGAAAAGAGTAAGATGGCGAAGCTGCACAGCGGGAGGGTAAGTATCTACTTGCGCAAATCCCACCAGCGCTCGCTAACGGTGTCTGCGGTGGTTCATATGCAGAGCAAATCTCGAGAGCCACGACCACGGCCAGTACCGCCACCACATCCGCATCAGCATCTGAATAATTTTGGGAACTCTGAGCGTCCAGACGCTCTGCCATCCCCCGAGGAGCTTGTTGCTCGCATTTCCGAGTCCAAGACGTCAGCAAAGCTACTGATGCAGTTTGTTCAGACAACACCACCAGCAGAGATGATGGAGAACGACCTCATTCAGGAATTTTCCGGTCGGTGTAGAAGAGCGTCTCGCGCCATACAGAACTACATTCATGCGACGAACCCGGCTCCCGACGAGGACACCCTGCTAACTTTGATCGAGACGAACGACGAGCTCTCGGTCGCGCTATCCAAGCACCAGCGTGCCATGCTCCAGGCACGTAAGCTTCTTGGACAACAGGGGCAATCAGAGCAGCCTGTGGGCCAGTCGCCCAACTCAAGCGACCACCAGTCTACCGTCTCCAGGGCTGGGGCTGGGCTCCCAATTACGCCTCCTCCTGCTCTTCCACAGCGAAGCGAGTCAACTCCATCACACTCCCCGCCATCCCCAGTGTCTCCAGTAATGCCCATTATACGGTCGGAAACTACAAAGACCGCCCATTCCGATGTCTCAGCGTTGAGCAGCAATGGGACGCGTGGACGGTATGAATATCGCTCGGAGGATTACCAGGTGCAGAACCCCTTTGCCGATAATTACAGTATTCCCTCTGGTTTGTCTGCACATGCAGAAGATGAAGACGAGCGACTCGAGGAGCGGGATCGATTGAATGAATCCAAAAACCAGCCGGTTCAACATACTTGAGCTCTTCGCCTTCGAATCGAGTTTCTATGCTTGTCTTTTCTCCCTTCCTTTTCCTTTTTTTTTTTCTTTCTTTAATCAGGTTTTTGGATCATGCTCCCCATGCCTTTTATGTATTTATACCTCCTCCCTGATGTGATACCTCTCTGCGGGTCAGTATGAATTGGACTTTTTTTCGACTCCTTCAGTTAATTTCCATCTTGTTTTATGACACGCCGACTAAATGGGCTGAAACGCTCTATAACCCGGAATCCAGACGCAAATTATTCCATCATTTTCAAGGCAAAATTCAGGGTCTCCAGGGATTCAGCGAGCGGGGAAGTCATTAATTTATTACTGTTAGTTACCTCTTTGCAAAAGAAGATCTGCCTGAACTGACTCGCTGCATGAAGAGCCAACGCACGTCTCTGCGATTTATCAATCTACCTGTTGCAGCTGTTGTCTGCAGACTCCAGCGAAATAATGAAGCTGAAACCTTGGAAGCGCCAAGTGCCCAGGCGCTGGTCCTACGCTAATATTAATCCGCCTTGACAAATTGTAACTATTCGACGTCAATCAAGCTGAAACTGTAGGGCGCTTCGGCTTACCGTCTCTGTTCCTACGCAAGTCCCGGTAATTAGAGATGCTGTGAAGAAAATATCCTTTGTCAAGTCGAGAGTCGTGTTGAGAGGCTCACGCCTATATAGAGGCACTCGCCCTCGTTCTCGACAGCTTCTCTTTTTCTCTATGCACGCAGGCTTGCCTTGATTTGTCCTTTCTCGTTCACTCTCTTTTTACCTGGTCTGTGACCATTCCATTCTTTGAACACTCTTTTTTCGCTTTTTTCAGCATTGGTATACTGGTATACCCAATCGCTCACTATTCAATATCTCTCTCTTTCTGGTTGTCTTGAACGTCTCCGTCAAAATGAAGCAAACCGGCTCTATCCTCGCCCTCCTCGGCCTCTTCTCCCTAGCCCACGGCCACGGCTTCGTAACCAGTCCTCAACCCCGTATGCCTGGGGCCGCCATGGAAGCCGCCTGCGGTCAGCAAGTCACCATCAACCAAGAATCCGATAACTACGGCAACATCCAGGGTGAACTGCAGGTAGCCAGTTCGCAGAGCGACTACAACGCCGCCGCCTGTGACATCTGGCTTTGCAAGGGCTACAAGTTCGCTGACAACAAGGACAATGTCTACTCGTACACGGCCGGAGAGAGTGTCGCTTTCGTCGTCGACATCCGCGCCCCGCATACAGGCGTCGCCAACGTCTCCATCGTCGACACGGCCTCCAACACCGTCATCAGCGGACCGCTCAAGTCGTGGGACGACTACGCCTCCACCGCCACAGGCATCACCGTGGACGAGACAAACTTCAACATCACCATCCCAGATGATCTGGGCAGCCAGTGTGCCGAGGCGGGAGCCTGCGTCATCCAGTGGTACTGGTATGCCGAGTCGATTGATCAGACCTACGAGTCTTGCATTGATTTCACCTTGGGTGGCTCTGGATCTTCCGACAGCTCTTCCACTACCACTACTACTTCTTCGGCCTCAAGTACTACCACTGCCAGTACCACTGCCACAACCACAGCTACAACCACAGCTACAACCACAGCTACAACAACCACTACTGTAACTACTACTACAACCACTACTACAACCACTACAACCATCATCCCCAAAACCACAACCACCACCACAGCAACAGCCTGCGTCCCCACAACCACCACCACCACCACCACAGAAACCACCACGACAACCATCGCACCAATCTCCGTGCCCACAACCCTAACCAAAATCGTCAAACCGGCTTCTACAGCGCAAACCTCCTCCTTTTCCACCAGCACTTCCCCCACTACGGCCTCGTCCACGTCCACCTCTACAGCCGTCACAATCCCAACGAGTGGAACTGCCGAGGAACAACTCCGCTGGATCGCAAGTCTGCTTAAGAGTCTGCTCAATTACGCTGATTAATTATCTTGTCTTGTCTTGGCTTGTCTTGGTTTGGTATCCTGGTGCTGTTGTCGCTGTTGCTCCTGTATTGTTGTCACTTGTTACTTTTGTCGTCGTGTTAGAGTATGTAGATCTAGATCTAGATCTAAATCTAAATCTAAATCTAAATCACAATATATACTAGCATAGTACAAGGTACACAGATGTTGTATATAAGACAAGATATATATATATATATATAGTTACTGGGAGAGAACAGGAGAGAATTTACTTTCTTCTCTTGCAATGATGGGTACTTTACCTTACCACCTGACCTTACCAGCTAGGATAACTTGATAACTTGATAAGTAAATTCTTGTAGGATTAAATGTACTCTGAGATACTGATATTTATCTATCTATTTCGTAGAGTAGGTACGATTCAAGAACTGGGTTGGTGTACTGATTGTAAATTGTGAAAAAGGCAGTTATTTACCTAGGTATGTTCTGTATGGTCTGTTATGTTACTGGTGAGGTCTATCTGTGACTGACTGGATGGTAGTGATTCCAACGTGCTGGCGAGGAGTACGATGGTTTATAGTCGGTGTGAATACCAGGATTGGCAACGGAGGTATTGACTAAATTGGACTACAGTCTAAGTAAACAAAATGGTATCAACAGTTCATACTTCCCATCCAGGCCCTATTGCTTGTCTACATTCATCTCGCAACTCCAGCAGCATCATATTCCAATGTTCCCATGTATGTAGCTAATACAATGTGTATGTACTTTAAAAGACAATGGACTCGGTAGAAAGCTGAACATTTAGAAAAAAAAAAAAAAAAAAAAAGAAAAAAAGAGTGAGGAAAATGGAGTTTTCTTAAAGACGTGATCAAGTCTGCTCAAAGAGAGCAATTGTCGAACAGAATGTACTCATGTTCCCGTCGTGGGACACGAGCGACTTGCCATTCGACGAGGTGACCATGTTGGTACTTGCGATAGTGCTCAGACCGTAGATGTGGACGTCAGAGCAATCCACCTCCACGATGTTTTCTTGGCACGAGTTTGTCGCGATACAGTCCTGGGAGTAGTTCTCGAAGAAACTATACAATCCCGCGCCGTAGACGTACAGGTTGGAGCTATTGGCCACCCGCAGACCCCACGCCTTCCTGCAGGAATCAGTCGTGCAGAGGGAAAAGTCTGGGTCGTTCCACTTGGTCTGCGGAGTGAAGGGGACAAGTGCGTTGGGATTGGCCTGGTAATACGGCGTTTCGGTCTGGATCAATCCCATGAAGACATTTTCGGCGTTGTTGACTTGGTAGTTGTACAACTGGTTGTGCTCCGATGCCGTACCATACATCCAAACGGGGCCCTGGCTCTCGACCAGAACACCACGGCCAGTGTACACGTTGATCTGACCATGGTCGGCAAGGTCCAGCTCGTGGTCAGCCGTCCAGGACCACACATTTTCAATGTAGGCTGTCGCATGTTCGGTGATATGCAACAGCAGGAAGGCGCCAACACACTGTGAGTTGGGAGTGGTGGTTTGGTTGGGAGTCTTGGCACACCGGTCACTTTGCAATTCAGTGCCCGCAGAACCACCGACGCGGAAGTGCACATCCCACATTCCAGCTGAGCCGAGGGACGCTTCTGCTACGTTCCACTGCATGAGGATTGCCCCGGGCGCCGGACCCTTGGTCTGGATGGCTAGGTCACTGATCTCGACGGAGCCTGTGTCACCAGGCTCTCCGACCTGAAGGAGGGGGATCGGGTTTTGCTCGTCGGAGAATTTTGAGCCGTGAGCCATGAGCAAAGGCCAGACCTCTCCGACAATCTTGATATTCTTGGGGATCTTGATCGTATCAGTGAGAACGTACGCGCCGTGGTCAAAGTACACGATCTGATTCTCCGTCGCGCTATTAAGGACACTTTGGATAGCAGCAGTGTCGTCTGTGGAGCCGTCACCTTTAGCACCGGCAGACTTGACACTGACAAACGACGAGGCAGCGTAGCTCTGATATAAGGGCTTAGACCGTTCGAACACTTTGCCGTTTCCGTTCAGGAGGGAACTAGGCTTCGAGTTCGCTGGCAATGCAGTCTGGATTCGGGTCTTGGTAACAGCACGGGCAGAACACTGGCTCGAGCCGCTCGAGCCGTGAACAGCGCCGGAAGATGCCGCGACAGAGGAGGAAGAGGCATGAGTGGATGCTTTGGTTGAAGACTTGGTGGATGATGGGATTACGCTGGGTACAACGGTAGTGGATGAGCTGCCAGAACCTGAGGTCGAGGACTGCTGGAAGCCAGGCAGAGAGAGCCCACTACCCAGAGGCGGGAATACAACAGAGAGCGAGGACAGAGGCAAAAGCTGACCAGCAGTTTCCGCGCTCCCCTGACGCAGCTCTGTACTCGATGACGTGGGCAATGGCAAGGGCGTCTCAGTAGACAATTGGCCGTCACATTCGTAAACAGTCTCCACGATTGTTTCAATGACGACTTCAACAGGACGCGTGGCGCGCTTATTGACCGTCTGCGAGGGCCGGTAGCTGTCACCCTGTACCCAGTTCGACACAACCGAGCCACCGGCGAGAATAGTACCCCCGTTCACGCCCGCAACAGCAACACTGGAGCCACTGAAGTCGACGTTGTCAAGGACTAATGTGCCGCCACCCACAGGAATGCTGCTGCTAGACCACGCGGTGACAACACCGGTGGGTGTGTTGACGAAGGTACTGTCGAGAATCAGAACAGACCCGACGGTCTGGTTCTGGGGGGAGTTGGACATGTTCAGACCAACGCCGCAGTTGTTGACAGAGACGCTCTTGAATGTCCATGCCCAGTTCCAGTTCATGTAGATGGCGGTGTTGCAGTTGTTGAATGTCAGGTTGCGCGTGGTGAACTGCTGGTTACCAACGAACATCCCGTAGTTACCGCCATTGAAGACAAGGTCAGACATGAAGCCGCCGGAACCGTTATCCATGAAGATACCCTGCTGCTTGTTGGCGGTGCCACCCCCCTTGATCATCTCGAACCGGATGTTTTGCAAGCTGGTAGCTTGGCCGACTTGCCAGTGGATGCCAGCACCTGAGCTCTGGGGCATGGCAGTGAGGTCGATGACAAAGTTTCGAACGGCACGGAAGAAGTTGTTCTGGTTGGTATACCAGTTGTCTCCAGAATCAGTGTAAGGATCTGCATCGATGACGGCCATACCCGTGAAGCTGGCCGCCGCCTTGAGCACGGGTAGGTCCAGGGCATCCCCAACCATCTGGGTGTAGTAGTACTGGACGATAGGCTTGGAGACAACATATGTGCCTGGCGGGAAATAGACAAGGGCTGGCGTCGTGGTGGACGAATCGCACCCCAGACCACAGCGCTGTCCAGACGAGATAGCGGTGTTGATTGCGTTGGTGTCGTCTGTCACACCGTCACCTATAAGGGGGGTGTTAGCCTACATACACATCCTTGATCAGTCTCCGGGGACAACCTACCTTTAGCCCCAAAGTCCTTAACGTTACGATACACCTGGTAGGCGCTGTTGTTCCCGAAGGCCACGACTCCTTGGTGCTTGACATTGCTCACCCAGTAGCTGGAGGATGCAGCAGTGTCCCTGGCGACATTGTCCGGAGCAGACAAGATTGGGCTAGCTGTGACCAAGGCCACAGGCCCATTCAGGAGAAGCAGAAGGTGGGTGATCAGCATGATGAAGAAGTTGTTGTTGTTGTTGTTGCAGTTGCGAGAAGAAGCCATCATCAAGACGGGGTATGTGATTTCACTGAACCAGCAGCGAAATCAATGGAAAGAGCGAACAGCGCAAGACAGTAGAAATATAGCAAGACAGGCGTCGATCTAGACAGCCCAGATGATGAGGCCGATGCCACGACAGACGGTGTTGCAGCAGGAAAGAAAGCGTCCGTCACACGACGAGGTCAGAAGCAGATGCCAGGAAAGTATATCTCGTATAGAGAGGGTAAAGTATACTATAAAGAAGACAGGGGGGGGAATAACAACAAGGAACAATAAGGAGTGATGAATGAATAATCAATAAATGAATGGATGAAAGAGACAAAGAGAGAGGAAGACGCCCACCAACACTTGCAGGAGGTGAAAGAGAAGAGAGGGAGAAGAAGAAGAAGAAGAAGAAGAAAAGAATTCCCCAAGTATGACTCGCAGTACCTCAGGCAGAGAATGGGATCCTGAACGATCAGGTGTTGTGCTGCTGCTTAGCGTATTCTGGTACGCCCGTAAATTACAGCGCTTGCCCAGCTGTCCAATCAGAGACGTCAATCTCGGACCGCCAGCCAATCAGCGTGCAGAACGGGCGGGCGAGGGCGAGGGTTGAAACGGCTGGTTCAGGGATGAAACAGTCGACGAGCGACTAAAAGCACGCTTTCTTGGATGATTGGATCGAGAGCGTTGCGTTTGACTGCTCAGGAGCTGGTCGGAGTCTGGAGGAGGTAAAGACTGACTGAACCAGGGAGGTTCAAGAGGAGGCACGCAGTATGGAATGAGTCCTTCGAGAGGAATCGGAAGAAGAACTTGAAATGCTCACCACGGGGATACAAGGACAGCGCTACCTATATACCGACGAGTGTGACCAGATCGACATACTCTGCATGGCTTAATTCCCGTGACAACGAGAATATTCAATAATAACCATAGTCATAATAATACTACCTAGTACCCAAGGAGACAGAACCCAATTCTTGGAGCGACGCCTCATCCGCTAGTCGATCCTTGGACGTTGATCAATCTCTACTACGTATCTACTACGGAGTCGGGTACTCTCCAAGAGTACATACTACTAGTAGTAGTAGAATAATCCAGCGTGGTCACTATGGACAACGTGTGCCGCCAATTCGGGTTATACGCGAGATCTACCAATACTATGTCTTGATCACAATCGACTTCTTTGTCGAGTATGCGCTCGCATTCTTTGTTTGTTCCGTTGCCGCGCAAGTGACATTCTCGACTACTACCAAACAGGTAGTCCGAGTCTACACTCGAATGTCGAGAGTACGGAGTACAAAGTGCTACTCTACTCCAGAGGAGATACTACCGAGTACATGTATACAAGTACATGTATATCGAGTAGGTACATGTACACAGTATACCGAAAAAGACCAATATTAGAGACAAGCTTTCCTCCAAAATTAGTATTCACGGACTCTTCCATGGCTGATGAAACCACTAGTCCCTTTAGCCTACCAGACTATCTCCTTCGCCTGCCGACTCCTTTAACTACCATACTACGAAGTCCATACAGAAACACGGTGCAGAATCCCAGACCAGAGACCAGGATTATGGAATTGGAGTGTTTTTGCAGAGTATGCGACGCGGGTCCAAGGAATGTCAGTCCCGATAAGTGTAGACGCGTCTTAGAAGTCGGAAGTTGGAAGTGTTAGGCCTTTTTTTTTTTTGCTTTTCCCCCTGTGTTCGATCATCGGTCTGGATCATTTGCCATCGTGCATTTTCTTGCTTCTACCGTTAGTTAGTAGTTATACCTGATGGATTTATTATCCTGGTTCTCCCCGGAAATTGGCTGGCTGCTTACACAGTACATACTGCGTAGGGATGGAGTATGGAGTAATGGGAGTTTTTACTTGCTTGGTTTCTTCGACTTGGACTACTTTATTTTCCTTGATTTTATTTATTTATTTATTTGTAACAAAATGAAAGAATCAACTCTATCCTGATCCTACAGTTATCATCCCCCTAACAGCCCCCCCAAGTCGACGAACCCCCTCAACCAATCTCTCCTCCTCCTCCCACGCAAAACAAAGGCGTAGATACCGATGAAACTCATTCTTACTAACCGCGGGGTCCCCCTCCACACCGAACAGATCACCCGGCGCAACCCTCACGCCGTGATCCCGCAACGCAACAGAAGCCAGGTCATCCGCCCGCAATGGTTGCGGCAGCTGAACCCAGATAAAGTAGCCCCCCGCGGTCGCAGGCTCGGTCGCAGTCGCGGGGGAGATCAATGGCAGGGTCACACCGAGGGGAAGAAGGTGCTCGTGGATGGCGGACATCAGGAGATGGAAGCGACGTGAGTATGCCGGTCGCAGGACATCGTCTATGTGGCTCTGAATGAACCCTGAGGGGAGTAGTTGGTCTATCATGGCGGATGAGAACTGGGATGGTGCGCCGCCTGATCGTGTAGAGCCTCTATTATAAAAGAAAAAGCAAAAAAAAAAGTTTGTCCTGTTGTTAGCCGTCCGTCGCCGCCGCCGATTCTAGGTAGTAGGTAGGAGGAATACGTACGTTTGGGATATACCATAGGCCAGTTTATCGGTGCCCTCTGCCCATCCAGTCCTCATTCCTGGCCCTATGAGCTTGCTGAAGCTCCCATTGCTAACTACATTGCCCCATTCGTCTTGCACCCCGCCGTCAAGGTAGCGGTCTACATCGACAAGCCGTGGAAGGACGGCCGTCGCATGTTTGTGCAGAGGCAGCTTGGGATCAGACGGCCACTGCAGAAAGTCGTAGACGTCGTCTGTTACGACCAGGGCATCGAATTCTCGGGCTAAGCGGACTAGGTTCTCACGGTCTGACTGTGACATTGTCAGGGTGGACGGGTTGGAGAATGTCGGGGTGGCGTAGATGACATGTTTGTAGATCTTTCCCCATGGCCTGGAGGGTTTGTGCGTCTTTCAAATAAGACATTAGCACCACAAGAAGAAGAGGAAGAGAAGTAAAATAAAACATACCGGTCGGACGTTCTTATCCACTAAAGCACGCTCCTCCGCGGCAACCAACTCCTGCTGCAAATATGTTAAATCAAGACCCCCCTCGTCTTGTGGGATAGCTCTCAGGCGGCCCGAAAATCCAGCATCGTCCATGATACGGCAGGCAAGATGATACGTCGGGACGACCATCCACACATTCCGGGTGTAGACGGGGTCAGTGAAGACCTGTAAGATGCATGCCAGATTCTGGCTGGCGCCGCCGGTGATGCAGATGCGACTGGGAGGGACGGGGTCGCGCGGCTGGTAGAATGCAGATAGCCACTGGGCGATGTGTTTGCGCAATGGGTCGTATCCCTCGTCGGGGCCATATTGCAGGGCTGGATTGCGGATGGAGGGGGCGACCATGACGGCGGCAAAGGCGTTCGATAGAGCGTTTGTCGGCAGCAGGTCTGAATTGGGCCAGCCACAGAGCAGATCGATATTATCTTGGTCTGCGTCCATTATGCATGCTACCTAGGTAGTATATACGAGTTGTATATAGAGTATTTTTGTATTGCTCTGTGTTTGAATTTAGGATATTTCTGTTTGGTAGGAAGCTTGAAGGATCTTAAAGGACTCAATTAAAGTAGCCGCTAACCCATAATCGGCCCGACTTTCTAACTGGGGAGCAATTCCATCATAGCACGCAAATACGCTGAATTGCGGCCGCCTTTTCCTCCACGAATAACGTAATAGTTCGTAGTTTGAGCAATTTGAGCAACTTAGCAAAGTACGGACACAGTCTAAACCACTTGCCACCCTTCAGCAATCAAATCATCGAGGTGAGCGCTTAGACAGTTGGCTCCATCGAACAAATGGAAGAAGCCACTAACACCACCAGTGTTGCAGTTGACGATGGGCGCGCCGCAAACACCCTCAGATACGGCGGTGTTGATGACCCCGAACACCGAACTGAGGGTATAGGGCCGCCAGTGTCTGAAGTCAATGGGTGGATGACCAGAGGGGCGCTTCGGCTCCTCGAACATAGTGCCATATGCCATCATACTCACCAGACCTGAGCTCATGCCGTCCAGTTCACTCCACGTCCCCTGCTTTATTTGATCGCTCTCCAAAAACATTCTGGGGGGCTCGGCTTGAAAATAGCAGTCGTTAGTATAATTTGCCAAGGCAGCTGGTGTAAGGCTAACGAGCGCAACGTCGACTTCAGGGCGTGCATCAAAGACTTCCCCGATTTTGTCTGCGGTTGCGCGCGGGTGGTGCACCTCGGTGGACAGCAGGAAACCATTGTAGGTAACTGTCAATGCTTCTTCCCCGCGAGAATTGCGAATTCTCGCCCCGGAAGTTGTAGCGCAATTTACAAACTCGTTCGCGGATCCTGGAGGGCCGAGGCCACATTCTAATCTACAGCCAGGTGTGAGGGATGAGTTTCTCGAGTAGTTAGAATCATCCTGTGGCAGAGTCTGATTGTTGTTCATATGTTCCTGTGGATCGATAACTCTCACTCGGGCCTGGTCCTTCATGCCTCGTAGAACGGCTCTTCCTCATGGTGGTAGAGTGTTGTCCGACCTGCAACAACGCCTGGAAGGGAGATTGGCTCGTAAGTACGCCCATCGCCGTGCCTAAGCTCGACAATCGTCCAATTTGGCAGATACAGGATCGCCCGTACATCTGCGAGTGGCTTCAGAGCGTTTAACACCGCGATATTCTGCTCATTCGTCGGAAACTGCAACGCTGGCTAGCGAAGAGTAGTAGGGCATGGGTCTGGGACCCGAGGGTTTGGATAAGGAGCACGCGGAAGGGCTTCGAAGTGGGATTCGCCGGTCCCCAAGAAATACACGGGCATACATCCGACAGTGAGAGGTACTGGCTGCGGCGGGCTTTCAGTCTCAATCCACATAAACCACCCGGACTGCCCGAGGTTTCCATCCCCAAACTTTTCTCGAATCCACAACAGTTCTTCACGCGTTGGGGATCGAAACTCGCGTTTCTGTTCATCCCATAGCGTAAACGGGGCCGCATCGTTCATATGCCGCGCCCCCCAACCGCCAGGGTTTTGCCGTCGTTTTGGCTTCACAGTTGGCTGTGAACGAAGAGGATTTGATAAGGCTCTGGTGTAAATATCAGCGTATGGCGAACTCATTTGCAACCGCTGTACCTGCGGCAACGTCCGGACAGAAGTTGCCATGGTTTTCAAGTGGGGCTAAGCAGGACTCACAGAGGAAGAAGGCAGAGGGAGATAGATGAAGAAGAAAAAAATGAGAAAGAGGGGGTAATGAGTTCAACAGGCAAAACGTCAAGCGAGAGAAATCTTTAGTCGCGACTGCCTTTCTCGTTACTGTCAGTAGAAGGTACAGATGATGTCAACGGAAAGAAGACCCGGGACAACAAGTCGGTCACAGTTTCAGATGAATGAAATCATACAGGAACTGCAGAAAGAGACTACTTCGGAATCACTCCGTTTATTGACTTGAAGGGAATGATCAATTCTGTCAAGTTGGTTAACAACAACAACAACAACTAATGAAGAGAATGTCACGATGCGAGTGAGGTGAAGTAAGGCGGTTGTATGAATTTAGGGTGGAGGGAGGTTCTCTCATCTATCTCTCACTTCATCTCATAATTCAAAAACAGATACAACTTCATTGCCTAAATATTCATCTCTTCATGTCTCTTCCATCATTCCTTTACCTTCCTTCCTCCCTATTTTATTATTATATTAATCCTTCTTCGTGTCATTTAAACCAATTACTTTATCTTTACTCTAATACCTATCATATCTTCCCTGATTCTTCTTGACAACCAGAACTCCCACTGAAAGTTGTTTATCGAGACGACTGACTGCAACGTCGAACAAAATGGACAATGAAGACATGACCATCAGTGATGTTGACCTTGACAGTGTGTTCGAGGAACTATTTGGGGAATCTAATGAAGTCACTGATAACCACGAAGAGGAGACAGCTTATAAAGGCCAGTATAAACCTCCCTTGTCCATACCTGATGACCAAACCACTACTGTTTCAACCTCTGCCATCGAATCTGACCCAGATGATGACCTGATCTTGTCTCAGGGGTTTACCACACCTCTAAAACATAGGATTAAACAAGTATCCTATAAAATTATTTAGTAACTTGCCCCTGATGCTGATACCAAAGTACTGGATGATCAAGAACTTCCTGCTATGTGTCAACCAATCCCATCTGTTAGAATGCATTACACAATGCATTTCAACACTAAATAGACTATTTATCATAGCCAAGTTGAACTACACAAAAAGGGGATAATGAATTAAAGACAAATCCTTGCACATCAAATGAAAATAGAATAACTAGAGATAATAGTTACAGAGTATGAAGCAACTATAGAAAATCTCCCTAATGATCTCAATAATATAGTTAGAACTGTATAGACTGACTCAGCTGCAGCTATTAAGGATCATGACAATTATATAGAGATACTATATACTGAGTTATCAGAAGAGAGAAATCAAACTATTACTACTTGTGCGCAACAGAAGTTGACAATCACAAAGATAACAGTTAAAGAAAAGAAGATAGTGTAAAGACTTGAAGACTGCTTACAGAATCTCAGAAAGGACACTATGTTAACTAGCATTATGGAATAATAACAGTTTAACATTATAAAAGAAGAATCAATGTCCATTAAGTGGATATTGAAATAGGTTCCAGGATTCTGTTAGGACCGTTGCAGGAAGGACTCTTTGCATATTTATGACATTAATTGTATCGTTAGATTTTACCTTCTATATCTATCTCATAAAACGAGCTGAACTAAGGGTTATCCCAATCGATTGGTTTAAATGAGGAGATGGGTATACTATCGCATATCAGGACCTTCAGGTAAGTCAACCTAGCTGTTCTAATGCAAATGCGCAACTTTCTGGCGTCAGAGGATCAGCGTGAGAACAGAGAACAGAGATCATTTCGAACGGGTGGACAACCGACCAGGTGAGATCAACTTTGAGGCCGTTGGGCCGAGAGAGCTTTGGTCAACAGATGTCGAGGCGTGGAACGGGCACTCATGGTGTTATGTTCCAGTGGGCGGAGAATTACTATTTCTGAGATCCGATGGATGACTCTATATATCAAATCACCGAGCCTATAGATTCGCAGGCTATTTTCTAGCTTATGACCACGAAAGGGAAAAAAGCAGCTTGAGCTGTTGAGCTGGTGGAGGATTGTTGTTCAAGCACACAATAGCACTATATTTTGAGGCTTTCTTCTCTGCTCTAGTGAGAGGCTTAGTAATCTACACATCTGTGTCCCGTCTGCATAATCTTCTGCATAGTAAGTGTGATTTTAATTCAGAATAACCACTGCTGGCAAATACTAAAGGAGTTCGAGTCCAAGCGTGCCCAAACTAGTGTGAATACTAAGGTGGCTGCAAAACACATGGGCCAGATTACTGGATGCCGATTTCCAATGCGTCTTTAGTGGAGGAACATCTACTGCAGAGTATATCTCCTCTCTACATCAACATCATCCGAAATCCCTACTGTGTATACAGAGTAATACAGAGTAGTCTGTTCCTGAAACTGTAATGACACGTCTGAAGCTAAATTGGCCCACTTCTGAAGCCATACGTAGGAGAGTACGTGTGCTCTGCTAGCGTCATCCAGGCTTCCACTTTCTATATCTCCTCAGATACAGTAGAATGTAAGAATAATACTCTCAGAGTCTCCATATAGATAGTAGTAGTAGTAGTAGTAGTAGTAGTAGTAGTAGTAGTAGTAGTAGTAGTAGTAGTAGCAGTGAGGCAGTGTTGTTGGTGTTGGCTGAATACGGGCTGCTGTTATTATTAGAATCTTCTATGATGTCGTGATTTCCGTTGGTTCCGCCATATAAATGCAGGCTCTGTATACTTGAAGAGGAGACAAGGAGACGGCTTGGAGAGGAATACTCGACAATAAGGAGGAGGAGGCAGTTAATAGAATTATATTTAAATTAATATATTGAATATAATAAAGGCACCACTTCGAGCCCACAAACGCCCAAAACAAACCAACAGAGCCTGCGGTTTAAAAATAACTTTTCCATTAGTTCTGACCTCATCTCTGCTACCTTACGTAGTAAATGCTTCTACACTGCTCCTAGGCAGCGTAGATAAAAGATATTAATCTTGAATTCTATGTGCATACTCTTGTACTCTTGAGCAACAGTAATAGAACTACTCATTCTGTGAGGTCACCACTATTATTGCAGATCCATTCCACACTCCACCTCCAACCTGTTCGCCGTCCAGACCTCCTCCCACTAAGTTAGCACATCCCTGATGATCAACTCATCTTCATGAAAAATAATAAAAATCCTTCTGCCCACTTGCTATTATTATTCGTGGCCCCAGAAGGCGTCTTGCTTGGCTGGAGCTCTCTCATTCTCCTGTTGTTTCCGGTATTCTCCCTCTTTCTCTCTCTCTCTTTCTCTCTCTCTCTCTCTCTTCCTCTCTTCCTCTCTGCCTCTCTTCCTCTCTCTGTCTCTGCCTTTCCCCCCGTGGCTTCCTGCATTTCTTTCCCCTTCCCTCCTCCCTGTCTTTCTTTCTTCTACTAACCCCTTTGTACCCTCCTTTTTTTACTTTTGTTTTTAAATTCCCCTCTCTAGCTTCACTGTCATCCTGTCATCCTGTCATCTTCTCTGGGGAACTACGACTATCTGACTAACTTACTCTCTCTTTTCTTTTCTCCCCCTCTTTTTCCCCCTCCCTCTCCCTCCACCACCTTTCTACTCCTCCTCCTCCTCTAGCCACCCCGAAGATGCTATCTGCTCCTGTCAAGTCGGCTAAGCGTATATCCTCCCTCTTCTCTTTGGGTTCTCATAAAGATGGCTCCAGTCCGACCTCTCCGCGCTCTCCGAGCCTCCCCAGACACTCTCCAGACCAGACACCTCAAGATGATACTAGACACCATCGGAGCAGCTCCAGACAAACTCGCATAGTCTCCAACCCAAACCCGGACTTCACAGAACCCAGGACGATTATAACCCCAGGCCCCGTCGATGGCTTTGATTTGGATTCTCCCCTACCACCACCACCCTCCCTTCTCGCCGTCAATCAAGATCTGGCCGATTCCGCGTCTAACTCACCCGATGGGAGGCCACAAAGCAGGGGTAGAAGGATGAGCAATGGAAGGCCCTCCACATCGGGCGGCTTGTTTGTACCCGGCTCAGGTCCAGACTCGCGGCCAAGTACACCCTCAAACGCCAAGAGACGCAGCTGGATGCCTGGTCGACCACGGGCGAGCTCCGTGGATATGAGAGCTTCTGCTAATCCTAATCCTAATGCCGGGTTGCCGAGTGCCTGGATTGCTGGATTGGAACATAAGATTCCATATGATTTGTCTCCTTTAGGAAACGGAGAACACGTATGTACTTCTTTTTTCTTTTCTTTCTGTCTCTTTTTTAATTCCCTAATTTAAAAACGATCGCATCGCGATAATGTCTCCTTATCGCTCCCCCCTCCCCCATAGATTTTTTTTCGCCAAGCCAATGGTCCGATTCTATTTTCCCGCTAACGAATACCCCCATGGCGAACGCATATTATTAGGTCCCAGAGCTTTGGAATGAAACTGGTGATACCTACGTATATCTCTTCCCTCAAAATACCGGCCGACCTGCCTCCTTCAAAATTCATTCCACCGCCTTCACCGACTCAGCCTCCCTGAATTTTCTGGCTCGCGGGTCCGACCCGAGAGCTACCAGCAGCCTTGAGCAACAAACTCGCTCCTTATCAATAAACACGACTGGTGCTCCCGTCTCCCCCCCTCTTACCCCTAATCAATGGACCGAAAACGACAACGACAGCACCGGAAGCAGGCGCATGTCCTTTGAGGATGAAGGGCTGGACGAGCCTCAGGAGCTCCACCTCTATCTCCCTGTTCCACTGAATAGTGATGTCTCCAGCGCAAATTCACAAGTCTCACAAGAAGACTTGGAAACTCTTCTTCTCTTCCGAAACCTCTTTGCGTTCTTGCTGGGACAGTCATTAATTGCAACACCCCGGTCCTCATCACTTTTTTCTATATTCATGGATATCGCCACCCTGCTGGTCCGTTTTGAGTTCACCAACTTCGATGGCTCGAATTTCGGCGAGATTGCGACATCTAGTTTCAGTAATTACTGCGATGAGCTGTATCTCGCTGATGTTCGGAAGAGTCGGGAAAAGACTATTGAGGCGATCGTTCTAGGAGAGCGCCTGCGTTTCTTCCCCCTCTACCTGGAAGGCTTTGTGCATGGTGTGGGGAAGCTGGATGAGCTTAAGCAGCTGCGAAGCCCCAAATTCGGCCTAATAAGCGCCGTCACACAGAAGCGTTTAGAGAGAGGCTTTATCGACCTGGATGGTCGTATCAGGGTGTTGCACAGCAAACTCAACGACTTTGAGTTCCCTTCGGTATTCTCAGGAATTGCAAACTCAGCCACCTCGATTGAAAGCAAGACGGTGAGGTTCAAGGCCTGGAAGGCCTCATTCATGGAGTTCCGAAAGTTCATGATTCACTACTACAGACAAAAATACGGCTCTTGGCCACCCAAGGCGCACTCTAGGAAGAATCAATTTGAAGAGAGCGGTCTTAATCGTCAAGTTGTGAAGGACCTGTACGAAGACTGCTGCAACCTGTACGACATGTTGGTAGACCGTACAGCCCTCACAGACCGAACAGTGGACATGACACCTGAGACGACTGATGAGACGTCCGACGAGATCGAGCTGATGAATCGAGCTCTCCGAACAATCTTAAGCGAGTACGACCGAAGTACACCACCTGTTCAGCCACCGGTTCCTTTCGACATTCCACAATATCCGTCATTGGCAGCAATATCTCGGAAGCCTGTCGATGCCAAGAAGGAGACAAAGCTGAGGAGCAAAAAGCTTAAGGATTCAGATATTAATGCCGTTCTCATGGCGTCTTATACCCGTGAGAGCATGCGACCTACGCCATTCATCGAGGCCTTTATGCAGTTTGAACGGAAATCTGCTCACGGGAAAACTGTCAATGATCTAATGGATCTCCGGTGTGGGCAATGGATTCTCCTTTACTGTGTAATTCAAGCGCTGCCCTTGGTGGTGGTCGATGTTCTCAATGTCAGGTTCGTTGACGATGTGGAGTATTTCCTCTGCATTGCTCCACGTGGTGGAGCTCCCTGGGCACAACATGATGGCAAAACTGCGCGCAGCTGGTTTGGGGTTGCTGGTGGTAATGGCCTCGTCAGCTTACCCTCTGATGTGGTTATCAATGGTGTCGAAGGTGTCTACAGGCGCAGTCATTGCTGGCAGGTTGCAGAACAATGGGCTGAAAAGGACGCCATTCTTGCGCCCCCCACAATAGATGACCCTTATGAGAACGATTCGTCAATATCATCCCCTTATCCAGCACAGCAGTCCTCCACGGGGTCATCATCAGAACAGCAACAATTCCCGTTACAAGGGCAATCACTATACTCCCAGCCGCAAACGCCGTCTACTCCACTGTTGACCCCAGTTGGTCTCGCGCCCCCTCCTGCGATTCCCCGGACCACTTCCCCCGCGATAAGAACGAGACATGAGCATCGACTTTCAATCAATCCTGGTCTTGAGGCTCTGCCTTTGCCCGCAGGAGTGGCTCCTATCGATCCTCCGACTCGACCCGTCAGCAAGTTCAATCCAAACATGAGCTTTGATGACATTCTGAAGCAGGTTCCTAACCATAGAGGAAAGAAATAGTTCTCATCTCTTTCAGGTCTTGACCGGCATAAATCCAGTGTGTATAACTTTTATTCAGGGAGGGGCAAGGGAGAGGATGTTACTGTGTCAGGATTTCACCATTTTTCTTTCTCACACGATCTTATTTTTTCCTTTTCTCTTTTTTTTTTTTTTTTACAATCATCACTCTCCCGCTGTCCCCCAGCTTGCATCCTCCACGGTTCCTATGTAATGTTTGATCGAGTGTTAAGTGGCGCAGGGAAAAAAAAAAGGCTGGGACGGCGTACTTGCGACAGAATAAAAAGAGCAGACTTCCTTCTTTTTTTCCCCCATTTCCATCCTATGCAGCAGAGCATTGACTCATTCCGGGACTCAATTTTTGCGGTTTTTTCCTTCATTCCTTTTTTGCATTTTTGGGATATTTTTCTGCCTGCTTTGACACTCCTTTTGCAGCGTCGCTTTGCTTCAACCATGCTCGCTCTTGATTCCCTTGTTTCTCAAGTGGCCGTGGGATTTCTGATGTTATTTAGTAGAAAGGAATAGAGGATGATCATAATTCCAGGCGGTTGCCTGCTTCAAGCCACTGCGTACCGTCTGGGTGTAAATGTAGATATGTATACAGATGAAAACTCAAGCGGTGCCTGATATCTAAGGTATCCCTTGGTTATCTCCGAATATAGAATCAGGTAAACAGCTTCAACTGAACAAGCTGCATATCTTATTTCTAGAGAGGAATATCTATGCTTTGGACCCGATGAGTAGGATGTGGCGATCTCGGGGGGATGTTGTTGTTGTCTGGTCGGCGGGCTCGGAGCATGATTGCGAGCCGGGATTCCTGGGGAGGAACCATTGGGCTAGATGGACGGTGTATAACACGCCTGTTAGATTGACGTTGACTGTCTTTAAGCCGGGTGCTGGTGGGTTGGCGTCATTCAGATAGTCGACGGTGGGTTTCTCGAGGCGTCTGGCTTCTTCGCGGTCGTTGATGCCGGCGTTCGCTACGACTGCGTCGATCCCGCCGTGTGGGCTGAGCTGCACGGCCTGTCGGAAGAAATTAACCTGGGATGTCCACGATGTGACGTCGAGATGAATGAAGTGGACGTTTTCGTTTGATGTGTCTGAGCGGATTTGGGCAACGACAGTCTCCCCGGCTGGGTTGATATCCCCAAATGATCACCTGGGCGCCTGCTGAAGCCCAGCGGGTGGAAAAGGCAGCTCCAAATCCCGATGCACCTCCGGTGACGAGGATGGTCTTGCCATTGAGATCGGCTATGTTGTAGTCCAGGTTCAACATTGTGGTGGTGGTCTCTGCTAACAGAAGCAAGTCGGATTGCAGAAGATTCTACTACGGACCTAGGTGAGCAAAAGCTTTTATAAGTTAGTTGATGTGGAAGTCCTAGAGCTAGGCTATCGGCCATTCTTGCTACTTTGACTGTTATTTGGAGTTTTCAGCTGACTCCAGGACCTTGTATTGGCGGAGTCGTCTATTTTCTCCTTCTTTTTCACTCCTTTTGACTGCAGCTCCACCGCAAGTCGCAGCACCCCTACTAGCCTGTGTTGTTACCATTGTGGGTGAATTACGGTGGAAAGAAGTGGAAGTGCCTCAATCTAGAATCTTTCTTCCTCCATCTAGGAGAAGGTCGTAGGTAAGCGTACAACGAGATTTTTATACACGAAGAAAGGAAGACAACATCGATATATCCACCTGGTGTACTGCCTGATACGTAAGGCATATACAGATGCGCGGAATAACTATTATTCCAGCACCATGTCACATGAAGGGACACATGACCACGGCGCTGCACAGAAACCAAAACAGCAAATCACTGGCAACCATCGCGACAACACCAGACACAGTATGAGTTGACTTAACTACAACTTTAACCTCTCTACTCTGTTGCTATTTATGTTCTATCCATATTTTCATTTTCTATATCTCCTGTCTTCCTTTTACTGTTCCATCCTCATATTCACCTGCTATACTGATCATCTCGCACTCCCGATTGATTCCCAGTTGAGTACATATCAACCCTGATCAGGTAGCGTTCCATCATCAAGTAGCTACAATAAGTAAAACAGATAATAAAACTACCCTCAGTATTCCCCCCAAGCAACAGCTCTCCCTACTTAACAAGTCATTGAAACACTCGCAGCCCCATTGTTAAGATAGAACCCCCCATCCTTATTTGCAGCAGCAATACACTTGTACTCAGCCTTATACGTCCCATCAAGCGGATAAAACGTCCACTCAATATTCTCCAGCGTACTATGCACCGTTGCCTTGCCATGGCAGTCGGCATTTTCCCAAAACTTCAGCGTACAGACCGGCCACCCGGCATCATTCTTTCCGAGCCTTGCTCCGTACGTGAAGGAATCGAAGTTCTTGCATTGGTCTTTCCACACCCAGCCGGATTTGGGCTGGTCTTCCCAGCCGCTGGTGCAGGCGCCTGAGTGGTAGAGGTCAAGCCAGACGCCGGTTGTTCGTTCCTCCAACGGTTCTTTGGAGGCGAGTTCTGGAGGCGAGGGGGGAGACGAGGGGGTAGGGGTTGAGTGGCTGAGATGGGCCAGGGAGCCTAGTAGGACGGTAAGCTTTTTGAGGTGCATTGTGTGGTACTTGGTGTGGTAGTGCCTAGTGTGTATTCAATTAGCCACGGTGGATATCTTGGGTACCTCGTTTAAGAGAAATGTTGGTTCAACGTACCCAAGGACTATATATCAAGGTTGGATAATTGCCGGTCTGGGAGGTAGAGAACAATCGATCTGTCGGAATCCCATGGGTATTAGGAGATATTTATCTTTTTCTAGTAGCACAGGATCAAAGGTCTTGATTACTGATACTGTATTCAGCACTCAACGCTGTTTGTATACACGCCCTCAGCATATAAGCACCAAGACCCTTAAAACAGACGTCTCCTATGCAAGGTCCTTAAATAAATATTCGTTAATCTCGAATTCATCCTGTTTTTAGTTTCTTTAATTCAAGAGAATAAACATACTTAAAGATCTGTTAAAACAATTATAGTAACGAACTCTTATATATAAATTAAGAGTACAAGGCTTTAAGCACCTTGGGCGGTTAATAAGAGATTAATAATAAGTAATCAGACATAATCAGTAATCTCAAGTAAAGTGCTGTTTAAGCTAGTGGTATACATATTCAATAAAAGTATAAGAACTCTGCTTCTGAGCAAATGAATATAGTTTACTTCTACATTCTGTGGTTATATGTACTTTCTTAGTACAAAATGGGAGTAGTAGATTAATGAACTAGAGAGTACTGACTTCTATAAGACTGTGAACAAAAAGAAATGAATCACTCTCTATCTTAACATCTACAGATATTCTCTTCAAGTACTGCTCTTGAGTGCCTGAGGCATCACTGCATTATATAATAGGCATATCTCATAGTTAGTTAACTAACGAATATAACTAACTAACTAGTTAACTTTTATTACAGTCAAGCTGCATTTATAGAACTTCTACTGCTATTAATTCCAACTAAAACAAGATAATTAACTAACTAATGTTTACATCTATTATTAATCCAGCATCTCTCTCAAACCCAAATAAAATTACTTGTATAGTTAATGGTAACACTACAAGGATGCAGTTAAAACCCACCCAGTTGCAGTAACACAGTAGACCTAAATGCCACTAAATTAGTGCAGACTATGCTTATTCTATTTTATTTCTTATTTAAAGACCCTCGAATCCTTTTCTAACCCCGTATTTCGACTCCATATTTCTTTTCTCGCGGTTATTGCGCCATCCCATCCGTCGCTGTTGTGGGTGGACACACAGACATAGATGCAGATACAGACACACAGACTGGAGGAAAAAGAAATAATTACTGATGGTGACGACGGAATATTCTATTGAGACTACGTCTCTTTCTCTCTCTCGATTTATTCTTTCGATTACACATTATCGATAGACAGAGATAGAGGCAGAGATGTCCCGATCCCGCTCCAGCATGGCCAGCGACGGCCACGATCGTCTCGAACCCCGACTCCTGAGAGCAGCGGCAAACGACCAAATCGAGGATTTGCGCGATGTCGTCGCCACAGCCCGCGAAACAGCCCAGTTAACGGATGCGTTTCTTCGTGTTGGCTTGATGCGTGCTTGTGAGCGTGGCTCTGTGGCTGCGACGCAGTATTTGCTTGGTTTGGGGGCGAAGCCGGATTTTAATTCTGCTCCTCCTCCTCCTCCTATTACGAATGTTAATGCCGATGTTGCTGATAACACTACAAATGCTAGTGGTGGAGGAAGTACACGGCAACAGCAAAGTGTACTCCCATCGCCGCTCCTCCGGGCTGTTGAGCGCAACCACGTGCGCATTGTCCAGCTACTCCTGGATTACGGCGCGTCGCCTGAACCAGCGGATAGGAAGGCGCGCACGGCGGTTATGACGGCTGCGTGGAAGAACCACTGGCATATATTGCAGTTGTTGATTGGAAAAGGCGCCGATGTGAATGCGCTGGACACGCGCCGGCGCAATGTGCTGCATAATCTGGCTGCTGATAAAGTGTGTGACTGGGGGGAGGATGTGGTGCGCATGCTCTTGGCCACAGTGTGTGCGGTTGATGCGCCGGATGAGCTGGGCCGGACGCCGCTGCATTGGGCGGCTGCCACGGGGAAGTATAGGCTTGCGGAGATGTTGTTGACGCGGCCGTTGGTTGTGGGGTGTGCGACAAAACCCGGATATAATAATAAGATTGGTGCTGGTGCTGGTGCTGCCGCTGCCGCTGATGTGGATGCCGTCGAGTCGAGGAATAAGACGGCCTTGCATTTGGCAGTTGCACATGGGAATGAGGATATCGTGGAACTTTTACTGCGGCATGGCGCGGACGTCAATGCGCGCAGTGATGGTGGGTGGACACCGCTGCATAATGCGTGCGACCGTGGCAACGAGAGCATTGCGCGCAAGCTGCTACAGGCTGGAGCAAAGGTCAACTCCCAGCTTTTGAATGGAATTTCGCCGCTGCATTTGGCTGCACAGGGAGGGCATTGCGACGTCGTGGCGTGTCTGTTGGAGAGGGGGGATATCAAGCAGCGGTTGCGGGATAACTTTGGAAGCACACCATTTCTGCGCGCGGCGCAATTCAAGCGCAAGGATATCGTGGCTCTATTGGCGCCCTATAATAACGTCGCTACATTATCAGCTGATGCGCGCGGTGCTTGCGAGGGCTTCGAGGCGACGGTCGTGGATTTTGGGAATTTCCATAACGAGAACCGCGTCAAGAGGACCTCTGTCTTTAATTTGCTGTACGGCCGGGACACAGAGAATCCTAGAAAGCAGGCGTTTACTGCACTGCCAGCGAAGAGCAAGTCTACCGAGTTTCGCTGGATTCACCTCCCCGCCAATAACATGGCCTGGGTCGAAGCACTCTTGACAAAGGCGTTTATTGAGGAAGGCGCCCATGATGTTGAGAGCTTCAAGGGGCTGGAGAGGTCGTTTAACTATCAGCATAGAGGCCAAAGGACCCATTCGAATTTCATGCGTCCGCTCTGCCATAATACACCGAGGGCAGCGCGGTTGCGCGACGACAGTCTCGATGACAGCATGGAGGAGAAGATGGTAGACGAGGAGTATCAGTCACCACGCATTTTCATCAATGGCCTGTCGCAAGAGCCACTTGCCTCGTCGGTACCCTCGTCGCCGTCCCCGAAACTTGACGGGAGACCCGGCAACAAGAAGCAAAAGGCTGGCGGTGGCGGTGGTGGGAAGATGGAACGTGTGGATTCGTACTCGCAGGACGACGGGCCAAGCTCATCACAGGGAAAGAAAAACAAGCGTGGCGGAGCAACATCAGGCACATCCAAGGGGATGGCGGCATCCAAGACGTCGTCGTCTCTTCGAAGAGACCGGTCGCCACGCCCGCCACTGACTCTTTGCAAGGACCCATTGGCGTCGACAGCTTGTAACGTCTGCGTCTTCATGCCGTACCTACATTTTGAAACGGCCGAACGGCGACAAAAGATGCAAGAGGCGATCCAGCGGGTTGAGCGACCGCCTCGCCCGGGCATCGCTCGAGCGCCTACGCGAGACGAGATGCTCCTGCGTGCGCATCTAACCTCCTCTACGACATCTCTGCATATCCGCCGCACACTGGACCAGTTCTTTTACCCGAACATCGACACGCAGTCGCGCGACCAGGACCAGGTTGTGTATCGGTACCAGACGAAGGGGTCACGCAAAGGATCGGACCCGAAAATCTTCATGGTCGACCAGCTGTGGATGTGGATATTGGGCCCTAATTTGATCGTGACGAGCTTTCCACAAAGGTGGGAACAGCCCAAGAATGATCCGCTCAACGTGTTGGACGGGATCATCGAGGATATCAATTCCAAGACCCGTGAGCCTGTACGCTCCATCTATGACCTGGCGATCATCATCACGAACCGCTGCTCGGGTGTGTTCGACCGGCACCGGCTTGGCGACGATGACTACCAGTTTCTGGACATGTTTGAGTCATCGATTGGTATTGCAACTGACCGTGAGAGCTTACTGTTTAAACAGTTCAACCGGTCGTCGGCGCAGGCATCGGACTGGCTGAAGAACCACCGCAAGCTCAGCCGATTTGCACGGCGAAAAGACAAGACGCAGGATTCTGCTGCCGGAGATGACACTGATGAGGATAGCGATCAAAAGACCAAGAAGGGCAAGGGCTACGACCCCCACGGAGAGCCGCTGTTTGTGGACAACCTCCTCGATATCGGACGAGAGACCGACCTCCTCTCTGAGGCAAAGGACATCCGCGACGAGCTCAACATGATTCGCACCGTGCTCCAGCACCAGCAACACGTCCTAGTCGACTTCCAGGAAGTGGTCTGCGAGATCTACCACGGCCAGCAACGCTCGCAGTACGAGATCAAGAAGCGGTTCAAGGAGCAGCAACGCACAATCGACATGCACCTAAAGGACATCGACCGCATGGACAAACAGGCCGAACGCATCTACTCGTCCATCACCGACCTGCTTGACCTGAAGCAGAAACATGCGAACGCCCTGGAGGCTCGATTCGCGCGCGACCAGGCAGCCGGCACCACACGTCAGGGCAAGATCCTCATGGTGTTCACAATCGTGACAATTGTGTTTCTACCACTGTCGTTCATCACGTCGATCTTCACAATCAACATGCCTGAATTCGACAACCAGCTAAGCATCGGATATGTGGCGAAATACACCTTTGGCATCGGGTTTGGGATCTCAATTCCGCTGGTGCTGCTGGCGCTGGTGCTGGACGACATCGGCGATGCCTTCCAGGAGGGGCTGCGGAGGGGGCGAGGATGGGTAAGGAAGAATAAAAGGCGGAAAAGAGAGAAGCAGAGGGTAGACAGATTTGTCAAGGAGCACGAGAGGACGCTGTTGCCGATGCGAGAGAAGCATTTGGAGGAGAAGGAGAAAGAGGAAGAAGAAGAAGAAGAAGAAGAAGAAGAAGAAGAAGAATTACAGTAATTGATAGATTGGCGTCGATATCGATATCGATAACCAAAAATATAGACCCGATGACTAATGACAGCCGAGGTTCTCCGCATTTGGCGGTTGGCCTGCGTTTCCAGGTTATAGAAACTTGTTTTCAGCTTCATTTCTGCTGTTTTTGTTCTTCCAGCGCTGTTGTGCCTCGTTTTGTTTGAAAAGCTTGCTATGGAGTATGCTTCTATTGCCCAGCGCAAGCAGACACAGCTACACCAGCGTATCCCCGCGCAATGGCGTCTCTCACCGGCTGTCATCCCCGCTGGCATGCACTCTCCGGCAGAGTCTGTCATCAACGTCCACTATGACCCGGTCAATGTGCTGGATATTCCTCGCTCCTGTGGTCTGCTCTCTGCGAAGGAGGTTGAGATTACGGAGACGTGGGATATCCGGGGCCTCTTGGGCCAGATTCACAGCCAGAAGCTCACTGCACAAGAAGTCATCGAGGCTTTCTGCAAGGTACCCTCCCCTACACACATACAGATACTTTATGTATGTAGTAGCGAGAGTCAGCGCTGACAAGCACTACAGAGGGCAGCTATCGCTCACCAACTCACCCGCTGTATTACGGAGCCTCTCTTTGACGCCGCAATCCAACGAGCCCAGGAGCTCGACGACCATATCCGTCGCACCGGCGCCCCCGTTGGCCCTCTGCACGGCCTGCCTGTTTCCGTCAAGGACTCCTTCAACATCCAAGGAGTCGACTCCAGCATCGGCATCGCTGCTCTAGCCTTCCACCCTGCAGACTCCAACGCCCCGCTCGTCTCCCTTCTCCAATCCCTAGGCGCAGTGGTCATCGCCAAAACCAACGTGCCCCAGACCATGGGCGCTCTCGACTCCGCAAACCACCTGTTCGGCCGCACCCTCAACCCTCGCAACCGCAAACTCACCGTCGGAGGCTCCACAGGCGGCGAGGGCGCCCTCCTCGCCCTCCGCGGCTCGATGATCGGCTTTGGCACCGACATTGGCGGCTCAATCCGCATCCCGGCCATGTGCAACGCCCTCTACGGGTTCAAACCCAGCAACGGCCGTGTGCCCTACGGCGGACAGACAGACGGCCAGCCCGCGGCAAAGGGCCGGATCTCCATCCAAGCCGTCGCCGGTCCCATAGCCCGCTCCATCGCAGACATCGACGCCGTGATGACCCACCTCGTGCCGCGCGCGCTGTGGTTCGGAGAGGACTGTCTCCCGGGACTCTGGCCATCTCCATCCTCTATTTTCGGTAGGAACAAGAGCAGCAGGCAAATCACCATCGGCATCCTCGCCTCCGACGGCATAGTCGAACCCCTCCCCCCAATCACAAAGGTGCTGAATGAAGTCGCCGACGCCCTCCGTCGCACCCCAGGCGTCAAGGTCGTGGATATCCCCGTCCCCGCCGCACTCCCCAAATGCCAGGGGCTTGCCGGCCGGCTCATGGGCGTCGACGGCGGCGTTAGGATGATGGACCTACTCGAGAGCACAGGCGAGCCCCTCATCCCCTGGCTCCGGGGACGTGTCAGGCGCGGCCACCCGTTGACGCTCGCGCAGCTGGCGGAGCTACAGGCGCAGAGGGGTGCTATCGAGCGAGACTTACTCCGGGAACTCTGGCTGGTGGATGAGGGTGGTGTCGAACAAAGGGTAGATGCCATTATCCACCCCGTTGCGCCGCATCCTGTTCCCGAGCTGGATCGGTACAATGCGGTTGGGTATACGTCTAGCTTTGTGTTGCTTGATTATCCGGCGGGGACGGTGCCGGTGCGGATGTTTGATGAGGGTGATTTGGAGCTTGGTAGGGAGATAGTACGCCCGGTGATTGGGAGTTGGGATAGGGAGAACAGGAAGTTGTGTATGTCTTCTTTCTATTCGTCTTCTCCTTTTTCATTCTTGGTTTCTTTGGTGTAGTTGTTGCTAACTTGAACTAGGGGACGAAAAAACAGTCGACAGAAAGGTATACCTGGGCTCGCCTCTGAGTATCCAAGTGGTCACTCCCAAACTCCACGACTACGAGCTTTTCCAGGCAATGGATCTAATCGACCGAGCAGTGAGAGCACCATCTGAGCGCAGTCTTAAACTGTAGATACATACTGCATACTACTACATACATACCACATAATGAACCTTATCTAACACCGTATAAAGCTTATTGTAAATTACATAGATAACCTGGACGTCCAGAAAGAAGGATAATTACAACCTACCCTTCAAGTGACTCCCCCCATCAGTCGTAATCACAGCCCCATTCAAGTGACTAGCAGCACGACTAGCCAGGAACACCACTAGACCAGCAATATCCTCTGCCCTCCCCAGACGCTTATTCGGCGACTCCTCCTCCAGCTGCTTCAGCCCGCCCTGGAGCTCAATCAGCCCGTTGGCCATCTTGGACGGGAAAAAGCCCGGCGCGATCGCATTGCAAAGCACATGGCGCGGGCCCAGGTCAACAGCCAGATTGCGCGTTAAATGTAACACCGCTGCCTTGGAGGCGGAGTAGCTGAAGGTCGCGCTATCGCCGAGACTGCCTAGAGCGATACCAGCTACGGAACCGGTGACGATGACTCTGGAGGGGGAGTCGCGTGTTGCTTTTGCGGCGAGGAGGGGGAAGAATCTATTTTCGTCAGTAATTCCACATTAAAATAAATCTAGACCACTACTAGTAGGCAGTAGATTAGTAGGAAAGGGTAATAAATACTTTTGAACAGTAAAGAAAACACTCTTCACATTCAGATCCATCACCTTGGAGAACCCACTCTCAGGGAAAGAGTCGAATTTCTCCCCCCATGTGGCACCCGCATTGGCAAAGAGGATATCGACGTGGTCTGTCGTCTTCTTGACTTCTGCGACGAGACGCTCGATTTCCTCTGTGTGCGAGCTGTCGGCGGGCACGGAGATGGCCACGGCGCCGGGACGTTTGTTGGGGAGGGCGTTGAGAGCTGCGACGGCTTCCTCGCAGGCTTTTGCTTTTCGGGAGGTGATGTAGACTTTTGAGCAGCCTGCTTGGAGGAGGCTGGAATTATTTAGCATACACATATACATACATTTATATGTGAATAGAGAAGCGTACCCGCTGGCTGCGTGTAGTCCCAGACCGCGAGAACCGCCGGTTACGACGGCGACTTTGCCGTCGAGGGAGAAGATGGAAGAGAAGTCTTCCAACAGAACCTGGTCTTCAGCTGACATTTTACTTGTTTCTGTATAAGACTGAGATTAAGGCGTGTTGTTGGTAGAAGGGGAGTTGTAGTAGAAAGGAGAGCAATTCATATGTTGGTTCGCATAAGCTGCAGTCTTACCGAGGCCGAGGTTGGGAGACCCCGCAGGACACATTATCTCAATATTATTGTTATATTCTCAGTATCATTATATTATTATAGTAGTAGTATTACTACTATTGCTATTATTACTTTTATTATTACTGTTATTATTGTTATTGTTATTTTTATTTTATTCTTGTTGATGTTGATGTTATCATTATTGTTATTGTGCTGTTATACCAGCTATGGGATGAAATTGAAAGTGTTAAATAGACTCGAATAACTCAACTCTAGTCAAACTATTATTAACTACATAAATTAGATTTCTAGTAGTATTAAAAGTAAATAATTAATCTGTATACAACAGTAAATGTGGCTGTTCGACTCCAACACTACCGTACATTCCCACCACTACTCGCTCCTATACAAGGCACCAGAGATCTTCCACCAGAAAACCACCACCTTTAGAGCAGATCCAGCGCAGATCCAGAGGAGATCAGATTAAGCAAAGAGACAATATTCAGCTGCTCAATTCCATCGAGTTCCATCTCCATCCTCGTCTAGCAGCCAATCAGTCTCTGCAAAACCCGCTCATATGTGCGCATCAAGGTCCTCACTCTAACCAGAGTCATGGAGGAGACTTCAGGTTGAGATCAAGCATATGGTGTATATAATCTCATCAAGCTGATGATCCTTTTACTCTGTCCTGTATCCATCTCTGTCTCAGAAGACAACCGTCAAGTCAAAATGGCAGCCCAATACACCCTCCCCCCTCTCCCCTACGACTACAAGGTACGTCTCCTTCTATTCACAATCAATACCACTACACAGATAGTTTCCGATCTAAATACATCTCCCTCGCTGTAAAGGCCCTGGAACCCATCATCTCCGAGAAAATCATGCGTCTCCATCACCAAAAACACCACAACGCCTACGTCGTAAACCTCAACGCTGCCCTTGCCGCCCAGTCCGCCGCCACCAAGGCCAACGACATCTCAGAGCTCATCGCCCTGCAGCAGAAGATCAAATTCAATGGTGGCGGCCACATCAACCACTCCCTCTTCTGGAAGAACCTGGCCCCGCAGACCTCCTCACTGACCTCCATCGCCACCGCGGCGCCAACCCTCAAGACCGCACTCGAGACCCAGTACGGCGGCATCGACGAGTTCATCATGGTCTTTTCTACGACCTTGCTTTCCATCCAGGGGAGCGGGTGGGGGTGGTTGGTGAGCGATAGGCCAAGTGGGAAGTTGGAGATTGTTACTACCAAGGACCAGGATCCTGTGGTGGGTGCGACGCCGTTGTTTGGTGTGGATATGTGGGAGCATGCCTATTATCTTGACGTACGTTCTTCTTCTTCTTCTTCTTCTTCTTCTTCTTCTTCTTCTTCTTCTTCTTCTTCTTCTTCTTCTTCTTCTTCTTCTTCTTCTTCTTCTTCTTCTTCCCCTTCTTCCCCTTCTTCCCCTTCTTCTTCCCCTTCTTCTTCCCCTTCTTCTTCCCCTTCTTGTAGTGTTCCAGGAAGAACTAACCGGGAGAAAAGTATCTCAACAACAAGGCCGGCTACGTCAAGGGAATCTGGGAGATCATTAACTGGGCAACGGCCGAGGATCGCTACAAGAATGGAGTCGAGGATATTGCAGCCAGTCTGAAGCTGTAGTTACCACCTATCTATCCGCAGGGAAACTCTCACTCAAGAGATGCATGGCACTCAGTTCCCATATGAACTACTTACTACCTAGTAATAGTACCCCCCTACCTACTAGTTAGCAGGTAGTACTGATAAAACAAAATAGTACAAAAAACAAACCCCAAACTCCATTCCATCCGTACTCTCACCACCCTATAAAGCAAAATCTATCTATCCATATACCTATCAATCAATCAATCAATCAATCAATCAATCATATCCAATAATCCCCTTCCCCATGTGTATATCCCGATCCACCCCCTCCACGACAATCGTCACCTGGCGTCCAACAATACCCGTCTCTGAAACCCCGAGGTCCAGTTTCTCGGGGAGATCGAACTCTAGCGTCTCTGGACACTCTGGTCCCGTTAGAAGAGACGGGGATGGACGTAACCGGAAGCGGTGGAGGGGTGGTATTTCTTTCACGAGAGGGAGGGGGGTGGAAAGGTCGCCATGTTTTCTGGGTCTTGTTAGTTTCTCTCTCTCTCTCTCTATATATATATATATATATATGTGTGTGTGTGTGTGTAAAAGGGGAAATACTCAATACGCAACTCAATCCCTCGACACGCACGCAAAACATCCAGAGTCCCTGTATCTTTTGCGCGGAAGATGGCCGTTGTTGCTGCTGTTGCTGCTGGTGTTTCACGGAAGAAGAGCGAGTAGGGGTTCCTTGGGACTTTGGAATGTGTTTCACTTTGGGGAGGAAAGATTATGGCGATCCGATGGCCGCTGCTTGGACGGGGAGGGCCGCACATTTCTTTCTCTTCTCTTCTTCTTCTGTTGTTGTTGTTGTTGTTGTTGTTGTTGTTGTTGTTGTTGTTGTTATTAGGTACTGGAGTAGGATGGTTAGGGATGTGTAGGGTGTTTGGTATTTAAAGTAGTGTCTAAAGCTAAGTAGGATACTCCCAAGGTTGCGATACTACTTCTACTACCAGGTACTTCTACTGCTGCTGTTGTAGTATAAAACCTCAAGGTGCTCAAATCTGCTCACTATATCCATGCACTAGTCTACTTTGGGTTAGCGTAGGAACCCACTGTGGGTGATGATTGTCAGTGGGTCTTGATCCTCTACTCTTATTGGGTAGATTTGAGCACATTCTGCTTAGGTCAGCTGGATGATGGCAGCCTGAGGTTTATACTTACTAAATCATGGTCACGGCATGGGTAGAGAAAACGATACAGGATCATAATTGAGACTAGCAATACCTAGTTTTCTCAAATATACATATATACCTAGGTACTGGTTTATACTCCCTCCGAGCGGTGAATTACGCAACCCGGAACGGATGCGCCTCGGTGTTGAAGACGAACTTGTTATCCTTGCCCCTCTTGACTTGCCAGTCGTCATCTACTCCAGTTAGTCACACATCCTCCCAGTACATCCTGAAAGCACTTACCAGGAGCAAAAGTCAGATACGTGTATTTCAGCACCTCCGCGAACATGAAGCTCTCCTGGTTGTCGTACCGATTGCCCCCGTTGGGTGCGTTCACGTCTGTCAGGCCGGCGAACCCAGAAGGAGTCCGGCAGTACTTGTTGATGGCGACAAAAGCATTCCACACCCACTCGCGATACTGCACGAACTTTTAACACAAATCAAGATAAATAAAAAAGGAGGATTCCAAACTTACCACTTCTTGGCCTGTAATGCGCCAGGCATAGTAGAAACTTTCAATCACTTCAGGGCGCAGGATGTACGCCCCACCCTCAATCCAGAAACCAGCACGATCGTACAGGGCTTTCTGGTCATCGGGAACCGAGCTAGCATTCCAACTGAAGACCTCAGGCCCGATGCCAGTCAGTGTCGCGTTGTATGTCTCATGACATGCGGCCACAAGATCCAGGCCAAAGTTAATAAAGTCATCACGGTCCAGCACCGTTCCTCCCAGCAGGAAGTTTCCTCCATCAAAACAGCCGAGGTGCTGGCCAACAAGCCCATACTCCTGCTTGTTGTAAGTCGCCAGGAAGGTCAAGTCCGGGCGGGTTGATGGATGCGAGGCCAGGTACTTGATGCTCGATTCAGCGGCAGCCACCCATCGGTCTCTGTAGAGGCCGAATCGCTCGGGGTCGTACACGAACATCTTGATCAGGTACTCGTAGAAGGAGTCGTCGCCTCCATTCCAGCTCACGGAGCTATCGGTGAAGTTTCCCGTTTTGATGCTGATCGAGCTTCCTACTAATCCGGGGAATGGCTCACTCGAAGCTGGTTGAGGGTGCAAGAGGTACCACTGTGCTTGTTGACTAAGTCGGGCATACTCATCATCGCCAGTCAGGTCCGATAAACGCGTCCACTCCAATACCAGAGTACCAGTCACGGCCAAGCCGTTGGTCGTGGCATTGTCATTCCCGCGGGAGGTAATGTTTATGTTGTTATATGGAACTCCGGACGGGGTGTAAAACGCAAACTTGAGCACATCGGCGAGGTTCTTGGACTGCTCCAGCAGCACGTCCACTTTACTATCATCCACCAGGCCAGCTGCAGGGCCCTTCAACAAATCATAGCCAGACAGCATGCCAGCCAGGTATCGGATAGTGGTCTCGAACAGGCTGACAGTCGTATCGGTCTTGGAATAATCAATGGTGGCTATGTGCTCGAGGATCTGGTTGACAATGGTCGCGTTGCCCATTATGATGGCCGTTGAGAGGGCATCGACAGCAGAGGCGCCCCAGTGGTTTCTGGAGTCTCCATAGCCATTGGAAACGGGGTGTAACTCATCATGGGGGAAGGCATACTTCATGTAGCCATCCCACGCATGAGAAAAGGCCTCCTTGACGGAATCCGCTTGAGAGCTGCTGCGGGAATTTAGCGGAACGTTGGCAGCTGTATGAGAGCCCCCGAGAGCCAGGGATGCCAAGGGGAGAGCAAGGAGCGATTGGAATTTAACACGCATGATGTGTAGAGGGGAGAAGGGAGTGACGGATACGATGGGTCCGACGGCACGTCTTAATCAACGCATTCACCGTACATAGAGAGTGAGAGAGAGAGGGAGATCCCGTCCGAAAAGAAGAAAAATAAATCGAAGGTTAAAAAAGGAGAGAAAACAAAACAAGGATGGAATGTGGCCGAATAATGTATGACAAAAGGAGCGAGGGGCTCATCGTATATAAAAGAGAGATGGGGAGGAGGAGAAGCACTGCTAGTCCTGCAGCAGAATCTTTTAGTATGCGAGGGCAAGTGCTCATCCTCTTAGTTTCTGCTACTCCTATTAAGCATTCCAATATTCCAATATTCCAATATTCCCACTACTTGTAAACAACTAAACTCAATCGATTCAGGACCCGTCGATCTCTCGCCATATTTTGTCTGTTTGTTTGTGACTCCGCAGGTGGAACCACAACAGAAATAAATAATCGACGATGATGGATTTAATTATTATATGCACTTCTCGCAGCCCCAGTGTATGCACAGTAATGTCATCTAATATACGTTGGAGGCCCCAAGTGCGGAGTAATCGATATTATGATCCGCTTATTCTCTACAAAGTACCGCTCTGGAGTACTCCACTACTATCCTCTGCTCTGACGGATGGATCCCTTGTTGTTGTAGTAATTCTCATTCATTTATTCGGTCCTGCAAGCTCATTCACTTACTATTCGCGTGGTTTTCTTAGGACATCTCTATCTGCGCCCTGTTGCCCGCGCTTCCCGAGTGCTCAGACGTCCCTAATCAGGAAGACAGAGCTTCCTGTGCTCCTTGATTCAACAACTTCCATGCAGACTCGCAGGTACATGAATACATGAAGATGTTTTATTACCCCACAAGGCTGCACTCTAGATTGAAATGCCTGGATTTTGAGAAGTGCCCAAGTAGTCGGCAGACGGACCCTACTCAGTATCCGCACATCCCAATCCCTTCAAAGTCGCTCGTTATAGAGCCAGGCCAGCCAGAACTTCCAGGGTCCGCACTTCTTGAGATGAGGTTTAGAAAGCTATAATATTGATTTTCTAAGCATCATACCACTTGATGCTTTCATGGAGGTCTCCCGAATTAGACGATTTCCCAAAGACAACATCTCAATGACCTTATTGTCCAAAGCAGTGACCTCCCCTATCCATTTTTCTAATATTTATTTAATATTCATTCCATCATCGTGCGTATGAACCGTTATGTATGAACACCTCTCGTACAGATTGTATTTCCAGACTGCTTGAGGTCATGTGATCTGCATCAGTGAGAGGCTTTAATGCAGGAACCCTCTTCATCTTGCAACACTCAAAAGTTAGAAAGGGAGTAAAACCAACATGCATCCAATATACTTTATCCAAGACACAATGCACATGCACACGAGTATTCTTGTCTCCAAATACCCAGGGCCACCGCGAGCGAGAAGATCTCCAGCCAAGGCGGTGAGGACGGCGCGGGGCAAAAGAAGAAATTCGTCGGATGATTCATATTTCACACTGGCCTGACTGACACTTGGATAACCTCCTCTCTGCCCCTCTTCACCAGCCAATTCGTCCTTTAATTCCAAACCCCCTGGCTGGGGACCTGACATCAACCTCGCTCTATTTTCATCTTCCGGGTCCTAATAATAAATTTCTGCTGAGTCGATCACCTCCCACCATGGCCACTCCCTTCCTCGTCTCCTTCGACCCCTCCTCCGCCTCCTCCGACGGCTTGTCTCTTCAGCAAATCGCCTACTTTGGCCGCGTCCTCGTCAAAGTAACTTCTCTCGCGCAAGCAGAGGATTTCGTCCGCCAAAACTTCCGTCTCCTTGATGTCTATGTCGATGCTACCAGTATCTCCTCCACAGGAGACCTCGTTGATATCCTCAATGCTGGCGCAGCCAAGATCTTCATTACTCTCGAACAATTGACTGCCCTCACTCAAGAACAGTCCGTACCTTCGTCACGACTCGTTGTCTATACCTCTTCCGAGAGCCAAGTGGACGCTTTCCAAACCTGGGTATGCCAGCACATTGAGCGAGAAGATGCGGGCATATGCACCGACTCCTCCGCTGTCCATGCCATCTCCATCAAGCTGGGCTTGAACTCGGAGGCTCAGCTCCTCTACCGCAACTACTCAGGCAATGTGACAGAAGAGTCATTGAAGGACACAATGAAGCAAGGGGCGGTCAGTATCGTACCCTCCGGCTCCCTGACGGTCGACCGCACCCAACCCAATGGCAAGATCGAGGCCGCATCGCTCATTGCAGCCCGAGGCGTCGCTGACCAAGGCAATGGTCTTTATGCTACAACAGTCACCGATGAACGGGGTACTTGCTTGGGTTTCGTGTGGAGCAGTGATGAGAGTATCGCAGAGGCTCTTCGCACAGGCACTGGTGTGTATCAAAGTCGGAAGCGTGGTCTGTGGTACAAGGGTCAATCCAGCGGGGATGTGCAGGAGTTGATTCGGGTTGGTTTTGACTGCGACAGTGATTGTTTGGTGTTTGTCGTCAAGCAACTTGGCAAAGGTAAAATCCGTTTACTGTTATCGTTATTCAAGCTTTTCTCGTTAACATCCGGGTTGCAAAGGGTTCTGTCACCTCGGTACCGCTAGTTGTTTTGGTCCCTACAACGGCCTTTCGCGTCTGCAGAAGACCCTGCAGGCTCGCAAGGCAGATGCTCCCGCCGGGTCCTATACCGCTCGTCTGTTTAACGAGCCCAAACTTACGCAAGCCAAGATCATGGAGGAAGCGGACGAACTCTGCCGTGCAACCACCAAGGAAGACATTGCTTTCGAGGCTGCTGATCTTCTTTACTTTGCCCTGACCCGTTGTGTCGCAGCCGGTGTCAGCCTAGAGGATGTGGAAAGAAACCTTGACCTCAAGAGCCTAAAGGTAAAGAGAAGAAAAGGCGACGCCAAGGGTCCTTGGGCTGAGAAGGCTGGGCTCGCATCCGCTGCCCCCGAATCTACACCCGCCTCCGCCCCAGAGAAAGAGGAAGCTCAGGTAGATGACGGTCGCATTGAGATGACCCGTGTTATCACTGCTTCCACGCCCGCTTCCAAGGTCCAGGAATACCTTAAGCGCCCATCCCAGAAGTCCAACGATGCTATTGTTAGTCTAGTTCGTCCCATTATTCAAGACGTCCGTGAAAATGGCGATGCGGGAGTGCTCAAGTACACCCACAAATTCGAAAAGGCTACATCGTTGACCTCACCTGTTCTCAATGCCCCCTTCCCGCCAGAGTTGATGAAGCTGTCACCTGAGATACAGGAGGCGATCGACATCAGCATTTCTAACATCTCCAAGTTCCATAGCTCCCAGAAAAGCAGCAATGATACCCTCCAGGTAGAGACTATGCCTGGAGTTGTATGCTCCCGCTTTTCTCGGCCTATCGAACGTGTCGGTCTCTACATCCCTGGTGGAACAGCCGTGTTGCCGTCCACAGCTATGATGCTTGGTGTTCCTGCTAAGGTCGCCGGCTGCAAGAAGATTGTTTTCGCTTCTCCTCCTCGAGCTGATGGCAGCATCACCCCAGAAATCGTATATGTCGCGCACAAGGTTGGAGCTGAGAGCATTGTTCTTGCAGGAGGCGCACAAGCTGTGGCCGCCATGGCCTACGGTACTGAGAGCATCAGCAAGGTGGACAAGATCCTCGGCCCTGGTAATCAGTTTGTGACCGCGGCGAAGATGCTAGTTTCCAATGATACGTCTGCGGGTGTAAGTATCGATATGCCAGCTGGACCAAGTGAGGTGCTCGTAATCGCAGACAAATTCGCCAACCCAGCCTTCGTCGCATCAGATCTTCTCAGCCAGGCAGAACACGGAGTTGACTCGCAGGTCATTCTCATTGCGATTGACCTGAGCGAGAAGGAACTTCAGGCTATCGAAGACGAGGTTGACACCCAGGCGAAAGCGCTTCCACGCATGGATATCGTCAAGGGATCCCTGGCTCACTCCGTCACATTTGTGGTTCGGGATATCGAAGAGGCTATGGCGCTCAGCAACGATTATGCCCCTGAACATTTGATTTTGCAGGTGCAGAATGCAGAGGCAGTTGTGGAACAGGTCCAGAACGCCGGAAGTGTCTTCATCGGGCAATGGACCCCGGAGAGTGTAGGCGATTACTCTGCAGGCGTGAATCACTCTTTGCGTAAGTTTCTTTTCCTTCGAAGCGGTGAATGCAGTTGCAGAAGATACGATATCTAACATGAGATTCTAGCAACATACGGCTACGCCAAGCAGTACTCTGGTGTCAGCCTCGGATCGTTCCTGAAGCACATCACAAGCTCCAACCTGACGGCTGAAGGACTGCTCGGATTATCCAAGACTGTTGAACGGTTGGCAGCCGTAGAAGGATTGGATGCCCACAAGCGTGCCGTGAGTATCCGTGTTGCAGCTATGAAGCAACAGTAAAGAAGATAATGCTTGGTTCCTTTCTTGGTTTTCTGAATAATATTTGTGAGATGTTTTTATGACTTGCATCTGTAGTTTATGCATATTGATGATGTGATTATTTATATATAGAAGCTGAATTAAAAAGTGATGCTTTTGAGTGAAATATGGACATGGTATCTAGACGCCCAGCAGAAAAGAAAAAATAAAGATAAAGATAATAATAGTATAACACAGAAATTCTATAGAAAGACCCAACTTTTCCCAGACCAAGTCATAAGTCATAGCAGAAAAAGAAAAAGGCGACTAAATCACCGCTTGCGCTCTCTGATCTTGAACTTGAGGCCGTTTTTATTGACGCCACCGATGGAATGCTGCATCTTCGCGCGTTGCAAGTCCAGCGCGCGTTCAGCAGCCGTGATACTCGCATGCTGTTTCTTCAGCACCTTCAGCTTGTTCTGTCTCACCTCGACAGCCCTCTTTCTCATCTTCTTCGCCCGTCTGGCCTGGGCCAAGGCCTGTCGCTCTGCGTCGATCTGCTTCTTTGACTTTTTCTTCTGTTGCTCGCGTTGACGAGCTGCAAATGAATCTTGACCCTCATCTTCCTCGTCATCATCGTCGTCGTCACTCCCTAGCTCCTCAAGCGACTTCTTCAAACTCCTCTGCTCCTCCCGATCATCCGCAAAAACCAACTTCTTCGGCTTCTTCTCTGGCTTCCCGAAATCAAACCCAAACTCGTCATCGTCGTCGTCGTCAAAGTCAAGGCCATCATCTCCCCCACCACCTCGCCCCTGATCCTCGGTATTACCGCCCAGAAACCCTTTCATCTCATCCTGTATCCTCACCTCCTCCTCAAGCTTCTCCATCTGTCGTCGGATCCTCTCCCCCACAGTCCGGAGGTATGCCGCATCCTGCGTCTTGAGCAACTTGATCGCATCATTGTCCAGTCCCCTGGCGGCAGCGGAGTCTCTCATCGCGGTGCCGTGTTTCCCCTTGGTCTGTGAGTGGGAGGACATCATCCCAAAAGCGAATTCGTCTGGGTTGCGGTCGCGGGCTTTTTCCTCGAGACGCTTGAGTTTGGCTTTCTTCATGTTGTAGTCTTTGGCGCGGAGGGAGTAGTCCTTTACTATAGTTAGTTTTGTTTCTTTTCTTTTCTTTACTTGGATAGAGAGATAGAGAGATATTATTCGTAGGTAGGTAATTCAGACCTTGTGCTTTTCGAGAATACCCCATTTTTCGCGGCCCTTGAGCTGGCCACGCTCGCGGTGCTGCCGCCTCTGGACGGCGTTTCGCATAGAAGACATCTTTTTTAAATAAAGTCAAGAAATAAAAAGAAAGAGACGGGGGGAAAATTCGACTCAGTCGGATAGAGTAGAGTAAGGAGTGGTAGTTGGAAGAACAAAAAGGATGAAAAGCGGCCGGAGAGAAAGGTTCGCAGTTAAAAAAAAAGTTGACTAAAAACCGACCTGGCTTGACTTGACTTCACTCCAAGTCAACTCACTCCACCTCAACAAATTTATCTGATCATAACTACTTCATCTCTTTATTCTCAACTTGTTTTTCTCTCTCTCTCTCTCTCTTTTAGTTTCTCTCTATACTATTATAATCCTATACTCCAGACTACATCCAACAATGACTACATCCACCCAATCCCCCCCAAAATACAACCTCCACAACCCCCTCCCGCTCTCCGCCTCCCAAGAAGCTGAAGTCAAGCAAATATACTACAAACGCGTCCGCGGCCATTGCGCCCCTGAAATCAAGGGTATGTTCTTCCTTTCCCTCTTACTTTCTTCTTACTCTCGCATTATGTGCATATACATGGATATGATATGGGGATATGATGGATAAAAAGCTAATACTGCGGCCCCCAGCCTTCGCCGAATGCGCCGTAAACCGCACTGTCACAGCTACTTGGGTATGTCGGACACAACGACTGGCGATGAACTCTTGTATGGTTGCGCATGCGAAACCGGAGGAGGAGGACCGGGCGAGGGAGGAGTGGTTTGCTACACATGAGGAGCGGAAACGGGTGAAGGAGGAGGAGACGGGGCGTGTTGAGAAGAGGAGGGAGGAGGTGATTCGGATGATGAGGGAGGATGGGAAGAGGTGATTCCTCTACTCTTCTACTCTTCTACTCTTCTACTCAACTTGTCTTTTTGGGTGTGATGTGATTGTCTTCTCTTCTCTTCTTCTTTCTGGTTGTATTCTCTTCTCTTCTTGTTGTTGTGCATGGAGTTCGTTCTTTCCGTGTTTTTGATTTTGATCTGGTCTTGTAAAAGATGGGACGTCCGATTGACTGATTGATTGATGCGAGTGGATGATGTTACAGTATATTCATGTTGTGCTGGCGTTTTGGTTTATATTCCCTTACTTTTGCATCAGGGCAGTTGCTTCGTTATCTATGTACAGTAAGTAGCCTGTGGAATTAGAATAGAAACCCAAATCTCTCCTTTACCTTGACCCTGATGTATTAAAAAGAAAAGAAGAAACAAGTAAAATAGAGAGGAAGAAGGAAACGCCATATATCCTATCCAGACATCCTTTTTCAGAGAAAAGAAGAAGAAAAGAAAAGAATTCAAACATCCGTCATATCCTTGTCTCCATCGCCATCGCCATCGCCATCGCCATCGCCATCTCCATCTCCATCCCCCATAACAGCATCCTCCCCAAAGATATCCTCCATCTTCCCATCCTCATCCTCGTCTCCCTCGCCTTCTTCATCCCCGCCAGTCGTAACCCGCAAAGCATTATCCTTCCCTTCTTCTTGTCCTTCTTCTTCCTCCTCCTCCTCTTCCCCTTCACTATCCCACTCATCCGCCATCTTCCACCCCATCCCTGTCAAACAGAACCGCTCAGGCGGCAACCTCATCCCCCCCATCAACACCCCCTGATGCGCCGTCACAACCCGACTAGCCTGTTGCTCAAACCCCCTCGTCGCCCCAGGCAAAGCAACCCGATTCCTCTCAGCCGCAACATCCATGAGAAACTCCTTCGGCAGCCCCGTCTGGAACTGGTAATGCAGTCGAGACGCAATACTCAGTCGCAGCGCAGGCAACGTCACGCCGTTGACCTCTGCGGAGCCACGACCTGCGCCGCCAGCTGTGTCGCCCGGTCCGCCCGCGTACCCCTCTGTGGCCAGGTGCAGGGCATCCTGGAGGACACCTGATGTGTAGCGGTATGCGAAATCGAGGAGTTGGAGGGGTACGCGCTCTTGGTAGGAGGTTACGCCGAGTGAGGCGAGGAGCATGTGGATGAGACGGACATCGCGCGGGCGGCGCGACTTGCCGCTGTCTTTGAGGGAGGTGGAGGGAATTTGGGCGGGTTGAGAAATTGAGGACGGACCCGGTGTTGTTGCTGCTGGTGCTGGTGCTGTTGTTGTTGTTGTGGTGGTGGTGGTGGTGGTTGCTGCACCAGCTGTTGTAGTAGTGTTGGTTTGGGAGGGTTGTTGCGAAGGGGCTGAGGTGGTGGTGGTGGTAGTATTGGTGTTGGAGGGTTCTGCTGGGGGCGTGAGAGGTTGTGTTGATGGCGCTGCCTGGGGTTGGCTTGGGGTTGCCATGATCCTTGTGTTCGTAATGGAAGGTTGAGGTATGCGGTTTGGGATGGTCTTGGAGAGAAGTCAAGCTAGTGAGTCGAGGTTGGACTTGCGAGTGTGGGTTACCTCAAGCTAGACATCGCCAGCACAGTGTGTGTCAGACGCAAGGACAAGTACAAGAGTAAGGATAGAAGAATACCAGAGAAAAGGGCAGCAAGCCAGGAGGTGGAGAGAGAAGGTGACTTGAAGGTATTCACTTCATTCTGCGAACCTCTGGAGATTCTGCCGCATCCGCGCTATGCCAAGACAGGCAACTCTGCTTCTTCTACTCAGAATTATGGCTTTTATTCCTAAATTCAGCTAGAGTGAAAAGTACATATCTATAGATATAAAATAACCCACAAGGCGTTTCTATTCTTACTGTACAAATCTAATATGGCCATCTCCCAAAGTAAATAAAAATAGGTGAAGCAGATAATGTATCCGTTGCAAACGCCCGTCATGCGGCTTGGAATCGGCAGAGAACACCATCAGCAATGCAAGTAGGAATAATCAAAAACACGCTATCCCAGGAACTCTGAGACAATCCCTCCAGGGAAGGGGTATCAGTGAGCTGAGAAAAATGCTGAGGGAAATGCCACATGGAGAGATTTGCCAACAATGTCCAATATGATGTAGGAATGGTCTCTCATTCCCTACTAGAAAGAGACAATTTGCGTATGGACGGAGTTGAAGCTTCTGCACTAGCTATAACATCGGCTTCTTCGGGCTCGTCGTCGTCCCCTTCTAAGTGCACGCTTTGTCTATCATCGCTGTCTGCAGAGCCCTGCGAGATGTAGCTTGCCCCGAGATCTTCCTCGGCGGCTTCATCATCATCATCATCATCATCATCATCAATGTCACTGCCTTCTTCGTCACTCAGTTCACCTTCATAATCTTCATCTTCTTCCTCATCTTCCTGGTCTTCAGCCTCACTGTCGGTGGTTGAAAAGTCGTCAAGGTCTTGCGGAACATCGCGCCAATAAGTGAAGTCAGTGTAGCTTTCCCCCCCAGCTTGAACCAGCAAGCTAACTGGCGGAAAGAAATGGTCCAACAACTCTCTCATACTGACATAGCTACTCTTGTATTTGTTCAGACTGAGCAGGTCTAGGGAGACCTCGGCGTTTGAGTTGATAGTAAATATCCTGGTGGATGGAATGTTCACAGACCGGTAGCTGAGAGCATCTGTAAGCCTGTTGCCAAACCCAGCGTAAAAGGGATTCTCTTTTCCGTTGAAGAGACCCAGTATGTCTCTCAAGCAAGCCATTTTGAATACCTCTGGCTTTCTCAGGTATATCTCCCGCCGAAGCGCCGCCATCGTTCGATCAGGGCTCATTATCACAGGACCCTTGGGTAGCCGGTACCCGTCCTGGCACACACCGTAGATATATGTGCGAGTAATATCTGCTTGGCCAACAGATCGGCTAGTAAGATACATAATGTTATATCCATTATTAACAATATCGGTGTATAATTTGGCTACCCCAGCATGAGTCCAGTCGCGGCCGATCATATTCAGGACATGACCTAGGGCATCAGATCTACCATGAGTGTTAGGTTGTTTTTTTCTTCTTCAAATATAGATTATAATAGCCACTTACTTTGTAATAGTCCCATCAATATCCGAAATGACAAGAGGCGTATTTCCATTCCATAGATACATGCTGGCTGTGCAAGTAGCTTTGTTCACGCTGAATGACATGCCATTGGCTCCCGGCTTCAAATTCAAGGCCTTGAGCTGGTCGCTCGTGAGGCGCAGCGTCTTTGCATAGTTGCGAATAGGCTCTGAAGGTCGAGAATCCTGGGTTGGAGATTGTGGCGGTGTAGGGAATCCGGGTTGGACATCGGACTTGGTACGATAGTGACGTGCCTGAAATGAGGATTCACGGAGAGACTTATCACTGTCACTGTGATACCCAGGATCGGAAATCGCATTTTCGCTCATGGCAGAGCTAGGCCGCATAGAATTGAAAGTGGCTCGGCGATCTGCGGCCTCTTTGGCTTCTTCGCTGCTATATATCCACAAGTTTCCGTGCTCATCAGCTCCAATAAGCGCTCCAATATCGTAATTTCCCTCCAATTCCTCCGCTAGTATTTTGCGGGCAACTACCTCCGCCCTGAGAGCGTCTTCTTCATTACTCTTGTAACCAGTCATATCAAGCATAAGATCTCCAGTATCGGTAACATGAGAGGGGATATTTGACACAGAAAGTTTCTTGGACAAGGACATCGCGCGCGAGACGGCTTCCTTGAGAGATAGCGGAGGAGGGCTCTGTGAGCGTCGTAACCGATCTGGGTCTTCGGTAGAGCCAGATGATCCAGGCCGCTGCGGTCGGAAGGTATGGTCAACTACACTGCCACTGCGGGAGTGACTTCCAACTGGTAAAATGCCGTCGGAAACTGCGCGATCCAATTTGGTGGGTTCTGCACCAAATGAGCTCTGTCGGGGCCTGCCCAAGGCAAAATCATCGGGAGATTGGGACAAGGGAGTTACTATGCCTGAACAAAAATGAGCATACGAGTAAATCGGAGCAAATGTGGTATGAGGGTCCATACCCAGATCACTGGACGCCCTGGCTCCTCTCGACACCAGGGTCAGACTAGAAGGTGCGTTGGGATCATGCACTTGACTCCCCCGGTCAAGGTCTAGGTATTCCGGTTCCTGAAGAGAAGACGACAAATTCTCTTCGCTTTGCATCTTCGGGCTAGCGGTCGGCGACACTAAAGGCGATGTCTGCAGCGAGGCAGGAATCTCATCTGTTGTTTCAAAGACGAAAAACGCCTCCCCGCCTTCTCCGAGCTTCATCGAGTAGTCCTGTTTGACTCCATTGACTTTGAATTCCACCTTGTGATAAACGTCAGCTAGACTAGCCTCCTTCGGGCGCGCAAAAAAAGATCGCGAGGTCGCTGTACCTTCTTCTCATACGGACGAAGCAAAGAGAACTTGCCGAATCGAACATGGAATGGGGAGCAGGCAAGGGTCCCTGCATAACAAGAGGTTAGCAAAAATCATTCTAGCGCATTACCATTAGGAGCCCAGGAAGACAAACCATCCTCTTGCTCGATCACAATCACGTCAATAGCGCCGCTCAAGGTGGCTGGATTGATAGAATTCCATGTCTTGGAGACAGAGCCGCTAATACTCCGCACGTACTGCATCCCGCAAGATTGACAGGGAGTTCCCCTCCCACTAATCGAAAGACTGCAAACAAAGACAAGAAGAATAGGGGAGATGAAATAAGGTCAGCAAGGTTGAGGTGAGGGGTGGGAAAGTCACAAGCTAAAAGGTAGGAAGAATTGCCGCCCACTACGACATAGTAGTACAGCCCATGTGACAATGGCCGAGAGACAGCCCAAGTGGAGAACGAATGCAAAGAGAGACAGCAAGGTAGCAGTACCTAGTGAGTGCAGAATCACAAAGACAGCAAATCTATACAGGATAGGCCAACCACAAGACCGGAGACCATCTCAAGCAAAAAACAAATGAAGGGGATGGCAGTTGACTGTAACAAAGGGCAGTAGCAGAGAAATAAATAGTAGTGAGGAGACGCTGAGGACGGCAGCCCGTTGGGAGGAGGACCACAACTCAACAGCCCAACGCGACGTCCAGTGAGGCTTATCTAAGGACTGCATTGGTTATGTAATCCTGCACAACGCCTGCATGACTGTCGGGCACTGCCTAGTTTGGCTCTTATCAGCAGCACCGGCGATCTGGAGCTAGTCTACATTAGGAACTGGCCGGTCCAGCCATCGCACTTGCTATTTTTGGCATGGATCTGCGTTTCAGCAAGAGCTGCGCTAACTGTATCCGGCTAGTCTGTCTGGTTTAGGTATGGACACTTATCCCGATTAGTCATGGTTCGATTCGCTGCTCACATGACCTCCCCGCTAAACTTCCTGCAGACATTGAGTTATTGAAGCGAGCGGCTTTTTGGAGGCCGAAGGAAGAACGGCATTCATACAAAGTCACTCTCATCACCACCACCATCCCCCTTTCCTGTCGGTCCCCCTCCTCCTGTCCTCTCCTCCCTCTCCATGGACCGATGCTGGGATGTATGAGCCATTCTCCCTCCCCTTCGACGCCTACCCCAGCGTGGTTCCCCGTATACGGGTACGAGGCGTCATGGCTCTCTTCCTGGCTGTCAGCATCCTGTGGGCTCTGATCTGGTGAGTTTTCTCCTGCTGTCCCTTTGTCTCGCTCTCAGTCAATTGACATGCTTCCGAAGGCTTCTGTACCGTGCATGGCAGGTTTGTCAGACGCCCAATGAGGTATTGATCGAAAAACTCGGTTTGGACATCCCTCCACCACCGGAAGTCACCCTAGAAGAAATCGCCGCCCGAGAGATTCGAATTGCTTGGAAGCAGCCTGAATTCCACAACTCCATTCACAAGCACATCATTCAGGTGAATGGCGCCAAAGGTAATTTTGCCCATGCCTCAACTCTACTTCCGCCAATCTCTGGGGAGTGGATAGATATGGAATATAATCGATGGCTAATTTCAACACCCAGTGGGCGAATCTAAACGGGCGGAAACCGCAGTCGAAATCCTAAATTTAATCCCCGGAAATATATATCACATTTGTGTCCTCTCCGTCAGCGCGGCTAATTTTCAAACCCCAAGTGCCATAATCCATGTGCGCACCAAGCCTCTGCCAGCATCCCAAGCCCAGCAAAATGCTACGTCGAGCGGTCCTACAGTCCGAGCATCCGTTCCCCGGTCAACTGCCGGGCTTCCGACTCCCTCAGCTCCCATGATGGCTCGCGAGCACAGTGGTGGTCCGATGCAAGGGAAGCGAACGTCCGGCGGGCGCAGAGGGTCCCCGGCGGCCAGTGGAACAGATATCTCGCATAGTCATTCCGACAACTTGCAACAACATGCCACCACCTCCGACCAAGATGAGAATATCGCGCGGCTCGCAGATCGACTAAAAAATTTGCAACATGAAAACGATAGCGTGGAAAAGCAGACTGCTGACGAAGAGGAGGAACATATTGCACTCTTGAAGGAGCTTGAGAAACAGCGCGATGAACTAAGGAAACGAGTTAAGGAGAAAGACGAGGCCAGCGGCGATCTGAAAAAGCATGTTTATAAGCTCGAAAGTGTCAACCGCACAGTACAGAGCGAAAAAGCGAAGCGCGAAAGGTTACTGCAGCAGAAAGAATCTGATCGCAAGAAGCGTGAAAAGGACATTAGGCGGTGGCAGGAGCAGAAATTGCAGATGGCTGCTGATACTGCGCAAGCGAAACAAGAAAAGGCTCGTTTGGAAGAGGAAGGCAAGAATCGAGCGGATGAAATCCGAGAGAAAATTGCAAAGGAACAAGCAGATATGAAAATCATCGATGATGAGATACAAGACAAAGGCGGCCGCGTGAAGAAGCTAGAGGATGAGAGGAAGAAGCATCCAGAGGCAGATGGCGAGGATGGGAAGGAATTGGATCGCATCGACAACGAGCGTGCTCGCCAATGGGAAATAAAGCTGACCCATCTCAACGCCCGATACGCTACACTCGTGAACCTCCATACCCAAGCTCAGCAGCAATACCAGGAGGCTCAAGAGCGTCTGAAGTGGCTGACATCACAACGAGCTGGCAGCACAGTGCCGTTTTCTCTGCCAGCTCTTGATCTGGACCTATCGAATACTGCTACTATCCGTCCACCGCGCCGTCATCGCAGTTCGCTCACCAGCAATGTCTCTTCTCCGATGAACTTTCCATCCATTGACCCCTCGTTCACCGCCAGCATGAATTATAATCCTCCATCAACCAGCTCGCCTACTTTTGCTGCAAGTACTTCCTTTTTTAACATAAACAACGGAATGACCCTACCAGGTTTGACAAGCCAACCTGAAACTGCTCGCAGACCGTCAGACTTCTCCTTCAGTAATCCTCAAATGAGCCCACGAGCAGACGCTCTGCTTCCATCTGATCTCCTTGGAGATGAGGAATCACCAGAGCTTCCCCGCCCGATCATTCGACCTCGGTTTTTGACCCTTGAACAGCCAAATACTCAGCGAGAAAGCTTTACCCATGTGCCGCCCTCTCCAGTCTCCTCCGGAAGTCGGCCCTCAAGCCTCTTCGCTAGTCCACACGAAAATCAGCGGCTCTCTCAAGAAACTGATACACATACAGCGGCCCTAGGCGATGTAGGAGAGGCACCAAAGAGTGCCTCAAGGAGGCTATCCGGCCTATTTGGGTTCCATCGTCCTCGCGGCAAAACACTTGCCGAAGAGCCCCCTCTTCTAGGTACATTAAAGCAAGGCCAAAGCCAATCGTTCCCTCGAGATCTGGACGAGATTGACCCTATTGGATCCAGACGTCGCCGCCTGAGCTCCACAGCCAGCTGGGCAAATCCGATGTCATTACTCCCTAGGAACAACACAACAGGGGCCACTGCAGACAGCTCATCTGATCACTTGCCCTCCAGGCGAGCCGCCATCTCTAGCATCTTCTCTCCAAGCAGGTTTGGTTTCGGTAGTGGAAGCAATTTGACCAAGTCAGGCGAGATTTCAGATCTCAGTACAGGTTACAACCAGTTCAGCGCGAGACATGACCCTATCGACCCGTCATCAATCCTTGGTACGGTTCGTAGAGGCTCAATATCCCCGCGACCTTCGTCAACATTTTCATTTGACAATCAACTTCCACATCCGTCTACGGACAATCGACACTTCGGCTGGCCGTCCGCAGATAAACCCGGTCACCGAAGTCCCCTTGGTTTTGACTGGACTTCGCCTTCCACATGGTCACGGGTCCAATCCCGACGGCCATCTATTACTCAGTATGGCTCCTCCGGTCATCTTCCCCTTGGACTCACAGGGGAACCGGATTTTATGGAAGACTCGTCCTTTGAAAGGCAGGGTCGGCCATTACAAGCACCTATCGGCACGAGGCCGTCGTCTTCTCATCGACCGGTAACTCCAAAATTGAATCCTGCTGCACCTTCTTTCAAAACTATTTTTACTAAGAAATCGGACAAGGACAAGGATAAGGGTAAAGAAAAAGATGCGGACGTACCATTCGATCTCTCATTTGAGGATGGCTCTCCTTCGGAGTCGCGTGCGTCTAAGGACTCTCGATCGGTCTCTAATTTTACGCGAGACTCTTATGAGTCCCTTGAGCGCATCCCATCCACCGCGTCAACCGATAATGCCAGCTCGAAGGAGTCATTCATTCGGAAAATCACTCGGAAGGGTAGCTCGGGCAAGTTCAGTTCGTGGAAGGACCGCTCTGGCCTGTTCTCAAAGAAGGGAGACCCATCGCAAGCTGATATTGATGAGGATAGTATCAGCGAAATGCAGCTTGCTAAAAGCTTAGATAGCATGGTTTCCAGCGCTCCTTCAGCAGACAGGTCGAGTAGAGGCAGTCTCGGGTTCTTCAGTAGGAAGTCGAAGAAATCCGACAAGGCAGCAAGTGAGACGAGTGAAAGACCCAGTGAACTGGCTAGTGATATCGGCGATGATGAAATTCCCGAAGAAGAAGACACAACTTGAACTGTCGTTAGTTTCTTTCCTACCTTTCACCTTGTTCTGTGTTGCGCTGTTGCGCTCTCGGCAAAAGGGCTTCTGAACCCATTCTCTAGTGCCGCGTCTTTCCTTGAGAAATTTCCTTTTATATCTTATTATAGAGAATACACGCTGTACCATACAGCCTACGTATATTCGTCATTACATCTAGACTATCTCCACTGTTTCCTTGCAATGCAGACACGAAAGTACACAGACAATGCTTCTGGCTAATGATCATGCAAAGTAGCTTCGTATTTCATTTCTAAGAAAACTAGAATCCAGAGCACTGCAGCAAAAGTTACATCCCATTAAAAAGAAAAATATCCTACATCGACTGAGGGTGGCTTGTTGGGCTCTTCTGGCCGTCTGGCTGAACTTGAAGAAGCTGTCGGTTCCAGACGGTTTTCTTTCTTCCCCCCACAATTCATTCAACTCCACGAAGACGAAGACGATTTTCATCTGTTCTCACCACACACGCGCCGTGGCACCAATATTCTATCTTATTATTTCGATTAAATATCCTATACCCCCAGATACTACCATGGCAAACTCAAAGTACCATTCCTTCATCGTCTGCTAAGTCCCTGTTGTAGTGTCCATAACTAACAGCCCATTCCAGATATGAGTATGTCAAGGCATTCGAGCAACCAGACATCCTACTACCCAACACATGGATCGTTGTCAGGATAGACGGTAGAGGCTTTCATAAGTCAGTATTTCTTGCTTTCTTTCATATCTCCTTCCCCTCGAATTCCGGGGGAGGATCAACAGGCCATGTCTGCATGCTCACTCTGATCAACCAGGCTTTCCGATCGCTATAGCTTCAAAAAACCCAACGACCGCCGGGCACTGGATTTGATGAATGCCGCAGCGGTAGAAGTCATGAAAGACCTACCAGACTTGACTATTGCCTATGGGGTCAGCGATGAATATAGGTTTGTCTTTCCCCCACCAAAACAAAAGAAAAAGAAGAAGCCGTTTTCCATGCTCGAGATTCAGCGTAACTAAACTGACTCGGTCGTTCAGTTTTGTATTTCACCCCAATTGTGAGCTTTTTGAGAGGCGCAGCGCGTAAGTTTCCCTCTTCATCATTTCGCGGTAAATGTAAGCAGGGACGGAAGAGGTATTTATTCTCGTCGCCAATAGCAAGCTCGTCACTACCATTGTATCGACGTTTACGGCGCACTATATTTATCAGTGGGGGAATTATTTCCCTGATGCACCGCTGCAATCGCCGTATCTACCTTCATTTGATGGGAGGGCGGTCGTGTATCCCTCGGCGAGAAATTTGCGTGACTACATGAGTTGGCGACAGGTTGATTGTGAGTTCGTCATGAATGGAATAGTATAGATATGTCTCGTGCTTACCGTTGGCCAGGTCACATTAATAACCTCTACAATACAACGTTTTGGGCCATGGTCCAGCAGGGAGGTATGAGCAATACAGATGCAGAGCGAGAATTGCAGGTGAGTCTTGAACCGGAGAACTATTTGTGATGGTCGCCACTTGCTCACGGGTACAGGGAACCGTGTCGTCGGACAAAAACGAGATTCTTTTTAAGAGATTTGGTATTAATTATAACAACGAGGAGGATATATACAAGAAGGGGAGTGTGGCCTATCGCCAGGTATGTCAACGGCATTTTCTGTTCATTCAGTATGAGTCTCACTAAATCGGCCTACAGTATCAATTAGAAGATGTAAAGCCGGCATCGGACGCCGCGAACGAGGAGGAACAAACGACTATCCCAGAGAAAATCTCAAAATCGCAGCAAGAGAAGATCCGCAAGCTCAGGCGAAAAGCACAGGTTGTGGTTGAGCATGTCGATATCATCAAGGACGACTTCTGGGAGCGCAGGCCGTGGATTATTTCAGGGAAGCCAGGGAAATTGCCAGCGGAAGCTTGAGTCTATGCTGTTCAAGCTTGAGAATGCTTATAATATTCCATCTGCATGGGGAAACAAAGAAAAAATAGCAATAGTACCAAATGGGTATCTATAAAACAATCCAAGTCTATATACGCCCAATATGCTGAACAAAACCCGAGTATAAATGCCGTCTTTGAATCTGCGCTGTCCAGTTCATTTGCCCTCTTTGGACTTTTTGGATTTTCGATTCGAGCTTGAGCTTGAGCTTGAGCTTGAGCTTTCGGCTGACTTCAGCTGCTCTCGTTTCTTGCTCTTCTTCTCCTTGTCTTTTTTCTCGTTCTTCTGCTGTTTTTTCAAGTCCTTCGCCCTCAATGTTGAGTCCAGATCCTGCGCACTGAGCTCCGCCGAATCTGGGTCCATCGATGCTGGTGTAGGATAATCCTCTTCTGGATTATGTTCTTTCGCTTTCTTCTCCCTCTTCTTCTCCTTCTTGGTCTCTTTTTTCCCTTGTCGAGATGATGAGAGGTCGTTTTCGTCGGTGTTTGAGGTTTCCTGCTTCTCAAGCTTCTTCATCTTCTTCTCCTGCTTCCGTCGTCGTCTCTCTTCTTTACTCTCTTTCTTTTCCTTCTTCTCCTTCTTTTCCTTCTTTTCCCTTTTCTCCTTCTTCTCCTTCTTCTCCTTCTTCAACCTCTTACTCTCCTTCTCCTCCTCCCCTTCCCCCCCATCCCCATCCATCTTCCTCTTCTTCGACAAACTCCCCCCCTCCCCCTCCCCAACCCCAAGCGTCCCAGGAACAACCTCCCCCCTCACAAAAAACCTATACAACTCGCTCGTCAACGCATTCGCCCGCGACGCCGTCGTCGCACCCGCAACCCCCCCCTCCCCGACACCCTTCAAGGCATCCTCAAACCCGCGCAACCACCATTGATTCGTGGGGTCTTTCGTCGTCTGCTTGCCCACGCCTTGGTTTCCTTGGCGGCGGGCGATGAGGAGGGGTTTCGTTAGGCCGAGGCCGCCGCGGGCGCTGGCGCGGTCGGGGTTCAGGGGGTTGCCGGGGCCGGACCAGCCGTGGCGGATTAGGTAGGCTTGTGCGTCCATTTTTCTTTCTTTCTTTCTGCCTTTCTTTCTTTCGTTTTCTTGCGGGTTGGTTTGGTTAGGTTGAAATCAAGGTGTCTGGAGAGAGGGTTTTCTTGTGTTTGGGGATGCTGCGGCGCATATGTGAAAAGATAATGAATGGAATGAAGTATTCGGTATGGATTTCGGTGTTCCCCACTGGGGGGATGTGTAAGTTTAAGTGTAGATATTGTGTATATGTGTATATACGGGAAAGAGAGAAAACAGGTAGGTATGATAAACCAAGCCTTAATTAATCCAGCTGTGCTGGTTGTGATGTGATGTGAAGAGGGAGAAGGGAAAACTTTTGTGAAAGAAAAAATAATTTCATCTTCACCATCAAATCGATAAGAGCGGAGCAAATGGTGGAAATAATAGAAATAAGAAGTAACATGAATCGTTAATCTTCCTCATTGCTTCAACAAAGTCGCGTGGTCTAATGGTTATGATTTCTCGTTCACACTAAGTGAGCTTCTCTACCATAAGTAGGATTCCGAGAAGGTTCCCGGTTCGATCCCGGGCGCGACTATTTTTGGTTTTTTCTCCTCCTTTTTTATTGGGGATGGTTAATGCTCCGTACTGGTTTTTGGTTTTTTTATTTTAGTATTTCTTTTTTTCTTCTTTTTTATTTGAGAAATAATGTATATTATGATTGAGAGCTGCTGGTTATTCTAAACGCAGAGTCAAGTGCTTGAATATATTGGAGTTGACTAAATATATAACTGGATCCGTCGCCAATGAATACACACATATAACTACTGAGTAAAGTTAAAATAAAGACGCACATTTTATATAAAGCTAATATGGCTTGAATCGTCCCCTTTCCTTAGATTTCTTTTCTTTTGGCCGCGGCGTCCTCATCGACGTATCCATCTCATCTTCCTCTCCATCCCCCTCGGCCTTCCATGCTCGCACAAAGCCGTCTTCCCCGCAAGTGAAAACAGATTGATTCTGGAGATAATCGATCACTATTAGAACGATACTTCATAACATGAAAGAAAAAAAAAAAACGGGTCATACCTGCTCATCCACATATACGGAGCGCACCACCTCTTCGCCATGACCACCAGGAAGGCGCCACAGATTCTGCTCGTCGAATCGCCACGATGGAGTCGAGGTTAGAGGGATTAGATCCAATTGTTTATCGCTGGGAGAATCCACCAGAATCAGTTATGAAACAGCAAATGGAACAGCGAAAGAAAGCGCAGAAAGGACATCGCTTCACGCACATTTTATTTCCTGCCGCAATGTACGGCCCCTGACTGCCGAGACATAGTTGCGCGATGTATTCGCACTTCAGGGGCTGTCGTAGGTCGCCAAACTGCACGGGGTCGGGAGATGGTGTCTGGTCGTCTGGGTCTGTAGCTGGGTGGATCGAGAACACCTCGTCATGGCTTAAGGCGTAAATGGTCCTTTCGTCTATGAACCCAGCGTGGTGGACAGAGCCATGGTTGATGACCTGGACAAGAGCGTCGTCTTCATCGGTAATGGTTGTATTGTAGACATTGACTAGGCCGTCTGTACTCCCCGACAGTAGGATGTTATGGCGGGTTGGGTGATATTGAAGCTACAGCATTTATGAAGTAGACAATATCGCGGTTAGTTGTTACCTGCTTGCCAGGCATCCGAAAAGAACATACCTCAGTTACATCGTCGTTATGACTTTCGATATACTGCAGATGTGGATGACTTGGTGATCTGGTGTCCCTGCGACGTCAGTTAGCAGCTCGTGAAACTGACGAGATATACAAGAAGCATGAGATTGGACTGGAATCTGCGCTGCAAAGTATTTCCATAGTGAGGGCTCAAAATGGGGATTTACCAGAATGCAACGATTGCCTGATGAGAAAGGAACTCGGTTCCAGCAACAATATTGTTAGTTTCGGAGCAACTTGCTATGGACAACACAGGGGCCTGATTCGCTGTTCATAGAGGCCTAGTCAGTACGCATAGCCACCATCTTATGCGCAGCGTAAAACGGGTTCTTTCAAGTCGTGAGACAAAACCACCCACCATTCCCTTGATGAGGAACATAGGACCGGGGAAGAAGCTTACACGTTTCCACCGCGACAACTGCCGAATTCTTGCCATTGCGGAGATCCCAGAGCTTCACCTTCCCATCTCTCCCGCCAGTCATCAGTAGCTGCGTATTCATATCATACGTTCGTAGAGAGGTAACGCCACCATGTGCGTTTGCAGCGAGAAGAGATGCATTGCCAAGATTGTTTGCATCAAAGACTCGAAGCGAATCGTCGGAAGAGATGGCTGCAAAAGTGGTTGGAGAAGAAGGCACAATAGAGTAGATGTAGTTGTCCACAGCAAGTGACAACGACGAAGAAGCTATAGCCTTGAGTGTATGCATGGTTCGAACTCTCCTGATGTCACCGTCCGTTCTAATTTCTTGCTTCGGCCTGGATGAGCTACGACGTACTCCGTGCAGGCTGGGGTTCAACTCAGCCTCAAATGTAATGCATGTAAGACAAGCAAATACCCCTGCGAGAGAAGCAAAACAACCAACTCCAATGGATGGATGTATAGTAGACTGGAACAGTGTGTTCCACTTGGGGTAATGAACCTGTCAGAAAATCCTCCTGATCGCGAAGTTGGCTAACGGAGATTTGATACAAAGCCAGCTAGTCAATGTGGGCTGAAAAGGCTGTTATTCTTTTATTTTGGGTCACTGAAACCTTTCCCACGCTGGTTTTGGATTCCTGACGTGGCTGACGCTGATAGGAATGGTCGACTGTTTAATTAGGACAGCCCTTTTCCCCCACTCTCTGTTGTTCGTTCGTGAGGAGGATGAAGGATGAAGGATGAAGAAATGATGAGAAACGCCAAGACCGAAAAAAAGAAAAAAAGCCTGATTTTCTGGGCATCAAAAGCAACACCACTTTCAATTCTACAGTTTTTCCTTTATAAACCCCAGTATATTCTGCACTTTCCTACACATATAAGGTTTTGGATATATGCATAAACTGGGATCAGGGTCTTTATTAGTCCAGGAACAGGAGCTGAAGTCTCAGATCGTATATAGACATCGCGAGATAAAGAGATACCAAGCTTTCAGATGGGGTATACTTTGTAGATTACGATAATATATGGAAGGGCCTTCGCTTCCATGTAATGAGAGTCCATAAGCCGTTGAGGAGACTGCGGCTGACTTTGCAACGATGGATTGTTTCCAAGTATCCCCCGTGTCTTAGCCCTAGGAGACTAGTCCACTCTCATAGAAGGAGACTTTTGGCTTGGGTATGGACTGTGGAGTAATGCTCATAAGTTCACACACCGCAACTACCAAGAATAAATGGGAATATCGGATTTTGTCGGATGTATGGGGTGGCATTGTTGCATGTAGCAAATCCGTCTCGCGGTGACTCTGCCATGCCATCCATTTTGAGGTGCAAAGGAGAGTAAATAATTCATTATCGACCCAACTAGCAAGAATATCCGGAGACAGGACGCTGTGCGTGCTCTTTTAGAGTATTCCTGTGTTACTGGAAGGGCAACTTTCAAGTTTCAGCTACGCCCCCGTTACACCGAGAAGCGTTAAATCGGTCGACTAAACTGCCAGTCATAATCCCCGAGTGGCCGCTGAGTTGGTTATTCTTCCGATTATCGGATCGATTCGAATGAAAGAAGGCATTATTTACTGACAAGATCAGAATGGAGTGAGAGTCGTGCTTCATACATAAATCACTGAATTCTGGCCGGCCTGGCGCTGGGATTGGCCTATACCCTGGGGTTCTTATTTGAAGCGGTATAGTTTTGAGTGGAGTTCTGTAGGAGAAAAAAAAGAGACGCGAATTGATATAATCCTTTGGAATGCCCGAGTGAACCAAATTAGGTGCAGATGCAGTGCCTCTCTTTCCCCTCTTAAAAATATACCCAGGGCCGTTCTTCCTTAGAAGAGTCGGTCAAGAAGAAATCAAGGACTTACATATTGTCTCTTTGACTTCTGGGCAAACACACTGATAGTGATAGAGAGAGGGGGCCGCCCCAGTTCGGCGTTAATGTAGGAAGGAGGCAGTGGTCGAATAATTCTAGTAGCGATGTTCCAAGACCAACCACAAATACATCCCTGCTGGTTTCCCTCAAGACCGTCAAACGGAGCCAGGTGGATTGGTCAGTCTCTAAAGAGTAGACATGCGACGCAAGCATTAGCCTCTCTGGACCTCGTGGGAATTGAAGTGGATACGTCGGCGCGTATCGGCGAGTATGGATATAAACTTGGTCAACGGGGAGAGGGCGTTTTGCCACGGGTCGTCGTTCGTTTGCGAACTTGGTTAGATTTCAAGTTAATAACAACAATAATAATAATAATAATAATGGCCCCCTTTCTGTTGTTACCGTTGTAAAACTCGTCACCCTAGGCTGTGTGAAGAGTACTCAGCCACACTAAAGCACTGACCAGGATTTTGGGAGCCATCATCAATGAGTTAAGCGTGTTGTTGCCAATTGTTGTACTTTGTAAACTTGTGACTTGTTGGTATCCACAAGTTGGCTTTTGGATGATAATAATGTCTGCGTGACACCATCAGGTAGTGGAGTACCTGGAGTAGACCTCCAAACTGGCGAGTCCACAAAGGCTGGATTCTAACCAGGGCCACAAAGCCAACCAGGCCGACCACAGCATACCTTAGCGAAGCAAGGCGGGAGGGGTGGTGGTAGATATATCCGATGGGGCGTATTCCGGGTGGGATGGAGGAGGAGGAGCCTTAAGTAAAAGGAAATAAAGTAGGAGTACTAGTAATTGGTAGATGGATGGCGGTAAGGCTGTAAGAGTCTGGAAGACACTTTGCACTATAATTGCAGAGGACTATTACGATTTCAGAAACAGAGTTTGCAATTAGCAGTAACTAGTTAGTGATAACTTCATGGAAAGGGAAACTTAGTTAAGCTGATGCCCGGCAGAGCTGGTTGATATTTGGGCTATTCCAGTCCTGCACTAAGGCTAAATTGGGCATTTTATGGGTAGTCCCTAGTAGTAAGTACCTCTACTATGCAGGTATCTCTATCCCTGAGGATATGTACTAGCATTATTTACAAGTATTATCATCATTACTAGCATGTTCCCTACTTAGCATTGAATAGGTAATAATATGATTGAAAATTTGTGTAACATTTCTACAATCTTGATTTACTAACTTCTCAGATCAGCTCGAGAGGACCGCAAAGAAATATATATCCTAGATTGTCACTGCATCATTGATGCCGCATACAAAGTACAGTGCATGATGCAGAAGAAGTATCTGCAGTCCAGAGGTTTGTTTGTGATCTAAGGTTTTGGGAAACAGTGGAATAAACCAGCGGCCAATCGCTTGGGGTTCATGGCAGAGGTGTTAAAGACTCAGGTAGGTATCTATACATCATTATGTCCACCATTGATACAGAAAATAGAGGGATGCTCTGAGCCGAATTTCTCAGATATTGGAATTCCAAGGCTGCGTTCAAGCTCAGAGAGCAATAAATAGGTATACTATAGCTTACGAGCAGCTCAAGTGGGTGTATGGTACATATCCGGTTCAACTGTTTTCTGCCCTGTAGGTATTGCGTACAAGGCTGGTTCATTCTCTACTGACACCAATGAGAGTTGCAGACGCAAGGTGCAACCTAAAGTTTTTTGGGACCGAGGGCTTGGGACTAGACATCTCCTGGAACTTGAAAGATATGGATGCGCGGATGCTGTACAGGTGCTTAGTATTAGTACTACCTACTTAGTACATGCAAGCAATAACAAGAGGATTATTAGTTAACTACCTAGTTATCAAGCGTTATGGTGAGTCAGTGCCAACTATTTACATAAATACTAATTATTAATTACTGACTAGCTTCTGGGAACTATGCCAAGGGAATTTTGTTGGACAGCTGGTTCCGGGCGCTACGAGGTGCAAATGAATCCTTCAACCACAGTGTTGGAACCCTTTGAAAAATTGGGGAATTTTGGGCCTGTGTTATACTTGCAGCAGAGTTAGCAGTATAGAGTATGTGAATGGTCCAAAAATACGGACGCTGTTTTAGTAACAAAATGGAGCGTGGGAGGCGGTCCGTCCGCGTCCCGCCCGGAAGTCACTTTGTCTCTTGGACCCATACGCGGCTTGTACTTTGTAGGTACGGAAAGATGTTTTTATGTTAGAGTTACCCCAAATTCTAATTTGTATTGTTGACTTATACTAGTACTAGTACTACAGTACTACTAGTACTTACCTACCTTAACATTAGTATCGAGTCCTGAGTTGAAAATTACCAGTCCCAACATTGTCGCAGCATGTCTGTTTCACCGAGCAGGGATATCGCAGTGGGACGAGCGACAAGATCTCTTAGCAAACCAATTATAGAGCGCCAAAGTCGCATAGTTCAGTCCTCATACTCTGGAGTGGTATAGCATCATCATTCCTGAACTCTTCCTAGTACAGGCTAAGGCTACAAGATGTTTGGTACTGAACTCTAAGCTCTACTTGGTAGATTCGGTTTCTCTGGTTGGTCTCGACCATTCTCTCGTGCTCTTATGTTTGCTTAGTTCCTCAAAACTCGGTGGTGAGAATGACGGTCTTGTGTACAAACCAAAAAAGAAGATAAAGCAAAAAAAAACGTGGATGTATTCTAGTTGACGCCTTTTACAGTCTCTGACTTTCTTTCTCCTCCAATGTGGAGAATATGTGATGTCCAGAGACCACAGTGCAGAGTGCATCAATAGCAGCCTGTAATAATAATCCACCCACCGTCCAGAGCCTTGCAAGTTGCCCGGGATCTGAGTTTGAGGTGGCACAGAACGTGTCAATATCACCAGGCGCTTCCAGGAAAAGTTGTATCTCAATTGTCTATAATTGTCTTCCATTATCTACAATTTTAGCTGACGGCGGACCATGGTTGAGGAGGGGCTTCTCTGGGCCACAGGCAACCAATGATCCCCATGAAATAACCTCAATCGGCGTCATATCGTCACTTCTTCCTGTTACCAAGTTACTAACATGCCCAACTAAACAGCTTGTCTTCCAACATCATCCCTAATCCTTGTCCAACTCCAGCTGAAACGAAGTACTGCAGTAGTAACTAACTAATAGTCTACTACTACTACTAGAGGTGCCTCCTCTTAGCTCCATCGTCTCGGGCTGTAGCGCCTCCCTCTTTCTTTTCCTCCTCCTCCTCCTCTTCTTCACTCCTCGATCTTCCTTCTCCTCCTCTCCTCCTCTTCCTCTCGCTCTCTTTCTGCTAACCGCCCCGCCTCGCGCCCGTGGCCCCAACGGGGTCAAGCAAGCGGCTGTGACAACCTTAAAAGACAGGGCTAAGTATTTACCTACTAGTACTTTCTTACTTACTTACTTAAAGTACTTAATCACTTACTTACTTACTTACTTGCTTGCTTGCCTGCGTCTGTCTCTCTCTCTCTCTCTCTCTCTCTCTCTCTCTCTCTCTTTTTCAAGTCGCCTCTCGTCTTCTCCGTGCTTTTCCCCTCCGCCCCCGAGGGGCCCAGCTCCTTTTCTCTCCACCACAGCCGCTCTGTCTATTCCAATTGTCTTGACCTTCGATCGTCTTTTGATCTGTGGTTTAGAGGTGGTAGTTCTTGCAGGCCGTTGTTCTCCCGCTGTTCTTCAGTTGCGCCCAGTAGTTAATAATACCGCCGTGACCGCTATTTTTTCCCTCTCTTCCCTCCTCGTCTATCGCCTTTTGACTGCGCCTGTTGATTTCTAGCGGAGGAGACTTATTTTTTTTTTTTATTTTCAATTATATTCTCGTCTTTTCGGGCTTTGACTGACGACTCCCGACTTCTCTTTTTACCCTCTTGTATTTCTTACTTGGATTTAGCGGGCGTGAATCTTGGAGCTCTCGGCAACAACAACCCCCACTACGACTGTCCTTTTGTTCTGTTTCTTTGCCTTCTCATCTGCTGTTTATGTTGGAACTGGGAATCCTACTACTATTATTCGGTCTTGTCTGAATAATAATAAAAGAAGCTAATATCTAGCCATTTGAACTTCGCGTACAGTCTGGCTCTTGGTCTGTATACCTTATTTCGGCTCTTCGACACCCAGCTGTTATCCTGTCGCTGCCACAATCAAAAGAAACCTCAGCGTCTATATCCAAGGTACAACAAAGGAATCGTGTTCTTTGACGCCCTTTTGACAATCTTCCAGTATTACAATCCTCGCCCCCGATGTTTGGGAATAGCCAGGCGGGACAACTGCCGCCCACCATGAGTTCTCCGCCGCACAACCATTACGGCTACCAGTCTCCTAGATCTAGTGATCTAGGCCGCTCGAGACACAATTCAGATGCTATGGATATCCAGACAATCGCCGGAAGAGAGCCAACCGGAAGGTACGTTGGTGTTGGTGATTCGTGGAACCGGAACGGGTCTCCAAGTACGAGCCCTCTGTATAGCAAGTATCTCTCTCTCACCCTTTTGCTTTTTGATCTCTGAGCGGGTTTGATCCAACTATTGTCTACTGTCTTTTGTTGTCAAACTGCATCCAAATATCTTGTCATGAAGCGACTAATGTCAAATCCTCTTCCCCCTCTTCTCTGCGCTGCCTAGGAATCCCGAGCGACACCAATTTCATGAAGAAAACGGACGGACATACCATGGGTTTCGCAGAGGGGTTTATATGCTGCCATGTGACGATCAGGAGCAGGATCGCCTCGATATATTCCACAAATTGTTCACAGTAGCGCGGGTCTCGGATGGTCTCATCTACGCTCCGCATTCTACGAGTGGCCGATTCCTTGACCTAGGCTGCGGGACTGGTATCTGGGCGATTGAGGTGGCTAATAAGTACCCAGAAGCCTATGTCGTTGGAGTGGATCTTGCTCCTATACAGCCTCCTAATCACCCAACAAACTGCGAGTTTTACGCCCCCTTTGATTTTGAGAGCCGCTGGGCGCTGGGGGAAGACTCATGGGATTTGATCCATTTGCAGATGGGCTGCGGCAGTGTCGCAGGCTGGCCAAACCTATATCGCAGGGTATTCGCTCATCTTCGACCAGGTGCCTGGTTTGAACAAGTCGAAATAGATTTTGAACCTCGCTGTGATGATAGATCCCTGGATGGGTTGGCTATCCGACACTGGTACCAATGTTTGAAGCAAGCCACGTCAGAGACCATGCGGCCCATAGCCCATAACTCCCGCGACACCATCAAAGACCTACAGGAAGCTGGATTTACGGAAATTGATCATCAAATTGTCGGACTACCTCTTAATCCCTGGCACCAGGACGAACACGAGAGAAAAGTCGCTCGCTGGTATAATTTGGCTATTTCAGAGAGCATCGAGAACCTCAGTCTAGCTCCCTTCAGCCGTGTATTTGGTTGGCCCTTGGAAAAAATCCAGCAGATCTCGGCGGACGTTAAGACTGAGGCGTTCAACAAGGAAATCCATGCTTATAATATTTTGCACATTTACCAGGCGCGGAAGCCCTTGAAATAGCCGCAGAGCTTTAACCAGTAGCTACGGCAAGCATGGAACAGAACAGAACATAATAGCTGCCGTTGTTTGTTCTCTCGGGGGTGCTTGTTTAGGCTCCAGCTCGACAGGAGTAATGGCAAAAAAGGAAAAAGAAGGAGAGCTGAGAAACGCAAGCTTAAAACACATCTAACGAAGATCTTTTTTTTTCTCCATCGTCGCCTATATCCACCAGAAAATTGTTCGGTCGATTGGGAATCAATGATCAGGATCTGATAGACTTCTGTCATACCAAACTCTTCTTCGCTACCAATGACCACGAGAGGGCTGTACACCGATTACAGAGTTCTATCTTCCCATAGCCTTGGGTACTTGAAAACCCCTGAACGTCCCTTTTACACGGGGCTTCTCATGACGTTCATGCCCTTGCAGCAGAGGCGGTGGTGAATCGTGGCTCCTGGACAACTCCAAACCGCTATTGAAAGTATCAATATATGCGAGAAACACCTATCAGCATGGACTGGACGTGTCTGGAATAAACGAACGATAAACTCGCAATTCCCAATCCTCATACCAGGCAAGTTCATCTATCTGGCTTGGATTGTACGAATCGATGATTTACGAAGACATCTATCTAAAGGGGGGACAAAAAGGAGAATTGTGTGGATAAATGCATTTGGGAATGGAAGCAGCCAAACTTTAGGGGCAATAGTGCTGTACCTCCAGTCTATCACGGCGCATCGGGGGTTGGAGTTAGAGGTCTCTTTTCTCGTCACCTGCAACGAGGTTGGTTGGCTTTTAGAATCGGAAACCAGAATACCCCTACCTAGGTAGTTTTCTCAACTATTACCACGCATTAATTAGCTGTTTCTTTTTCTCCAAAATAAAATAAAATAAAATAAATAAAATGGAAATGGAGGACTTTTTTTTTCTGTTTCTTGTGCCTAGACTCCTGCCAATGATCCAGACCAATCGAGCAGCCCATACCGAACGAATGATACCTATATACCATACCTAGGTATCTTATGCAAGCAAGCAAGCAAGCTCCAAACGCCTAAATGATAGAGATGCTCCACTAAATTATGCTTTACAAATCAAAATCATACTTGACGAGAGAAAAAAAAAAAGGAAGAGGAAGAAACAGTTCTAGACTGCGGAGAATCATCATCGTCGCCGACCCTTCTGGCCTCGAGTGGTACCATTTCGCCCACTTTCCTTCTCACTATCGCCGTTTGCGTTCAACCGGTCCCGACCCGCCCCGGGACTGCGTCGTCGCATCGTTCCCGGACCAACGGTGATAATATCCTCTTCACTTTCACTGTCGGAAATGTCAAGGAGAACAGGCATACGGAATGATTCCATCTCGTCGTCTATGCCGCTCTTCTGCGGTTCGATGGTGAGCACGTCGGGCTCCTCGTCTTCCTGATCTAGACGGCGCTGGTGGATTTCCTCGGCCGGGTGGATGTCGAACTCGTCTTCGCGTTCCATGTACTCGACATTCTCTTCGACCTCACCGAAATCAGGCGCCAGCGCCGACCATTTCTGCGGTGTGACGATCGACCAGGTGTAGATGCATCCGGATTCAAGGCCGCAGGCTACGACCATCGGGCGTGCCGGGTGCCATTCTACCACGCCTAGTTCTTCGCGGGGCCCCTCGAGGATCTTGACGAGGGAGCCATGGCTGCGTTCCCAGACGTAGATGTCTGGGTTCATGAATGTGGATGCGGTGACGAATTCGCCTGTTGAGGAGAAGGCAACGTGGTTCCAGCTTAGGCGGTTGACGACGTCTTGGAACTTGTGTTCGACCTGGAGTTTTATGTTGGTTGGTTCGAGGTCGATGCCGAGTTGGGAGAGGTCTGGCATGAGGATGGTGCGGATTACTCGATCGGAGCTGTTGACTAGGAGGTCTCGGCCGTTGCCTGCGAGGCGGAGGAGGATGACCACGCCGTTACAGAGTCGCGTCGAGTGGATTGTCGTGCATGTTTGTGTTTCGATGATGTTGATCCAGCCCTTTGATGTACCCGCTATGATGTGATTCCCTAGCGCGGTGAAGATGGTAACGCATGTGGAGTGTTTCGCATCCTGTGCTGCTTGCTTTGCAGCAACAGCGGGGTCGACTTCTTCGGTTTTGGGGGGTGGAGCGCGAAACGGGGCGGAGGGGATGATGCGTTTGATGGGTTTTGGGGATGAGATATCGACGAGGACAGGTTGGTCTTCGAAAAGGGAGGCTACAAATAAAAGACTGACGGGTGGGATAGAGTTAATACACGACGGCAATATATATATATATATAGAGAGAGAGAGAAGGGCTGAGGGCATGTTACTTACTGGTTATATGGATGCAGTTCTGCAATATATACAGGAGCTTCGAATCGCACTGTGCGTACCCGGGAACCATCTTTCAAGTCCCACAGAATACATTTCCAGTCTTGTGAGGAACTAAGAAGGTAGCGACCGTCCCTAGACCAGCTAGATGTCGCGAGTTAGCCTTTATCGAATAACCAGATCGAGGATATTACCTCAACGATTGAATCTGCCTGATATGGCCTCGTAGCTTGCGCGCGACCCCATTTGTCTCCACATCAAAAATGACCACAGTGCCATCCACCTAAATGAAGTTTTAGTATCGTCCCATAGAGTTTCCTGGTATTATCAAGCTGGACACTAACCCGCCCGGACGCCAAATAGTCTCCCTTGCGATTGAAGCGAAGACATGTCGCATGTCCACTCCCTACAGAAGTTAGCGTTCGAATCTCTCATATATGAGATTACATTGAGAGGTGAGCGTACTCAGTTTCTCTGCCAATGTATCTGGGTAATCCTGAGCCAGGACAAATGGGTCAATAAGTGAGAGATTCATCGCGTGCACAGCTCTCCAGTCAGGACCTTAAACAGCCTTGTACGAGGAAAAGAAAAGAAAATAAAGAAGCGCGAGAAGGAGGAATCCGAATGGAAAAAGAAATAAGTCCCCAGCCTGAAAGAGAGGCCGGGCAAGAATGGTTGAGAGCAAGCATCCAGCGCTCTCGACGGCCGCAGACATTCAATACATTGGCGGGGAGAATTACCAGCAAGCAGTATTTCTTTGCTGCATCTGACGAGAGGGAGAAAATAGGCCTGGGTTGCAGGCGGTGAAGCACCCATTTATAAGGTGTGAATAAAGATCCATTTTGCCGCTGGGAGTCATGTTTTTACTGGTTGAATCCCTATGGTAACACTGATATCAGCTGGGGGATGAGGCTGGACTCACCGCCTTTTAAAGCACCCACGCTAACACCGAACAGAAGCCCAGAAAACTCGTCCCCGTCGGCGACCAACCTGGCTTCCAACCGTCTCCCTCTCACCTCCTCGACACGCTGCTAGTTCATCGCCCAACGCCCCCCGATCATCGCGTTTTTTATCGCGATATCTTCCTACGAGCTGGAGAATCGCCAGGACCGATCGTGATACGCCTTTTTTCGCCCTTTTCGGAGCTTCGCGAAGTCTGTGGAACAGGGTCGCAGGCGCCCTCGTGGCAAGGGCTGCCAGAGGCCTCTACTGGCCCTCTGCTCGCATATTCTTTCTTTTATCGCTTACTTACACTTGAGAGTTCGCAGATTAGACCGACTATAAGTCGTCTTCTGTAGGCTTGGGACCCGTCGTTTCTTTGCCTCTGTCGCCCGTTTCATCTCCCTGATTTTACTCATCTTCGCGACCAACATCCACCATGTCGAACGTTTACTTTCCCTACTCCAAGGCGCCTTTGCGCACCATCAAGGAGATCCAGTTTGGTCTCTTCTCCCCAGAAGAGATTAAGCGGATGAGTGTGGTTCATGTTGAATATCCGGAGACGATGGTTTGTCAACCCCTTCCATTTTTCATCTTTGCTTAGATATTTTGGAGAGAAAGGTCTGACCTAGAAACAACCGCAAAAAAACAGGATGACCAAAGACAGCGCCCACGGACAAAGGGTCTAAATGATCCGCGTTTAGGAACTATCGACAGACAGTGGAACTGCGAAACTTGCGAAGAAGGCCAGAAGGAATGCCCTGGTCATTTTGGACATATCGAGCTTGCTACGCCAGTTTTCCATATTGGTACGTTGTTAATGTTACTCATAAAAATTTGGTGGCAATTTTGGCTGATTATCATCTTCTAGGTTTCTTGACTAAGATCAAGAAGTTGCTTGAGACGGTCTGCCACAACTGTGGAAAGATCAAGGCCAACACGGTTAGTCATCCCTTATGGGATGGCAAATCTAAAATGGCAAATTGTGCTAACATACAACCAGTCTGATTCAAAGTTTCTAGACGCCCTGCGAATCAGGGACCCCAAGAGACGTTTCGACCATATCTGGCGACTATCGAAAGATGTTTTGATTTGCGAAGCCGACCCTCCTCCGGACGAAGACGACCCCTTTGGCAAGGAAAGTTCTAAGCCTTTACGTCTACATGGCGGATGTGGAAATGCTCAGCCTACGATTCGAAAGGAAGGGATCACACTGGTTGGCACTTGGAAGCCCTCTAAGAGTATGATGGACGAGATGGACATGCAGCAGCCTGAAAAGAAGGTCATCTCTCCTCAGGTCGCGCTGAATGTCTTCCGCAACATCTCACACGAAGATGTTCGTATTATGGGTTTGAGCAATGACTATGCTCGTCCTGAGTGGATGATTATTACAGTCTTGCCGGTCCCTCCCCCTCCAGTCCGTCCAAGTGTCCTAGTCGGTGGCAGCACTAGTGGCCAACGTGGTGAGGATGATTTGACCTATAAATTGGCTGAAATTGTCCGAGCAAACCAGAATGTCCAGCGCTGCGAGCAGGAGGGCGCACCAGAGCACGTCGTTCGCGAGTTCGAATCTCTGCTTCAGTATCACATCGCCACCTACATGGACAATGACATCGCCGGCCAACCAAAGGCCATGCAAAAGTCTAACAGACCTGTCAAGGCTATTCGCAGTCGTCTCAAGGGTAAGGAAGGTCGTCTAAGACAAAACTTGATGGGAAAACGAGTGGACTTCTCAGCGCGTACCGTTATTACTGGTGATCCGAACTTGTCGCTCGATGAGGTTGGTGTGCCAAGGAGTATTGCGAGGACTTTGACCTATCCCGAGGTTGTTACCCCATACAATATCGAAAAGCTGCAACAACTTGTCATGAATGGCCCCAACGAGCACCCTGGAGCACGTTATATTGTTCGGGATAACGGTGAGCGCATCGACCTTCGCCACGCTAGAAGAGCTGGAGGGCAACAATTGTTGTACGGTTGGAAGGTTGAACGTCATATTATGGATGGCGATGTGATTTTGTTCAATCGTCAACCTTCCCTTCACAAGGAATCCATGATGGGTCACCGAGTCCGTGTGATGCCGTACTCCACTTTTAGGCTGAATTTGTCTGTCACCACGCCTTACAATGCCGATTTTGACGGTGATGAGATGAACTTGCATGTGCCACAAAGCGAAGAATCTCGCGCAGAACTTAGCCAACTGGCGCTGGTTCCAATGAATATTGTGTCTCCCCAGAGAAACGGACCGCTTATGGGTATTGTGCAAGATACTCTTTGCGGCATCTACAAGATTTGCCGACGTGATATTTTCTTAACAAAGGAGCAGGTTATGAATCTTATGCTTTGGGTTCCTGACTGGGATGGGGTTATTCCTCAACCTGCTATTCTGAAACCCCGACCTAGATGGACCGGAAAACAGATGATCAGCATGGCTCTTCCATCCGGTCTTAACCTTCTGCGTGTCGAAAAAGATAGCTCCCCGCTTGCCGAGAAATTCTCTCCTTTGAATGATGGCGGAATCCTGGTCCATGGTGGACAGCTGATGTATGGAATGTTTTCCAAGAAGACTGTTGGCGCTACTGGTGGAGGTGTGATTCACACAATCTTTAATGAGTACGGACCAGAAACCGCTGTGGCCTTCTTCAACGGCGCCCAAACTATCGTCAATTATTGGTTGCTCCATAATGGCTTTAGTATTGGTATCGGTGACACCATTCCCGACGAGGTCACTATCCAGAGAATCGAAAACTGTGTACGTCTCAGGAAGCAGGAGGTCGAGTCGATCACTGCAAGTGCAACTGAGAACACCCTCGAGGCTCTGCCTGGTATGAACGTGCGTGAAACTTTCGAAAGTAAAGTTTCACGTGCTCTTAACAACGCCCGTGATGAAGCTGGTAGTGAGACTGAAAAGAGCTTGAAGGATTTGAACAATGCTATCCAGATGGCTCGCTCTGGTTCAAAGGGTTCAACTATCAACATCTCTCAAATGACCGCTGTTGTTGGACAACAGTCTGTTGAGGGCAAACGTATTCCTTTTGGGTTCAAATATCGTACCTTGCCGCACTTTACGAAGGACGATTATTCTCCGGAATCTAGGGGATTTGTTGAGAACTCCTACCTTCGTGGCTTGACTCCCACAGAGTTTTTCTTCCACGCCATGGCCGGTCGCGAGGGTCTGATCGATACTGCTGTCAAGACTGCCGAAACTGGTTATATCCAGCGTAAGCTGGTCAAAGCTCTTGAGGAGGTCATGGTTAAGTACGATGGCACTGTTCGTAACTCTCTTGGTGATATCATACAATTCATCTATGGAGAAGATGGTCTCGATGGTGCTCATATTGAAAACCAGCGCGTTGATATTATCCGTTGCTCCGACGATAAGTTCAGGGATCGGTTCCGTATCGACCTCATGGACCCAGAACGGAGTTTGGGTCCTGATGTGCTGGAACAGGCTAATGAGATTGCGGGCGATGTTGAAGTCCAACGATACTTGGATGAAGAGTGGGAGCAACTGCTGAAGGACCGGGCCTTCCTTCGAACCGTCGCCAAGGAAGACGAAGAGATGATGCAGCTACCGATCAATGTGCAGCGTATTCTTGAAACAGCTAAGACGACATTTAGGATCCGTGAAGGAACTATTAGTGATCTACATCCTGCTGAGGTCATTCCTCAAGTGCAGTCCCTGCTTGATCGCTTGATTGTCGTGCGTGGTGATGACGACATCTCGAAAGAGGCTCAGCATAGCGCAACTCTTCTGTTTAAAGCGCAGCTACGCAGCCGTCTTGCATTCCGAAGACTGGTTACCGAATATTCGATGAACAAGCTTGCATTCCAGCACGTTCTGGGAGCCATCGAGAGCCGATTCGCTAAGGCTGAGGCGAGCCCTGGTGAGATGGTGGGTGTTCTTGCTGCTCAATCCATTGGTGAGCCAGCTACTCAAATGACACTAAATACTTTCCATTTCGCTGGTGTTTCTTCCAAGAATGTCACTCTCGGTGTCCCACGTTTGAAGGAAATTTTGAATGTTGCCACCAATATCAAGACCCCGTCTATGACGGTGTACCAGGAAGCTGCTAGATCTCATGACAAGGAGGGTGCTAAGCAGCTTCGAAGCGCTGTGGAGCATACCAGCCTTCGCTCTGTTACAGAGGCAACTGAGATTTACTATGATCCTGATATCCAGACAACGGTTATTGAGAACGATCGAGATATGGTGGAGTCTTACTTCATCATTCCTGAAGACGTTACCGATGACTCGTCCCGTCAGTCCAAGTGGTTGCTCCGTATTATCCTTAGTCGACCTCAGCTTCTCGACAAAGGTCTCACGGTGCAGGATGTTGCAGCGAGGATTAAGCAGGCCTATCCAAAGGATATCGCTGTTATCTTTAGTGATAACAACGCTGACGAGCAAGTTATCCGTATTCGTCAAATCCAGGATTACAAGGAAGACGAGGATGATGACGATATTGAGTATGATGTTACCTTGAAGAAGTTGGAGCAGCATCTCTTGGACACATTGACACTTCGTGGAGTTCCTGGAGTGGAACGTGCGTTTATCAACGAGAAGGCCAAAGTGCGAGTTCTGGAGGATGGGTCACTGTTTTCGAGCAAGACAGATCCACTTTGCAAAGAATGGGTGTTGGAAACGAGTGGCTCGTCCCTTGGCGAGGTTTTGGCAATTCCGGGTGTTGATGCTACCCGAACCTATTCGAATCAGTTTATAGAGGTATTCGAGGTGTTTGGTATCGAAGCTGCACGCACAGCTGTTCTTCGCGAATTGACGCAGGTGTTGGCTTTCGACGGATCTTATGTCAACCATCGTCACTTGGCACTTCTGGTTGATGTTATGACCGTGAGAGGCTATCTGACTCCAGTTACTCGTCACGGTATCAACCGCGCCGACAATGGTGCGCTCATGCGGTGCTCTTTCGAAGAAACTGTGGAAATCCTTCTGGAAGCTGCTGCATTTGGAGAGCTCGACGATTGTCGTGGTGTGTCTGAGAATTTGATTCTTGGACAAATGGCACCAGCTGGCACTGGAGAGTTCGACATTTACCTCGACCAGAACATGCTGAACACTGTCGTGTCGAATAACGCTCGATTTGGTGTCATGGGGGCCCTGGGAGCGAAAGACGCAATCATCTCCGATGGCGCGGCAACACAGTATGACACTGGTTCGCCCATGCAGGAAAGCGCCTACATCGGCACACCCGACCCAGACTCGAACTTCTCTCCTATCCGCCAGGGTGGCGCTGATACTCCTGGTGGGTTCACTGAGTACCAGCCTTCTTCTGGCCTTGGTGGTGGATTTAGCCCTGCTGCTACAAGCCCGGTTGGGTACTCTCCCAGCAGTCCCTTCAGCGCCAACCCCACGTCCCCGGGCTATTCCCCTACCTCCAGCTACTCTCCTACATCACCTGGAATGGGTATCACAAGCCCTCGTTTCATGACTTCTCCCGGGTTTTCGCCCGCCAGTCCGTCATTTGCTCCGACTTCACCCGCCTACTCGCCTACGTCGCCAGCATACGGACAGGCGTCGCCGACATCCCCCTCGTATTCTCCAACATCGCCTGGATTTTCTCCAACGTCGCCGAATTATAGCCCTACTTCACCGAGCTTCAGTCCAGCTTCGCCCGCTTTCAGCCCAACTTCGCCAAGCTACAGCCCTACCAGTCCGGCTATTGGTGGTGCTCGACACTTGTCTCCCACCTCTCCAACTTCTCCTAAATACACGCCCACATCCCCTGGGTGGTCACCCACAAGCCCTCAAACATATTCTCCAACCTCACCTAACTTTGCTGGTTCGCCGACGTCTCCTGGAGGCCCTACATCCCCTGGATATAGCCCCACGTCTCCTGCTTTCAGTCCTACGTAGGTCACAATGTGAAGAAGCTCTTTATTTACATATAAACTTGATTTCTGACAATGTCTATAGGTCTCCACGCCAGTGAAATCGGCAACTTCATCGTCAGGTTGGCTTCTGCTATATCATTGTATTACCACTCTTGCATCCAAATTCCCTTGAAAACAAGAAAAGAAAACATTTTGCATTTTTGCTGCGGAATTGGTTGGTTATATCTCTCACAATTTGGGCGCGTTTAGCCTCTTTTAACTTTTTTTCTCCCATTCTCCCTTTTCCCTCTTCCTCCCCCTTCCTTCTTAATGTATGTGCTTCTTTGATGCCCTCGCCCGACTGTCTTGTCGACTTTATTCATAGTCCGCGAGCTAGCCTGCTAAAATTGCAAACAAAGTCTTCTAGGTTGGCGATGTTTTCACGTTTTTGTTTCCTATTCTGAAGAATGCTGCAATCGGCACGCATTTATTTCTAGACTTGCAGAACCCCTCCCAGATGGACTGTCCATTATGGAGATGTGAAAATGATAGCCCCTGTTGCGTGATGCTGTTTACCCTCTTTGCGTTGCATGGAGAAGAGATTGTTAATGTATTATTTGCGATCGGAGTTTCCTTTTTCTTTCTATCTTCTTTCTCTTTTCTTTCGCTGTACACAGTTTTAGAGCCGATACGCTAGGGACCAAAAGGGGAAGGAAGAAAATCTCGATAAAAAACCTAAAAAATGAAGATATCAAGAAGATAGTTCTGCTGTTAGTTTGTAGGCACGGATGTACATGTTGATAATAGAGGAATAATAAAGTAATGCTCGGATGTCGGCGAAATGAACCTCCGCGCGGACAGGTGGCCCGATGCCTCAGGACTCAAAGCCAAATGACGACCTGGAGCTCCGCCTGCAGAGTAATACTGTCTGCTTCGCCAGCTTCACCTTTTTTCCGACAGAGAAGCGAGTCGCCATGCGTTTCTCGTTGTCGATTGCTATCAATTTCTCCCACGCATCATGAAGAACCCGTGGTTATGGCGTCTTTTGCCCTTGGTGTTTCGTGAGTATCTATCTATCTATCTATCTATCCATCATCTGCCTCCGTGCCTAGGTGCTTGGGGAATATAATGCGAATCGAGTCTGACATGCTGCCTATTTGTTCTTCCAGTGCTCTTGCAGGCGCTTGCAGTTGAACCCAAGGGTCGTTCTGATAATGAACCCCCATCGACTGATATCGCCCGCGAATCAGTCTCGCCCTTCGATAGTAATGGGGCCTCTGATGTTCGTCCAAATGGTGAGATACTCGCCTCTGACACCTGGTTATTTTCTCCCCTTGGCTGACTTGTGATGTCCACTCGTTTCGTCCTCAGTACACGTTGAAGCGGCTCTGAAAATCCTCCGCGAATCCAAGATCCCCGTCATTTCGACTCCCGACAAGCCATCTGGTCTTTTTGGCTACACATGGCACTATACACAAGAAGCCTTCCGGATACTCTTTATGAATTCCCCATCGCCGGACAAAGCTGCGCGGAAGAAGATTCACCCTAGCATTGTCAAGGCCGTCGACGAGCTTATGATTGCAGCCCTGGAGGATCATAATCCCGACGCTATGTTTCTGCTGGCAGAGATGAATTTTTATGGAAATTTCACACACCCTCAGGATTTCAAGCAGGCGTTTCATTGGTACCAGACTTTAGCTTCGTTGAACGGAAACAATACGGCACAGCACATGATTGGTTTTATGTATGCCACGGGAATTGGAGGTGCGGTTGAACGGGATCAGGCCAAGGCTATGCTGTATCACACATTTGCTGCGGAAGCGGGGAACACGAAGTCAGAGATGACACTTGCGTATCGCAATCACGCCGGAATCGGGACCGCGAGGAACTGCGATGAAGCAACACACTACTACAAGAGAGTCGCAGATAAAGCTATCGAGTATTACCGATCGGGACCACCTGGTGGCCATAGCATGATCCGGGAATCATACCGCTGGGCTGATGAAGAGGGCGGGGTATACGGGGAGGGTGCCAGTGTATCAAGCTCTGGACCTAACGCTCTGCGTGATGGATCAACATCCAGTACAGAGGCCAGCCTGGAAGACGTCCTGGAGTACCTGGATCTCATGTCCCGAAAGGGTGAATTGAAGGCCACATTTAGCTTGGGAAAGATGCACTACGAAGGTACTAGAGGCATGCCCAGAAACTATTGGAAGGCCATGAGGTACTTCAGACAAGTCACCAAACGGTACTGGAACAATGATGGATCGGTCAACCCCAACCACCCTATTGGAATTGAAAAACTGGCCTCGAAAGCGGCAGGTCATATTGGCTTGATGTATCTGCGGGGTGAGGGTGTGGAGCAAAGCTTCGAGACCGCGTACTCTTGGTTTAAGCGTGGGTTGACTAACGCTGATGCACTCTGTCAACACCAGATTGGCCTTATGCATCTTCATGGATATGGAATGCCAGAAGATGCGTTTAAAGCTGCGTCTTATTTCAAGTCCGCTGCTGACCAGGATTATCCGGCCGCGGAAACTAGGCTAGGCGCGTTGTTCCTTGACCAAGGCGATGTCGCCACCGCTACAAAATATTTCGAGTTGGCTGCTCGCTGGGGCTGGATGGAGGCGTTTTATTATCTCGCCGAGTTGGCCAACAATGGTGTTGGCCGACAGAGACACTGTGGCCTGGCTGCCTCGTACTACAAGATGGTCGCTGAGAGAGCAGAAATTATTCATTCGTCCTTCGTCGAGGCGAATAACGCATATGAGAATGGTGGTAAAGAACAGGCACTAATACCGGTGCTCATGGCTGCAGAACAAGGCTATGAGCATGCCCAGGCCAATGTCGCATTCATTCTCGATGAGCAGCGATCCTTAGTATCCTTGGATACTGTTCTTCCTGCAATTAAGAAGCCCCGATCCCCATTACTCCGGAACGCCGCCTTGGCCCTTATCTACTGGACTAGATCGGCTAAACAGTCGAATATCGACTCTTTGCTTAAGATGGGCGATTATTACTTGAGTGGAATCGGTATCGCGGCTGACGCAGAGAAGGCTTCGACCTGCTATCATACCGCCGCCGAAGTTCATTACAGTGCGCAGGCGTATTGGAATCTCGGCTGGATGCATGAGAATGGCGTTGCTGTCGACCAGGATTTCCACATGGCTAAAAGATACTATGATCTAGCATTGGAGACTAGCGTTGAGGCCTACTTGCCTGTGAAATTGAGCCTCCTAAAATTGCGAATACGAAGTGCTTGGAATCGGTTCACCAATGGGGAGATCAACTCCATTCGAGAGGACGAAGGTATGATAAGCTGGATCCCTGCTACTAATAAGCCTTTATGAAGAAGCATTTGCTAACGGGGCCTTGTAGAACCGAAACCTCGCCGCACTTTCAAGGAGTGGATTGCTGCTTTCATCGAGAATGATGAGGAGGAAGAAGCAAACTACCGTGCGCAAATGTACAAACGCGCAGAGGACGATGACGACGACATCCTATCTGGAGGTGATCCCCATCGCCTCGACGACCGAAACGACGATGGCTATTATGATGACCTCGAGCTCGAAATCGACGAGAGCATTCTAGAAGGGCTGATCATTCTGTCATTGGCCGCAACCCTCCTGGTCTTAGTGTACATGAGACAACAACGGAACCGCCAGAGACCCAACGATAACGCGAATGGAAATCCGGGCGCGCAAGCCAACGTGAATAATGACAGAGGATTTTTCCCTCGCCCTGGAGAGCCGGAGTTCGCTCAGTGGGTGGCTGGGGGAGTCGGCCATTAGTGAGGGAACAGGCTTTTTTCATTAGTCTTTTATTTTTGTGGTGTACATGTGTGTGTATTTTATGATAATAACTGAGCTCTATTACGAGAATATACGGATCTTCATGATTTATCTTTTCCAGCGGTCGATTGTTGTAGAGAATAACATGTAGTGCAATTGACTGAATGGACGATGAAAAACTTCGATGCTCAACTCCCAGTCCTCCTCACTCTCTGCTCAACTACTCATCTTCACTTCCCCAAACCCCCTCTCACCACCCACCCATCTCAAATCTAAGATTAGAGTCCTCCATGACGCGGAAGAATCGCAAGAGTATTAATTGCTAGGTGATATCCTTATTACAGCGATGTCCTCAATCAACCTAAATGGAAAAAGACGGCGTCTCGAGCACGCATCCACAACTCTATCCAAGCCATTCAAGTCTCCCCTCCGCAGACCACCACCAAATACAGTGAAGGAAGAGGAAACCGCGTCCTCAGGAATCGATGAAAAGACACCCTCTTCTGTCACAGCAACGGTTCAGACGCCAACAGCACTTCCTACCAGCACTACCTCATTGACTACACCACCCCCATCCCACAGAAGAAGAATCCCCACTCAGCGCCTTACCCCGTCTATGAAGCCTATCCTGGCAGACCCTGATATACTGAATATCCAGAAGAAGCAACGAGCCCTGCAATCACGTCTGGCAACTCTACGCTCCGAACTAGATACCGTACAACAGGCCCTGCGAATCGAGTCGTCGGATAGGGACGAGGAATTGGAAGTCCTCATTTCTAAGTGGAAGGTTGTCAGTCAGAGCGCAGCGGAGGAGGTCTTCATTGGTGCCCAGGACCGGGTTGCCCGGATGGGGGGTGTCAAGGTTTGGAGGGAGAGGATGAAGAATGATAACTCCCGATGGGAGCAGGAGGAGATGGAGTCCTGGTTTGGGAATGTGGATGTTGAAGGCGCTGATCTCGACGGGGGGAAGGTGGAGGCACGCAAGGCTGCGCTTCTAGATGATATTGGAGGAAGTAATGGGGGGGTTAAGGAGGAGGAGGAAAATGAGCCCGAGGTAGGCCTTGTTTATTGTCAAGATTTTCTTTTTCTTTTCTTTTTGAGGTGCTTGTGCTAATATTAGGCTTATTGTGGTTCTTAAGGAGCTCACTATGGATGCGGTTCTGAAAATGCTAAACATTGACCTCAAGACCATCGGATATGATTCATTGAACCAGGGATGGATTAAGGGGTGAGGATCTTACCTATTAAGATGATGCTCTGGACGATGACCCTGTCCTGCTTTATGTGTCACATCATAATGACTGTCTGAAACTCTAAATGACCATTCTTTATAGTTCTGTTACTGTGATATCTGTTGTTAATGCTATTTCTCTAAACAGTACCACCAAGACAATTACAGATTATATTTAGCACAATGACCCAGCTACATATCTTTTAACTAACTACTCAACATTTGGAGTACCTGAATTCCTAAGCCTGGTTCCCTCATCCTCTCCGCGAGATCTACACAAGCGAGTCTATACATCAATCCAGTTTCCAGGAGCCTAAAACACGAGCACCAACTTCCAAAATCCACAGTCGAGTCTAGGATCCCTGTACACTCACTGCCTCTGATATCAATTTACACTGTTTCCCGCATATGGGTTGTGGATACCGTGTCTGCGCTACCACTATTACCAGGTGCTTTGATTCGGAGCTGAGCTCTTTGCTGGAGCTGGGCGAATTCCCCTAGAGGATCTTGGGTAAGAGCGATGCGCTGAAGTGCGTAGGAAGGATCCTTGATAAGCGCGTACTGTCTATGGTAAGCCATTTAAGCCTTGGATCTGGAGGGCGGGTCAGAGATACCAGTGGGTTATGGGAATCTTCAACTTAAATATCTTGCTTTCGCTATCCATTCAAATCGTGATTAGTGGAGTTATGGGCTTAGTGCTTAGTATGGGCTGGGATTGTTATTGTAATTGTTGGAGAAGAGAACTATGCTGGAATGATGCTAGTTGTGGGATTCGTTTTGGGGATGGTAGGAGCATGTGTGAGTTCTTGTAGTATGCACCGCCACCGTCTATCTAAGTAAAGCTTATAAAAGAAGCAAAAAAAAGAGACTTGCTAATAGAGGCCGTGGATATGCAGTCGAAGAATTTCCGGAATGCACTCTAATGAGATGGAGAATAGATCGAAGGTTCTGTTGGGGTAATTTCGGGGTTATATTTCATATTAATTAGCCGTCTAAATCGGATATTTTGGTATCGCGCAGTCCACAGCATTGCTTCTAGTGAAAGTACGAGGCAATAAGATCGGGTAAATTACTGAAGCCCTTGTTTTAATAAAAAACAAAAGAGAATGTGGCATTTGTAATTCATTTGATCTAGACCTAGGCTAGCTAGGAATGGCTTCTTTCAAGCCTTCTGGATATACTTCGCAAAGATTTCCGGTATTGCTTTAGCGCTAGCCTTTGGGAGCCTCTTCTGGTTGTTCTCGTAGTCGATGAATGTCACGCCAAACCGGGTCTCGTAGCCCTCAGCCCACTCGAAGTTACTGCCGCAAATGTTAAAGGCATGATCATATTCAGAGGGAAGAAAGGAAAGAAGCTTACTCCATCAAACTCCAGGCCATGTAGGCTCTAACATTGACGTTGTCATATGTATAGGCCTCGGCCATAGCGCCAATGTAATCCTCAAAGTACTTCACGCGGAAATCATCCTTGAGCACCTGCTCCACGGGCATATCGTTCTCCCCCTTAAGACTTGTGCCGTTCTCAGTGACGTAGATCTTGGGCCGGCCATAGCGGTCACTGAGCCATTTGAGGAGCTTGCGGAATCCAATTGCAGAGGGTCTCAACCAGGGAGATTGTGTCTCGGGACCGACCCATTCGCCGGCCTTGTTCTGCAGCAGAATCTCTAGGTTGCCTGCGACGTCGGTGAGCTCAGGCTCGCCGGTCTTGGCCTTGATATAATTGGCACAGTAGTGATTCATGCCGTAGAAATCGTTGCTGCCCTTGACAAGGGCAAGCTCATGGGGTGTCCACTTGGGGAGGCGATCCCCGAGTTGCTTCGCCATGCTCTCTGGGTAGTGGCCATGATAGATGGGGTCGGCGAACCAGGAGATGGCGAACTCAATCTTTCGATCGGCGGCTTCGATGTCTGCAGGGTTCTCGGGGTCCCAGGGCTCGGCCCAATCGCCTTTAGTTTTCTGTTAGAGTTGGAACAAGTTTAAATTTGCTCTTAATCGTCACTCACTCACCGTTGAGGGTAATGCCAATTTCGCCGCCATCCCGGGCCTTGAATTCTTCACGGTAGATCTTTACGGCGGTGCCATGAGCAACTAGGATACTATGACCCACGATCCAGGGCTCCGTAGAACCGTCACCCTCCGGATTTTTGCTTCGGTCACTTGTCCTGCCAGGAGCGAACTGGCCGACATTGTAGCCGAGGACGCTAATGCACCATGGCTCGTTGAAAGTGATCCAGTATTTCACTTTGGAGCTCAATGCGTTGAAGACGACACGAGCGTAGTTGGCGTAGTCAGCAATGAACTCGGCCTGGTTGAGAAATCCACCGTAGCGTTTATCGAGCTCATCTGGAAGATCCCAATGGAAGAGGGTCACAAGAGGTGTGATGCCGGCGGCGAGCAGGTCGTCAACGAATTTGACGTAAAACTGCAGACCCTTTTCATTAATGGGGTCATTTCGACCGCCGAGAGGAATGACACGGGACCTAAAGGGAAACACAACTATCAGCAAATTATCCCATCATCACGGAATAATATCAATAGCAGTAATAATATTGATAATTATAATAAAGGCACAGAGCTTACCAGGAGATGGAGAAGCGATAGGACATGGCTCCGCATCCTTTTAGCAAGGCAATGTCCTCGTGAGTGCGATGGTATGAGTCGCAGGCGACGTCGCCGTTGGCTCCTCCTGCGATTTTGCCGGGTTTCTTGCAGAAAGTATCCCAGATAGAGGGACCGCGGCCATCTTCGTCAACAGCACCTTCGATCTGGTAGCTATTCATCAGAAACAAAAGTCTCATGTCAGCCAACAGTCCCTTGTTCCGGAGATGCTTTTGGAGACAGAGCTAGAATTAAATTGTCATGTAAACAACAATCAGGCTCACCTAGCTGTTGCAAACCCCCAGAGGAAATCTGAGGGAAGATGAGGTGGTGTGATAGAGCCCATGATTGCTCGTCCAGCTGGTTATCTGTGTGTGAGATCTATAGAATGGAAGTGGAGTGAGCCTGTCAACTCCACAAGAACCACAAGGAAGAAGTCAATGAACTATGGGAAAGACAAAGAGACTGTGACAATGATAGCAAAAATAATAATAATAGGAAAAAAGATACGGAAATGGGCCACAGGGGATACTTAAATCCAATCCTGGCAGCTCCATATTTATTGCTTTCCCTGTGCGTCAAGGACTCTCCGCGAGAGTAAATGGACGAGAGACGATAGTCGGCGGCCCGAAGGGTCAATAAAACACATCACAGAGTGACTCTCTGGTCCAACCAGAGCAGATTCCCAGATCCGTAGAGCGCAACAAGATGGATCCAGGCAACTGAGGTGAACGCCGAGAGAGATGGTGAAAGGCCGCCGTTCTGTTTCTGGCGGGGCAAAAGTGGCGGCTACACGGGCCGTTCGCCGTGTCTGGAAGCGGAATAGCGTCGTGTACGATGTAGAAGACGAGAAGAAGAGCAGAAGAGAAGAAGAAAGTAGATGAATTGCATTGCTGATGCTGCACTTGTCATACACATGTTCGATGATGCTGTCGGGAACCTCCAGAATAGCCTCCATCCCCGCGTAAACTCCGCGTAAACCAGCGCTCGTCCTTAGAATATCAACCCAACACCGTACATACCCCTGTCGTAGATGCAAAGATAAAAGAAATAGAAGAGAAAAGAAAATAAAAGAAAATGGACGAAGAAAATAGACAGAGGAAATCCCCTCGGGCGTAAAAAAAGAATTGCTTTTCCATATCATTTATAGCCTTCAAGCGCTCTCCCCTTTCAAGACACCTCCAGCCCATCCATCTCATCGCCATCAACCTCCTCCCCGTCGTCAACAGCGACTCCGCCCAGAGATAGCTGCGATCGCTTCAGTTCGCGGTTTGGGCCCAGCCCGTCATCTGCCCCAAGCGTCCCGACGAGCTCCAGCTCCGGCCCCGCCACAATACGACCCTCCATGTCAACCACCTCACATAGTTCTATTAGGCTTTGCCTGCTTAAAGACTTGAAGCCATCGGTCCGGACAACCCGGCCCCAGTGACTAAGACAGAATTGAGCGGCGCGCCTCATAAGCCATTCTTCATTCGTCCGCCCTGCGCGGTCCCAAATTATGGCTGCGTTATCCACGTCCAGCTCGCGCCCCAGACGGTTGACGCACAACAGACGCAGTCGTGGCATATCGTACAGGTTCGCCATAACGAGCATCCCCGCTACGTCAATAATATCTGAGCAGTACTCCGGGTGACCGGCGATGCTATCCGTGTACAAGTAATACAGGAATGCGCGGACCACGGAGTAAGGCTCGGGAATGTGCATCCGATTTGAGTGATATTCAGCCATCTGTGCGGAATACAAGCGTTTGAAATGTGGCCATCTCAGCTGCAAGATCAGCTTGTGCACGTGGATAGGAGGAGACGTGGCTGCATTAGATAGCAAGAAGGCCGATAACCTCTGACTAACAGTTGTATCGTCAATGATGCTCTCTGCGTTAGCAAATTCATCGGGATTAGCGGTAATCGTAAAGTCCGCGCTACTGCCTGACTGGGGTGATTGATCAAAGACAGCGGATAGGTCTGCTCCCAGACCGGACAGAGGTCCCATATCCATCCGACCAGAGATCATCGCTCTTCTGGGATCGGGAGACAGGGCCGACATCTCGTTGCCTAGCAGACCATACCTTTCCAAATCAATGCACAAAACTTCGGTCATATGATTTTCATCACTAACGCCAGCGTTGCCGTTGACGTCCACGCTGCATCCAAGCAGCCATGCCTTGGTGCCGCTAGCGTTTACGGTGCAGTAGTGCCATCGGTAGCCTGGACGGAAAATCTCCTGCCCATCAGCTAGTCTCTGCCACCGCAAAGAATCAAGCTCCAGCGACGACAGGTTACAATCGTAAGCGCGGGTAGTCTCGGATGGGGTGATCAAATCAAGCAAGACGCCAGATGCAAATGTCTGGAAATGAGTACCAGAGAAAAGGGCGGGCACATTAGAGCCAGATTTGAATTGGAGACAGGAGATAGAACCGGGGGCAATGGATTTTCGTCGGCTGGCATTGCGAACCTGTACACTTGCGGAATTTGCTGCATAGCTACCGGACCGGCCGGAGAGCTGCTGTGATGAACTACTATACATTGAGTCTGGACCGTGAGTTATCCTGTCGAGTCTGGTGGGAGGAGGATCCATGGTACCTTGTGAAGCTGTCATTCCAAGGGCTGGAATGGCCTGGAGATCTAACCACCAGATATCCGTGGTCCGTTCCATATCCGGATCAAGTCCTCCAAACATCCAAAGGCGACCGCCCCATATCCAGGCAAGGTGATCGAAGCGAGGGGTAAATTTCCATGACCGCGACCAGGTCCAGGTTTTGAGATCCAGGTATAACATGTCATCAAGAATGACACTGCTTCCCGACGTTATCCCTCCTAGAACAAAGAGTTTATCCTCGTAGACAACGGCGGCATGGCGAGCTCTCCCTCGGGGTATTGGTCCACGGATTTCCGGCTGCGTCCAGGTGGATGTGGGAATGTCGAAAATCACGACGTCTGACAAGTACTCACGATGCTCATTCTCACCCCCGAACACGATCAATTTGTCGCCTTGGTAAAGGCTAGCCGTGTGGCCTGGGAAATTAAAACAAGTAGATTGTGTTAGTTAACACCTCATGAGCACATGGCAAGAGTGAAAAACGGTGTATTTGACGAACCCATGCGGACACCAGGAATGTCTCCATAATTATCCACCAGCTCCCAGCGAAGAGTATTCAGATCCAAGCGCAAAACATGGTTATACACTATCCCGATTCTTTCAGATTAGTGGGAAGAACACGTAGAGGGGAATTGTGGCCAGGGAGTGTATGGACCTTCGTCAGTATACTGGTCGAACCCGCCAAATGCGTAGATCTGATCATTGTTACAATACGTCACCGAGGCATTGACTAGGCATGCGGGGACATTGCCCTGGGCCTTGCGGATGCTTGGGCGGGAGTCTGCACTACCACGACGACGACTATTGGGGCTGGCAGGCATGATGAAGGCGTCCTGGGAAGGGATCGAGGACTCTTCAGCAACAGAGGGAACAGAGATAGTTGCCATCGTTAGGTAGGATACGAAGCAGCGGACGATCGCGAGTAGAAAAGTGGGTCGGGTGGAATTGTGACAGCCCCGTAGCGGAAACTGGAGGGGTAGAAGTAGCAGAGTGGTGATATTTGGATTAGTACTCACTGCTCAAATGAAGTCGAGCAGACGACGTTGAAGCAGTAGTCGTTGAAGCAGCAGTAGCAGTAGTGGTGGTGGTGGTGGGTTGCCATACCATCACACCCGAACAGGGAAATAGAAAGGAGGAAAGAAGCTATTAACACTGAGTCATGGACAAAAGAAAGAAAAAGAGGGTAAATATAGGGTATATTGTGGTAATCTACTTGTGTAATTTGGTTTCCTTTTTCCCCTCTTCAAGATGTAAGTAAATACATCTTCCAGAGTCAACCTTGAAGAAGTGGCGCAAAGAGCGAGAATCGGGAAAAAAAGGCAGCCTAAAAGGGGAAAGTCGCCAAGCCCTGATCGCCGTCCGAAAAGGGAAGAGCCTCATGTCATGTGCAACGCTAGGCCAGAACGGGAGTAGCGCCGGCAGCGTACCTCCAGTAACGGTTGCCATGGGAGAAGCTCAGGAAATACTATAGTAGACGTCAAGGCTGTATTTATTCCCCTGGATCGCTGGCATTTCTTCTCTTCTTCTTTCTTCTCGCATTGCCTCGTCTTTCTCCCTACTATCTGCTATTCTCTGCATTGCATATTGCCTTCAGTTGGCTTTCTCTACATTGCATATTGTCGCATCTTAGCTTGCTCTTGTCCTTGATTCTCAAGCCGATGGTCGGACAGGCAGCTTAAAAGTCTCAATTCTTTCTCATTTCTTTATTAAACGAAAAGAAAAAAACTCCCTTGTAGCTCTATTACCTGCATCAGCCATGGCTACTCCTCTGTTATCTACTCCGGTGAAGACCCATCATGGGATCTTCTCGACGAAAATGGCGGGCGGCCGAATGCCCCTTACACCATCACCCCGCGGAAGGAGAGATAGTTTGGCGTCCAACAACTCTTCTCCATTCACACCTCCCCGACAGGACTCTGAAGCTATTAAGGAGCAGGGTCGTTCTGTATACGGAGGAAATCTCTCTTCATACTTCGCCAAGTCGGTTTCTCGGACATCACGAGCCTACCGCGAGTCCCCCAAGTCCAACATCGCCCGAATCCGCAAATCTCCCAAGCATCTCGAGCTGGGCGTCTCGGAATGGGCCCTGACCGGTACAGGGCCCTCGTCGACTCAGTCTCCTCCCAAGGAGCGTCTGCGAAAGGAGATCCCGAGCCGTACCCGCGCCGGTAAGACAACGGTCCGCATTGCGCACAATGCTGGAGATAGGTTTATCCCGAACCGCAGTGCAAGTGAGGGTCTAGCAACCGCTGGTGCTGCAAAACCAGAAGAAAGTCAAAGGCCCAAGACAAGTGGTGGCAATGAAGGGTCTACCGTCCTGGCTACGGCTGCTAGTGCGTTCGATATTGGTGGTCGTGGAACAGATGAGGATCTTACAGCTGCACTGGAGAACCTCGGCCTAGACGATGACGACAGTTCAACTTCTTATGCTAAACCAGCGCCAGACGCTGTGGCATACGAGTCGTCGCTGGCCAGTGCCTGCGGAGTGAATCTCAACACCCGTATTTTGGCTTTCAAGCCTCCTCCACCAGAGTCATCCAAACCCATCGATTTGCGTGCTCAGTACAACCGTCCTCTCAAAACCGCTAAGTCTCAGTCAGCTCAGTTCCGTAGGAGAGTCCAGACTGCCCCAGAGCGGGTCTTGGACGCTCCTGGCCTGCTGGATGACTACTATCTTAACCTACTAGACTGGAGCTCAGGGAATCAGGTTGCAATCGGTTTGGAGCGTAATGTATACGTGTGGTCCGCTGAATCCGGGTCAGTCAGTTGCCTTCTCGAGACTTCTCCCGACACCTACGTGAGCAGTGTCAAATGGAGCGGCGACGGCGCCTATGTTGGCGTTGGGTTGGGCACCGGTGAGGTTCAGATCTGGGATGTCGAAGAGGGGACCAAGCTGCGTAGCATGTTTGGACATGAGTCGCGTGTTGGTGTAATGGGCTGGTCTAAACATACCTTGTCGACTGGTGCCCGCAGTGGTTTGGTGTTTAACCATGACGTCCGCATTGCACAACACAAGGTCGCTGAGCTGGTTTCTCACACTTCTGAAGTTTGTGGTTTGGAGTGGAGACCTGACGGTGCTCAACTTGCTACTGGTGGTAACGATAACTTGGTCAACATCTGGGACGCCCGATCCCTGAGTGCCCCTAAATTCACCAAGACCAATCACCGCGCTGCTGTCAAGGCTCTGAGCTGGTGCCCCTGGCAACTCAATCTCCTAGCCACTGGTGGTGGCTCATATGATCGCCACATTCACTTCTGGAACACCACGACCGGTGCTCGCACAAACAGTATCGATACCGGTTCTCAAGTCACCAGCTTAAGGTGGAGCAACCACTACCGAGAGATTGTCAGCTCTAGTGGGTTCCCTGACAACTCTCTGAGCATCTGGAGCTACCCTACTTTGGTCCGCAATGTCGAGATTCCAGCACACGAAACCCGTGTCCTCCACAGCTGCCTGAGCCCTGATGGCCAGATCCTGGCGACTGCTGCTGCGGACGAGAGCTTGAAATTCTGGAAGATCTTCGAACGCAAGCCTGGCACTAGTGCCTCTGCCTCTCGGGAAGGTGGAGTTGGAAGCAAAGCTCAACTGACAAAGTCGATGACGATTCGGTAGATTGTTTTCTTGCATTGGTGGTAATTTATTGCTTCTTGAACCTCTTCTGTTACTAGTCAAGTGCCGGACTCTGACTATTTTTCACCACTTTTTCTCTGCTTTTCTTGGGTGCGGAGTTTTCGGACGTGTTGGCGTTGTATTTAAGGTTGCCGTATATTATGTTTGACATTATTGTATAGAATCGCAGCTATTACTCATCGGTTTAATTCACCTAATCATCAATTGGTCTCTTTCTGTTCTAAAGTAGAGCAATTCATTGGCCCTTACTTTTGGGAAGCTTTGTTACCAAATGTCTCTCCTAGACAGAGAATGAAAGTATACAGTATACACAGTAAAACTACACCGTCTCACTCACTCCTACTCCTCCGACCACATCTCATAGTCTGGGAAATAGGTATCATGAATCCTCTTCGCATACTCCCGCACAGCAGGCAACTGCACAACCAACTTCCTCGACTCAGGTGCGCTATAACCCCCGAAAGACCCATTAGCAAAGACTCCTCTTCCCTCCCCACCTCAAATCGCACTCAGAAAGAGAGGAGAAAACAAGAAAAAGGGGGCAAAAAAAGGGAAAGTCAAAACTTACGCAGTACAAACAAAAACCGAAACAATAAACCCAAACACCGTCGCATCCGCCTCAGTCGGTTCATCACCCCCAAGAACCCAGAACGGTCGGGTATCGTCCGCACTCGCACTCGCATTGGCTTTGGATTTTTCTTTCGCTTCAGCCAGCAGTCCGTTGAGCGTCTCCCAGATCTCCTGCCGGAAGACCTGGACCTCGTCTGCGGAAAAACGACCTGTTCCTTGGCCGTGTAGGGTTTGCACGGCGCCGCGGTGAGCTAGGAGACCGACGATGATTCGCATGGGGTACGGGATTGCGCTCAGGACGTGGTCGCGCATGGTGTAGAAGTTTTCTAGCCATCTTTCGCGCATCTATCTCTCTTATTAGTTTTTTTTTCCTTCTTCTTCTTTCATTCTAAGTAGGGGATTGGAGAGAGAGGATATACATTATAAAAGTAAACCTTATCCTCCAGGAGAGCGCGTAGAGCCAAATCATGCGCCCGATCTGTGGGAGACAGCTTTTCTTGTAGGTCTGGGAGGACGTTCCTCTCAACCAGGTGCTTGATGATGAGTGTGGAGTCGCCGATACTACTACCAGAAGAAGAGGCTTCGTTGTTTATCTCAACATAGGGGATTTTCCCTTTTGGACCGGTTCTGGGAGAGCCTACGGCAGACTTGTAAGGGACGTTGGCGAAGCGTAGGCGTGCCTCGAGCTTGATCACAAAGGGAGACCAGACGTAGCGGCCTGTATCGAGCCATCCACGATAGAGGGTGAGGTTTTCGGATGAGGGGTTGGACATTGCGTTAGGAGTTAGGTAATTGGTAGACAGAGACAGTTGCTCAGCAATTGAATTGAATCAAGTGAGTTGAAGAGAAGATGTTCCAAGGTGATGGTAAGCTATAAGTAATTCCTGCTGGAGTGGATGGCAGCTACAGCGACAGGTTGCAACCTCTTTGGCCCCCAAAACTTTGTCATGGTGAAGGATCAAATCAGAGTCAGTAATTCCTCTGTGCCGCGTCAGACATGGGCCAAATAATAGGCTATACAGAGCCTCACAGATGTACAAGCACGACAGACAGAATCCTATTATCAGAAATTTTGAAAAGGAGAAATACACGCAATATTCACTGCGCAACAGAACCTGGTATCGATATTGATGCTGGGCAGGAGGTCAACTATACGGAGAGGCGCTAAGGGCCGCTGAGTCAGCACATAAGAGGAAGCCGGATTTCGCCCGCAGACAACGACTTTCACCTCAACCAACATCCCTCTTGTTCGCCCTTCCGTCTGCCCATCGCATCTTTCCTGCTCCGGCTCTCCACGTCCCCGCGTATACTGTCTGATAAAATACAAGCCGATTTGCTGCGGGCAGAGTATCTACGAAAAAAAAAAGAAGAGGAAGAAGGAAGAAATAAAAGCAAAGAACTGGTGTTTGGGCCTTGGAGGTATTAGATAGGGATCCTTGGGAGAGTTCGACGACCGCCGCATTATTTCTTTTCTTTTTAAGCTCGTGATCACCGAACCCGCTGCGACGGCGAGGCTGCTCTGGCGAGTCTGCTACGAGTTCTTGTCTCAGCAACACCATGTCGAACCAGCTGGTGGTGAGTGCCATCTTGACAAAGCCCTGTATTGCCTCGGGCCGAACATATCGTTTGCCTGCTTTTATCGGTGTTTCCTTTATCTTTCCTTCATTGTGGTGAGGATATGGGCTGAATCCAGGTGATCTCAATAGGGCACGGTGTTCGATCGTGTCATCCAGGAGGTGTGTGACGCATCCCAGGTGGATTTCGAAGAGAGTGGTGTGGACCAACAGACCTTGCTAGATCTGCAAAAGGTGAGTAGACGAATTCATTTCATTTTCTGATTTTTTTCTTCGGTTATCATTTTCGACGTCTTTTCTTTTTGATGCGCGAGATGGAAGTTGAAGAAGAAGGGCTTCCTTTGATGAACCTGATTCTGGGCCAAAGCGCGGGGGAGCCCAAGACGTGCGGGAGGCGGCGTTTCCTGCTGGGGAACCGCCTGCTTTTGAGTGTCTTTTTATACCCGCCTTAGGCCGCCAAGCCACCTCATTCTTCCTCGCATCTCTGTTTCCCCTCCATTTCTTGCTCTGTTCCTCAGCATCATTGCTGTTATTTTCATCTGCAATTAGACGGTTTTTTGCTTCCAGTATTATTTGTGCACCTTTACATTCGCTGCTTTTCCCCCACCTCTCTTTTTCTACTCATCCCTCCTTTCTGCATACACCTAGTCTCTAACCACCGTCCGTCTCCACTATAGAGTTGGCAGAAGAAGCTGTCGTCCCTCGGAGTCGCTCACTTCCCGTGGGATCCTGCTCCTCCACAGCCCGGCCCAGCACAGACTCAGAACCAAATTCTTCCACCTACCGCAACTGTGCCATCGAATGCCCCCCGTCCACCGCAGCCCTCACCACATCATGTCCCGCCCCAACAGTCACTACCGCAATCTGTCCCGGTCAGTGCACCCATGCTGCAAACTCCCGCTCCCATGGGGCCCGGCAACAGTAACGGCATGGGACACACTCCCCAAATAAAGACCGAGCCCGGTGTCAATGGCCGTTCCGGACTGCCTCCTATGACCAATATGATGCCAACCCCACCGAATCCTCAGTCTGCGCGAGAACGAGCCGCCAACCTAGTCCACCAACGATACGGTGCCGCAGCCGCCAATTCGGTCAGCCAGATGCAGGCGCAGTCACAGGCACCTTTGGGAATGCCACGCCCCCCTAACATTCCGCAAATTCCCAACGGCCAAAGCCATCATATCAAGCAAGAGCCGGGATACCCACCTATTGCGCACCCGTCCGTGAGCAACTCCCAGACTGATGGAGCTGGTGATTCTGCTCTATCAGACTGGAAGGCCGAGGTTGCGCGAAGGCGAGAAGCTGCCGAACGTCAGGGAGGAGAAGGGGATCGAGCACTTCGGGAGCATCTGAGACAGCGTATGCTGCAATTCGAGGGAGGAGGCCTGATGCTACCATTAGACGAGCGCAAAGTCTTGATGTCTGATCAAGTCACTGCCTCATCAAAAATGCCGTCGGCCCAATTTGACGGCCCAGGCGATGATTCCAAGGAAGAAGATGACGAAGATGCTATCAATTCCGACCTTGATGATCCTGATGATCTGGTCGCCGAAGACCACGACGCTGACGACGCTGTCGGACAGGTGATGCTCTGTACATACGACAAAGTACAGCGGGTCAAGAATAAGTGGAAGTGCACCTTGAAGGACGGTATTTTGACCACTGGCGGCAAAGAGTATGTTATTTTTATGTATTTTTTTTTCTGATATCAACAGCAACTAACCCATAGTCTAGATATGTCTTTCATAAAGGCCAAGGCGAGTTTGAATGGTAAAACAGCAATGTCGATGCCTTCGGGCCTGTCAATCTGGACGATTCGCTCTACCCTCTTATCCGACACCCTCCTCTTACCATTTTTTTCCCTTTTCTAACATGGTCGTGTTAAACCCTCGGATCTGCCCATTTTTCCTATTCTCATAAACCAAGAAACAGCATATCATCCGCACAATTTTCCTCTGGATGACTGATGCAAACGAACATTATTTCGACTAATGATTTTTGATTTTGATCCATAAAGTATGAACCCAGAGTGCTATGACACAGATCTCTGCCCTATTTGGCACGTCTCTTTTTCCCTTCCCTTCTTTTTTCTAGGTATCTTTCTTTTTTTTTTCCTTCACGGTTGGTGGATGGCGCGGCGCTTATGCAGGCGGTCGGTGACCTTTTTTGTATTTTGTACTAGATAACCAAACAATTTACAGGAATGAATCAATTGATGTCTTTTGCGCTTTTAATTCCTGATTTCTTGTAAACAAGGGCTAGTATATGACTAGTTACCTGCCTAGTTGATTAAGGTCATTAACCTTGAAAGGAAGTACGAAAAGGATGATGTTTTCTTGAAGGAGCCTGTCTCTCTTAATAGTTGTTATTGATTATGAATAATACTTCAGTTTGATTCTTCTATCTGGGATAGGTAGGCCATTCAAGAAGAGGGAAAACAAAAGGGATAAGGCAGCCCACATTAAAATTTCAGAACTTTTCTTTTCTTTGCATCACTTAGCCAAACGTAAAAAGAAAAAACAAGACAAGGAAGGAGAAAGAGTTGGGAATCAGGAAAGCCATACGAAATTCTATCAACAAAAGTCCAGCGCGAATTCAACTCAAACAGAAGAAGAAACCTTGGTCCCAAGTTCTCCACAACACCACCGAAACAAAGGGGGAAAAAAGTCATTCGCAGAAGAGACGCAACGTAGAAACCAAACCCGCAAGCCAGAAGCCGGTCTGAAACATCTATTTACAGAGCTGACGTCAGAGTACCGCCTTTATTAGTTCTTCCTGTTCTTTCTTTCAATCGCTTGTGTGAAATGCCCGAGATCTTGCTGTCCACTGTGCTAGAGGTAGGGGGACTGACCACGAAGGATACAGTGCACCTAAAGAGACACTCCAGCTGACCCAATCCAGCTCTGTTCCTTCTTGTGATTCGAGCTGACACGGGCTGTGGGCCGTAGGCCGTAGTCTTGTTCCCCGAGTCTGTTGAAAAAACAGCGAAACAAGGCTAACAAGGCTGATGGCGCATATTAAACGATGATAGTAGTTTCAATGAGGAAAGTAGAATGAGCGCTTCTTCGGGATGAAGAGCACCAATCAAACCGAGTCGAGGAGAGCGAGAGGGCAAAAGCGAAGAGAAAACGAAAAAGATATGACAAGGAAAGAAATTAAAAGGCGCAAATTAAGAACCAAACAAGGTATCACAGGTAACCTGAACATGCTCATTCAGTTTTCCAAAGAATCCTTCAAGGGTATCACTGGTCCCAAAAAAAGACGGTCTTCTGGAAACCTACTTTCGACATGGCGTTCTTACCAAATTTAACTCCACGCCACCAAACCGGTCATTAAATCGTATGTCGCGCGACGAGGCCGCAAAAAATCCATCGACTCGAGTCGAGGTGGGCATGAAGAAGAATAATAATAGGCGTTATTTTCGTTATGAACAGTGGAATTTATAAAAGCCCTTCCTCACCAATGCCAGGTAGGCCTGCTCCGGCAACATTGATGTTCTGTCCTTGCATCACTCCTCCGCCAAAGGCCAAATTACGGCCAGCACCAAGCTGGAAATCAGGATTGCATGGAGGAGAGTGCGACTTGTGGTATTTGAGGCCGTTCAGATTCTTGTAGCGTTTACCGCAAACCTCGCAGCGATACGGCTTTTCCTTTTCCATGCCAAGAGTTCCGGGGTAAGGTGCGGAAGTTTCCGGATTGACAATCGAAAATGTACCATCTGCGTTGTCGTGTAGTTGTTGGTTGTTGTGCCCATGCTGGAAACGTACAGTTAGCAAGAGAAAACAGAAAACGAAAGATGTCAAGAAATCTTGAGTCCACTCACAGCTTTGTGATATTTCAGACCATTCTGGTTCTTGTATGCCTTTTCACAACCAATGACTGGGCAACGGAAAGGTTTAGGCTCTTCATTTGGAAGCAGCGCAGTAGTATCGGGGACACCAGCTAGAAGCTGTTGTTCACGAATCCGTCTCGCAATTTCGCTGTTAGGGCCGTATTGCGCGCCACTGAGCTTGAAGTGGGCATTGGAGGTGCTGGCTCCGCCAGTGGGGCTAAACAGTCGCTTTGCAGGCTCGTCAATACACAGATCCACCATATCATTATTTCCAGTGAATCTTGAAAATTGGGACTGGCCTTGCAGCATTGCATTCTGCATAGAGAGATCCCCGAAGGGACCAACCATGCTATCATCCAATTCTGCAGGAGTTCCTGGTGTAGAGGAATCAGGAGTGCCCCGGAACTGTGAGTTCTGGAGAGGGTTTGCCATTAGAGTCGGGGTATTAACGGATGAAACAGTAGGATTGTTCTGCAAGGAAAGTGGAAGAGCCGAGGCCACAGGCGTTCCAGGTTGCGATCCTTTGAAGCCCTGGTGACCGGGAAGCATCGATAAATTCAAATTCGGGACGCCACGATTAGGGGTGCCATATCCTCCCTGGCTTGTATCCCGTGACTGAGGCGAAAATAGCTGTGAAGATGTTGCATCCCCATCATCCATGGGTTCATCCAATTCCATGTCATCCATAGCATCCATATCTGAATGTTGTTGAGAAGGATGCGTCTGGTTCAACTTTCGTTGCATATCAATAGCTTGGTTCGGTTGTAAGCCTCGAGCCTGGTTATTATTTTGCTGGCCCTGCTGTTGTGCAATCGCCGCTGCAGCCAGGGCAGCACGGTTATCCCCTTGACTAGGACGGTGCCCCGATTTTGTGGCGTGTGCTTCTTCATAATGCTGTAAGAGATCGTGCAGAGTAGGGAGAGTTACACCGCAGCAAGAGAAATCTCGCATAAAATTCGCTTCTAGCTTTGGTAGATATGACGATGAATGAAAGGAAGGCGACTGGAAAGTAAACGGAGATGTGCCAGTCATGATGATACTAAATTGCCTCCAGTCAGCCTTCGACCAGACGTGGGCCCGCCGGCTGTACAAAGTATCTAAGACCATGGAATAAATGAAGCAGAGGTACTCACTCATCACGGATCCAACTACCAACAGACACACCACCCCAGCTCATTCCACCCACCAGACTTCCAGCTAAAGATTCCCGCCGCTGCTTATCTCGGTTGGAACCTGATACGGAGATGGGTTTGGTTCCATTTCCCCATTGTGCGGTGGCTGCACCGATAGAATCTTTGCGAGGCGGGGGAGCCTTAAACATACTAATTGCGGCCCCGTTGGCATGAGAGAGACTACTTGTGCGCTCTGTATTTCCTGCTCTCTGTAAAGCCGATGTCAAGTTCGATGCCTGCTGCCCTGGAGGGGAGACAGAGGTCTGTCGAGTGGCAATATCGATCGGAGACGCACCCGCCATGTTGTGAGATTTGAGGGTAGAGGGGACGCGTAGAAAAAGAAGGGATCCAAGGAGAGAGTGAGAAGGTGAGTTGGATGTCTGTTGTTAAAATTAAGAAGAAAAAAAAGAAAGTGTTGAATTCCAAGTGTCAAAGCACGGTGAATGAGCGTCGCTGGTGTCGGGGTGAATTTCGAAGACTCAGCGAATCCGAGATCTTTTTTTTACCTTCTCCAGACCCGCGCGACGGTAACGCAGACTCGGAGGGGGACTGGTGGTGAGGAGACGAGGTGTAAGAGAAGAAGCTATTGAGGCGACAGATGGGTAGGGGGGAGGGTTGCGAAGGCGACAGTCAGATGAAGCATAAAGGAGCGACAGGTACTCGATGGCAGTAGGAATAATAGCAGTAGTAGGAGTAGGAAACACCGTTCGCCCGCGGATAATGTCCCGCCTTCACTGAGACGGATTCGGATGGGGGCGGTATGTAACGAAATCGTCGTACTGCCGAGTGTAGTTGGGAGGCGAGATGGAGGGAATCGATCGAGTGAGAGACAAGACTCAATAGACGGATACTGGAGGGGATGGATGAACTTGTATCTCGCAAACTTCCGTGCCAGAAGTAGTAGTAGGAGGAGGAGGTAATAGTTGTAGTAGTTGTAGTACAGAATATGCACAGGAAGTAGGCAACTGACTGGAATTCTTATGGGTTGACGAGGAACGACTCGTGGACGAGGTTGGAGCAGTAATAATACCTAGCGCTACTGGTATACTACGGTATACTACGGTATACTGCTGGTACTGCTAGTAGTATTTTAGTTACTAGTAACGTCTACGTACTGTCACGGGTTGAAGAGTCTCAGGTAATAATTAGTAACTTTCAGTAGCCAAATACGTAGGTAATACACGGGAACGGCCATCCACTGGAAACTCTATGAAGTATATTAGTTAACTCCTATCTATGGAGGTGTAGTTAGTTACCTCTTTCCTTCAATTTAGTACGATAGCTTTATCTACAAAGAAGACAAGTGGGAGAAGAGCGGGATGTGGTGAGGGCCAACTAAGATGATTACGTAGAGGAGGCGGGGAGATCCATGGGATTCTGGGAACTGGATGATGTAGTTTACTGAGTTACTCGACGAGCGAGGAGGATTCAGAGAGTGGGGCCATTATTGGTCACGGAGGCTTGGCAACCGCTTGCAGACCAGTCCCTGCGAACTTCTTCTACTACTAGTGCTACTGCTAAGTCCTGCTACTACTAGCATGTAGAATACTAAGTAGTAGTAAGTGGTCGAGTAGTTGTACATAGTAGGTAGTACATCTGTCTTCCAGAAGCCCTTCTCGAGCGTGGTGGGAGTGCCCGCCAATCGTCAGTTTAATAAAATATTACCGTACGGTTCCCGTCCTTTGTGTATTATTACGTAACAAATACACATATTTTCAACATTGGTTACCACTTTTGCCCTCCCGCTATCCTCCAGAGCCTGACGAACTTTTGGTGTTTTTCTTTGTTTTGACTCTTTCTCTTTCATACTGCTAGATATATAACTAGTGGATATTCTTCCTAGGCTAACCGCGATATAGTAGTTACCTTCTTCCCAGGACCCTTGTAAGTAAGACCCAAGAGTTGACTGAATTAGTAGTGATACTCCGGCTTATCAAACATGGCAGCGTCTAACTAGCCATTATTGGAGGGGTAAATGTCATAATAGTGTTGATGGATGTTCTCCAAATTCTTGGCTCACATGCAACTCCTCGTTTCCTCCCGTATAGTCTATGCTTACTCCCAGTTAGCTGCATTGTATATACTACAGAGTCCCAGACTCCCAACCTCCCTGGAGGAGCTTAGCCGATACAGTCAAGATACCACAAACTGACACAGGTCGGCATAAAAATTGGTCCATTCTCTTGCTGTCGATGTTCATAATTAGTTGGAGAGTAGCCTTGTGGTATCTACTCATCAATAAGCAGATCTTCGTTCCCAGTAATTATTTAAGGTTCGATCTACTGGGTTCTTCTTGACTTACTCTCAGCTGCATCTAGTAATAACTTGATAAGCGCGTTATCGCGGGGAGCTCGTCTCAGTAATACTGACCCTACTACTATCTCTATGACTTCATGACATAACCCTGATAATTATAGAGTATGTCGTTTCGTCATTAAAGCATTCGATCACAGTCAAACAACATAGATAGTAGTACTATCTACAAACAAGTACTATTCTGCCCTGTCGTAACAATCGGCTAAATACCATATTAGTACTTCGTATAAACCCACGATAATACATGTCTACGTAGTTACAGAGGATGGAGAACGGTTATTCCTCTCATCCGAGTTCTAACGATTATAATCAGGCGATCGAGCGATCGAAGGAGATAAAACGCGAATAGGTACTTCCAAGGTTAGTTAGGTAGTCGCTACTACGAAAACATCGTCGCCGTTACTAAGACTGTTTTGGAGAACCTATCTACCTATCTCGGGACTTTTTACCTTTCGGGTCTCATCCGCGGAATCACTCAATATCACCTCAGAATCTTGAATATTGACCAAAAAAAGTCCTGACTTTAGGGGTAGGTTCAAGGCTAAGTCTCAGAAGCATGTTGCTGCTCTAGAACACCTATTATAGTATTAAGGTTTCTTTAATTTCCTCGCAAATAAGTACCTCCATCGGGGCAAGTTTGTTGGCAGTATCTAGTAGTACCGGTACTTCTGGTGACAGGGTAATAAGGCTTAGGTAGAACTTATATATGATTAATTACTTGACCTTGAAGATACTATACAAGATTGTATCTGATAGGTATTTTCCATATCTAGATTTGAACAATCACTGTTATCTGTATGGTGTATTCCTGCCAGGATACAGGTAGTGTGTCTTGGCTCGACGCTAGAACTATGGTAGAATCATAGAATGATCCCTTAGTTCTTTTACTGCTCGACTACTGGCAATACTACTAGTCCTTAGTTACCTTACGGAGATCGAACCATTATTCCTGCAAGACTCACATCGAGGGCAAAACGAGAAAAGCAGTGGTATGATTCTTGTTTTCAAGCCCTCTGTAAGTGAGACATCGAGGTGTGGAGACAGTATTTATCGGAAGTCTAACAGGAGGCAAGCATAGCCACCCTCATAATAGCTTTTTTATTGGGGTTGTTGATCACAACAGTTGTTGTTTCGAGACTGAGTCAACTGGAATCCCGAAACTTTGGGCACTACTGCTAGTAATTCTTTGTGTATTTTACCAACCCAAATGACCCCTCTATACTAGACAGTTGTAGAGAAGATGTTCATACTCCTGAGAAAATCACTGCTTCCTAAAGATGTATATAAAGATTGGACGTCCTCTGATCTCGATTTCATGCTGAAAGAACAATAACTACTGTTATTGCTAACGATCGTAATGCTCATTCGTGGCACTTATATATCGATAACCTCTTCCCGCCACTATGGAGAATGCAAACACTGCAAACTACTCCTCAGTGGATCCCGGAGAAACTAAAAATTTGTCCGCATTTTCGGAGATGTTGAAGCGTTGAACGATGCCTTGAGGCGTGAGGTTTCATTTGGTACACCAATAAGCCCTTGGAGGACAATTCGGTAATATCATACAGCTCTAGCTGTACTTCGCTCTCTCGTTGCCCAAAAAAAGAGGTCTTCCAAAATGGACTCCGCAAGTGACCCCGCGAACACAGCGGCAGAAATTCACTCCAATTTATCCATGCAGGACTCTTCAAACGGAGCTGGTCATACTGAAGAACCGCCCTTAAAGAAGGCTAGACTAGAGGAAACGACCTCCACTAATGACCAGGTGCAGGAGGGCCCTGTTAGACAGAAGGGTGTAGCCCCGGTCAAAGCAGAGTATGGGACAAAAAAAACAGGAACCACTCTCAATTGCACTTAAACTGACTTTTGTCGCTAGGTATATAATCCAGAAGGTTGTCCAGAACCAGTCAGCCGACCTCGATGCAGACGACGCCGCCGAAGCGTCCGCCTACCAGGACCGTGAGGGTGAGAAAAAGGGGAAGAAACGGCCTACCGGTCAGAACACAAATCGATCATTTGGAAAGTCGCAAGATGCAAAGGGTTTATGCTCAACCAGGGTTTTCGCACCTGAATTCTCACCGCCAGAGTGCAAGTTTGCCGACAAATGCCGCTTCGAACACGATTTGAGAACCTATCTGAAGGAGCACAAACGGGAAGACCTTAGAACGCTAGGCGGTATATGTCCGATTTGGGATGCTCGAGGGAAATGCTCATTCGGCTGGAAGTGCCGCCTTGTTGGCTCACATATGTCTGAGCGCGAAACTGCGGACGGGAGAAAAGAGCTTGTGCTGGTTGAGGATGAGGAGCGCAAGAAGAAAGCACAACCACTTGTTCCTTACGCAACAGAGGATGGCATGGTGAATGTGGCTTCTGTGGAGGACAAATTGTCCTTGGCGAGGAAACGGAGAAAGACATTACGGGCAGATGCATACTGTGATTGGATAGAACAAACCTCGAAAGACCTGGAGAAGAACGTCCATGGACGCTTCCAGGATGACGACAACAACGAGAAACAGGATAACCGGGCAAGATATACCGAGCCTCCCTTCCTACCATCCGAAAAACGACGACTATACTTTGGCCCAGAGACCCCAGCTCTGGCCCCCCTGACGACACAAGGAAACACGCCTTTTCGGAGAGTTTGCATGGACCTTGGCGCACAATTCACTTACTCAGAGATGGCTGTAAGCATGCCATTGGTTCAAGGCTCAAGATCAGAGTGGGCTCTGATGCGGGCACATGAATCAGAGGTACTTCCACCAACTATATCTCCGCGCGATGGCATTGTAGAAGGCTATGACAACTCCAAGGACATGAAATTTGGTGCTCAGATCGCGGCGAACAAACCGAGGCAAGCCTTGAAGGCTACAGAGTTGCTAGCGGCTCTCACACCGAACCTCCGTGTAATTGATCTGAATTGTGGTTGTCCTATTGATTTGATCTTCAGGGATGGAGCCGGTTCTGCTCTCCTTGATTCTCCAGCCAAATTAGAGAAGATGGTTCGTGGAATGAATGCTGTCTCTGAGCAAATCCCTATTACCGTCAAAATTCGCATGGGAACAAGGGACAATAGTCCGACAGCCTTGAAACTGACCGAACGCCTGATTCTTGGAGGCTACGAGTCCAGCATGCTCGGCTGCGGGTCCTCCGGTGTGGCAGCTATCACGCTCCACGGACGAAGCCGACAACAGCGATACACAAGGGAGGCGGACTGGGAATATATTTCAGAAACTGCCGCGCTCATCAAGCGTCTGAACGAGAAGAAGGATGAAGTCACCGATACCATTCGCGAGCCTGATGAACGGACGCAGCCAAATGGTGGAAAGGTCTGGTTCCTTGGAAATGGGGATTGCTACTCACACGTGGATTACGACGACCATATCAACTATGCCGGAGTGGACACTGTTATGGTAGGCCGAGGTGCCTTGATCAAACCCTGGCTGTTCGAAGAAATCCAGGCTGGCCAGTATCTCGATAAGTCTGCAACCGAGAGACTATCATACCTCGAAAAATTTGCCAAGTACGGTCTGGAGACCTGGGGATCGGATGAGCACGGCGTGGGTACAACAAGGCGCTTCATGCTTGAGTGGCTGAGCTTCACATGTCGTTATGTGCCCATCGGTCTGCTCGAGTATCTCCCAGCAAAGCTCAATGACCGACCTCCAAACTGGCGCGGCAGAAACGATCTAGAAACGCTTATGGGCAGCCACAACTATAAAGACTGGATCAAAATTAGGTAAGTTTATGAGAGCTATGAATTAACCCGGAGACTACTGGACTCTAACGCAATCTACCTACAGTGAGATGTTCCTTGGCCCGGCCCATCCAGATTTTAAATTTGAGCCCAAGCATAAATCCAACGCTTATGAGGCCGAAGGCTGAAAGAGGAGGTTCTATATATATAGCGCAGGCAATATAGAATTCGTAAATAAGGCAAATAAGAGCATAGAAGTATATTCCATCGCAAGACTATCAATTGAAATTCAATTCCATACGAACACGTGCTCCAACTGGCGATACGTCACGTGACCGAAAACAGCTGCCAGCGTTTATGACGTCTTCTTCCCCCCAAACCGGTTGAAAAAGACCACCTCATCTCCTCATCCTCTTTTCTGAGCACCACTGGTTCTAAATCTGAGCGAATTCCTTTTTCTCACTCCATAGGAGCTGTTCGAATCATCTTTTTTTCACACTAAACCCTCCTAGAGTTTCCATCGCTGTCCCTTGCCTTACTGAGCTTTTGTTTACCTTTTTCCTGAACCCCTCCAACCATAGCTAGATTTCCTCTTCTGCTTTGAATTTACAACAAGCCATTTACACAGCAGTTGAGCTCTTCCTTTGGTCACAATGACACTCTACTATAGTTTGGTAAGTTTTCTTTGGTGGTTTACCGCTACTTCTCTTCTCAGCCGGAACTCAAGATTTGGCTGCAGCCTGGAGGATCTTGCCTTTGCACCTGCTGGTTTTTCAAGCTTTTTACGTCTCACAGCACTCCAGCATGAACTAACCAGGTTTCATTAGGTATTCTGCCTTCTCGTCTTCGAGATGGCAGTCTTCATGGGACTTATACTCCCTCTTCCCTTCACTGTCAAGCGCAAATTGTTTACCTTCATTTCGGAGAGCCCAATTATTGCTAAGTTGCAGTACGGGTTGAGAGTGAGTTCCACGACATTCTTGCCCAATATCTATCTGATCGACTAATTATGTGTTAGATTACGTTCATCTTCATCCTCATCCTCTTTATTGATAGTGTCAACCGGGTATACCGAGTACAGCTGGAGCTGGCTGCTTTCTCCAAGGATGGTGGTGCCATGGGGTACGTATTTTTTTGCTTTTTTCGGCGATCGGCAAAATCTTTCCGTTATTTGTCTAGTGCTTTTGGTGGTATAGACTAATTGATTGTGACTAGCAGAGCGGCTGCTCTTGGTGCTGATCGCATGGAGGTCCAGGCCCGGAAGTTCTACTCGCAGCGCAACATGTACCTTTGCGGATTCACTCTCTTCTTGTCCCTTATCCTCAACCGTACCTACACTATGATTCTCGAAGTTCTGCGCCTTGAGGACCGCGTCAAGCTTCTCGAAGGCGACAAGAAGGCTGGTGGCAAGGACTCCGCTCGCCTTGCGCAGGCCGGTGATATTGGAGAGATTGGACGCCTGAAGAAGGAGCTTGAGGCTAAGGACCGTGACATTGAGACTCTGAAGAAGCAGTGCGAGGGCCTCACTCGCGAGTACCATAACCTAGGTGACCAGGTTGCCGGTAAATCCGAAGATGGCTCCAAGAAGGATCTGTAAGGCTACGCAAGCCATTATTGACCACTCAAGGAGCCAGAATCGGATTCAGGAGAATGTTCGCCGAAATATCGGAGAATGCCTGTTGAGAACGAGTCTACGTGTTCAACGTACACCTGCAAATATTGACTGAAGCTGAAGCCGAAGTGGTACTGGGAGACCACCGTCAGCTGGCTGTCTTATTTCGGACACTTTGGTATTGGTGAATGGCTAGACGGGGTTATGTTGTTCTAGGACTGGAAATTGTTTCTATGTAACCTATTTCCATTCCCAAGGAAGGGAAAAGGTTGAGTTATGGGAGCTGTACGTATGCATTTAGGTATCATTTTAGTGTTTACAAATGGGACTTGTGTTTTGTCATAAGCATGGGTTTATTGAATGCTGTAGATCGAGGAGGAGCTCCATGCTCATATCATGGATGTTGAACTCTACTCTACTCAGTGACCAAGGTACTAACTATTGGATAGCTCCATATACGATGCCAACGTCATCAATCCACTTCCAACCCAAAGAAAGAAACAAGTACCTGCTCATTGTGTACTGTACGAGCAAGGAAGACGATGAAATACCCACATGCTCAAAACCTAGGGAACCGCTAGTAGGCACTGACCAAAGGTGCTGGGATGCCATTACTAAGAGCACACTTGGTATGAGACTATTTGATTATACTGACAGGGCTCTTAGTAACAGATGCTTTAGTGTAGGTACAGGTTCTAATTCCTTACCTATTAATTTAGTTGGAATTAGTATGGTTCGTGTAGAGATTTGTAATAGAGGATGGGAAGAAGAAGGAGAAGAAGAAGAAGTAGTAATAGTAGTATTAGCTCCAGTACAGGAATATTCCTGGCTACTCGTGTAAAATAAAGAGGAAGAAGTCGAGATATGACATGGGAACCAGCATGATGTATGTACATATAAATAATTTGACGCCGAGTAGTTACAATAGTAGCTCTTTTATAGGCTAATGTGGTTAGTATATGGAAAATTTATTTACAAATACGGCCCCCATATTTCTTTTCTCTCCTATCTTTCATTTTTCCATGGCAACCCAATCGCATAGGAAAAGATAAAAAGGTGATACAGCCTTTCAAACGACCATATGATTTGTTCATAAATATTTAGACAAGGAAAGTGTAAAAGCTAGGAAAGACAAGCTCTTCCTCAAAGATACGCCGCACTTGCGCGAGAACAAACCGCTCGACTTTGCCAACGTTCTTAAGGACTTGTTTACCGTCTTCCTTCCGACCAATTTCACTCTCCACCCTGATTTCCTGCAGCAAGCCGCCCTTCTGCTTTGGAGAGGCAGGGGGTTCCGTACCTGTCCGGTGATGGTCGTCCGGACCCCTCGATTCATGCTGGTCTGGTCCAACTAGTGCATGGGCGTCCTCAGGGGAGAGAAAACAGAAATGGACCCTTTTCCGAATATATGCTATCACCGCGACTCCGTCGAAAGTTATCCCCGTGACGTTCAATTTTAACGGTAGCCCCACGAAGCTGGGCATGGGGTAGTCGAGGAGGATCTCTGCTGTTAATGAGAGGCGTACGTCACCGGCGTATTTGACTTGGCAAAGGACCTGGAAATCCTCTGGCCTACGCTCCCGCATCCGTGGAGGCATCCGCGGAAGGTGATCGGCGTCATCTCGATCGTTGAGCTGCTCGTGCTTGTCGGGATGAGAGCCATGGTCGTTTCCGATGGTGGTATCGCCACTGTTTTTGTTAGAACCGGAGGGGTGTGTGCTTGCTGTTGATGGGCGAGATGTCGGATTACTGGAGTCGATTTCGACATCTGGACGGTGGTGAGCGCCCGTCGGCACAGAAGACCGACCTCGACTTCCTTGTCCCATTGGGGAATCTGTCCAGCCATTTGCGAATGGCGACCCCCCGGCAACTGCGGCAAGAGGAGTTTGAGTCCCTGAGAGGCCCCCAAGGGACATCAGATGGTAACCTAATGTTGATGTTCCACCGGGGATACCAGGGGTACCGGCGCGGGGGAGGAAATGTGGACTCAGGTGATCTCCTAGGGCGATTGGCGACCGTAATTGGGAGGGGTAGTAGTCTGCACCGAATGGGTCTCGAAGCGATTGACTTATTGGTATGTCATCGCGAAAAGATGGAGGTTCATTGAGTTCGGAATGGGCTCTGTGCCATGGACTGCCATGACCGGACGGCAGCCCTTCCGAGATGTCGGACGCCGCATCGTCATCATCCTCTTCGTAGAAGTCGGCGAACGGCTCACAAAAATCTTTGATCTCCAGTTCCGGGGGGATAGTCCCGAAATCAAAAGAATGGACCTGTACCGAGCGGATGAAACGTGGGAGAGGCACCTGCTGGAACTTGTCGTGGATGAAGGACCGGATACGCTCTGCCAGAGCCTCCCCATCCGGACCCGAGGTTGCAGTCCCCCAGTTGACTTCGATGGACATTACATGTGCAAGGCGACCGGAGACTTTACACCAGTCAGTATTATCCTCTCCGGGGGAGCTCCGAGCGCGGGAGTTGGTGATAGAATCATTCGAACGCCAGAATGCGGTTCCCGAATTGTTGCCGCAGGGAAAAGGCGGGTCACGTGGCGCCGCAGTTCCAAATCATGTGCCTGTCATGCATTGAACATCATCAAACCTCATCTTGCATCTCTCCAGTTTGCATCACCTCAACAACAGCATCAACAACAACCTTCAGGGCAATTGGTTACTATCCCAATTGCTCTTGAGCAAAAAGCTGGGTTCCTCGGGAGCCTATTCCAACACTCAACTCTGCATTGTGCTGCCTTCTCTCCTGCAACTTGGGTTCACACCGCTTTAGGTTTACTACCGACCCAGCACTCTGGATCAGTCTCTTCGCGGCCTCGTTTCCTCCCGCTCCCTTTTATTAATCACTATTCGTACGGGAAATGGCACAGCTTCCGTGCTGAGCATTACTCAAAACCCGTTCGGCATTGCCTTTAGTGGCTCACCACTAAATCGCACAGGGGTTGGCTGCCATGAGTCTGCTGTGCTACCACCGTTCTAGCCACGAGATGGCCTTCTTGCTCAAGAATCAATCCAACACAAGTGTTCAAGCAGTGGCTGTCATTGGTGTACTTGTTGCTAGCCAGCTGCGGAAGGGAAGAATGGGTGGATATTCGCTCTCCATCTCTCTCCTCCTTTTATAATTATTTGTTATTATTTTAACTTCCATCCCCCTTGACCCTAGCTTATATCTCACGGCGTGACTGGCTTTCCACGAAACTGACTTGGTTCATTGTGGTCTATCTTTGGGCACAAGCGTGCTGGAATCTCCGCACTGATTTCTTTCATGGCCTTCGATAAGCCTCTTGGCGTAGAGACTGAGTGCCGCATCTCGCGGTTTTCTTTGATGACCTCCCAAATCACCCGTGGTAGCCCCGATTTCCCTGGTTGACTTTGTCACTGGGTACACTGATATCCGCACAACTCAGCAAGTGGACCTGCATCATAGCCTAAACCGTCCCAGGCTCGAGTCAGAGTGGTGTTATTTGACGTCTTCAGAGAGAAACTGGGAAGTCTCATTATTTACGCGCCAACGTTTTTTCACTAACTCCTACCCCCCCTTCCTTCTCTACGCGTCTCCGTTGGCTCCGTGGCTCCGTTGCGCCTGGATCGCCACCGAATAACCCAGTACCCTCCTCGATTTCTGCATCTGATTTGACGACTCTCATCAGATGATGAGAGTCGTATGCGGTGCTAATGCACCTGGTGATGCACGTTGCTAATCATATTCGACAAGAGAAAAATTTTCATGCCTATGGCACAGTTCACCCACACACACATACGTTCTCTCTTGATTTTCTCCCTCGTCTCTCCCCAAGACACACGAGATAACGTAAATCGTTGCAAATGAGGCGGCCGGGGAGGGCTGTCATCCATTCCGCCCAAACCCGCCTAGCCGGTTTATTTTCAGGATGTTGTTGGCTCTGCTCTTTTTCTCTTACACTGCTTACACTTCTAAAGGATCTAACAAAGAATGTGGGATGTTGTGATGAGTCTGATAATAAAGGATTTGTCATTTGTGCCTCGATGGAATCTCCCTGGAACCGCTAATGACGTCCCAGTCCCTCACGTCCATCACATCCATCACATCCAGCCGGTTGTAAGTTTAGAAAGTCGGGGGCTCCGATCTGAAGAATAGCCGAGAATTTATTTCTCCAATTTCTTAGGTCTCTACCTGATCTCCTTGGAAGCAACTTGACCTCTTTTAATGTTAGATACTGTCTATCTAATGCTACGCTACAAGCACTGCGTGTACCTTTGGGATATTCAATACATTTCCTCTTAACTCTCAACATCTCAATCGAATTTTGACAGAACAAGAAGGAGTGTGGTATTCAGCTACCTAGGTAACCTGGTACAACAAAACAGCACAAGCAAAATCCAGAGGTAAAAAAATGAAGCATCAATCAAATGACAACCGAAAAAAAATCAAGCGAGAAGGTTATAGAACAGGATCAAGCAAATGATAAAAAAAAAGAGCACCGCCACAGGCTTAAATAAAGGGCATAAAAATAGCAAGACAGAGTGTTCAATTACGAGCAACAAAATCCATGGTAGCAAGATTATGCAGATGCTAGATATTGCGAACAGATGATTGATGATTGATGATCTCTCTCTCTTCCTCTTCTCCCACTCCCTCAAATCTTCTTAGAAACCATCTAAGCGGTCGAAGCTTAGAGGAGGCGAACTGCAGACTCGATCCATTCCATTGAAAACCGACAAGGCCATCCTATCAAAGGATAGATAGGACGGAGAAGGATTCCCTTCGTTCCCCCTAGATCACACCGTTCGCGGTTAGAAAGTGTGCCTTGTTATTTTCTTTGTCTTTGGCGTTTAGACTTGGTGATTTGTTCAAGGGCCAAGCTTCGAGAAGAGGGGGGGGAAAATCCAGGCACAAACTCACTCACACAAGCACACACATTCTCTCTCGCAATCTCTCTGTCTCTCTCATGCTTTCGACATCTAGCCCCCGTGCTGTGGACAGTTGTATCCTTCTCGTCGACGAACTTGCTGGCGTACCCCCGTGCAAGATGTACCTCTCTTTGCGCAGTACACAACGTCCCCTTCCGGGTGAGTGCAGCCGCAGTCGTACTTGTAGAAGTATTGACAACACATATCGACGATTCCGAATTGATGTGAATTGGGGATTGAGCAGAACAAGGGCAGGGAATAGAGAAATATTTCACTTTTTCGTCGTATAAGAAGCAGTGATAGTAGAAAGGAAACAGCGTAAGAAGCCGAATCTGAAGGGAAATGGCTAAGATATAGAACTGGTTTGGAGCTTGTGTTGATGATGATATGAACGGTGTGATGGGTGAAGAGGGCCTTAAATAATTCAGACTCCCGAGCCTGGTGAAATCTCAGAGGACAGAGCAATACTTTGCCGTTGACTGCGCCGCAACAACACTTTTGACAGAAACAACAACAAAAAAATAATAAAATATCAGTGGGTATGACAGCATGAAAGGTCGAGTCAGAGGAAATAATTTTTTAAAAAAATATATTCCAAAAAAATAATTGGGAAACCAAAGAGAGGAAGCAAAAGAAGAGTGAAAGCAACCTTGGAAGAAGAAGAAGGTTAGTCGACGAACAGTAACTACGGCTGCGTGTCCTTTCTTTCTTTTCCTTAATTTTTTTTTCTCTTATCCCTAGACCTTCTTAACTCCGGAAAGCATAGGGGTAAGGCGTTATGGGAGTTGGTGATTCAATGTTCATCACACTTTAATGGAATCATTTCGACGAATGATTCAAACCATAGATAGAAGCTTCCCTTGCTCCAGGAAACTACTGTATCCGTTTTTCCCAACATCTAGAGAGATTGGCGGTTATGCGGATCATCTGTGAAGGTTGAGGCCACCGGAGGTCTGCCTAAAAGAACCCTCCTTGCCCAGTAAAGTAAATGGACAGAAAAGGAATGATCTGGTCACCAGCATCATTAGACTGAATCCTTGACTTGAGCTTCATTAGACTTCCATGGATGCATCATGGGAGGTTTGACATCATGTTGAAGACACTGCATAGCTTAGTCTAAAGAGAATACCCAGTCACATATGCAGATGGACAGGGAAAAAAATTCAAAAAAGTAGAAAAGTAAAAGCCAACGTTCCCGATATCAAATCAAAGCTCGTGGTCAGCCAACAGTTTGAGCATCGTTCGAGGTCATGCCGCAGTCCGGTCATTGCTCTAAACCGAGCATCTGACGAGCCCCAGGCAGTAGACTGGTCCTTCTCATTAAAAGACTTGCATTTGCCATGATTGCTGCTTCATCAAGGGCACCTGGCATCCGGTTAGGGTATGTTGCAAGGGCAGGGATGTCATCAGGACTCCTGCGTGATACCGTCATATCGATATCAAACCCCCGGAACATCCGTCATTCCCTGATCTCCAGGTGGGTTGTTGCCGCGGATGGAGCTGCTTATTTCGAGGACTGCGGTATCAGTTGGTTCATGAGGCATTTGCTGCGCTCAGGGCCATTGCAATTCCTTGACTTTCTCTTGTCTCACACCCACATATCAAACTACTTGATTTTCGGCCCAGGCCAGGCACATCCGTGGTTCCCTAGGGAGATGTCCGGAAGCTAAAGAAACGAGTCTGCAAGAATCACATTGTCATCACAACAGTTCAGCATCGACTCTTGCAAACTGACCAATGTACGAAGAATTCAATTCTAGACGCAGTTGGTGATACCTGCAAGCCCTGAGTTGTGTCCCCACCTTACATCTTTCTTTTCTTTTCTTTTCCTTTCCTTTCCTTTATTTCCTGGCCAGTGCTGTGGTGCCTCTGGTGGAGGACTTCACACGTCACAGGGCAACAAGGACAAAGGAGAAAAGGTACAGAACTCGAACCATCTCGAATCAAGTAAAAGGAGACTGCTTTCACGGAGCCTTTCCTTGAATCCCAATTTGCGTTGCAACGTTGGTGTGATATTGGCACAGTTCGAAGAGTCGCTAACTTAGTGTATTAAAAATTCAAGCAATCTCCACCTATAGATTCTCCGCCTTCTTCGAAGTCAATGCAACCAGATGATGAAAGATCGATTGCCAGACTATTCGAATTAGGGTATCGGCACAGCACCTGAGGCGTTCTTTTGGACGTGGGGAGGCGATGGATATGATGGGTATACTCCAGCCTATGGCTCCTTACAGTGAGTGTCTGATGAGCCGCCGGGGATCCGCGCCACCGACGGAGTGACCGAGGCGATACGGCGCAGAGAGCTGAAGCGCTAAAACAGCGACAATTGACAGGTTCAAGCATGAGGCACAGTGTTCTCATAGCCGCTGTTGGCTCTGAGAGCCCCAGAAGATCAGGTAACCATAGGCGTCCATTGAATCTTGAAGCGAACCATCCGGACGTGCTCAAGAACGCCTTGCCAGAGTTTGTTTTGGGGCCGCAGGAGGCTCTGGGCACGTGACCCACCCGTTCGTTGCCTGCAGCCGCCTGTTAAGTAAGGCAGATCCGAATTTCCTCCTCTTCGAAGGGAGTCCGTCGTTTCTCTCACTGTCTCTTGGGGAGAATGGGGTTGACTTGTGCAAGAACTTGTGCAAGACACCACATACTGCCAAGGCAGATAGGAGATGTCTGCCTGCAATCCGTCGTTTCAAGATAAACGATGATGTCCCGAGCGTCCGTTGGAGCTGTGGTTCTCTCTCTCTCTCTGTGTCTATCGTGCTTGTGGTTTGAGTAAGAGAAGAAGAGATGGGAGTCTCAACCTCTCTAAGAGATGATTGAAACTGAACCTGGCCCCCAAGCTACTAACCTAACTCACTAATCAACTAACTAATAACTACTAGTTAACCAACACTACTTCTACCGACTTACATAATATATGTACACAACCATTTCTCCATGCAGGACTTCCAAGTTCCAACCAAGCGCTCGCATGATCTACCAACCTACAAAGGGGACACTAGCGTTTATGGCTGATCGCAGGGCTGCCAAGCGGACGACTAAACAATAGGTCGGGTCATGTGGCCTAGATGCGATTGAAAAGAATGCAGCGAAAGAAAGAAAGTCTGACAGACAGAGAGACAGTCAGTCAGTCATTCAGCCCAAATCGCCCACAGGGGTCGCACCATCCTCTATCCGGAAGACACTGCCTCCACACGTCCTTGTTTCTCCAGAATCCATCCAAATCAATAGTCAGGGCACGTTTCTTGGCTGGACTCCCTGGTTGCTGATCATCCGAGGCTGGATTTCGGGAGCGCATGGGCCTAGGCTTGCTTGTGCTTCAAGGTTGGTTTGGGAATAAAAAACACCCCATCGTGGTTCACGTACAATAATAATGATGACAATAATTACTCTTCCTAGGGACAATTAACGACTACTCCCCACCCCCACTACTGCCAGGTAGGACTACGGATAGGGGCGGCGGAAGTCAAGGTTCATGGCTTGCGTCGCCTCTGCGAAACAGCTTACTTTACTATCCTTGGCGGGGTATTTTATCCACGATGATGGAGACCGTCGGTGAATAACTAATAATCATAATAATAAATTAAAAAGATAATAAAAATAATAACGAGCCCCCCAGAACAATCGATTCGGTACGAATGATACTCGGTGAGGTCCTCATGGCCAAAGACATGTTCTGGTCTGCCAATAATGACGTTGTAGGCACCCTTCGTTCCTATCGACGCCGGTCTAGACATGTGAATTACGAAATCCTTCGATCGTGTTTGACTATTATTGATCCACCTTGGAGCGTGGAATTCCGAATGATGAAGGGAGGGGGAGGGATGGGCGGACGGATGGATGGATGGATGCTCGAGAGAAGCAGATGCCCGCCGCCGCTTACTTCTTTTGCAGATTTAGGACTGGAAACGCGCTTGATCGACAAGGTACCTTCATGACCTCTCCCCCTCCTCTTCTTGACCCTATCTGTTCTTGGCTGCTTTCTCACATCTATAAAGAGGGCGTCGAATCCGACCGGCTGAGATCGTTCTCATCCTGACCAACAACTCTCTGCTCACTCTTCTCTTCTCGCACCAAGCAAACCATCCTCAAAACCGCCTGTCTCCTTCCTGAGTCGCTCCAAGTCTCGTTCAACTCTTAGCTGTTTATCTCATCCACCCCTCTTCTTCCATTTATCCGTGAATAACCGATCAAAATGTACACCTACACTGCCACCCACAAGTTCCTCGTTCTGGCTCCTATCCAGTCCGGCCCCATTTCCACTGCCGGTAGACAGACTGAAACCGACAGTCAGTCCTCTTCTCCTCAAGTGCGCGAGCGCTCTGACAGCCAGTCGTCTTCTTCTTCTGCTTCGTCCTCCAGCAGCACTCGGCTGACAGGAGGATTCGCCCGTCTCCCTGCGGGGTTTCTCTACCTGGGCCATGACTAAACTCCGATGACGATGATGATGGTGCTAAGTCTCGGATCGCGCTGGACACGATATCCTCAGCTCCTCTCTGCCTAGCGAAACGGTCGAAACTCCTAGATGCAGGGCTTACTTTCGCGACCTGATGTTTCCTCTCCTTTTCTTTTTTTTTTTTTCTTGTTTTGTCTCATCATGTTTTAATTTTCCTTACTACGTCTCGTTAATACGGGGGTTTCCCTTCTATTTCTCTATATTAGTATCACACTTTTACCACGAGATGTCTATGATACCACCAGTCTCCCATCCATCCCAACAACAACCAGATGAAGGGGCAGAAACAGGAGAAGGAAGGGTGGTCATGAATGGCTGCCAAGAGCCAAGTTGATATTTGCCAAGCCTTGTGCAATCCATGATCTGATAATTGCAGCTTTTGTGTTCCACAGCCAAGCAATGATAGATTGGACGATGCGTCCGTTTCGCCCCTTGATTACAGTTCTGCTCTCATAGAACTCCCGTATGTATGGACTCTAGTCTATACCAGTAGTGTACCTTGTAGTCTACACTCTGTAGTTTTCTCTGAATGTAAGAAAGAATAATAACCCGTCAATAAATGTTACACGCCATGACACAGGCCAAAAGAATGCAATCTCAGATCTGTGTCACACAATCCCTCCAGACTCGTCACCTCAAGAGGGTTTAGGCATCTAGATTCTACATTCTAGAACCCCGGTGAGATTCCAGTATGACTCCTTTCCTACGGAGAACATGCTACCATAGTGGCGCTATGCAGCAGGAAATGCAGGAAGATTTCAGAATAATAATGATAATAATGGATAATAATTGGGTAGATGATCATCCTGTCTCATCCCACAGGAATGTTTCCGCATAGGGTGAGGAATGGAGGGGGTATCTATATCTACTATATTCTATCTCCTAGGTGGGCTAAAGTCCAAGCAAAAAATAAAGGAAAAAAAAAGACAGAGAGAGGGGAACTAAGGTTATCTTTCTGCATCGACCTCCCTTCCTCAGACACCGATAACCACTGGCAGCTCCGCAGAGGCCACAGCGACAAGTCTGACGAGTGGATGGAAAAAGCAAAAATAAATAAAAATACGCCAGTAGAAAAGGAAATTAGAACATTTCTCTACAGCTACTACCACTTTGCCTCGTAAACTTGGAGTCATACTCCATCGTATGATAATGATGATATACTAAACCTTGCTTAGCGGAATGCAAGATCTGGTAGCCTCTAAAGTAGGTAGGCTAAAAGTAAACACAGCCTTTCCAAGGTTCTGGAGTGCCTTAGGTTTGAGATTTACTTTTAGCGTCTGTTCCTCGCGGGTGGGGGAGTCATATGACCCGACCCATTTCTCCATCTTTTTTCTTTTTCCGCTCTGTATTTTGTATTTTGTTCTCTGTAATCTCTCTGTAATAATAAGAAGCATAATTACATAGGAACTACCAGGATTGAGCCAGCTATCTTTGTGCGGGGCTGTTCTATACATGGTAAATCTATTTAAAAACTAGTGTCTACTTTAATTAACCAGATACTACTGGTAATAGTTATAGATATACTCCACAAGATATAGAACCTTTATATAAAGAATTATGTGATGTACAATCATCCTAACAATATATTCAATAAAGCTCCTACTCTATTCAAGTTCTTGACACTTTATCCTGTCTTCTAGTAAAGTACAAGGAGATACCTGTATACAGACAGAGTAGTACCACTCGTAGTTACAAGAGTACGTACCTCAACAGCGACGATTTCTTGGCTCAATCTTGGCTTCGACACCCAGGCTTAAACCAGGTGTTCACAATTCACAGCCTATCCGGTCATACGGCCAAGCAAGACATGGGAGAAATGGCAAAAAAGAAAAAAAAAAAAAGAATTGAAATAGAAAAACAAAACTAAGGAGATGGGGAGGGGAAGAAGTGGACTCGAACATTCTCACCACTGCATCTCCCAACAACCCCCCATACTGTGTCCTGCTAATTATGATTGCTCCCAGACAATGTGAAACGCCTCATCCTGCTGATAACCGCAACTATGCAGGGAGCGTGTCCGACTCCCAGGTCCCTTGGCTCCAACAACAAAGTCAGATGGAGCATATCCAAGCCTCGCTGATCTGCCCTTGGCGCTTAATACGACTTCCCCTAGAAGGGTTCTTGGCTTATGCAGAGGGAATCTGTTATTTACTATTTCGATTATGATTCGAACCAGAAAAAGTAGCGGGTTCGGAGGATCTATTGCGTTGGATGGATGCATCTGATCTGCCACATATTCTGTGCATACTCCGAAAGTCGGTGGTTGGAGTACTCACTTCTCCCTATGAAGGGTTGTATATTTCTTTTCTTTTTCTTCTTTCATACCCCACCACACGAAGACTCGATCGATGGATTAAAACGCGGGTCAAAGACAAACATCCTCTGTACAGTATTTTGTTTGCCTCTGGTGCATAGCAAGGAATATCTCATGCTAGGTAGTAGCACAACAATGTCAATCCAAAAACCAAGGATTTTAATAGCGTCGTCGGTGTCTGTCTCTCTCGGAAATAGATGAATCTGTGGTACTCAAGCAAGGAGGTGAGATTAACTCTGATCATCGCAAATCCATCATCCCGCGCACAGTTCTCGAAGACTCACCCCGTTGAAATGTAACCTTCTAGCCGATTCCAGACCCATGCGCGGTCTTGTAGAAACCACAGTGTCTTGATGAATTCGTGAATAAACACAATAAATACAATAATCCAATGCGATATACGCAACCGCGAGGTCATCGGGTAAGATAGCAACTCTTTGAACTCGGAAAGGCTAGATATATTTTCCGTTGTAGACAAATTGTCTCCCCTCCTCGTCAATGCATGCAACGAGAATTCTCTCAGACTAGAGGTCACGAAGCAAAATCAAAGGGCACGTTACAAAAGAAAAAATTTCTTTTTGGTGAGAAGCAGAGAGAAGGTTCCCGAGGTAGGTTACTAGGCTACTACTGCCTCCTCCAGCTCATGCTGTATAAACTCCCACCGAGTCTTCCAGTATGACGACTCGCGCCCTGCCATGTCCAGTCAGTCTGTTGCGACGGCGGCGTGTTCATTCCATGGAAAGAACCGTTCGGCTCTGTCTTATTCTGTTTTTTCTATAGACTGCTTTTCTCTGAAGTTGTAATGTGGAAGGTGTAAGCTTATAAATAGTAGTTTAGAGTGCAAGTAAGTATATAGCAGTAAGTAAAGCAGTATAAGGAGTAAGTATATAGTAGTATGTTATTTTTTGGGATATTGCATATGTTTGCATGTATGTGTGTATGTACATATTTAACTCCTACCAACTACTAGTATACGTACTCAGGCATACTTCCTTAGGACGACTAGGACTTCTATAGTTGTTGAGCACGTCAGACACTTCAATGTACTGCTTTCTTTAATTCAATCAACATTGACCACCTACTAAGAGTTGCTGCGATAGTAATAATATAGGAGAGAGAGACAGAACCCCATTGTTTGGCTCTTCAATCCATGCAACAGAAAGGAACCTTGCTCTCGACGCGACCACTTCCCACTGTAGGAAATTTTAAAGTGAAAGAAAAAAGATAGGTACATACATAGCAGATCGATCCCAGGAGAGGATGAGACCAGCTGGTTCCAGTGCGTAACCATATTAAATTACCCTTAGATAGGCCTCAGCCGGTAGAAAATGAAAATGGCCGCGCCACGTCAACAACGACATCATCCCCAGATACGAAACCATGAGGCCATGGTCAATCGATAGCAAAGGAATAGAGAAAAGAATAAGCAAGGTCAATTTACAGTCAGGGTTATAATGACAGGTAGAAAGATAGAAGAGAGCAGAAGAGGATAGGAGAAATAAATGGAAGAAACGAAAATTTGAACAAAGGAACTAAAAGGAAATTTATTCTCAACAAAAGGAAAAAAGGAGAAAAAAGAGAAAAAAAAAATACGCAAACATGCTAGATATGGATATGTATGCGGGGAACAAAAATGGCTGCTGGTACAACAGAGGACAAACCGATAGCTACAAGCAACAGAAGGGGACAACAGCTGCGTGGGTATCACGGGGGGGTATCCAAATAACCTCTCTGCTCTTTCAATGTCGGAATCCTAGAGCCTGCCCGACTCGAATCCTCCTTCCAAGATGGATTCCTTGATCGAAACGTGTCTCGATCCATCCATCCATCCAGCTTCGTTCCGAATCCTGGCTTCGGTGCGGATGACGCAGCGCCTTTACTGCCTTCTGGGAATTTTGGTCTGCGTGACCTCTGAAAACACTAAAGGTAAAGGCATCAAAAAAGGGTTGTCGTTCGAAGCTCGGCTCTTCTATCGTAGGCGACAAGTACCGTAGATTGAGACACCAGAATGCTCTCAACCCGGTTCAGTAAGAGAAAATGGTGGTGAGGGAGAAAAAGAAAAGAAAAATTAAAATGAGGAGGGAAAAAAAATAATAAACTGAAGATCTTGAGCAGCAATTCTTCAGAGGTGAGGCTTGGTCCTTCTAACGCTCATCCCCAACTCGGGACTTCGCCCGTCGACGGAAGAAATCCATCACTTTCCGTGCTGCTCCAGAACTGCCAGAATGGTGCGACAAGTCCCGTTCGTACTCATATGCATCAGCGAATTTGCGGTGGTTTTTCTGCAGGACACCGGGACGACTACTAGTTCGCCCAACTTGCATGGATTGCCGTGATCCATTCTCATACGCACCATCGTACTCATCGTAGTAGTTAGGTGTCGAGTGATTGGCGTACTGATTCCGGTAGTAGTGGTCATTTTCGTTTTGGTATACTTGTTCGGCGGAGATGGCACCGTAAGTAGTTGGTTGATATGTCCCAGATTGATTTGAATGCAGTACGGCAAACTGTTGGTCGATGCGAGCCTGATAATTAACTGGTTCGTCTTGGATAATAGCTTCATCCCCTGGAACACCCTCTGGCGCCATATTCATCGTATCCTGCGTCCCATAGCTAGTGGCTCGCCCACGCGCTGGCAGAGGCCCTGTCGATGGGCGTTGCGGCATTCGATTATCCGAGGAACGGTCTGTTTGTGACTCCTCGTCAGGAGTTTGCGATCTGCTCGAGGAAGAGAGGCCCTTCAGCGAAAAGGAGGCTGGGAGAAGAGAGAAACGGCGCGGCCTGTTCTCTCCACCCGTTTCGCTCATCTTGCGGTTATATCCGTACTGGCCCGAACGCCTTGAATCCATGGACGCCCTCGTATCATCTCCGCCATACGGGTCCTTCATACTCGTGGGAGGATAGCGCTTGCCGGTCTTCTGTCTTGAGGCACTATTCTGGCTGCCACGTCCAAATATAGAACCAGACCGTCCAAACAACTTTTCGCCGATACTAGAAACAGTATTGGATCTCTTGTGACCCTTAGCAGGAGGTTCTTGTCGAGGGGTTGTGTTGAACTTCGATGGCAGATTCTGTGTATTAGGGCGATCCAGACTAGATGGTTGCGTAGTGTCTTGCGGAATGGGGGCCGAGATAACATATTGCTTGCTCTTGGGTTGCGCGAGTCGGCCTTGGGCATTGGTTGCCGCCACAGTTGGTGCCACTGGCTGTCCATAAGATCCTCGTGACGGTAAGCGTCCAGCGTTGAAGGATGCCATAGAGGCACCAGTAGTGGGGCGTGTAGCTTGAGTGACTGGTGGCATAGAAACAGAACCCGTGAGCGCCGCGGTATCAGAGGTAGAACGAGGTAAATGTGCTGTTGTAGTTGCCGGCACCGGGCCAGCGGCCGCCTGAGAGACTCCAGTCCGTGCTGTTGTCTCGGGGACGATATCATGTGAAAAGGCTCCAGATTGGGTGTTGGGCCCAGGACCAGACGGAGTTTGGGAAGATGCAGGCGCTCCAACAGGACCATCGCCCCTCGAGGTTTGAGAGTGAGGAGCCACATATTCAACTTGAACAGTTCGTCGTTTCGTGTCTCGAGGAGTCTTGGACCTGTCACTCGGATCCTGCGAGACATCTCCTGCATGATGCACCAAGCCTCCCACGGAAGGCGTTGTGCTTTGGTAAGCTTTGGGCGGCTCTCTAACCGAAGCGCTACGTGCTAGTGATGGCGCTTCCCTTTCTTGTTCTATTGATGCTATGTTAGCCATTAATTTTGGGGAAGGGCTGAGAAACGAAAAAAAAAAATGTCCATACCGCGATTGACTGTAGTGTTGGCAATGTCCGCGACCTTGGTTGTGCTGCTAGTGACGTGTGCAACAATATGAGAGTACTCGCTGAGCCAGCTGTGCCGCGCAACTTCGAAAAGGTCCGCTCGTTTCCGCGGATCTGGTACCAATATTCGCCTTAACAGATCACGCGCATGAGGGGTCACATACTCCGGAAACGTTAGAGGGGTGGTGACAATGTATTTGTATAGGAGGTTGATGTTATCGCCATCCGGATTGGCTGGATCGTCGTCGAATGGGAGATATCCTGCTAGCATAGCATACTAGAACTCATCTTGTTAGAAAAAAATAGACAACACAATCTGAGGGATTATGAGAAGGAAAACAGGGTCGACGAGCTTACGAGAATAACACCACAGCTCCAGACATCAACCTTGCGTCCAGTGTACAACGAATCGCTCACCACGAGCTCTGGGGCCGCGTAACAGGGACTTCCACAACTCGTCTGCATCAAATCACCTCGGCGCAATCCTTTAGAGTTGGTCCTGTCTAAACGCATTCGCTTCACAAACTCCTTGTTGGTGAGATTGTATTCAATTTCATCGCTAAGTTCATCTTCTGGATCGAACGTGTTTGCGAAGCCAAAGTCTGTGATGATAATGTTGCGATTCCGGTCAAGGAGTAAGTTCTCCAGCTTCAAGTCGCGATGTACAATACCCTTCTTATGAAGATACCCGACACCTGACACCAATTGCGCGAAAAGACGTCGAGCAGCGTTATCCTTCAAATATCTATTCCTCAAGATATGGTCGAAAAGCTCGCCGCCTGAAGCGTATTCCATGATGATACCGATATGACGATCAGTCTCTACCATCTCGTGGAGCCGGACGATATTAGGATGGGAAAGATCACGCAAGATTGAAATCTCACGATAAATTTTCGGCAGCCGGCTTGGATTGGATCCAAGAGACTCACGACGGATGAGTTTGATGGCAACTTGAACAGAGCCGTCCCGTTTCCACCCCAATTTGACTTTTCCAAACTCACCCTCTCCAAGCGTTTGTCCGAGGATATATTGGCCAAATGTTGTTTCTTTACGTTTGACTGTATGCTCGGGATAATCCTGTCGGTTCTGCATGCCACCACGTCCCCCATCATCAACACCTTCACTACCAACCAAGCCCTGACCCGATGCAGGGCCACTTTCAGTGGACGGAGTCCCCGTTGCGCCTGTTTGCCGGGCATGTTCTCGTTCAATATCTACAGCCGGATCGCTCACCAGCACTTGGTTGATCACGGTGCTAGACTCCTTGACTAATGTTCCCTGGTTTGGAATGGTTTCCATGGGGTCTGTCTGCTGAGTAGCACTTTGGGCGAGAGCGCTTGTTCCACTTGATGGTTCCTCGGAAGGCCTGGCCGCCTGACGACGAGGCCGAGACTCGTCACCCTTCCTCTCACGACGGCTCCGCTCATCGTCCTTGCTCTTATGGCGCGACCCTGATACCTTCTCTCCGGAAGACGTCGTATTCGAGCCGCGGTGACTTCGGTGACTGGACGATGTCCGGGGTGGTGGGACAGGCGGAGCGCCTAGGAGATCGGGGTAGATGGGAGATCGGTTACTGTTCGGACCTGGCAAAAGAGCCGTAGGGGTTAAGGCTGGGGAGGCATGGGTGTGCGGCAGAGCCTGCGGTATGGACTCGCTCATAGCCGAAGAAGCTGTCGGGACCGGAAATGAAAGTTGCTGTTGAAAACTTAGCAATGGAACCCCCAAGACAGCTGGTGAGTAAGCTGGGTCCCGCGATTGATGCGTCGGTCCAGGTAGGGAGTGAGGTACATCATTGATTTCTCAGGAACAGAAAGTAAGGGAGGGGAAGATGATGGAATAGCGACATAGATTGCAGGAGTTTTTTGAGGGACCGTTTGCATGATCACTGACAACGTACCTTCGCTTAGTCCTCTGAAAATCAGAGGGCTACTTGCTGCGTTTACGGTCCGAGACAGCCTCTTCAGGCGCGCGTGGACTGAAGTTGAGCGGTGTCACCTTGTAATTTTCTCGGTGGTGTGAGCAAATGCGATCGACGACGAAAAGCCTGAGACGTCAAACCCGGCAGGTTAAAAGGTGCTCAATTTATAGCTCTCGCCTCAGCTTCTTCTTTTTTTCTTTTTCCTTCTTGAGTTTTTTTTCTTGACGGCGACCGTGGTGGATTGTCCAGCTGCTAGTCTGTCCGATCGGGCAGCTGAATTGCGGTGGGTTTAAGTTAGTTTCCTCAGCGGTAAGCTGTCACCGATAAGGGGTATGGTGACCGACAACGAAGGGCGAGGAAAGAGACCACATACAAGTCGACCACGTCGTTGGTTTATCGAGGACACCAGGTCAGGAAAACAAAAATAATATAAAATATAGGCTGCAGAAATAGAAAGAGGGAGTAAACAAAAGGGGGGGCCAATTCGTAACAAAGGAAAATGGATTGTTATTTTTTTTTCCGTGATTTTTCGTTATAATAGAGGTGTATTCGGGGGGAATAAGAGCAGGGTGATGGATCTGCACTGCAGAATTGCCTGTTGTACTTCGACTCTCCCTCAGGAAATGTGCTTCCTAGTTGGGAAATGCGCAGAGGGCAGCAGATTGCGGCTCTCAGGAATGAGGACTGGGCTACCTTTTGGAGATGAGCTGGAGCGACGAGGCCAGCAAACGCGGGCGGAAAATGGAGCCTCGGGAGACGCGCGAATCGCAGCAGCAACACAAGCCAAAAACGGGGGTTGTCTGGAGGTTGGGTGTAGGCGAGGGAAGACTGGGAAAAACCCTACACCGACTCAACGCTGCTAGACGAATTGAAATGGCAAAGAGGATACTGTGCTGAGGAGCATGTTCGACAGAGAAGAAGGAATTTCAGGATGCGAAACAACGGCAAGAGAAGGGGGGGGAATACGTGGTGATGGGAGCGGAGGAAGAGGTCAACCTTCCTTTGGATTGGAGAACGGACAGGGGGGGGGTGGAGGGGATGAGAAAGAGAAAGAGGGAGAGGAATAGGGAAACCCGCGGGAACAAACGCCCCTAAGGAGGAGGGAATAATCGATCCAAGGGAGGAAAAGAAGAAGGAAATAAAGAAGAAAAAGAAGAAGGAAGGGGAGGGGAAGGAGGAGAGGAGTAGGAGGTGATGATAGAGGAGGACGGGGAGGAAGAGAAGGCGAGAGAGCGCGATGTGGAGGAGGTCTCAGTAGCAGTTGGTAGTGTTCGATGCTAATAATCAGTAGCAGTAGCAGCAGTAGCAGCAGGATTGCATTACATTTACTTTCAATGTTCTAGTTGATTATTATTGATTATCAACTCTCCAAGTTAATATTACTAGAGTAGCTTCTATTCTCTCCAATATCCTCCTCCATCAGTCTCCAGCTCCAGCTCCAGCTCCAGCTCTACCTGTAGTGATGATTTGGCGCTGGAGGAGAAGCGGGTCGGCGCATCGGAGCTCCTTGTCACAAGCAAGATTCGGCGACCATAACAACAACAACATCTTCATCATAATAATAATAATAACAATTAGAATTATTTAATTTCCATTCTGAATCCGATCTCAATTAGAACACCACTGGTTATATCATGCTCGATTTAGCCATTGGAGCAAGGCGAGGCTCTTTCACAGACTCCTGTTGCGCTCCAAGCTACGACTCCTGCAGCCTCTCAGCTCCGAGGGCGCGAACAGAGCTGAGGACAAATAAGACGGATTTATTATCTTTATTATTATTACCTAGGTATTGTTGTTGTGTTGTTGTTATTACTATTATTATTCCCTAGCAAAATATACTCGCGCATCAAGGGTCACTCAGAACGTGTCGCTCCATGTCCTTGCTTGACGATATCTGCGCCCAGTCAGTAGTCAAGGTTCAATCATATTCTGTATGTCTACTAACTAGCAGAAGAAACAATAATAATCATCCAGAGACTAAGAGTAGAGAAGAAATTGAGAGCCAGGTCATCAGGGGCAGCCGAACCACTACTAATTACTACTAAGTACCAAGTACTGTTTCATCCACGCCGAAAGTCGCTAAAGTCGCGGGGACAGCCGATCGTCATATTATTACCCTGGTTCCGAATTACTATTATTATACAAAGTACATTACTAGTTACCTCGTACTAGTAATATAATAATCATAATAATATGATAATATTATACTAGTAGTACTAGTCGTAGTCTAGGACTGCGAGTAATATCGTCTGGGTCTGTGCAGCCCGAGACGATAATAAAGTAATAATTAGATGCATCCTTGAGTGCAGACCCTGTTTCATACCTCCATGGCAACACTCGAGTATTCACTACTACTAGTAATAGTCTAGACTGTCCAGAGTTCATCCCAGGCTCTCAGATCCCTCAGATCCCTCTGATCCTGCCAGGTAGTAGACATTCAACCAGTCAATTATTACCCAGTTCCCCGTATTTACTAGGTACTATTTAGTACTTAGCAGTTCTGGGTCACGGGATGAAAATAGTTGTTATAAATGCAATCACAGCATTATCCCTTGATTCCTTCAAAAAAACAACTTTACTCTCATAGTGCTGTGACTGATGTCTTTTACAGCGACTTTGCTTTATTCTGCATCTATAGATTCTGAGTACAGCAGACATAATACCAAACAATGCTGGAATCTGGCGGTCTTGGGCCAAATACCTGAGACCTTGAAAAGTGCCCTTCAAGAGTTACGCGAAGCCACACCAATGCCAATTAGAATTGTGGGCGATATACCAACAGTCATTCTCAACACTGATAACTATATTGCATCAGTTTAGCCGTTTGTTACAAAAATCCAAGACTCCGTGGATAATTTACGCCCAGGCACAATGACTCGCTTTGTAGCTGTGCAGATACACGCTCGTCATTGTTTCTTTGTGCTCGACATCAATAACCACAAATACAACTATGATATTGCTCATACAGTCACTACATCAATCCCTGTCTACATTCTTCGATTATCTAGACATCCGACGTTGTCCAGGGACCAAAAATGGGACGCTTACTTGGCTCAGAGGCTAGCCGACATGCACCGCGGACATGGGTATGAACCATTACCTTTGCTTGACTACTTTACAAAGAATATCGAATAGCATTCTCCGCGTGGTCTTCAGTCTTAGGTACTGTAGCGTGTGTTCTCTTAACTATAATGCATGGATCACATAACTTCTGAATAGTAGTAAAAGTCTCAGCAAGTCCTCAGATAGCTAACCAATCATCATCTCACTTCAACACTGCAATTCTGGCCACTGGCAACTGCCAGCGAACGCCTTGCATAATCTAGTACCTACCTAAGTAGCTTTTATTAGTAGACTAGAATTTGCTGCTGATTTCATTGCTATGTAGGTACTGCCTTGTAGAGGGATAAAAAGACAGGACGATAAAGAACTCTCGTTAACATTAATACTCAGTGAAAGATGTTAAGTTGTTGTGTTGTATATATTGTCATGTACATAAGCTAACTAACCATCTAAACTATAACTGTTATCTTTATATGTAGTATTGACATTGACGTCAAGTGGTATTTAACCAGGTACTACTCACCAGTAGTCTTGCATCAATAATCTTGATCATTTCATAAACCCGATAAGACAATACATGTACATAAAAACATAGGGAAAAAAGTAAAGTCAACCCTCGCCAAACATGTCATCATAAGTCTCGTATCCAAGAAATATCATCCCTATTAAAAAAGCTGAGCAGAAAGATGTAAATCTAAATCCTTATTCCCCTCAACGTCTTCCCCCAGACATAGAAGCTCCTCCAAGGGATATAGTACCCGGAGCGCCATAGGCAGGAGGTGGTGTTGGGCTGGGAGATGGACGTCTAACCACCGGCTCTCGTCCTCCTAGGGGGGAGCGACTCGGACCAGGCGGGGAGAACTGTCCGCCATCGCCTGGGCCGACAACAACTTGCTTCCCGTCCTTCATGCGTCCAACAACCATGCCCTTGGCAACGGACTTGATGATTGCCTTGCGGCTAACCCCTGAGACGTCGATGTAAACTAACCCCACATTCTTCACGCCTCCTGTCAGATCGGTGGCTACCGAGCCTGCTTCCGCTCCGTAGCGGTGTCCAATCATTACTGACGCAGCAGCGGAGCCGGACGTCAACACATTCCGCGCGCCTTGTTCAATTCCATCCGCCAATGTGGAGAAAGCTATCAGGGACTTGTTCAGGATACCTGGTTTGCCGTAGGCGCCATTTCCTGCTTTATCTGGGCCACGTGCCTTCCCATCATCCTTGCGGCGGGATAGCGAGGCTCCGAGGTTTTGGGCATACCTCCCGACCTGGCCGGCTGTTTTGGAAGAGATATCAGCAGCGCTGTTGGAGAATGTTCCAATTTTTCGGATTCGGGCATGTGTCGTGTCTGAGAATGTCGCCGGCTTTGGATTGGGTTTCGTTTTTTTCGTGAAGGCATCAGCTCCGCTCGTCAGGGCATTCGCAAGGTATGCAGATCCAGTGACAATCAAACGAGATGCCATGGCGGACGTCTGAACAAGGGTTGAGTTCACATATGCAGGGTGGCGGGACGTTTGGAGGTACTCTTCAGATACATTGCTGACACTGACTTGGTTGCCTTCGCCTTCTGTGGGAAGCTGGATTTCCACAGGCCCTGAAAAAAACAAGACGTTAGCAGTGTTTGATGGGTTACCCAGGGGGATCTTCCTCACTTTTTGAACCGGGCTTCACATCCGGTTTCTCGACAACTTCATACCCTTCCATCTCGCCTACCACGCTGCCATTCTCCTCATCTACAAGTACGATCCGCCCATGTTGATCGGATTTCTCGGCGAAAGGGCCAGGCGCGCTGGGGGAAGAGACATACCCTTCCCCAGGGGCAAAATTTGCTGGGTTATACGGGATAGGGCTCTTTGGAAACTGTGCACGCTCCAGGAAAGCAGTGCACTGTGCCAGGATTGTCTCGAAAGTATCGACGTCCTCTTGAGTCACCTTATTGGGCCCACTGCCAATCCCCGGGAACTGGATGCGAATGAAAGCGCCCGCATCTGGGCCCAAGTCCCAACGTGGGATCAGATAGCTATTTGGTGGCTGGTGGTAGATCTGAGTCGTGGCAGGAAGCGCCAGATCTAGCTCTGGGGGAAGATGAAGGTGAAGATAGAAGTCGTCCTCAGACTGGGCTTCTTGGGCTGGTGCAAAAGGGGAGTTTTGAGGAATGGAGGCTGACGTAGGAACCATTAGAAGAGAGAGTGTCTGTGGACCGGACGGGGTCAGGCTGGTCTCATCGCCATTTTGTAGATGGAAAGCTAGGACGTTGTTGATGCTGTAGAGAAGTCTGGGATCATGAATGGAGGAAGCCATGGCGGTATGTAACAAAAAATTGCACGATTTGAGATGGCGAATAGATGATATGGAGCACCCCGTCCGCAATATCGTCTACCCCCAGACTTAGGTTCCTGTGTGCTCAAAACAATATGACGTCCACTTGTTTGGACTGTGGGGAAAGGAAGCACCCGACACCTTGAATGAGGGGGAGTTAAGCACTGCAGTGGTGCACCAAAATCAGAAAAAAAAACACAGAGCAAGTCCAGAGGGTAAATGAGAGATGAAAGAACAGAAAAAAAACTAAATATTGAGCAGGGGACGACGAACAATTTAATGCGATGCAGGCGACACTCTTGGGCTCTTGGAAGTTGGAGGGGGAGGGCGGCGCTTCTGGCGGACACACGTCCTGATTGGTTGAAGGCCATGATGAATAAGCGCCATCGTGGTGTTGGCACTGCTGCGCCACAATACCGCCCAGGATCGCACCGCCACAGGGATCGTAAATGGCTGGAATCACATAAAAATCGCAACATGATCCATGAGTTACGAAAGTATGGAATGATGAGTTTGTTGTAGCCAGAAATTTGTCGAATTTTCGATGTCTTGTCCTGGTTGTCACTGGAGAACTTGGTGGCAAACATTGATATTATCCCGACCACACGAATTCTAAGAACAGGTTCTTCTAGGCAACCAGTGTCAGCCCTTAACCCAGCGACGGCGGCTACAGAGCAGCCCACACACGGACTGGACTGCACTGGAAGATCTATTTTAGCCAGAGAGCGCTTAATCCCATCAAATGAGCTTTCCCGTCAAGGCCAATAAGATTAACAAGAATGGAAACTTTCCAGATCGTCTCTGATCTCCATCTTGAGAGCCCCAAGGCATACGACCTATTCGACATTCGTCCCAAGGCGCCGTACTTGGCGCTTCTGGGCGACATTGGAAACGTCAGGGATGCAGGCTTTTTCTCATTTATTGAAGCCCAGCTTTGGAAATTCCAAATTGTCTTTCTTCTGCTGGGGAACCATGAGCCATACGGTTCCAGCTGGTCGACCGTGAAAGACCAGGTGAGGGAGTTTTCCCAAGACCTTAGTCGCAGGCGAGCTCAAGCTGCGCAGACGGGATCTCTAGAGCTGGGGAAATTCGTCTTCCTAGACCAGACCCGATATGACCTTTCTGACAATGTGACGGTGCTTGGTTGTACGCTGTATTCCAAGATCCTCGAGAGCCAGGCAGAGACCGTGAATTATCGCTTGAATGACTTCTACCTTATTACAGACTGGACGGTTGAGGCACACTGTGCCGCCCACGAGGCCGACCGGGACTGGCTTAATGACCAGGTATCGCAGATCGCTCGCTCAAATCCACACCACAAAATTGTGGTACTTACCCATCACTGCCCTACCGTCGCATCGCTCGCGCTTGACCCAGTCCATGTAGATAGCCCCATATCTTCAGGTTTTTCGACGGACCTCACTGGGGAGCCTTGTTGGGAGAAGCCGCAGGTCCGGCTGTGGGCGTTTGGACACACGCATTACAACTGCAACTACACAGAGCAACGGACTGGGAAAAGAGTGATGGCAAACCAGAGGGGATATTATTTCGCGCAAGCAAAGGCGTTTGATGCAGACCTGGTGGTTCAGGTATAGAGTGGCCGTTGGCAAAAATAATGATGTTATAGTAATGGAACAGGGAATTGGAGCGAAAATGAAAAACGACGGGAAACCTAATGTAGTTAACCTAGGTAATTATGCCTCGGAATCCGGAAGCTCTCTTTGTCTCTCTCTCTCTCTCTCTTTTTTCCTCTCCAAGGTTCTTTTACTCCGCATTCTTTATTTGATAGGATGAACGCGCTCATGAAGATTCCTGGTGAATGACATCGTCTGGGGTGAGCCGACTTTAACCGAGGCAACTTCGCCCGTCTCGTGATCCTCCCCAAGTAACCTCTTCCCTGGATTCAAGGTCCCCAAGCTCGACTCGACTCTCTTTTACCCCTTCCTCCCGTCTTGTTTGTGTGTTTCTTCAAGGATTCTGAGCGTTCGATTCATTCCACACAGCTGTTTAAGGCCTCACTTGATTTTGCGATGGCGTCTATTACCCGTGCGTTGCGGCCTCTGTCCCGCACTGCTGTCCCCTCTCTCCGTCCTGTCGCTAGTCGACCTGCGGCCCCTCGCATTGCACAGAGGTATGCCTCCTATGCACATTATCTTTTCAATCTCGGATGTTCCGGGGCTCCTGTGGGGTGACAAGTTCACCTATCCTGAACTTCTTTGGGAACCGGAGAAAAGAGTGAATAAAAAGAAGTACAATTAAGCACTGGCCATATTTGCTGACACGGTTTCTCACCAACAGCACCCATGCATTCTCTACCACGTCCCGACGACGGGATATCGATCTGTCCAGCCTGACCCCTACACCAATCACTCACCTATCAGAAACCGAATCGTTGATGGCAGACGCCGTGTCCAAGTTTGCACAGGAGCAAATCGGCCCCAAGGTTCGGGAGATGGATGAGGCAGAGAACATGGACTTAGCCCTTGTTGAGCAGCTTTTCGAGCAGGGATTTATGAGCGTCGAGATACCCGAGGAGTACGGTGGTGCAGGAATGAACTTCACTGCCGCAATCGTAGCTATCGAAGAGCTTGCCCGCGTCGACCCCAGTGTCAGCGTCATGGTCGACGTCCACAATACCCTCGTGAACACCGCCTTCATGAAGTATGGTGATGCTCAGGCGAGACGCACCTGGCTGCCTAAGCTGGCTACGGGCACCGTGGGCTCGTTCTGTCTCTCAGAGCCGATTTCCGGTTCGGATGCCTTTGCTCTCCAGACGAAGGCCGAGAAGACGGCGGACGGGTACAAGCTGAACGGATCCAAGATGTGGATCACCAATGCTATGGAGGCGGGCATTTTCATTGTCTTTGCCAACCTTGACCCCAGCAAGGGCTACAAGGGCATCACCGCCTTCATTGTGGAGAAAGACACCCCCGGGTTCTCCATCGCAAAGAAGGAGAAGAAGCTTGGGATCCGCGCTAGCAGCACCTGTGTGCTCAACTTTGACGACGTAGTGATTCCTCGGGCTAATCTTTTGGGTGAGGAAGGCCAGGGTTACAAGTACGCCATCGGGATCCTGAACGAGGGTCGCATAGGTATTGCCGCTCAAATGACCGGTCTAGCCTTGGGCGCATGGGAAAACGCCGCGCAGTAAGTCTATTACCTAACCTCTCTGACTATTATCTTCCCCTTGCACAAGTAGACTACATACGCCCACTCTCCCCCCGCATTCCCTCTATTATGGTTCTTCTCATTAAACAGAAAAAAAGAAAGAAAAAGAAAAAGAAAATCTAATAAATTCTTCAAATAATAGCTACGTCTGGAACGACCGCCGCCAATTCGGGCAACTCATTGGCGAATTTCAAGGCATGCAACACCAACTAGCACAAGCCTACACCGAGATCTCAGCCGCACGAGCATTAGTCTACAACGCCGCCCGCAAGAAGGAAGCAGGCCAAGACTTCGTGCAAGATGCCGCAATGGCCAAACTATATGCCTCGCAGGTTGCAGGCCGTGTCGCTGGCTCAGCTGTCGAATGGATGGGTGGCATGGGTTTCGTGCGCGAGGGCATTGCCGAGAAGATGTTCCGCGACAGCAAGATCGGTGCTATCTATGAAGGAACCAGTAACATTCAATTGCAGACGATTGCCAAGTTGCTTCAGAAGAAATATACTCGTTAATTTTTTTCCCAATCAAAGATTTCCTAGGCCTTTCCTTTTCCTCCTCCTTCTCCTCCTCCTCCTTCTCAACCTTCCCTTTCTTCCCCCTTCTACCACTTCCTTACTCTTCTTCTTCTTCCTCCTCCTCCTCCTCCTCCTCCTCCCCGGGCCTTCCCCCCCATCTCCACCTCTCTCTCTCTTTCCGTCTGGGACTCTGGGGCTGAATCGGATTTACTAGTTGCTTGGCTTACTCCTAGCATTAGTCTCGCTAGTGTACCGAGATTGGATGTGGCTGTGTACACATACTAGGTCTAGTTGTGGCTTGGTGAACCATGGACGGGGAGAGATCTAAATATGCAGGTAGTCTACGCAGGTAATGAGAGGGGGGAAGAGAAAGAGAAAGCCCTACTGTGCATGATGGATGATCGGTTTGCATAATACACAGTACAAACTACTACTAGTAAATAGGTACTACTAGTATTACTACCTAGGTACTGTTACTACTGTTACTACTCGTCTATTACTACAGCCACTAAACTAAGTTTCTCCACAGAGACAGATCTGTAACCGGGATGGGTTCACCCTGCAGTGCAAGGCTTTGCAAGACAGGGAAAAAAAAGAGAAAGAAACAAAATGAAAAGAAAAGAAAGACATAATATTTTTTTTCTTTCATTATTGTTACCAATTGTACTGTGTAAGGTATCGACAAGGGAAAAAAAGGAAAAAAAAAAGCAGGGGGTATCTCTAATTGGCCCATTCGCCCTTTATTTATATAAGTGAGTTAATTTATTCCAACTGTGGCTTTGTTTGCCACACCTGATGTGTAGATTTCGAGGGATTTGATTCGGGGATTCGACAACCCCCCAAAGGTACTACTACTAGTACCTATAGACTTGGATGTAGTACCTAGGTAGTAGGTACTAGTAGGTAGTAGGTAGTAGGGTACCTAACGAGGACCTGGCAGAGCTGAGGGAATGTACTGTAGTCCTGTCCAAACCGAACATGTTAACTAGGTACCGGGTACGCTCGTTCCATTCTGTATTTCGGTAGTAGCCGGGTAGGGCGGTTGGCTTTTGTGGATCGGTCACTCGTCTCCTCCGGAGTCCCAAGTTTCGGTGTAAATAGTTCTCGTTCACAATGCGGATTATTTTTCCTTGTTTTCTTTTTTTTTTTTCTGGATTGGAAGTTTGGTAGCGGGACAGAATAGTGGTAGTTGTAGAAGGAGGAGGAGTAGTAGTAGAAGTATGAGGTCAATGGCTGTGCAAAGTACCTAGTCAGCCATTGCACTTTCGGCGAGACAGAATATTGACGTACCTGATACGGACTGAGTGGCTGAGGAGAAACGACCTCTACCTACTATCACTAATTCCATGTGCATTGCGCAAAAGAGCTGGATTTTCAATTGTCCCTTCATCGCTTCGGTTACATGTTGACTCTTCGTTAGCTCCGCTTTAGAATTTGAGAAAGTCTTCATTTGCCTCCTGAATAATTCATTGTGTAGAAACCTTAGGATCGATGGGTCCAGTCATATTCAAAGTCACTTCTTGGTTGCTGGTTCATAGGAGGATGCGAGTATTGCGACGTCGGAGGGAAGGCAGCGTATGCAGCTGACGGTCTTTCTGATGGTGCCGTCGACACTGCCCTTGAGGTTGGCTCGTATTGCATTGTCTGTGGCGTGCTTCCGGGAATCTCTTCCCCCGGTGCCCGAGTAGCACTCTGAGGGTGATACATTTGCGGATACGTCTGGAAGGCAGGGTCGGGTATTTGTGCGGTCGTAGGGGGAGTGAAATTCACGTGTGGTGGTGGAATCGGTAGAGGGACAGGCGCTTGCGAGGGCCCGTCGAAAACCCAAGGCTCGACCCTGGATGGATACTCTGCATCCATTGATTCGGACTTAGAGGAGGATCGCGTTGAGCTGTAAGGTTGCCAATCCCGGGTGACCGAAACCTGACTAGACGTCGAGAGCGCGGATGGTGCTCGAGAAGTTGGGTTCGCCCCCAGGGCGTCAGGGTATTGAGGTGAAGGTATTAAGGGCGCAGGGTGTTGGCTGTATGTTCCCTCTGCGACACACAAATTGAGCGTTAGCAACACTTGCAACGCAACAGGCAACAACAGGCAACCTCATTGTGTCGCTCGTGGAAGACAACAAGACAAACATCTCTCACCCATGCTTTGATAACCTGGTCCACCCGCTGCCATGGCCAGTTGATGTCTCAATGCCCTAATCTCATGCTCCAGTACAGCGTTTCTTCTAACGACCTCATCGAATCTGTCACCTTTTGCTTTGAGTTCTGCCACCTGGAGCTCTAGTCGTTCGATGTGTTCCTTCGTCCGCTGTCGGATTGTTCTTTGAGCCTCTCGATCGTTGGCCCGTTTTCTTTCTAGCTGTTCTGCTGTGAGGGACGTTACTCTACGCGTTCCGGCGCGGGATTCTCTCTTTTTTGACGAAACAGAATCAGAGGTCGAGCTCATCCTGCGCTCCAATCTGGTGTTCAGCCCAACGGTTTCAGGGGAGACAACGATATTTTTTCTTTTCTTTTTCTTTCTTCTTTTCTTTTTGGATTTCTAGAGACAGGCTTGAAACTTGAAATCAGGCCGCAACATCCCAAGACTGTGCGCGCCACAGATGTCGAAATCCCCAATAATAATATAAGAAGTAGGTGGCTATAGTCGTTCCACGTGCGTGCGTCGTACCAAACTGCCTATACATGCTCGAGGACAGGGAAAATAAAGGATAGGCGTCAGTTGGATAATGCCAGGAGGGTGGAGGAATAAGGAGATTATATCCCCCCTTCCTTGGTGCGTTACGAGTGGAAGATGGAGAGGGAAGTGACCCCGAATATAGCAGCCATTGAAAGGGACAGCCTAGAGAGAGGTCTGATCGGCTCGGATTTAGGCAAACATAGTCTACCCACATAGTACATGGTAATAATAATAATCTTTGGATCATCGCTGTACGTCAAAAAAAAGGAAAGAAAAAATACAAAAAACAAGAAAAATAATAAAATATCGGAAGGAATACCAAGACCCAGTATGGAACCAAGATACCAACAACGGTCTCTCCGGCGGATACGGCGCCAATGGGCATGCACGAAGGACGAGAAACCCTGCGAGTGTGAGAGGGTGGCAATTAAAGGCATAGACTATAGCAGTAGCGTTTTGCCCCAAGAAGCTATTACTATGGGTCTACGTCTCTGCGCTATACGGAGTATGAGATTCCTCCGACCATGTCATCCCACGATTCCCACCTATGAAGCCCAGGTATGCTCTAGTTCACAATTGGAAATGGGGGGGACTCGGCACCCTAAGAAGCGTTGGTCTAACCAGGTGTGTGCTCTGTACAGTAGTGCACTGGGGCTATGCGGAGCAACGGTGGTCCTGAATCCTGATCTGTCCTGTGGGAGACAAGGCAGAGAGAGAAAGAGAGAGAGAAAGAGAGAGAGAGAGAGAGAGAGAGAGAGAGAGAGAGAGAGAGAGAGAGAGAGAGAGAGAGAGAGAGAGAGAGAGAGAGAGAGAGAGTATTAGGGGCTCAAGGTGATCTTCCTATTTCGGTGCTCTGTGCGAAAGTACGTGCTTGACGGGATTCTCCAAGAGGATTCTTAGTATACCCGAGCCACATGGCGAGAATGATTCATCGTCCATTTATTGTAAGTTTGTCCTAATTATTAGTTATTATTTAGGTATTGTTATTGTTACAGATGGAAACAGGAAAGTCAAACCCTTTGACGGAGCAGAGCATCTTCCTGGCTGCCGCTGACCAGAAAGGGAAAGGAGGGGAGATCAAGTTGTAAATGTAAAGTCACTAAAGATGAAAAGGGCTCGGCTGGACCGGCCGAACCACCAGCCGCAAATTCAATCGGCGGATTTGTGCTCCATGCACATACTCCAATAGAGTATCTCAGTATACTCTGTAAGTTGAGCATAAGTTCGTATTTGGATTAGGCCATTCTCGAGATCTCCAACCTTGGCAGTCACTAAAGGGTAAATCCCGAGAAGGCTCTTCGGTATTCTAAGATCCAGCGAATCTCATGTCACTGATATCGCCCGTGTTAGCGCTGATAAGTCAAGTCAAAGTTTCCCTTGCCTGGCCTGCTGCACTCCTGGAATCCTGGAGGCTGGAGAAAATTAATCAGACCTCGGATCTTAGGAAAAGACCTACCCTGTACTCTGTAGGACCAGGATTCTAGAACCATGGGTAGTATTAGCCACGAGGGGAGGTAGACCGACTCCACTACGTAGTACATCATGGATATGAAATCTGAGGTTCCGGCGCCTCCCCGATATCCCTATGATTGGCTGACCTGGAGGAAATGGAACAGTAGTTCCGGTCTGATTATTACCTTGCTGGGTATTATCGCGCAATCCATAGCCAGCCGGGCCATCTTCCTGGCAAAAGGGAAGAGGGAATAACACCACAGGGAGGGTTGAAGCAACAAAGGGAGGCCATTGCGAATTTTGCCAAAAAAGAAAAGAAAACAGGTAGTGAACAGAGAAGAAGAGAGGTACTGAGCAAGGGCTGGCTGAGAAATGTATGACGTACGCAATAATCTCCGCCTTGTTGTCAGCTTAGTGGACTTTTGGTTCCTCAAGATTCGGATGGAGTCAACAGTTCAGATCCCACCGTTAAAGCTCTTCCTGGTTCCAGAATCACCGCGATTCCTCTTTCCCCTTTTAGTACGACCTCCTTGCCGAAATAAAGCCGACGGCATATGTGAGTCTGATCCCCAAATCTGGGAGAGTCCCAAACAGCCCCATCAGCCCGATTGTCGTACCTAATAATCTGATCCGTGGTGGACCTGGAGGCTCAATTCAATTGAGTAGAAGAGACAGAGAAAAATTGCCGTGGAATTATTCTCATAATTATTATTATTATTGACAGAGTACAATTGTACAAGACGTTGGCTGCAGATCGTCGCCGTGTTGGCTGTTGGTTGTTGGTTGGTAGATAAAAATCGACTGCCGCGCAAGGGGCCGAGATATTATTATTGTTATTATTATTATGATTATTACTTAGGTAGGTAATACTGTCGGGGGTTTTCCGTCCTCAACTACCAAGGTAGTAAGTACAGTAGTAAGCTTCTATTCAGAGATCCGACAAAGAGCAATGCTGGCCCTCTTGGGTGTGTTGGAACTTGCACAATCTAAGGTCAAGACAGAAGTAAGCAAGAGAGTACTTTGTACAGCAAGTAACATACCAAGCTAGAGAATTAGAGAAGAGAGAAGGATCATGGTAGTTCCCAGTGGCTATATCAGAACGCTAGTACAGTACTTTTTTTTTTTGCGTCCTGAATGGAATCCAACAGATCTTGTGGCGTTTGCGGTTTGCAGAGTGGCTCTTCTTAATTGCACCGGTGTTTGCCTTTGCTGGATTTCACGTGTTATTCTTGATTTACACAGCAACAGATTAGACTGCATTATGGCAATGAACCTAGGCAACTGCTTATCTTTCGACTCCTTTTTTCCTTTTTTTACGATATTTTCCAACTGTCATCTTTCTATTTATCATTTTATGTCGCCTTTTGAAGGGATGGAGTGTCAAGGAGAGTCACCGCATTTTGCTCGAGCCTAGTCCAATTTACACGATGTGGCTGGAGCTACTATAGTAGTACTGTGTAGTAGTACTTCATCCCCTGCATCCGTGCCCCCGTTTCTTCGACGGGGATATTTCTTCCAGCGTCTCCTGGTTTGACCCCCCCAGAATTGCGTCCCAGAATCCATTCGGCCGAGGGTTTGATTCATTTTATTATTATTATCGTCATTATTATGATCGTTATTATCGTTATTATTATTATTATTATTCGAAGGCTTTCCGAATTCCGTAGATCCGGATAATAAATTTGATTGCATGCGGGGTAATCTGCAGGAAACGCAAGCTCTGAGGATCTCCATGGTCTCGCTGGCAAGGGTGAAGTTATTATTATCTTCATTATTGTCATTATTATTATTCCACCTGTCATTAATATTGTCTTTTACTTTATTTCGGAAATAACAAACGTCGAAATAATGGAGCCGAATGCAGCTAAACTGAGTGTGGTATGGGGATTACCATAAATACGGAACAGTGCCATAGAATAGCCCGTCATTACCGGTACTGGTAAAGCCACCTGTTGTGTTGACCTCCAAAGTCCCAAACATCGTTCGTCAACATCGTCAACATCGACCTGGACAGTCATTCTTTGACATCCACGACAGGCAACGTGAGAACAACAAGAATGCTTCTCTTGATATCCACTACCACTTCCGCTCGCTTCTTCTGACTTTCGCTCGGTTATCGGAAGCTCTGACTTCCTAATTGATCTGCTTGCAGTAGCCCTTCCCACCCATTCATCATGGACCCGACCTACAAATCCCGCAAGGAGGCATTTGTGTCGGACCTTGTAGGAGGAAGCATTCTAGAGATCAACGCTGTGACATTAGTTACTCCTGTGAGCCGAATGATACGTTTCTTTGTCTTAAGCCTGGCTTGCTTTTGCTGACGAATGGGTTACGAATTGGCAGGCTTCTGTTCTCCTCTGGTCGGCTCTGCAGTCCCGTCTTTCGTTCTTCACGCCTTACGGCGCTGCCGCTCTAGTTACGGATTTCCTGCTCAATGTCTTGGCCATTCTCTTTGCGACGACCCTCTATTCCTCTGCTCCATGGCTCCTGAATCTCCTCCTGGTCTCTCCTGCTCTCCTGGTCTTCCTGAACTCCAGGCCTCGTCGCATACAACAAAAAGCCAAGCCACCGCAGACAACTGCCGCCACGCGACATGCCTCGGACGCACAAGAGTCTTTGCCTATCCACCCGTATCTTACAACCTACCGTGCCGCCATGATGATCATTACCTGTATTGCTATTTTAGCGGTGGACTTTCGCGTGTTTCCTCGCCGTTTCGCCAAGGTCGAGAACTGGGGCACGTCCTTGATGGATTTGGGCGTCGGATCCTTCGTGTTTTCGGGAGGAGTGGTATCTGCTCGCTCTGTACTCAAGGGTTGCAAGGATAATGCGACTTTGAAGAAGTCCTTACTGCAGAGGCTGACAGCCTCCTTGCGGCACTCGATTCCTCTTCTAGTTCTGGGCCTCATCCGGCTCTATACTGTCAAAGGTCTCGACTACGCAGAACATGTCACGGAATACGGGGTTCACTGGAACTTTTTCTTCACTCTTGGCCTGTTACCGCCATTTGTGGAGATTTTTGAAGGGCTTTCCACACTAATCCCATCGTACGAGATTCTATCCCTCGTAGTTGCAGTCTTGTACCAGGTGGCTCTCGAGTCGACCAATTTGAAGGGGTACATTCTTGTCTCCCCCCGAGGACCAGACTTGCTTTCCAAGAATCGTGAAGGTATTTTCTCCTTCGTGGGATATCTAGCAATTTTTCTTGCGGGTCGTGCCACAGGAATTCGGGTCATTCCCAGGGGAACGCCAAAGCGTGTGCTTATCAGCCTTGCGGCTCTTGCCTTATCCTACACGGCGCTCTTTGCGCTCACTTCAACTTACGCAATGGGCCAAGGCGCCAACATTCCGGTTTCTCGTCGACTCGCAAACATGCCGTACGTGCTATGGGTTGCAGCCTTCAACAACGCCCAGCTTTTCCTGTTTTGCCTGCTTGAAACCATCTTTTTCCCATCTGTGCATCGAGCCTCGGGAAAGGACGACGAAACAGTGCGGACCTCTTTCGCGACAAGCCGCATTTTGAAGGCCTTCAACCGGGGCGGGCTGGTTGTTTTCTTGCTAGCCAACCTCCTAACAGGGGTAGTTAATCTTACTGTTCCTACCCTAGATGTTAATGATGCGCAGGCCATGGTGATATTGATTGCGTATGCAGCTCTTATCACGGCCGTCGCTCTAGGGCTGGACAAAGCTAATATCAAAATATCCCTTTGATAGAACAACAAGGCGACTGTATTATGTGAGCCTATTAGAAATAATTAATTATATACATCTTTTCTATAGTTTATAATATAATGCTCCTGGATTGAGTCTGAACTCAACGTTGGTAGAGACCAAAGCAATGAAAAAAACCATCAGGTTCTTCCTCGGCCATTAAGGCGAGCGCCAGTCTACCACGCAGTCTAAGAAGGCAATTGAAAGCTCTCTTCACCTTCACAGTTTTCAAAGCGCCGAAAGCTATACTGACTGACATGGGTGACAGCATCAAAGAACTTGAGCTCTAAGATTAGGATGTTAATAATAGAATTCGCGATGAACCACAACTCAGCTATTTTTTGATCAATCAGAACGAACGACGAAGACCATGGATTGCATCTTGGTTTGCTGATTCTTCTTCTTATCAGTGTGGTGTTTTGTCCGGCCGTAGCGCCAGATCAAACTTGCTCGAGGAGTTTATTAATGACGCCTCCCACGTCCACCACCAACTTTGCTCCATCTGTTCTCCTCCTCCTCCTCCTCCTCCTCCTCCTCCTTCTACCAACCCGATCATCTCGCATCGTACCAGAACATCTGAAGAACTGAATGTCTTCGTTTATCGACTACCCTGAGATTCGCGAGGGCCCCTCTGTGCCATACCAGAATGAGGACCAGTCAATCCCCGTATTTCGAGGGACTCCCCTAGTGATCGGAGCTGCGATGTAAGCTTTGTTGGATCCACCTGAAAATATATATATATATTTCAATTTCTAACCAATCGCTCCTTTTCTTTCCCTCTCCAGCATTCACTCTGTCGGCCTCGTGCAAAGCTATTTCTGGCGCAATGCAGGCTTCGGGATCATCCGCGACATTCCGGACCTGGATCGGTATTCCGCCCGCTGTGATCCGACTGTTATCCCTATTCTTAGTGGTAGTGACTCTGTGCCGTCATCGACTGCAAGTCTCCCTGCCCCGTCTGCGAGAAGGAGACGTGATGCGGGGTACTACACGTCTGCCGACTATGTTGCGCTCTACAGGTCCGGGGAGTTAACTCCGACCGCGGTCGTTGAGGCTTTGATCCCCCTTATCCGGAGGGATGTGCAGCCCGCGGGAAAACACTCCATCGCGTTCTTGGACTGCCAAGTTGAAAGGGCTCGTGCCGCAGCCGAGGCGTCCACGCAGAGATACAAGGACGGTCGACCGTTGGGCCCGATGGATGGTGTCCCCGTCGCGGTCAAGGATGAAGTGCACATGGAGGGATACCGTCGAACGTTGGGAACGAAAATGGATTTCACCGGCGCGGTCACTGAGACTTCCTGGTGTGTGAAAGTATGGGAGGATGCTGGCGCCATCATCATTGGGAAATCCACGATGCATGAGCTTGGTCTCGGTATGTCAATCACAAGTCACAACAGGAGATTGCTTTTTCTTTTCTTCTCTTCTACTGCAGGGCTAACGAGTGTGTGTAGATACTACAAACAACAACCCCAATTACGGCACACCGAGAAACCCACACAATCCCAATTACTACTGCGGCGGTTCCTCAGGAGGATCCGGATACGCCGTCAGCGCCGGCCTGGTGCCCATTGCTCTGGGTGCAGACGGTGGAGGCTCAATCCGCATCCCCTCCTCCTTCTGCGGCGTCTGGGGGCTTAAGCCCTCCCACGGCCGTGTCAGCGGTTCTCCAACCGTATCCCTCGCCTCCAGCGTAGGCGTATACGGCCCCATAGCCTCAAGCATCGACGACCTCGCCCTCGCCTACCGCATCATGGCCACACCAGCACCATCATCCCAAGACGCCAAATCGGCCTCCTTCCCCTCCCCACTGGCCGAACTCACCCTAACACCACCACCATCCCGCCCCAAAAACAAAACCATCGGCATCGTCCGCGACTGGATCGACCGCGCCGACCCCGCCGTCCGCACAATCTTCGACCGATCCCTCGCCTTCCTCCAAACCAAAAAGGACTACACCACAATCGACATCTCCATCCCCTACCTCCCCGAAGGCCAACGCGCCCACGTCCTAACCATAATGGCCGAAATCGCCTCAGGCCTCTCCCCCCACCAAATCCGCAACCTCACCCCGCCAAATAAAGTCCTCGTCTCAATGGGCATGTACCAAATCTCAAGCCAGGACTTCCTCGCCGCCCAACGTCTCCGCTCCCTCCTAATGTCCCACCTCGCCTCCCTCTTCCACTCCCACCCAGGCCTCCTAATCTTATCCCCCACCACCCCGATCCCGGGCTGGAAGATCTCCGGCGGCGACGCGGACCTCGCCCACGGCTTATCCGACGGCAAGTCCTCCGTCCGGAATATGGAGTATGTCTGGCTAGCCAACTTCTCGGGATGTCCCGCTATTAGCTGTCCTGCTGGCTATGTCGAGGCGGGGGCGGAGGCGGGGGCAGAGGAGAATGCGGATAGAAATAGAGTGCCTATTGGTCTGATGGCCATGGGTGAGTGGGGTGCCGAGGAGGATCTTATTGCCTTTGCCCGTGACGGAGAAGGTATCCTTGATCTCGCGGAGAATAACAAGTCCGTCTCCTCTACGGCGACTGGATCGGGTGAGCTGCAAACTGGGTTGACGACTCCCCGTGGTGTAGGTTCGGTCTGGGAGGATGTAATTGGGAATGCTAATAAGGGGACCATTTTGTAGACTGACCGGACTATTTCTGTATGTTGTTTTGGGAGGGGGTGGGGACTTTTCTTCGTACATATAAGCCTTATTGCGCAGTCTTTCTTTCTTCTTTCCACGTGAGATTGGTTATGTGTATACATACCTATCGTCCGGAAGTACTACAGTAAAATTGTTTGGTAAGATATATTCTTTTATTCCGAGCTAGTGGCAGATAACTGGATATCATGATTCGCCCCTCATAACACCGCCTATAAAAATAAAACATAAAGATGGCAAGCCCTTGTAATAATAATACAACCTGGCTAACCCCAGGCAAAATGGCACACGTGACATTATCACACTGACTTCAAGCCACTCAGGGAGAGCTTCCCTATTTGAGTCAAATGTAAATACTTTCTCCCTGTTTTGGGACATGGAATTCACATCCCAGCCCTGCTTTCTCTCCCAGGTCGTTGAGTTCTTGGAGAATTTGTTCACTTGGGTGTGGCCCATCAGTCATGGTGTCTTTGATGTGAATGAGATATATAGATAGACCCTTCAAAGGCATCTCGAGTTTTGGATTATCCTTCGATGCGTCGGAGCGTTGAGCAATGTCTAGCTCACGATGAAGTGCACTAGGATCCAATGAGCGGGTAGGCATTGGTGAATCAGCCACTGCTTCGCCCGCGTCTTCCTCGGCGACCTTTGAGGAGTATCGTGTGTTGCGTCGCGTGCCTTGACGTGACGGGAGTTTGCTCTTACTGGGCATGAAGCTTCTTTTCGACTTCGGACTCACTGGCTCTGTGATGGTCCCAGCATCACTAATGCGTTTGCGCTTCCCACCTAGTGGGAAAGTTAGGCCCTTGGCTTCAGATACTAATCGAGCAAGCACACTCAATTCTTCAACTAAGTGTCGGGGACAAAGATGTCCAAATAGAAATTCATCATCAGTGTCGTTGCTATATGAACATTCGATGAAGATAGCGCGTAGCTGGTGAGAAATGATTCTTGGTGCAGCTACATCCCAAACTCGTTTATTGCGTGGCTCAAGAGATAACGAATCTGGCTCGACATCCCCAAAGATGATGATTTCGATCCCTGAGTGTTGGTCCCGGATGAAGAACGCAGAGCTTTCAACACTTGACCAGGAGTCTTTACCGGAGAAAGGGGAGCGTAGAGCATCCGAGAAAGCCCTAGAAATAGTTGATCATTCAGCTCCTCAATCTGCTGGCAAGAACTGGCACTTACCCTGTCTCTGATGTGTCGACCGACAGTCGATTTCGGTCCACCGCAAATGCTGTGCTGTTCGCTCTGTAGTACGCCTCATTCTCAGGATGATATTTCTGCTTGCAACGCCCGTGACTGACGCCAAAACAGCGGGCCAGCAAACCCTCGCACGCTCGCACATAGCCCCTCTCATCTCCACGACCCATCATAGGGTTTCCTCCCTCAACCAGGCGCTGGTAGGTGATGAGTCCTGCTCCTCCATCCTCATCGGAAAGGTTTGGCCATATCACATCATTAAACACGTGGTTCTTGAGAGCACCAACAACAGAGGGTAATGCAGCAACTGTTTTAGGTCCACTTCCTGCTTGCAGAACTGGGGTATTGATAGCCAATGCTGACACGTGATCGAGATGGGGGTGCGTGATCAGAACGGCTCCAATAATCTTCTGCAGGACATAAGCTGCATTTGCAGAAGTGCTCTTGTGGGGTAAACGCAACCCAGTAAATGGGCCTGATGTGAGAACCCCCCGACCATCGTCGGATCCGGACAGGGCGTTTATAATCCCACAAAGAAGGGTACCTGCATCGACCGCAACGACCGAATTTGACGCCCACCCAGTCTCTACCGACCTCACAAGAAGTCCCGTCACACTATCCTCGCGAGGACCACCAGTTGGACCCTGTTTGAGACAAAAGTTAGACTTGATGTCGCAGATGCCCGGACCCGAAACATGTATTTTAAAGGCCCAACATAATACCCAAGAAATAAATCGGAGCCGAAAGAGACATTTAAGGACTTACCAAGACAATGACTTGCATTCCCGGTTTCTCTTGTCCACCATTATTGTGTGATCCATTCCCCTCCTCCATTTGGTCAACTGCTCGTCCTGGAATAAGATCTGTTGGCCCTATTTGCCCGAGGTTAGATTGATCACGGTCCTAATCCCCTGAATAGATAAGACCCTGGTGGATCCACGTCTATTTCTTTTTGTCTCTATTTCCTTCTCTTTCCCTTCCTTTCTTTTCCTTGGCCTTTTTTATTCCTTACTACAAAGGCAGCCCAGATGACTTTGGGCGCGGGACCCCACGCTCGAGACAAATGCGGTCGAATGGCGAAATGCGACTCAAGGCGACAACTATTTTTATCTCCTATTTGAATATGTGGCGATGGGCGACACCCTCCAACAAACTGGCGATTATTTCATTCCCCAGGATTTCCGTCGAACAACCCAAGAATACCGCGCATAACCTTCAATTGGACGTCAAGGCGCAAGGAGGGGGCGGGCGGTGGCTGCGCAGACCCTTGGAAGGATTCGCTCGGTATTTGAAGGACGGTGGGTGAGAACAGCGTATGGCAATTGCCTTTTGGAGAGGGCGAAAGCTAGGCAAGCTTTACAGCGCAAAATTGTCTTTCTAGGAGGATAAGAAGACGACGTAACTATGCCGGTAAGGAAAGTAGAAGTCTGAGTCTGCAGCAGTATAGTGTTTGGCTGGACCCCGATCGGAAACAGAGCGACAGAAGCAGCGGGGGTGGAGTGCGGAGACGAGTGGACACTAGACACTAGACACTAGACACAGGATAGCTGCCCCAGCCACACCAGACAGGATCTAAGAGGGCGACTTGCGGAGACCAGAGGAAGGAGAAAGAAAAGAACGCAAAGCAGAACAGCAGGGAAGGCGAGGCTGTGGAAGAGAGTGAGAGGAGAGAATAGAAAGTAGAAAGTAGAGAGTTCGCTGGTGACGAGCGGCGCCTTCTGGATTTATGCGGAATCGGCATCGGGATTTATCTTATCAGCGCAGATCTCGAATTCTTTGTCTGTCCTTTGTGGTAATTCCTAGCAATAATAGACTTCTTTTTATCAATAATAATGGGATTCTCAAAGATATCCAAAACAGACCTAGAGATTAAACAAAGAGTGCCCCGTAGGTGCCCGGCAGTAGTACTATCTACTAGTCTGGAGTAAATGAGCTACTAGTCCACTAGCAAGTGCCTGGGGAGATCGTGCAGGTCTGGCCCCTTGCAAGTCCAGCCAATAATCGATATTCTTGCTAATAGCAATATGCAGGTCGGCTATTATTGACCGATTCCAAATAATAGTATGCATACAAATTTCACCTATTCTGAGTTGCTGTTGTTGTTGTTGTTGGATGGCAAGGCAAGGCAAGAGGGATATCATGGGAATAAAACTGTCAGGTACCAATACTCGGGCAGGGGAAAAGGGGGACCTAAATAAAAAAGAAAGAAAACAAAAAAACACGTATAAAAAAGAGAAAAACGCCTTGGAGGTCCCAAACGAAACCTCGAGCGAGCTCGAGGGGTACAACACAAGATACATCAATGATCCCGTTCCTCTTTCCCAGACACCGATGGAGCGTTTGAACAAGCTAGCAGAAAAGACACAAGCGAAATTAACACGATCCCTATACACGTCAAATCATTGTCGCATCGAGCGACGTAACCCATGGAATCCAATCGATCGCAGCAAAAACCCACCCATTGAAACGCCATCCCGGGACCGCTAAAATCAACAAGAGTGGTAAAATGCCAGCAATATTTAAGGGCTATCATATCGTATACACAAGGGGGAAAAAACAAAGGGGGGGGGTGGAAACAAGCAAAAGGACGGATATCACGGGGCTGTGTGGCTTTCATCCGTCTGTGACGTGTTGTTGTACTGATTTCCAACAGCTGCATCATAGCTGGGAATAGGCGGTTGGTCTTGGAGAGACAGGTCATTGCTGCCTCTTCGACTTCCATCGGGGCTAGAGTATTCGGGCGGTGGAATGCGATCCAGATCATCTGTATTCAATAATGGAGTCTGTTCGTTATCCCCGCCAGTGATTCGGCTTGAACCTTCTCCAACGTCCTCATTTGAAGGAATATGGGCTAGCTGGGCGAGAGAGATATCGGTTGGGGATCGAATGGGGCCAGGACTTGCGGAGGGAGGTATCCTAACAGTTGACCCCGTTTGCGCGTAGCTGGGATCCTGATAGATGCGATGAGAGCCCTGGGAGGCGCTTTCTCGACCAGACTCGAGCAAGATGCTGCCTTGTTCACTCCCGTAAGGTGGAGGTGGAGCTAGGCTGCCAGTCATTGGAGCAAGCCCCCATTTCTTGACGTTCGCTTCAATGAACACGAATCCCATCTGGCCAAAATTCACATGGACGGAGCAGGGTCCATTCGCGCCAACAGTAGGGAAGAAATTTTGCGACTTCTGGCCGTGGGCCACATCCTCTAATTTCTTGCCATTGCGAGTAAAGAAAATTGTACCAGATCGAGGTCGATACCCCACACCAATAACATCACCTTGAGTAAGCAGGGGACCATATGGGGTAGGAATAAACGGCTGATTGTATCTTCGGTGGCCCGTAGATTGATACGCGATTGACGTTTTGTGGAAGCCTATGCAAAAAAGAAAAGCCAATTAGCGATAGATACAAATAGGCAGCTTCTTCTTACTTAGTATACCACGAATGACCTACCGGGTAGTCTGAATAAGGGATACGGCTTGGTAGTCATGCCAATGCTAATGAGCGTGCTTTCAGGCTTATCGTAGATCTTTGCTTCCCAATAGTAAACATCGTTTTGTTTCGGGACAGGTAAGTTTGTTTGAACGCTGCATTCGGAGTCATAGAACTCAATTTCTGTGCGACCCTCGACAAAACAGTTGGCGATTTCCAGCTCCGGTTGGAATTCCCATGCTGATACACCCTTTTCTTGAATCGCAAGGAATTGAGACAGCGAAATGTCGGTCTGCATTGACTCGGGTGGGTTCGCTTCAACGAATGCTGCAATGAAAAAGATTAGCCATTGGTGAAGGTTGCCGCGAACGTGCGACCGATTGAAGTGACCGACGAGGATAGAATCAGGCACTCACCCTTTGCTCGCAGATACTCTGATCGCGACAGATCGTCCATTGACTCAAGGGCATCCGCCTCCTCACGAATGAACGCTTGTTCATCATCGTATTCACCCGGTCGGCCCACGCGATCGAGGAGAATCCGGCCACGCTGGGTATACTTGAAAAAGAAAAATACAGCGAGAACGATGACCGCGACCGCTGCTGAGCCAAAGGCGGACAGAATACCAATCAAGATGCCCTTGCCGGTCGAGTCCGACGCATTATTGGCACTGACGGTAACCTGACCGCCGCTATCTTGATCCCAGGAAATGGGCGGGAAGCGAAGGTCGATATTTGCAAGTACATCTTGCGGATTGACTGTAGACTGAATAGGGGCATCGGTCTGGAAAGTTGATGGATTGGTCTTGGCGGATGTTACGAGGGTCGAGGGAGCGTCCCAGAAAGCACCGGGCCTCGATGCCTCAGATCCCCGCATCGTTCATTGACTAAAATATGATGCCAAACGTCTATTAGAGAACCAAAATAGGCAGAATAGAACGCAAGGGGAACAAAGAACGGGAGACCAAGCGTGGAGACGCAAGATGAAGTGGATGAGGAGAGGGCGCAGAAAAACAGAAAGTGGATGGATGGACTGGGATGAAATAATGACGAGATAACCCGAGAGATCGAGAGAGAGACAGAGGAGACAGAGAGACAAGAGTAGACTCGGGAGAGAACAAGAGAGGATGGAAGAGGCGGAGATCGGCGTAGGGGCAAAAACAGAGAGAGAGTTAGAGACTAAGAGTAAGTAAAGTGAGCGTCAGACAGCGGGCCAAGTGGGGGGAAAAAGAGAAGGGAGGAGGCGAAGAAGAATAAGAGCCTGGAGGATCTGGCGGCAAGACGTTTCCGGGCGTTGCGTTCATTCAGGCCCTACCGTTTTAGTAGGCAAGAGGAGCACTGCTCCGGAGTAGTAATAACTTTATCGAAGACTCCTCTGCTAACTATTGCTTCCGAGTCTTATTATTGTTAACTAAATAACTAAATGTTAATGTAAATCATAAACACTCCAGGCTGTGTCTTTCATGCAAGGCAAATTCTGCTTGGAGATGAAATTCACTGGCCATTAATTCTCCTGCTTTACAGTACTGTCAGCATTAGGACAATACAGGCGTTGGTACCTTGGCGCCAGCGCAAAGCCACTAGGGACGGGTTGTACACTGGTCTGCACACACGCGTAATGGGAGGGGAAAGTGACCTATCCGCTTTCCTTCTCTTCGAAGCTCCAAACAAAGGGTCTCTTCTCCTTCGTTCAGGTGGAACTATTTCGGGGACCCTTGCTTCCTGTTCGGCGCTTCTTCTACTATATACCATTATTTTGTGCCTGGTTTCTAGGTGTTCTGTATTGCTTTCAGAATGTGTGTCTCGGACCCGTCAGAGCTTGACGTCCGTCCCGATGACACCTGTGATATCCGCCTTGCCGTGACGGGTTCCTACGAGAAGTATCCAGGTACGTTCAAGGCTCAACCTGCCTGGATTCTTTCTCCCCTTTTCTCTTCTCCTATTTCTCCTTCAGTATCTTCCTATCTAGCTGCCAGACTCTTCCATGATGCCCCCCTAGCTAACGGAGAGATTGACACAGCCAAACAACATGCGCAGAGGGTCGCTGCAAAGCTAGGGGTTCCCGACGGTCTTATCTACCTCGTCGGCAAACCTACCATCAACTGGGGTGACTCAGATCAACCACGACCATTTCGACAGAGGCGCTACTTCTACTACCTTAGCGGGGTAGACGAAGCAGATTGTTATTTAACATATGACATTCAAAGCGACCTCTTGACTCTTTATGTTCCAGATTTTAACGTGCAACACGCGATATGGATGGGACCGACACTGACCGTGGAGGAGGCACGAGAGCGCTACGACGTTGACCGTGTACGCTACTATGCATCCCTGCAAGGAGATTTGGAGTCCTGGACGGACAAAACTGGTGGAGACAGTCCCATCTATATCCTACATAGCACGCAAAAACCGGATATCCCTACGGTGAACCCACACCTTGATGAACAGCTCCTGCTCCCAGCCATAGATGCAGCTCGAGGTATCAAAGACGAGTACGAGATCCGCATGATTCGCCAGGCAAACAAGATATCTGCACTTGCACATCGGCGAATCCTCGAAAATATACACCGAATGTCCAATGAGGCTGAGATCGAGGGCCTGTTCCTAAATACGTGTGTTTCGCAAGGGGCCAAGAACCAGGCATACGAAATAATCGCGGGATCAGGCCCTAATGCGGCCGTTCTTCACTATGTAAAGAATGACGAGCCTCTCAAAGGCAGACAGCTGGTCTGTCTAGATGCTGGCGCAGAGTGGAATTGCTACGCAAGTGATGTCACTCGAACAATTCCCTTGGGACCAGACTGGCCAAGTATACACGCAAAGGAAGTCTATGGCATTGTAGAGGAAATGCAAGAGGAATGCATTAAACGTATCAAGCAAGGCGTGCGATTCCGGAATTTGTACGAACTTGCTCACGCTATCGCCATCAAGGGCTTGCAGAGGCTCGGGGTTCTCAAAGATGGAACCGTAGAAGAGATCCGCCAGTCCGGAGTGTCATCCATTTTCTTCCCCCATGGGCTCGGCCACCACGTTGGACTCGAGGTCCACGACGTGTCTGAGAAACCCATCACTGCTTTGAATAATATCGACAATGGTAACGGCTTCCGGGAATTTTTCCCAACCGTCAGCGCACCATTGCTCCAAGAAGGGATGGTGATCACCATTGAGCCAGGTGTCTACTTTTCTAGACTTGCACTGGACACTGCGCGGACGCTCCCGCTGGCAAAATACATCAACTTCGAGAAAGCTGACGAATACATCCCCATTGGCGGCGTTCGCATTGAGGACGATATTCTGGTTACTCGCACAGGGTATGAGAACTTGACTACGGCGCCAAAGGGGGAGGAAATGCTGGAGATCATCCGTGGTCGCGCAAATTAGTCCAGCAAATGGCGGATTTTGATGTCATCGTTCTAGACCTGGACTACAGTGTAGTTTATACGGTAGGCATACTTAACTAATGGGGATATGTTCTTATTATTCTTATTACAACAAGGAAACTTCCAATTGAGAATTCCTCAAGCCGAACAATCGCCGCACAACCTGATCCTCAGACACTGTAGCACGTGGTGGTCGTCGCCAGACCATCAGGCCATTTTGCAGCCGGCATATTTATATTTATTACGGCCACGTCTCTTAAAAATTCGCTTTATAGGTCAAGATTATTTTTCCATTACCTAGCGAACTCTCCAGTTACCTAGTTACATAACTTTAACTTCGTTCGCAGCTGCTAAATCATACCATTCTTATGGTCAGCCCTTCCGGTAATTCTCGTCATCATCATCATTTCTTAGGGAAGAATCTGCTCGGATGCCGTGCTCCGGAGTCAGTGCCGCCGACTCCGTGCGCAATCCGGCTTTAGCATGAGACAATTTGTCACCATTACAGACCCAGTTTAGGCACTTCTGCTTCTTTATTTTCCTCTCTCTCTCTCTCTATTATTACGATTAACAAAGGAAAATTGTGGAGCTCCCACATCCAAGGCAGCGGGAATCAGACTTAGCTGTGGATCATTATTGAAGTTTGAATTTTTTTCTTCCTCTCTCAAGTTTCTTTAGGGTCCGATTATAGGAGCTCCATCACCTGATTGGGCTATAGTGAGTCACACCATAGGAACAAGTCATTCTTCCACCATGTTGTGTCATACTGCGACACAGCTCTATATATATCGTAGTTTCATGACACTGTCTCATGAGTAATTTCGATTTCTCTCTTCTTCCCTTCTACCTCATCTCATCCTTCCAAAGGGGGTGATGGTCACTCCCCTCTTCACCATCCTCTCGGCTCGGTCTTAGTTTTGTCTGGGGTGATTATCATTCTTATACATACTTAATACCTCCTCTCTAGTATCCAACAGAGAACAAGGGGAGTTGAAACCAAAGAAACTCGAAAAAAAAAATTAAATAGGGGAGGTCATTATTCCAAAAGTTCTTCATTTCTTTCTTTTTTTTGTTCTTGCCCGACAGACATTTGGAGTAGAATGGGACAGAGACACAACAGACGTCGCACACGCCCAAGATCTAGAAACACCAGCACCAACTCGGCTATGCTTCTTCCTGTTAAACCTGTTCTTCTACCTCCAACTAGAATCCCAGCCTCAGACCTGCTCGCTTCTGAACTCAACTGCCCTGAAAGTCGCCTCGCCTCGACCCGGCATTGTCGGTGGCCGACATGGCAGGAAAGTGATATTACGTTGAGGTCGGAGGCTGCCATGCTAGAGACGGAGCAATATCGTCTTTTTGGAGGAGAGCCAGGGGATGACGTGGGTCTCTGTTACCGCATGCTTGAATACTTCGGCGGACTTGACTATATAAATTCGTGAGTTTTCACCTCCAAAGCCTGCCTATTCCCACAGTAAAGCCTGTTCTGACTAGTATTCTCTTCGCTTTGCAGCTCCCAGGCTTTGAAACCCTTACCCGGGTGAAAGCAAAAAAAAAAACTCGGACTACTCGGACTATGTTAGCATTTGTGGCTGATCGGGAGTTATCTATCCTGCCATCGGATAGTGAGAAAATGAGCCAGAAAAAATACCAAGTACAGAGGTGGTGGAGAAAAAGGAGGAGCAACATTCCGATTGATCAGCGACCTGAAGCGAGCATCGTACGATGCCTCCCATTTCCACGCCAAAAAGTTTGCAACGACAACAGCAACAATTTCGGAAACGTATGACACTTGCCGGATCCCAAAAACACCGATTTACATGGGCGAACCAAGTTATCGACTTGTAACAATGAAGATTTTCTCTCAGCGAAATCAGATTGGTCTTTTTAGACTTGGCCATGTGATGACTGGTGGAAGACGGGTTCTGCACACTGGCCACGTCGAGAGGCAAGCTGCGACATCACCTTGATTCATGGGTTGAGTTCGTGCCCGATTCATCGCATTCTGCTGGGTCACTGGCACTTGAATTCCCTATGAATCAAAAGTGATTGGTGAAATCCACGCGGGTTTCATCACCTGGTCCAGCAAGCTTTTCCGTGTGCGTACTCTGTGCCATTGCAGAGTGCAGGAGTCTCTTCACATTTGAGTTCTCAGCAAGTGAGTCTTACGACTGAAAAAGAAAGGAGGGTGGAAGAAAGGGAGATAAATACCATGAGCCAGCATGTCGCGTTGTCGAGTCGCCACCTCGCTCAAGACACCGTGTGCAGTATACTGGCCTTGGAAAATATCAAAGGTCCAACCGGAATAGATTCCTTCATTATTGTTTCCTCAAAATACCTTAGGTAGTCGTGGCATTAGCAGCTGCAGAGCCTTGTCAGCTCTTGCATGTATGAATAATAGTTCGGTAATATTTTAATTTCAAGTCATCATTTACTATTTCTCTGGCAGTCATAAAGTAGTAGTAACCAAGACAGACCCTGTTCTTAGGGCCGGATTAAACTACGCGTTAATCGGGCTAGTGGCCTGAGTGGCCTTGTGGCCTTGTGGCCTGAGTGCGGTGGCCGATACGATGTCCTGAAACAGAAGGCGGTGTGGCGACAACTCCACGTAAAGGACACGCCTCCGATACGATAATATTGCTGGCAGCCGCCTGGAGATGCTGCAGACCAGCCAGGAGGTTCTTCCATCATCCTTCTCCTCACTCTCCCTGCTCACCGGACAGGATATTCTTTTGGCAGCAACTGTCTGAGCTGTTTCTTTTGGATGTCGATTGCAGAACCTACGGACTCAACTCCCCAAAAGACGAACGCTCGCTTTTTGGTCCCATTCGACCAAGTCGTGCCCACTGCGGGCAACCGTGTCCATTGTGAATTCATTTCACCATGTCTACAGACTACACATACGATGAACAGGTGCGAGAACCAGACTGGCTACAGCTTCCGAATCAATAGACAACGCAGCTAATCGTGTCTTCTTTCTCCACAGGGCCAATTCTTCCCGTTCTTCGTCCTAACTTTAACTGGTCTTGTCACCTTCCCTCTAACATACAATCTTCTCAGGCCAAGCAAAGGTAAAATACCAGCCCTTTATCCTCTTCTCAGCGGGTTTTCTGTGATCTTGTTCATTTGCATGATGCTCATCAAGTCCCAAAATCCTGCAGACCTCGAGAATACTGCCCCCCGAATACAGTCCGAGTTCAAACCCGAACATGACGACCTCATCGAGGCGCAGAAGCAGAAGCGCCTCCGGAAGGAGCGGCGCATCAAGCGCATAGTCACCGTCATCTTGGGTTATGCTATCATGGCCTGGATGGTATATCTGATTATAGTGACTTCCAGGACCGTTGCCAAAATCTGGGATCCATATGAGATTTTGGGCATTTCAAGGGTGGGTCTCCGGTTGTTTTTATTGCGCCACTCTCTCTCTCTCTCTCTCTCTACCAGTTACTGACCAAGCTGTCTTCATCAGAGTGCCGATGAAAAAGCGATTTCCAAACACTACAAGCGTCTTTCACTTATCTACCACCCCGATAAGATCCGTCCCGACCCCTCAAAGAATGAAACCATCGAAATGCTCAATGACCGATTCGTGGAACTCACCAAAGCGTACAAGGCCTTGACAGACGAGGAGGTGCGCAACAACTATCTCCAATACGGCCATCCCGATGGCAAACAAAGCTTCAGTATCGGTATTGCCCTCCCACAGTTCATTGTGACGGAGGGAAATGGAAAGTACGTTTTGTTGGTGTACGGATGTCTTCTAGGCGTACTTCTACCATACATTGTTGGAAAGTGGTGGTACGGATCCCAGCGATATACAAAGGAAAGAGTCTTCGTTGCCAGTGCGGGAAATATCTTCCGGGAGTACAAGGATGATATCTCGGATGGTGGAATTATCAACGCCCTCTCCTCTGGTGATGAGTTCAAGGAGATGCTCCAGGGTCGGCAAGTAGAGTCTGGGCTTGCGAAGGTTGAGCAGAAAGTCCTCTCTGAAGACTCCAAGTTTCTCTCGGAGCAAGATCGCAAGGTGATTAGAGAACTAGATGACTCCAGCAGAAGAAGAGCACTCGCATTGTTGTGGGCTTACTTGGGTCGTGTCGAGTTGGATGATTCGACTCTTAATGGAGGTGAGTTGAATTTCTTTTTTCTGTAAAAAAACTTGCTCGGTTTCTGACTCTGGGGTCTACAGAAAAGTATGAGGTTGCACCAATCGCGCTTTCACTTGTTGAAGCCTTTGCAGCCATTTCTTTTGCCTTCGGTAACCTTCGTCCTATTTTGGGCTCGTTCCGCGCATCCCAAAACCTCATCCAAGCTGTTGCTCCCGGTTCATCTCCTCTCCTCCAGCTCCCGTACTTTACCAATGAAGTTGTTGAATCCGTGGAGGGAGCAGATGCCAAAAACCATTTCACAGTGCAAAAGTTCATGAACATTCCCGAGGAAAAGCGACGTGCTCTCACAGTTGGCGCTGGCCTCTTGTCCGAAAAGCAGTATACAGCCGCCATCTCTGTTGCCAAGCAGCTACCTGCTCTTCAAGTGTCCAAGGCGTTCTTCAAGGTCATGGGCGAGAAAGTGATTACTCCTAGCAGTCTGGTGCAGCTAGTTGTTAAGGCTCGATTAATTCCCCCGGGCTCCACGAATGTACCCGAAGTCAACCCCGCTGATCTTGAGGACATCGATCCAGAGGAGGGCGATCTTGATGCCCTGATGGGCCGAACACCTTCTAAGAACCGGTCTGTCAAGTTGGAAAACGGCCAAAACGGCGAAAGCAAGAACAATGCTATCCAACCACCTCTTGCGCATGCACCATATCTAGCCCGTGATCACTCTCCACGATGGAACATATTCTTGGCGGATGCTAAGCAGGGTAAAATGGTCGTTCCTCCCTTCACCTATACCACGTTCGACAAGCCTTTGTTTGATGAGTCTGGAAAGCCTACCTACGAGGTGCAAACTCTTAAGATGCAGTTTCAGGCGCCTCCTCAGGTTGGAGACTTTGCATTTGTCATGCACATGGTCTGTGATAGTTATCTAGGCCTCGACACCAAGCTAGACATTACCCTCCATATTGACGACCCCGCCAAAGCAGCTGCTTTGGAGGAAGAAGACGACATTAGTGAGCCCGATGAGGGTAAGATAATTTCCCCCTTAACTAAAAATATAACTAACGCGTTACCCACCTACAGACTCCATAGCCGGCCAAATGCAGGCCCTGAAAACCGGCCAGCCACCAAAGAAGAAGGCTAAAAAGCCTGCGAATGAATCCAGCGATGAAGAGAGCGATACCGACGGGGATGCAGGAGATACCAGTGATACCAATACCGAAACAGACGTTGACGATTAAAGTAGCAGATTATTAAACCTCAACAGGTGGAGGTATAATAATAGAGAAAAGAACAAAAACTATTATAAACAGGGCAAATGGAAAATTTTTAAATCAACTAATGCGACTCCTCTACCATTCCCTCTTATCCACTCTTCTTCCAGTATACCGCCAGAGGTCGGTGTGGCAGTTAGTCTAGATTCCATCCACTCTCTGTTCCTTTCGGCCCTTCTTTTTCTTCTTCTTCTTCAACTCCACTCGGCTGGAGGATACGCACGCACCCTTTGTTACTATTTCATGATTACCATTCTGCATATTTATAACTTTCATCTTTTCCTTTTTTTCTCTTCTGGGCTGTTTCTCTGTGGGATCATGTCACCATTTATGCATGATATTGGGGTTGGTAGATAGAAAGTATTCGGATAATTCTTGGTATTCTCTTGGAGGAGACCATTGATCGATTGGTACCTACTAAGTCAAGAGGATTATTCAATTATGGTCTTTTCAGGCACGGCTTGATCTGCTTAGTATCAGGGGCGTAACTGCAGTCATTAATGTTAGTGCTACTGGCTGCCAGTATTTTGTACTCTGTATAATCCAAAGATGAAACACTGAAGAGTAGGTGTTTTTGTTCTAGGAGTACTCTAAATCTCAATAGGCCTTTTTTTTTTGTTTTTTTCTTTAGAAAAAGAAGATATCAATGCCTCAGTTGAGTGCTAGTTAGGGGTAGGTGACACCATGAAGCTTACCCTCATAATCAACGACCCAAAGTATCAGTATTATTGACTCTCTTGGTCGTTCAGACCGGGTTTAGGTCGGCCCATATTCATGATCAATCCACAGTAATAGGAAAGGCCATTCCCACTAGAGTAGATATTTAATAATGGGATGCAGTTAGATATTCAGAACTTTCGAGACAATTGGGTGATTTTTTTTTCCAGCTGGATATTATTTACCCAGACCACAAACACAGTAGAGCGATGTAAGCAAGCATCAGAACCCGAATAACTGAATACCATGAACGTACATCAACAAACAACCTGAAAGTATCATGGAGGCGGTCCCTAGACCATAAAGTAGAACATGTGAATGGTTTATAATAGCATAGAAAATTCGTTACAAGGGGGGATGAAGGGCGTTGCAAACATAAGGAACAATAGGTGTTAGCTAGCCACAGGGATATGTCCATCCAGAAGAGAGAGATGGGTAAATCGGTTGGCTGCCTTGTAGATGGAGATTATAATCTCCGATCATGTCAACAGGTATCCCAGCCGTGGTTCCCGCTGGGAGTGACCCCGACTCAGAGGTCACTATCGGTTGGAGGCGAGGATTTGCAGACTCTCCATTGCATCTACTTTCGGTGTAGTAGAGGTACGGTTGCTCGTGGTTGGTGACTGAACGAGGCATTGGCTCAGTACATTTGGTCTCATTTGAAACACTCATTGAATCTAACACCGGCCGTGGTAGCATAATCCCTTGAAACCCAGCCTGCTGATAGTTATGGTACTGATCCCGCTGGTCTTGTTGGACTGGATGAAATTCCCATTTGAAGGGACCGCTGCCTCTCGGTGAGAGATGGACAGGACTGCAATTGTTTGGGGATGGGTCAGAAGGAGTAGCAGGGTCCGGCGATGGATCTGTGGTTGCGCTGTAATCAGTCGAGTTTGCCAAGAGTCGCAAATACCGCAGTTCTTCTGTTTCTTTATCTGCATCCTCGGAGCTTTCCTCAGCCTGTTTTATCAATCCTAGACGGTCTAGAATGGCATGGGTCAGAGGATACCCATCAGGCGCCTCAACAAGTGGTTCGCCCGGGAACCCTTCTTTCTTTATACAGAGCTTGTAAAGCCTCTGCAGAGCCTTTACAACCAGTGAATGGTGTGATTCTAGCATCTCAACAAAACTGTATTGATAGATATGAAATTTCCGGTTAGTCTTTTTGATGCTCACAATAAACTTCGAGAGAATGGGGTCAGAAGCAGTCACAGCGATCTCACCCTCGAGAGTAAACCTTGGTTTGAGTAGCCTTTCTCTCCCGGAAGAGACACGGGTGGTTATATGCCGAACAGCGGTTGCAAGGTTGTTTGCCATCACACTGTATGATTGAGTAAATGCGCATTCATAAAGAGACTGAATACACTTGAGGCTCGACTAACCTTCGTCTTTTTCACTCTACAGCGATCGCATGCTTTGAGTACATGTTTCCGCTTGACGCGAAAGACACGTTGGTCAGGCTTTTCCTCGCTTAGCCCTATGCGGGATTCAAGTTGAGACAGAGACGAGAGTGTAGAAAAGCCATATATGGCGTCTGGAAAGCCTGGTATGTTTGATTTGGGACGAAGTCTGGGTTGCTTCGGCATTGTTGCTAGACTGTCTAGTGTGGACACAAAGGAAGAAGAAGAAGCAAGTGTAAAATCTCCCGATGATCGAATAAATTGATACGCAAGGACTCAATCCCTAAGTAGACATCCACTAACTGCCTGGCAGGAGGGGTAACTAGGGGTAGATGTTGGATTGTTGAAAGCTAAGCTGGTGGGGGTGCAAGATGTTAGAAGAGATGAAGAGAGGCTGAGAGATCTTCCGCAGATATTCATGTTAAGATACATAATTATCATTAAAAAAAGGAACTGTTGCGCAGGTGCCCCGCAAATGCATTGAAAAATCATCCCCCAGCGAGACACACACGCCGTAAAGAGGCAGAAAGTGACGTGGATTACTGTCGTCTGTCGCGATATCAACTGGGTCGGTCGCTCGACACTCGTCAAACCTTTGTGGCTGTGGCAGCCTGGTGAATACACACTAGCGGACCCTCGCAATCGCAACGAGAAGGTTGACCCTGTACTTATCGAGGTTAACAGTACAGGCGACTAACTTTGTAGCTGTTGCCAACTTGACACGCCAGAGGTCATGCTCATTGACAGTCCGACTCGCCACAACAGAACTGTTTGATACTCTTCGCAGCGCTCGTCGGCAATAACCGGCCACAACCCTAGTCATTTGAGTTGGGCAGCGAAGCGCAGAGTAGGGATCGAAATCTCTGGATACTTGATGGCCATAGCAAGCTCAAGGCGTACTATAGGTACTGATAATACTTACCTCATTGCGTAAATGCACGATTTCCGGTGTCTCAATTTTGTGACTTTTTAGTCTCGCGCCGCCCCGAATGAAAGAGACCCCATGTATGCGGACAGGAGGATGCTTTGAATTGGGATGAAGATCTAACATCTCTTTTGCCTCATATACGCCTATCAATCGACAAGACAGTCGTCATTGGCGCACAGATGACAGTCATCATCACTTCTTGACTATCTATCGGTTTCTGCAGTGAACGAGCGCGTGCCTCATTTTGTGCTCAGCATTTTGCCAAGATGAATCAATGTTGGTCCAATAGAAAGATCCTGTTCTCTTCTCCGTTTCTTTTCTTTTTTTCCCCTTTCGATTTTCTCTTTCCCCGCCATTTCAACCATCTTCTGCCCGTGTTAATTTCGTCAACATGATTTCCGCCTTAGAGTATGAACCATGCATTGCAGTGCACATTTCATCTGACCGTGTTAGAGCTGCAAACCGGACAAAGCAGAGAAGCCTCGGCAGTCCGACTTTATCGGACAATTCTCACTGCGGCCAAAGTCGAGGCTCGGCTCAACAGACTCAGACGCAAACCCGCGCAACAAGTTCATGGCTTCCGTGGGGAATAGAGGCCGCCATCTGTAGCTCTTAGGGCGGCAATAGACAATGTGCCTGCATAAGACAAGAAGGAGGTGTGTCATCTGATCTCAAGCATTGCTCTCCGTTGAGGGGTGCACAATAGGATTTACTGTCCTGCAGGGGGATGGGTAAGAAACCAGTAAAGTGGTTTAGAGATGCGGAGTTCGATGATATCACCTGACAACTAGATGACTTGAGTTGGGCTTTTTCATGGGCGATGTAAATACTGGTGCATGAGGAGGCATGCTCCTGGTGGGAAATTCTGCAAATGAACTTGAGCCATTGGGCATCCAGCAAGCTTCAATTTAAGAGATTTCCCTCCGCTTGAGCCACACCCAGGTTGTACAGCATGTTCTGACTGCATAAGCGTACGTGCCGTCAAGCATATCACGAACATACTGGCTTTTGTGATGGGAGCAATGAGAGGGCCTAATAATGGGCAGGGAAAAACTGGTAGAAATTAGGAGGGAGAGCGTACGCATCCCGCTTGAAGCGATTAAGGAGCTCTCCCCCATGAGTTGGTGACGGTACCACTATAATCCCCGCGACAGCTCATTTTCCCAAGAGCTAGATAGAATGAGGAGGCCTGACGCTCCCCCCTTCCTCCTTACCCATGTAGGACTCGAGGACCCCTTCTGCCTGCAAGACAACCGAGGAAATTAGCACCTGCAGAAAAGGCTCATCCACTTACAGGGAGCCCGAGAGTTGTGAAGACTAGTGAAGTAGTGAAGGAAGATATCCCTGTCATTCTTGCTGTCACGGCGTTTAAAGCGTCCTAGGCTGCGAGTCAACCAAACTGCCTACTAGGAGACCATAAAATCAGTGAACATTTGAACACTATTCATTCATAATATCGTGGCCGAGAGGACAAGTTTATGGGCTTGGACGAACATTTTGCAGTGCTGCGAATCAGGCAGTAATAGAGAGGATGAGATTGGACGCACAACGAAGGATCGAAGATGACATCAGGTATAGGAGCCCATGTAACTGTTAGTTCAAGGGGGGGTACCAGAAAGCTTCAAAGCCCAAGGTCGCCCGAAAGTGTCGTGGGATGGCGGAAAGACCCCGTGCAGAGAACGTGACTTCCTCTCGAGTCCCCGCGATGCTCCCATTTCGTTTTACTACAACAACAACTACTACCACTGCCACTCCCACTCTCGCCACTACGACAACCACGGGGTACTCCTCTGTTGCTCCTCAAAGGCGTAAGACGGGGCAAGAGAGAGAAAGAGAGACAAATGGAGGCGCATTGACAATCATCCATGACACATCATCCAGTATGTAAATCTATGGTCTCATGATGAAGTTCAGTCCCTTTCAAGAACACTTACTATTTCTGACTTCCACCTTGTTCATCCTCAGACCAAAAGAACGCTATCCTGGTATTACTTGCATATAATGGGATGGTATGATCGGCTTTTCACCAAGTCCATGGGCTAATTCAACCAGGCTTACAAGGAAGAGCTTCCGTTATATCCCAGCCCGGCAGGTAGCCAGGGTATGGATATATTAATGTCCATCGGTAGGTTGAATTTGAGAATTCTGATTGGTGTGAGCAGTGGCGAGTGACAGCGCTGATGCTTCAATGCAGATAAAATAGAGTACAGATAATATCTCTTCTCTCGACGCCTCTGGGCATACATGGCCATGACAAAAGGCAGGACAGACTGGTATGGACATGACTGTAAAGTTATTGGCCTATTCGAACACTTCCATATTTGCGAAATGTCATACCAGCCTGAACTAGGATACTGCTACCAAGATTGTAACACATCATAGCAGTAGTGTCGCCTTGCAGATGCTGTGCTCAGAGACTCGAGATCCCTCTTGCCCATAGCCGAGCACAGGAGGAAGTCTTGGACCAACCACAGAGTATTGAGTTTTCATCTCTGTACAGGTCAACTGCCAGTCAGTACCTTAAACCGAGCGAGGGCGAAGAACATGCCGCAAGACTATGCGAATGCTCGATTCGGAGTGCGATAACTCCGGGATCATCCTCCAGCCTCCCCAATCATCAAATAGGCGAAAATCGCGGAAGAACTTGGGGACCCCAGAGTTTAGAAAGTTGGGAACTATCCAAACACCGAGAGAACGAGCTCAATGCTGGCTAATCAAGAAGGGGAAAATGGAAATTATGAACGGGTGGACGGAGTTAAGCATTAGTTGGAAAAAAATGAGAGAGAAAAGCAAAATACAGTTTAAAGTACATACATGGGGGTCGCTCTTTCAGTGGGTCTTAGCACTTCAACTAGCCATCCAGAGGCCACAAGAAGCAGCATTTGTTTGCTATTCTTTTTGTCTTCGGATACGCCTCTTACTTAGGTAAGAAATATGTATGCTTTCTTGCTCTCATGAACGATGATCAGGAATGATCACACTGGCCTCTCCCGATGCGAGGAGGTCGAAGCTCTCCTCGCTAGTTGCTGTTGTCGGGGTACTCGGGCTTGTTCCATCCCGCAAGCCAACGTGCTTCTCCTTCTCGACAGCCGACAACAAAGCAGCCTCATCTGTGCCTGTCTTCCACCGCTTATCTCCGATCCATTCAATGCCATCACCAGCCCCGTTGAGATTTATCCGATGACGAGCTGTCTCGCGCTCCATTATCGAGAGGGCGGCAGGCTCCAAGGATACTGATCCACTCTCATCACCGGACAAGGCAAGAGTGCGGTGATGCCATTCGCCAAGGAACATGCCGTCGACATCCACATCTCGACGCACCTTTAACCATTCATCCATGTCCTTCCCGTACAACTTTCGAATCTCTGGTGCCGTTGCCTTGAAATTCTTCGCCCAATGCGGCCTCGCACCCATCTCTCGCATAAGCCACTCAAACGCCTCATAATATCTATCCTTACAGGGAGGATCCCGGAGATATGGACGGTAGAGGGTCGCGTTGAGATACAAGGTCGGCCCATCGGAGCAGGAAGGATCGAGATATGGACGAGGAGTGTTGTTACGTGTAGAGTCAGCGACCCTGACTTCGATAGGACAGTGGACCCACAAGCCATCAATGGGAAATGGGATCTGTGCCGTCTCCATGTCACCATTCAGCCAGGCTGACAATCTTGTAAGAGCCTCTGGGCCCTTCTCCAGCGGCAGGGCCCATTCATTGACAAATTGCGAGTAGAGGCAGTTCATCAAAAGCCCCTTTCGAGAGTGTTCAACTGCCTCTGTAACCGTCTTTTCAGCCCTGAAACCATATTGAAGACCGAAAATCAGCCATTCGACCCATGGGAGAATCCGAGGGAAATAATTTGAAAGAGCTAGCAGATTGTGGTAGACATGGTAGCCAAGCTTTTCCCCATAGAACGTCTTTGGCGGCGCGCGCAGCGGAAGGTCTGTCTTGTCCGCGTGCCAAACAATAGCGCTCTTCTGATATGGCATCCACCAAACACGAACAAACTCATGTGAAGTCCATAATCCAGATGACCAGTCGTTCAGCACGCTGGACAACTGGCGCCGCGTTTGCTTCCAGGCAATCTTAAAAGTCGGCTCAGCCTGCAGAGTAACCTCCACAACTATCCCCAGCGCCCCGAGAGAGATAAGAGCCGCGCGGAAAAGCGACGGGTTGCTAGTCGCACTACAGCGCACCAATTGCCCATTTGCCAGCATCAAGGTCAGCGATATGATACACTCAGAGATCAGTCCATGCTGCAGAGAGCTCCCATGCGTGCCTGTGGCGATCACACCTGCGATCGACTGACTGTCAATGCTGCCTAGATTCGACAGCGTCAACCCGTGCTTCTCCAAGCGCTCGCCTAAATCTCTCAGTCGAATCCCGGCCTCGACTGTCACAACGCTTGTTTCTTGCGAAAACTCCAGCACCCGGTTAAAGTTATCGAGATTGACCAGCCACGACGACGTGCAAGTCAGATCGGACGGCGAGTGGCCACTGCCAACGACCACCAGGCGGCGACGGCAGCGACGGGCCAGGTTCACAACTTTCTGGATCTCCGCAAGCGACTGCGGCTGGATATAAAGCTCCGGGCGCGAAAAGAACGTCCTGGCCCAGGTGTGGTGAAGATGGCCGGTGGAGGTGCGGAAGGGCACCGCGGGGTCGAGTCGCGACAGCTCGCGAAGCACAGTGGGGTCCATGATCGATCTCGCAAAGACACGCAAGTCTACTCGGTGCAGCGAATGTGGGAAGACCGAAAACTGTCCAGAGATGGCGTGGGATTGTTTTCAAACTAGGACATGGTGAGGAACGTCGTTGTCGTCCACAAAAGAGGGAATAATAATGGATGTGGCTTATGGAACAATTTCCACGCCGTTCGTCTTCAGGATGAGTTGATGGCGAATCTCAGCCACGTCGGATCGGCCCATTTCATTCCCGACGATCTTCTGAAAACATGCTCTCCGACACCGACAAACAACATCTCTACATGTACATCAAAACAAAAAGAAATACTCAACCGCGACCTCGTACAAAATAGAATAAAAAGTCTTTATGGTCATTGTGGAATTCATGAAATTGCCGCCCGCTCCAATGCTACCTGGTGGAAGATATCTACCTTGCTCCCGGGAATAAACACACAAAAATACTCAACACATAGAGTGAGTCTGTCCCTTCCACAGAAGAAACAGAAAGAAATAATGCAATAATGAATGAAACGACTCCAATATAGCACAATAAAGACCCATATCCAGCTTTATATCATCCCTAGCTCCTTGGGTAATGCTCCCACTCCATCTCCTAACCCGCAGCTAAGCAAATATCGCTGTACAGAACTTATGCACATCCCACCCCGTAAGAAATCGTCTATAAACAGCAACTTCAAGAAAAGGAGACAAGGGAAAAAAAAAGAAAACGGAATTTCAACACCAGGATTTAAATCCGTAAATTTGTGAAAAACAGGAAGGTATAGAAGAAACAGAGAGCTAAGATCTAATCGCATCAATAGCCGCATTTAAAGGGAACACCTGTGGAAGTTGTAGTAATGAGTGCTTGCTCCATTTGCGGAACGCACTACGGCAAGATTCTGGAGGTCCACCAAGTGAAACAAAGCTCTTTGGGATAAAAGGCCGGTCCTGGAGGGAAGCAGCCAGGATTCCGTACTCATGCGCAAAGACCACGGCCGATGCGAACTCGGCAGGCCGGTTTGATGCTTGCTCACCCACAATCCTAGAATCGGCCGAATTAGTCAATATTATTCGCAGGCCATATCATATGGGAGGCTTTGTGGGTCACTTACACATAGATTTCGAAGAAAGTGTCCAGTACGTAGATGCCTTTGGGCGAAAGATCTTTCTCACAGAACGGTTCGACTTCCTGGACAGTGTCGTTGGGGCGAATCACTGGGGACGATGAGCCTGGACGTCGAATCCAGAATCCCGACCGCTGTCCCAGCTCATGGTCGATTCGGAGCAATCGCAAGCCGAAATGTTCATGAGCAGGCTTTAATAGCCAGTTACCTGAGCTTACATGGTTTCCCACTCCCCGGTTTTGAGGAAAGACTTCAAAAAAGGTTGGAGGCTCCTCTCCTTCGGACACTTCTTCGAATTCTCCCGTCAGCCCAAGATCCATGCCAATTAAGCGCGCTGCACCAATCTCTTCCGCGGAGCTGCCTTTTCCTTTCCATAGATAGACTGTACCGAACATAGCGGATATCACGAACGGGTAACCAGTGCACAGATTAGATGGTGATAAATCCACTTCATCAAAAACCATCTGACCCAGATGCTTCCGTCCACAGAGCATGAAAATGGCTGATGAGCTTGAGCGGGAACTTGATCCACGCCGGGTGATAAGAATCCCACCAAGGGCTTGGATGAAGCGACCTGGTTCTTTTCCTTGCTTGATTACCTCCAGTTTGCAGCCATTGTCTCGCGCAATCCTTCGCGAGAAAGCTAGGGCGTCATCAAGCGCGCCCTCCCATACATCATCACCGCACCAAAGATGGGCCTCGGATCGTGTAGTGCCATTGACTTCGAATAAGTGAACGCATAAGTACATAGCTCCTTCGTAAAGAATGTACTCTTGGTTTACAGGAAGGTCTTGCTTCTTTCCATCCTCTGTTATTTCCCATATTTGTCTTCTTAATGTTCTGATCTTCGAATTATCGCGTTTGTCCGACAACATAAATTGCGGATCAATATTGACGCGGTCACTTGAGGATGGAAATGTCTTGAAAAAATTAGAAATAGCCGCCAGTGACTCGTCAGCCTGTGGCACAAGCGATACTGAAGACCTCTGTGACGAGAGTTCATCTACAGAGACATTGGGTCCCTTGGGGGGAACAGGCGGGGACGGCAGGGATTTGCGGAAAGGGGACGACTCTTGAGATCGACTGAATAGGTTACTAGCTCCAGTAACTCGTGGAGAAACGCGGCTGTGATTTTCTTTGAAACTTGTTCTTAGCGGAGAGGGTGATGGAGTCGAGTACTGGGCTAACGGGCTTCGTGACTGACTGGCAAGAGGACTCGATGGCGAAGGGGCAGAACGTGGCGGAGAAAAGAGAGGTTTGATCAAAGGAGACCCCTTCAGTCTTTCTCCGTCCTCTAATTTCTTACTTTCCAGAGTTTGTGAAGGGTTGGTGAACAATATGGTGTCTTGCTTGGGCAGCTGTGGCAGGCTCTTGGTAAGATCAGTCGCCTTAATGGCAGTAACTGGATTAGCCTGAGAAGAGGCAGTTCCGGAAGTAAAGTTTGAATTAATACCTTGTTCCGGGAGAGGCCAACCACTTGGTGTATCCGGGGTCTTTTCAATGGATGAAGAGCTTGTTTCCAAGCTCTCCACACCAAAGGATGATACCGGTGTTTCCGGGGATATTGCTTCGCCCCTTGAATCAGAGCCATTAGCAGTCGAAGTGGAAGCCTTAGGAGGGCGCCTTTTCGGTCCCCTTGCACGGGTCTTGGTCATGTGGGTGAGTGTCGGACCAGACTCTGAGTCCTGGGAGTCCAATGCGCTTTCCTTGGAGTTGATTACAGAGACCGTTTTTTTTGATCCTTCAATTGCAGCAGGTGGTCCACGAGATATAAGATTTGCGAGGGCAGGGTTTATTCTTCCTGCGAGGCTACCTTTAGTAACGAGACCTTCTTTCACAGCTGGAGTACTTGTAGCCTGCGTGACATTCCCCGATGGCAAAGCACGCACCGGTTCAATGGTCTCTTCTTTCAGCTTCTCTTCCTCCTCTTCCTCCTCGACAGCTTTCGAGTGCTCATCCGTAGTTTTCAATCCAACCCCGTCATTGCTACAACTATCGCGAGATTCTGATTTTGAAGCCTCGTCTTGATAGTCGTCTGGAACAGGTTCTAGAACCTCGTCGGCTATTTGCACTGGCTGAATGGGTTGGGTGTGGTCGTCATGATGAACGGGGATCTGTTCATTATACGAGCTTTTTGGCGCCTCCGTCTCTTTTGGAGAGGACAAGGAAAGTGTATCAGTGTCGCCCGAGGGACTACCCTGAACGTTGCCGGGCTTTGCAAGGTTATTCCGTTTAGCGATTGCTTCGGGAATAGCCCTAATATGGGGGGCGTCCCTCTCTCCAGCTGTATTGCGTCGTAGGGAGCCTCCACTTGATTTGATGGCTTCTTTCTGTTTGAGAAGACTTTCTTTAAACTCGTCTACCCTCTGTGATCTTTTAGGACCACTAGTTACAGTAAGCGCTGCCTTGCCTCTGAGAATATTCTCTTTAAGCTCGTCGGGGGGTACATAAGTCGAAGTCTCCGTTTTCTTGAGCTTCCCAAAAACGTTCTTAAACTCAGGTTCAGCTTTGGATGACTGGTCCTTGATAACCTCTCGCTTCCGGAGGTTTGCCCTGAAATCAATCACTGGGGACTGGGCTTTTGGCCTGTGTAAGAGTGGATCACGGAGTGGCTCACGAGGTGACGAAAGGGGAATGTCAATATTGTTCGTTTTCAAGATTGGGGATAAGGATATCGGTGACGCGGCTTGACGTGTATGACTATCTTCAGATATCCCTGTTGGTACTGTTGTTGCTTCCAATGTGGTCGGAGTAATCACAGAGTTTGGTGTGCCAGGCTGTGGGTTGCTCTCCTCGGGAGCAGGATTTGGATCTGTCGGGGAGTCCTCCTTAGGCTTCCCATTATCTTGAGTGTTTAGCACATCGGGAATTCCAGAAATGCTTGATTTCGCACTGTGGTTCCCTAGGGGCGCTGTTCGCAGGAGTCCGACAGGGGTAACTTCCTTGAAGCTACTTGGACGGCCCAAGTCGACGCTAGATCTCGACTGTCTATCCTTATTCCAAGGCAACTGTTGGGAATGATGTCTTGTATGCCTTGGGGATTCGGGTCGGTTAAGGGCACTTTCCAACCAGGTGGATTTTGTTGGACTCCACCTTTTCTGGTCCATGGTTCTCGAAACTGGGGGGGTGGTAGGGACTGGACTAGAATCCTGAGGTTGGTCCACACTTATAGCACTCGCAGACCTTGCATGGAGACTAAGAGATGGTCTACCGGTATTTTCGCTACCTCCTGAGACAGGAGGAGTAGCTGGGCGCTCTCCGTCTTTCGTTTGGTGGACTATTGTCGCCTCACTATGGCTAGAACTCGGCCGATGAGGTGACAAGGCCGACCCTTCACGGTTCAGTTTCGAGATGGGGGAGGCAGAGAAAATATCACCGTTACTAGGTGCGGCAAAGCTGTTACGATTGCTAGCAAATGAATTGCTTCGGCTGAGTCCAGACGGTAGTTGAGCGCTCCATCGCTTCGATATGCTATCGGAACGTTTCATCATAGCACTCTGGACAAATCCGCCGAGACCTTTGGTCGGAGAAGCAGAGCGCTCTGGAGAAAGTCGCCTTGGTGACGGTGGTAATGACTCTTGGCCATCAGAACCTTCATCAAGTCTTGGGGGTTCAAACTTTTGTGCGCTGGACAGTGGGATAGGGGAACCAAGGCCTGTGGTGGTTGAAACGGAAGACACACTTGAATACCTGAACCCTAGGCTGCTATCTGCAAATGTCGAGCTAGCCCTTGACGGGGAAGGTGATCGTTCCTCTGTTGTGTCTTGAAGGCCATCATCCTTTGTGGGTTCTGTTGTAGATTCCCTTTCTGTTACGGGTTCTTTAGATTGGACATCATTCGTAGGCGTATCTGCTGCGTCCTCTTCAACATTCTTGTTCTGCAACGAGGGGCTATCACCCTCTTGTTGGCGCAGGAAAGCGGATTCCCTGGGTGAGAGCGAAGATACAACTGCGCTCCGTAGTGTTCCACGCTCATCATTAGAGGCATTCGACATTGCCCTCCAGCGATTCTCACGCGAAGGAGACGTTGAAAAAAAGGGCCTATTCCCGCTAAGGTCTCGAGATGTGGGTCGTTGTTGCCAGGAGAGTGTACCGGCTCTGCTCCGCAAAGAGGGCGAAGGAGCCTTCGGCGATGTTCCTATCTCATTTTCCCCCAATCTTGACCCAGCTGGACTAGGACCTCGGGATGTGATCGTTTCGTCTTGAGGCGTATTTGACTTGGTGTGGATGTCATGGACTGGCGTTTGGGGAGTAGGGTCGAGCTGCTCTGGAGGGTCAATCGCCCGGTGACTCAGCGAGGACATACTCAATCGAGCAGGATCTATTATGGGAGAAGAATCCTTGGTTGGTGAAATCGACCGTGCTCTCTCTACATTGAGATCCAAAGGGGATAAATATTAGTTTATGAGGGAAAAGGATTCTTGAAAAGGTACAGGTGATGTATGCAGATGCCCATTCCACACCCGCAACACAGAAGAGGAGGGAGGAGGGGTGGAAAAAAAAAATCACACGAGGGGAAGCCAAAAATACCAGCTCTCCGAGCCTGTCTCTCTTTCCGACCCTGCAGAATCTCCTCCTCTAATTTCTTGGTGCGCTCCTCATCCTCTTTGTCGCGTTTCTCACCGAGTTCGCGAATACGCAGAAGGAAGTCGTTCACATCCTCGTTTGTCCCCGTTTCTGGTGTGGAAGTCATGGCCACCTTGGCACCAGATACTCACTCTACGAACCAGGTGACAATCCAGACTTTCGGGGAGATTCAAAGGTGGAAAGGTCGGAGGATGTTAGTGAGTGAGAAAGGAGTTGGAAGGGAAGACAGAATGAAAAGAGAGTATTCGCAGCCCAAAAACAAAATCAGTAATGCGGACCGAGGGATTATGTGGGATTCAAAATACAGAGAGCGACTCAAGGAGTGGAGAGAGAGAGAAGAGAGAGAGAGCGATGTTGTGTCGTGCAGATCAGCGCTATGGAAGGGATAAAATCCACGAACCTACAGCAGTGGATATTTATTCCATTACTGACTGATATTACGATTAACTACTAACTATGCTGATCTAGTTAATATTATCAGTATATTAATATTACAATTATCCTAGCAGTAACTCGAACCTCACTAAATCGGCCGCTTCAGCTTTGCTGGTGCTCCGGTTCTCCGCCTGTAGTCCAGGATCGGAACGTCGCCCCCACTACACCGTCTTCACCTTGGGTTCGAGTTTACGCTTACGGGCAGTCTTCTCTGTGACATGCTGAGAATCCTCACACTCAAAAGCAACATAGGGTGCGTAAAATACCGATATGAAGCAGCTGCTCGGGTTGGGATTATCGGACTGTTTTGAAGTTTCCACACACGGAAGACTGTTTAGTATTTACATCATCGACTGCTCGAATCTCGAGTTCTCAGGTTCGGCTGAGCGATGTGGAGTCAATCCAAAACAATTGGAATCTATCCAATCTTTTCTGGCCGGCTTGCGAGTTTCAGCTGCCCCGCGAACCATTATTATTAACAGGAAGCAGTAAATATAGCTTTCGACAACTCGACTACTTCTGCTGTCCCATGGTGTCACTCTACCAGGTACTCGGAGTACGTCCCACGGATCCTACACCACTAAACCAGGAACTGGGATAAAGTTTGCAGTAGCGGATTAAAGAAAAAGAATTACGCAAGAAAATAGCAAGAAAGGCTTTTTGACATAAGGCCAAAATTCTCAAGACATCCCAAACAGTCAAAATATGGTATAATTAATATGGCTTCCCACTGGTAATTCTTGCTGCCCTTAGGGTGCAAATTCAATGCCACACCCTCGAATATATACATCCTTACTTTTTCCTAAGGAGAGACTGGCAAAACCTCAGGGTGTTGAGTCCTGTGAGCCAACGCATCTCCCGATATATTCGCACTTCCTGTCATACTAGTCGTAAGTTCGTTATCTCCTATATAGGCGAGTTTTCCTGCGTAACAATGATCGGATGCTGGACAGCAGACCATGTAATGGAGGTCATGATCAGTAGAGGAATAGTCGATCCTTCGCATCCTGCACAACCCAGTTTAAACCCTCGTGCAGATTTTTCCCCGTCATTGCACTACACGGCAGTATAGTCCATTTATGTGTCTTAATCGCATCTAATTGCAGCCGCTATAACCAGTCGTGTTAGAAGAGGTTGATTACTGCGAAGAGGTTGTGCCGTAGAGAGAGCATCCAGCAAAAAAAAGAAAAGAAGCCTACCTCTCGAACCTCGCCTTCAGACATACATCCTTCGACATCAGTTTTGTTTAAAAAAACTAAAAGGCTTGCGCCCATCAAGCGCTACACAATGGGTGGTGAGAAAACTCTTCCAGGCGGGTTTGCGGGAAAGAACCATCCGTACCTCTTCGAGAAGAAGACCAGCAAGCTCATCGCGACAGTCGTCAACTCTTAATCGATCAGTTGCATCCACGACCCAGACTAGGGTATCGGTCTTTTCGAAATAGTTTTTCCAGTACGATCGCAGGGTCTTCTGACCTCCGACGTCCCCTACCAGCTAGCATTAGAGGAGGGTTACCATCATTGTCTTCATGGTACTCACAGATATTTAACCTGTATCTGCACCCGAGAATCAGCATTTGCTTGAGGGAGGAGACTTGAAGGTCGCTTATTACCCCCCAAAATCTATTGTCTTTATGATAAAGCCCAGCGTTGGGCTGACAGTTGTGACATCTTCCTCCATGATTTGTTTCACGATTGTTGTTTTCCCTGCGTTGTCAAGGCCACTATGTTCCTCATTAGTTGTCCTCTCCGGATTTCCTGGATTCTAGAGACATACAGCATCAATATCCTCATTTCCTTATCCTTTAGTCTTGCTTTTCTTAATATGGACAGCATCTTTGCGAAAATTTCCTGTGTGCTTTATGCCTTCGGTAGTAGTGGGAGTGGTTGTGGTAAGAGATGTAACTCAATTGATTTGGAGAGGCGGGGAGAAAAACTTTCAGAAAAGAGTATATACACAGCATAGCAATGCATGCTACTTATAAAACAGATAACTAAAATAATTATATAGAATATTTGATAGTAATAGTATATATATCTATATTTATCTTTTACTTTGCCTATTATAATTTTAAGATGTTGCTGGGTATAATTATTGTTGGAACTTAGAACTATCTCAGGCTGCCTTCCTGATATGGACATTCACTGCAAGTCACTCTCCATGAGGTCCCTTGGGCAATAATTTTATCTTCATAATACTGTTGCCTGTATTCCTCTTACCTCTCAGTCTCAGACTTTACACTACCTTAACTTCTCAGTCCTTACTTTTCACCTTGAGCTTATCTTATTCTTCCCATAACCTCTCTGAAGTAAGTGTGCTTGAGAATGCAGTTCTTTAAGAAAACAGATAAGTCTCTAATGATCTCTGGGTGCTTTTTAACAGAGACTGGGAATGGAGGAAAAAGGCAACTGTGATAGCCCAGATCTTTGGGGCCAAATAAAGTCTATCAAGGATCAGTTTCCTCGACAGTATAAGCACTTGTCTACAGGAACTCCCTCCCAGATCTCCTCGAATCAAGAACGCAAAGAAATTGAGTCAACGCCTGCATTTGGTAACAGGAATTACTATTCCAAGAGTGGTGTCTTAGGTAGTAGAGCGAATGCTTCAAATATAACTTCGGCAAGCTCCCATTCAGTTACGGGGGTGGAAAACACCAACACCAACTCACCAGCCACGAAGGCCGAGAGAACACGCAAAAGCCATAAGAATATGGAAGCCTCTCCCTCGACTATTGCGGCCCCTCAGAACTCATCCAAGTTCAAATCCAGGAGGCCTTCGTACCCCCCCGACATCCCTCTTAGAGACGGGTTCCCGAGTAATAACATGGAGTTTCGCGGCAGAAGTAACTCTTCGAACCAACATAGTCAGCCAAAGAAACAGAAATTCGTGGCCCAGAGAGTTCCTTGTGCCCCCTCTCCTCCTATTAACGAACCTTCTGACATCCCACAATCGAAGCTCAACCGAGAAGCTGGCATCAATAATACGTCGCCTATGGCTCCTGAGGGTGTAGCCTTCTTTGGTAAGCGTTTCCTGATTTCACTCTCTGATGAGGCATGAGCCCAGGATACTAATAGTTAGTAGAACACAAGCAGGCCTTCCCCCCAAAAGTGTCTGAAAGTGACGATTCAGACGAGAATCTCCTCCGGCACCTTCGCAGACCCACAACTACCAACACGATGTCACAGCCATCGCATGGACGCCGCCAGCAACGCTCTCCGCAAAATGTGGAGCAAGTCGCAGGACTTAAGAGCTCTCACAACAGACACTTGAGCACCGTTACACATAATTCAAGACAAGAGCCTGGCAGCGTACCGAAAGACCTCGCCACTACGACCAAACCCCATCCTAAGAAAGAAGTTCCGGCTAAGTCAAGGAAGGAGGACCGGAAAGGTAGTCCTCTAACGCAAGAGGAGCTGGATTGGCTGAAGAGGATGCAGGGCGAGATAGTAGTACAGGCTCACTTGAACCGTCTTAATGAACTGCAAACAGCCAGTCCCGAGGCCCTTGTCAAGTGCAGAGACGGCCCAGGAACTGATCGAAACTCAAGTGCATACAAAGAGATATCAAAATTTCGGACCGTTGGCGAGGGAGAGATACCAGGACCTAAAGAATCTGCTGGATCTTTACATACTATCCTCACAGAGGGCATAGAGAGCCCAACAAAAGATACGCTCAGAAAGCAACTCGATTTAGGTCGAGATTTATACACTCAGAACCCTGCGACGTATCCGATTCTCGCTGACGGTAAGATCTCTCTCTCTACACAGCCCACTGAGGAACACGAGCGTGTTCTTGCAAAACTTCGAAAACCTCCCCGGGAGGGTGGATCTAAAACTCCCAAGCAACACAACATATCTTCACAAATACCCGAAAACAGCTGGACGGATGGTTTTATTGCCGATTGGGAATACCATTCTCGCAAATGCCCTGATTATGAGATGTATCGGGGTTGGTTTCAAGCTTGGTTACAGGAGACGACAGAAATACCGCACCGTGTTGACATTTACCACCATTCTTTCTTCGATGGAACAGCGCACGCAGATGGGATAAAATCCATGTTTATCTTGGAAATGGGGAACTACGAAACGCATCTTGACTTGAATGATGAAGAAACCTGGCTTCATTGGTACGAAAACGCGGAAGGCTATTGCCATAACATCTGCTTGCATTCCCAAAAAGCTGAAGATGACAAAAGAAACCGCAGAAAGATTGAACGACAGATCTACATGGAGGCAATGCAGAGCTCGCCGCTACAGAGTCCAATCAGTCCAAAGGCCAGTATCTACCTCCGCCCTGTTGACATCAAAGACATTCCAGAACTACAGGATATTTACAACTGGTACGCCAGGAACTCTACTCGCAGCCATCATACCGAGCATCTTGATCTGGATACCGTCCGTCAGGTTATTGAAGGTTGCAGCAACGAGAAATTTCCTTTCATTGTGGCTGTGGACCGTGGAACCACATCCGCTGGGGGGCCCGAGAAAATCTTGGGGTATGGACTTGCGATGAACTTTAGTGGCCCTCAGGCTGCAGGCCGTTTCATTGCGGAGCTTGAAGTCTTCGTCAGGGAAGGACATAAGAAGCAAGGAATTGGCAGATGCCTTCTCGATAAACTTCTTGAGGTATGCGACCCAACGTACAGTCCAAAAGGCGGCTACGTTTTTGAAGCCAGCGCTGAGGGCCGTTCTGGATATTATGCAGGTGGTCGGCGCAGACTTGCTCGTCTTGTTTTTACCTTTAGCTATGTGGATGGTAAAGAGCTTTCTGACTACAAGTGGGTTAAGGAATGGCTGGAGAAAGGCTACCAGTTCGAAGAACAGGGGTTGCTCAAGGGCGGAAGAATCAAGTTTGGCAACCTGTGAGTTTCTCATGAGATTTTCCACCACTGCACAAATGACTTACTTGAACAGTCTCAATGTCTGCTACCTTGTGCGGAATGTCGGGTTCAACAAGGGGAATAAGTGGGAATAGTAAATCTGGGTTTGAGAGTGAAGCTAGGTCAAAGAAAAGGTGGAAAATCAAAAAAAGAGAAAAATCGAGTAAATATTCAAAGAAAATTTGTTTTCCACAACAAGCATGTACTGCAGATAGTAGTTCTTGATCTGAAGGAGAAAGGAGAGAACAAGCAATGAGCCCATACTCGAACACAGACAAGAGATTCATCTGTAGTTGATCGAATGAACGAGAGGCGGTAACCATCTGCCCGTAAGATCGACTCACCGCCTCTAGATTGAACTTTTTTTTCTTTCTTGGATCCTGGGAAGAAAACAGCTTCACAACGACCGGGGGATTCTGGAGGATAAAAGGGACTTTCTTTTATTTTATACTTTTTATTTTCTTGCAAAAATAAAAAAGAAATATCCTCTAAACCGCGCAAGACCAGAATCCAGGGAATAAATCTCATCAACTCGCTTTCCCTCCGGAAGGAAAAAAAAAAATCAAAAAATGGCCCCGAAAACAGCGGCCAAAAGGCGCAATTCCGCCAAAGACGACGATTTCGTGCTTACACTTTCAGACGACGAGAACGACCGTTTCAACGACATCGACGAGAATGAGGATCTCGATGGCGATTTCGCATCTTCGGGGACGAAAAAGCGCAAGAGGGAGTCTGTGGAAGTCCCCAAGGGCAAGAATAAGAAACAGAAGCAGCAGCAGCAGCAGGTGCAGGTGCAGACGCAGAAACAGCAATTGAGTAATGGTAAAAGGAAGGGGGGTGCTGAGGTTGATGATGATGATGAGGAAGAGGAGGAAGAGGAGGAGGATGCTGGAGAGGATGATGGGGCATTGGATTCGGATTTCGAATTTGATGTTGGTGGTGTTGCGAATGAGGTGACAGAAGGGTTTGATGGATGGGGCGCGGAGAATGGGGATAGAGAGGCTGGGAAGAAGGGGGATAAGCAAGCGGTGGATATTGATGATATTATATCGAGGAGAAAGGCGAAGAAAGAGGCGGAGGCTCAGAAGAGGGCCAAGAAGCAGAAAGAAAAGGGGTTACGAGAGGAGGAGGAAGAGGAAGAGGAGGACGAGTCAGATGGAGGCATGTCCGTTGATTTCGAGGATGATGAATTGCTCGCTGCGGATGCGTTTGGTATGGGGGCTGATGGTGAGAATGAGAGTGAAAACTCGGAAGCGGGGGAAGACGATGATGCCGGAGACAACGACGACTCTGATGAAGAATCCCAGGAGTCTAGCAACGACGACGACGACGACGACGACGAGGCTGCATCTGATAATGACTCCGTTGCAACCCCCGTGCAACATCCCGACGATGTTGGCTCGGAGGATGAGTCTGACGCTGAGAGCGAGGTTGATGCCGAAGAGGAGGCCAAACGCAAAGCCTTTTTTGCCCCCGAGGAAAAGACAGATGAAACGTCTTCATCAACAGCTTTAAAGAGGTCATTCCAGGAGTTTAACTTGTCCCGGCCTATTCTTCGTGGACTGGCGGCAGTGAATTTCTCAAATCCCACACCCATCCAGCAAAAGACAATCCCTGTTGCTCTGCTGGGCAAGGATATCGTTGGCAGTGCTGTCACTGGTTCAGGAAAAACAGCTGCCTTTGTCGTGCCCATTCTCGAGCGTCTGCTCTTCCGGCCACGAAAGGTGCCGACTAGTCGTGTTGCTATTCTCATGCCTACGCGTGAATTGGCAGTTCAGTGCTACAACGTCGCGACAAAGCTAGCTACATATACCGACGTCACATTCTGTCAGCTTGTCGGTGGTTTCAGCCTCCGAGAGCAAGAGAATATCTTGAAGAGACGGCCAGACGTGATCATTGCCACGCCCGGTCGTTTCATCGACCATATGCGGAATTCGGCAAGCTTCACTGTGGACACGCTCGAAATCCTTGTCCTTGACGAAGCCGATCGCATGTTGGAAGACGGTTTTGCCGACGAACTGAACGAGATTCTCACTACAATCCCCAAATCCCGCCAGACGATGCTCTTTTCGGCCACCATGACGGATTCCGTCGACAAGCTGATTCGCGTTGGGTTGAATCGTCCCGTCCGGCTGATGGTTGACTCGAAGAAGAACACCGCTGTTACACTGGTGCAGGAATTTGTCCGCCTGCGGCCGGGCCGGGAGGGTAAGCGATTGGGCTATCTACTCTATCTTTGCAAGAAGATATACACTGGCCGAGTTATTGTTTTCTTCCGACAGAAGCGTGAAGCGCATCGTGTCCGGATTGTGTTTGGACTGATGGGACTCAAAGCTACGGAACTTCACGGTAGCATGAGCCAAGAGCAGGTATGTTAATCTTCCTAGTTTCTCTCCCTCTGTCTCTCTCTCTCTCTTTTTCTTCATATGAAAAAGAAGACCCGGCGGTTACAATTACTGACATCTCCAACCCACAGCGTATCAAAAGCGTAGAGAGCTTCAGGGACGGAAAAGCAGATTTCCTCCTGGCCACTGATCTAGCCTCTCGTGGTCTAGACATCAAGGGCGTCGAAACCGTCATCAACTACGAGGCCCCCCAGAGCCATGAAATCTACGTACACCGTGTCGGTCGAACAGCTCGTGCCGGCCGTTCAGGTCGAGCATGTACCATAGCCGCCGAGCCCGATCGCAAGGTCGTCAAGGCTGCCGTGAAAGCGGGCAAAGCGCAAGGAGCCAAGATCGTCAGTCGGGTGATCGATGCAGCCACTGCTGACGAATGGGTTGCGAAGGTCGAGGGCGTGGAAGAGGAGATCGACGCGGTGCTTGAGGAGGAGAAGCTTGAGAAACAGCTAGCTCAGGCGGAGATGCAGGTGACCAAGGGCGAGAACCTGATTAAACATGAGGCGGAGATCAAGTCTCGGCCTAAGCGGACGTGGTTCGAGACTGAACGGGAGAAGCGTGCGGCGAAGAAACTGGGAGCGAATGCCTTGAATGGGGCTGATACAGGTGGCTCGAAGAAGGAGAAAGGGAGGTTGAGCAACAAGGACAAGAAGCGACTGGATGATGCGCGGTTGAGGCAGGAGGGGAACTGGGGGAGGAAGAAGAACAAGTCGGAGCGTGAGAACCCGAATGTGGGCAAGGTCAGCAAGAAGAAGCAGGTAAGGGGCAAGGGAAAAGGGAAGAAATGAGGTAGTTGGGAAGTTGATTTGTTGAGGTTGTGTATAGCATGAGTATTCTCTCCATGTGCATTGTTATTATAGAGGAGCTATGATGTGAATACCTTGGATAGTCCCGATGCCACTGCCACTATTTGGGCTGTTATTATCTTCCATTTTCTATAATTTTCTATAATTATCTCCGGGAATTAAGTCAGGCTAATAATCTAAAGTCGCAGTAGGAGATGCTGCCGGATCATTACTGTCAGTGGTTTACTGGATCACGGCGCTTTATGGGATAGCTGGTCATGTAACCTCGTCCACGGCTACGAGGATATCATTAATTGTATCTCAAGGGGTGTTTAGCAGTGTATTACATGCTAGTCATGTAGAGTACATATGAATATACATATCTCTGTGTGTGTTCTGGAGAGTCTCGTACGCAATACTGAATATATATATATCCAGCAGACTAAACTCAAGAATGGCTACTCAGATACTAGTTCTCACCTTTTGCATATCTCTGTGCTTGGGGTATACCTTTGGTCCTGAACATGCCAGCGAAATAACAGATGTAAGGCATCTGCAGTTGACTTCACTGACAGAAAAGAGACTTCTCACCAACAGCTATACAGGCAAGAATCCCCGTTCTCTTCAACATCTCAAACACGCAGACTCTGTCTTATAAAGAGGCCTCGTCCATCGGGTATTGGGCGACCTCATTTCTAACCGGATCCAACAACCACCAATATTTCCTTGTCTCTGCTGCTCTGGCTTCTCCAGAAACCTCGCGTTATGGCGGCTCAATCCTGGATCTCAACACCACCAAGCGCTGGTCCTACATCGAGAGCGGCAATTTCTCCAGCCAACAACTCGAATCATTCAACCTAACAGCACCATCAGGATATGGGTTCACAGCAGCCTCCGAGGATAAAATCAGCCAGATGAGAACATGGAGCAACCAGCAAGGACTCACCTTCGACTTGACGATCCACGCAACATCGCCAGCCTTGTACTATGGCGGTACGGGGGCATACTACTTTGTAAATGGCTACACATACGCATGGGCGCTCCCCGCCTGCGAAACCACAGGAACCCTTACCATCGACGACGAGGTCATCCAGATCGACGCGGCCCAGTCCCTTACATGGTACGACCACCTCTGGCAAGACCGATACCTGACGCGGGGGAACTGGACATTCTTCGAGCTCCATTTTGACAGCAACAATATCGTCGCGATCATGCACGCGGTTGACAACGAGGAGCCTCACTTCATGATGCGCAGCACACAGATCCGGGCCACGCCTTCGTCAGACGAGATCGTTCCGTTGTCGTTGTTCGTTCCCAAGGCAGAGGGCAGCTGGGTATCGCCGAGGACGGGGATTGAGTATCCGTCGGAGTGGGAAGTTGGGGTTGAGGGGAAGTGCTCGTTGACCATCAAGAGCTTCACGCCTGACCAGGAGCTGGCTGGGAGGTCGGTGGGGGACTCGATATATGAGGGGTTCATGACGTTCAGTGGTGAGTATGAGGGGGAGGGGGTGACTGGGTTTGGGGTGGTTGAGATGCGCCGTAGCTTTCTATTCTAGCGTAGTATTAGCAGGAGTGTATACCTATTAGTAGGTTTAGGAGGAGTATTAGTAGTAGTATTAGTATGAGTATTAGTATGAGTATTAGTATTAGTATGAGTATTAGTATGAGTATTAGTATGAGTATGAGTTTGAGAAGAGGCAGTAAGCCTGAGGAATCCCATATTGCCACTTCGGGAAGTCTCGGTTATCCGCGGACCTCCGCGGGCAGCCTCAGGCCACGCTGCTCCGGTTTTCGGCGTCGCGTTTGTTTCGCCTGCGTTTCTGTTTCTGTATTTCGAGACGGAGAATTCATGTCGATTGTGGCAGACAGTATAAACAGGGGACGCAGAGGATGTAGAGCGCGTAGATGGGAAGGATAGAATAGAGGAATATATGCAAGAAGGAGAAGAGAAACAAGCAAAGTCGCCCACAAAATAAAGACCAGTGAGCTCCCCCGCTGTCGGCAAAACTGCAGAAAATTCCAAATTTCTCCTCCTTACGTTTTCATCGTCATCGATCCTCCAACCAGTGACTCACGGCTGTTTTAAATACATCGCCAATTGCTGGCTTCCAGTGTTCGTCTGATTCAGACTATTTTCTCCTCTCCAGCTGCTCTTGGATTCATTCATTCATCCGTCATCATCTTCTTCTTATTACTATCATTATTCTCCTTCTTTGTCGTCGTTGTCGTCGTCTACCCCTCCGCTCCCCCGCCATCTGGGCTCTCTCTAGATCTCTCTTTCCAAAATGCCCATGTATGCTTGATACTTCCCCCCTCTCTTACCCCGGATTTTTGCGTCAATCTCCCTCCAGTGCTAGGATGTTTTATTGTTTTCCTTCTTGCTAACCTTCTCCGGAAAGGCTCAAGGATCCCTCCAAGAAATACAGGCCGTTCAAGCCTATCCATCTGCCAAATCGCCAATGGCCCGATAAGGTTATCGACAGGCCTCCCCGATGGCTGGCCACTGATCTGAGAGACGGCAATCAGAGTCTGCCTGATCCTATGGTACTTTTTTCCCCTTGTCCTTTCTTGCCCTTTCTTGTCCTTTCGTCTCGTTTTCGTCCTTTCCCTGAATGCGGGGCAACATTGCTGACGTGGGATTCGTCACGACAGGATGGAGAGCAAAAACTTCGCTTCTTCAAGATGCTGGTAGATATTGGTTACAAGGAAATCGAAGTCTCTTTCCCCTCTGCCTCCCAAACCGACTTCGACTTCACTCGCCGCCTTGTCGAGACCCCCGGATTGGTTCCCGATGATGTCTGGCTCCAGGTTCTCTCCCCCTGCCGTGAGGACCTGATCCGTCGCACAGTCGACTCCCTGAAAGGCGCAAAGAAGGCAATCCTACACATCTATCTGGCTACTAGCCCCTGCTTCCGCCGGATCATCTTCAACGTCGACAAGAAACAGAGTTTGGAGATGGCCGTTCGTTGCACAAAGTTCGCGCGATCGATCACCAAGGATGACCCGTCCACAGCGGGCACCGAATGGCATTTCGAGTTCTCCCCCGAGACCTTCTCCGACACTGAGCCAGAGTTCGCCGCCGAAATCTGCGAGGCCGTCAAGGCCGCTTGGGGCCCCACTGAGCAGGACCCCATGATTTTCAACCTCCCCGCCACAGTAGAGATGACAACTCCCAATGTCTTTGCAGACCAGATTGAGTATTTCTGTCGCCATGTCTCAGAGCGCGAGAAGTACGTGGTTTCAGTCCATCCCCACAACGACCGCGGCTGTGCCATTGCGGCCGCTGAATTGGCGCAGATGGCGGGTGCTCAGCGTGTCGAAGGCACTCTGTTCGGCAACGGTGAACGAACCGGTAACGTCGACCTCGTTACCCTGGCTCTTAACCTCTACACACAAGGTATCTCCCCCAATGTCGATTTCTCGGATATCAATTCCGTCATCAAGGTCGTGGAAGAGAGCAACAAGATCCCCGTCAACGAGCGATGGCCCTACGGTGGCCAGTTGGTTGTCTGTGCTTTCAGCGGTAGCCATCAGGATGCGATCAAGAAGGGATTCAAACTGCGTGAGGACGCTGGAGCAACCGATGATGATAAATGGGAGATCCCCTACCTTCCCCTGGATCCCCAGGATATCGGCCGAACCTACGAAGCCGTCATCCGTGTCAACTCTCAGAGTGGCAAAGGTGGTGCCGCTTGGGTCATCTTGCGTAGCCTGGAGCTGGATCTCCCGCGCGCACTCCAGGTTGAGTTTAGCAAGATCGTCCAGAAGCGAACGGAGGAGGTCAGTCGTGAGCTGCGTCCCAGCGAGATTGTAGCACTTTTCGAAGAAGCATACCATCTCAAGTCCAACCCGCGCTTCACCTTGGTCGACTACAACATCACTACGGATCGATCGACATCACCCGCTCCCCCAGAGCCCGGAAAAGCCCTCAACACCAAGAACCTCAAGCGTCGTTTCGCCGGTATCATCGAGATCGATGGGTTCCAGCACGCCATCACTGGCGTGGGTCCCGGTGCTATATCCTCTCTCGCCAATGCCCTGGCAACTCTGGGCATCGACCTTGATGTCATCGACTACAAGGAGCACTCGATTGGTGTGGGAAGAGATGTCAAAGCTGCCACGTATATCCAATGTACCGCAGCCGGCAGCAAGGAACAAGTGTGGGGTGTTGGTATCCACCAGGACGTTGTGCAGGGTAGTTTGATTGCCCTCCTCAGCGCTGCCAGCTCTGTAAGCTCCCATTTCCCTTTCTCCATCCAAACAAACGAATGAAATCCAAAACTAACCAGCTTCCTTCTTCAGTTCCTCACCAGCCGAGCCGGCTCCCCTGCCCCCTTCCGTCCCCAACGTTCCAACACGCTGACGGACGAAGACCTGCGAGCTTTGGAGGTCCTCGACAGCTCCAACGCAGCAGTCACCGCCGCCAAAAGCACCCATAGCAAGCCTACCACCAAGTCCACAGTGGACCTGGATGTCCTGACAGAAAAGGCAGCCAACCAATAAATGTCCATTAAACAAAAAAGAGAAGAGTAAAAAAAAAATAGTCTTTCCCTCTGCAACTCGGCTATCTCGTCTGAAATCTTCGCGGTTTCTCCGTCCTTTTTGGATTGTGAATAACAACGAAATTTATAAGTATCAGTGGCTCCCCTAATTCCCTCCCTGCATACCTGGGAAAGAAAGGAAGAATAAGGATGAAATTACAGATAAGGTTATAACAAAGAAAAGAGAAGACTAAAAAAAAGCAACCTGGACATAAAATTCAATTGTACAGAATGACAGATACGATACGACCTCTTTCTATCTCTTTTTTTCATTTCATTTAATTTCTTTTCTTTTCTTTTTGAATAGCTATGGAGTTGTAGGCTTTCTTTCCTTCGAACAGCTGAAGAGAAGAAGAAGAAAAAAGTTCCTTGTTTATATCTCTGCTTTCTTTCTTTGGTCTAATATGTGGGCTTCCTTACTGAGTGAGTACTGGTAGTATTGAAAAGCACCATCCATGTATTATAGTACTAGGTCCTAGGTGGTAGGGTATAAATAAGATATAAGTAAATACGTATGTAGCCATGGAGCGACTCTAGTAAAAGGGCGGGAAAAGAAATCTTTTATTGACTGTAGAAAAAAAAACAAGTGTATAATAGGAATCGGGGTATGTATGTACAGAAAGCATGAGATAGATAGAGAATCATTGATCATCAGAGATAGGAATGCCATGGAAGTAATCAATCTGAAAAATTCAAGAGATGTTAATAGAGGCGACACAGGCTGTAGTTGCTTTATTCAGGAAAATGAGGACATGAAACTAGATAGCACGGATTAGCAGCGGGGGAGGGAGGGAGGGAGGGAGGGAGGGAGGGAGAGAAATGTAAAATAGGAAGTTGCGTTGCTTAAGAAGAGGCTATGCAAATCAAGCGGGGACAGCAGTTACACAGTCAAGTGGGATGGGCGGTGTCCTTGACTATAACATATTCTTGCGGGCTGTTTCTTGGCTATGCACATCATCTCTGTCCAGGGAGGACTGGTACATGAGGGCCTCCTGTGGCCAATCTCCTGGTGTTTCATCTGATGTGCCTGCTGGAGCTCTCTTATTGTAGGAATCAGAACGTTGAGGGAAATCAGTGCTCGTAGTGGAATTGAAATGTGCTCGTTGGGGGCTGGGGAGGAAGTCGTGTTCAGGGGCGCCGCCGCGGTAAGGAAGATTTTCGGAGTGGGTGCTAGGGATTGCTGATTGATGAGGACCTGAGCTGGTCAAACCTCCAAAACCCCCGAAATCAAAGCCGTGATTGGTATCGCTGGTGCCTGGAGGCCCATTAGCCAGCACTAAGGGGTTCCCATTACTGGTCGAGGACGTCGCCGGGCGAGACGTTTGTTCTGAAATCTGGGGGACGTATGGTGCACCCTCGGGTATAGTCGTTGCAGGGCTGTTGATCATAGGGTTAGGGACTTCTCCTAGGGTTTCCACTAGGATGGGAGCAGGAGATCGAGGCGCAGAAGCATCATTTTCGGGCACAAGGGTAGACCGTCGAGTGCTGTGCCCCATGATACTACCTGTTTTAGAACTCTTGCTGGCACGATGTTGAGGTCCCGATGAAAATCCAGTTCCTTCCATATCGCGAATGCTAAATTGCGCAATCGTCCTCAGTTTCCTGGTCACCCACGAAGCCAGCACCTTGCCGCGTTGTTTCTCGCCCAACCTTGATCTAGGGAAATCTCCATGGGAGACAAAAGCAACAATATCAGCAACGACTTGATGTTCGTTCAGAATGACATTGACGATGACCGGCACAAGAGACGCCAAGTAAGCCTTTCTTGTGACCTCAACCACGACAACAACCAAACCACCTGCCTGGAACACAGCACTGGAAAAGGCATGTGAGCTGAGAGACTCTGAAAGGAAAAAGATTGGTGTTGGCTACTTACCATCCACCTGTCACAATGTTACGATGGCATCTCTCCACGGAATTTTCGATATCCATAGGGAAATGATTTAATCCGTTGACTTCGAAGGTCTCCCCAATCCCTCCTAGAACGAAAAGTACTTGCATTTCAACTGGCTGACCACCGGGACCGATAGGCCTTGTGACTGTGTGAAGGAAGCCTAAGTCGCCAGTACGCACAAATGCGACGCTGGGATCTCCATCCACAATTCGACCATTGAATCGCTCCAGATCGAACTCTTGTTTCGAGCCATAAAACCCTTTGGCACAAGCATCCGACTGGACCCAGACCTCTCCATATTCACCCACATGAGACAGCGTAGACGTTTCGGGGTTCACAATCGCAATCTGCGTGTTCACTGGAACCATTCCTGAGTCCTGGAGAAGAAGAGCGGTTGGGTCTGAATCTGGGTCCACTGGGCAGACCAGCCCACGGCGTAACGCTCGGAGATCAAGCCACAGCTCAACAGGCTCAATACACATGTATGACCTAGTGACAACCATGGGATTTAGAACATGGGAGTACACAATGTTGATCGCGGTCCGGTCTAAACTGGCCGCAGCGAAGTGCAGGCGCACTTTTTGGTCTGTAGACACAACGTATTAGGAAGCTTCACTATAGTGAGAATGAGTTAGACTTACAAATATCCACACGGGGTCGGCCATCAGCAGAAATCATCAAGTTCTTTAATTCTTGAAGTTTAAAGCCCTTCCCAGGCATAGAAGTCATAGCGTAGTCCAACATCTGGCTAGTAGCGTATGTGTCTTTGATCTTGTACCGAGAGAGAGCATGGAAAAGTGTGATAGGATTTTGAGCAAAATCAACAGGCGATACAAGGTACGTTGGTGCTCCTAGATAATTGTTAGCCTTAGACAACATTATAAATTAGCTTTCATATAAATCGGCCTTCTTACCAACATATACACCCATCAGACATGTATGGAGAAATCCTAGCCCCAAAGTACTTCGCACACTGCCGAGAACTGGCCGAGAGCTAGTCATTTGGCATGTCTCCTTCTGCACCTTGCACATACCCATGATTGTGTCATGGCCAATTTGAACGGAGATTCTGCGCTGGTCCGGGGTCCAGTACGTCCAAACCATAGCCGGTTGGTTTCCCTGAAGCCACGCCTCTTTCATAGTAAACCCTAGCTCCCTGCATCCGTGTGATTGTTTGGAAGGTTTTGTAGTGTTATATATGGCCGGTACACCTATCCGAAGGACTTGCGCGGACTGCTTGATGTGCTGTGACACAAGCTTCTGTCGCATAACATGGTCGACATCGCTATTAACTATAATAGCTTTCACTTTGAAATCGCTAATAACATGAAGAAATGCAGGAGCATCCTCTGAAAGGCGGTTCTGATCAATAGGAGCAAGAGGAATGACTATCGCACCTAAACAGAAGCAGGCATGAACAGCGTATACATACTCTTCTGAGTGTGTATACATTAGGATCAAGTGGTCACCTGGTCGAACTTTGACCTTGTTTTTCAAGTATGTCGCTACAGCTGCGACTTTCAGATCGAACTTTTTCCAAGTAATACCTTTCCCTTCCTTTCCACGGCCATCGATGGAGCAGTAGGCTAGCTCCTCTGCCTGGCGAGAGACACGCCACTGGAGCAGATCAACGATAGTCGGGAAGTTATTCAAGGGTGTAGATGTACGATCATCCATAACCACGTCGCGGTAGTCTACACCAGAGTACTGCTTCTCTTGCATCGCCAGCATGTCTTGCCTTGTTGTCAAGGACAAGGGGGACCAGATGCCTCCAACAGGGTCAACACCAATGGGGAGATTCATTACCGATCTCCCGACACCAAACTTGACATGAACACATGGCAAGGTCCCCGCATCAAAATCTTTGCGGCAAAGCATATTGCCGATCTCCTGTCTACCATTCTTAATAACACGAGGGAGAGTGTTGGGAGCTGTGAGAAGTACACAGAAAACGCGTAAGTGATGCTCTTGATAGAGGACCTCCATGCACCTTTCCGCCAGGGATTCAAGAAGCGCTGAGTCTAACTGTCGTGGAGGACCTCCTGAGGTTGTTGGTGCGGTTGACGCTGCATACGATTCTAAAACAACAATCGGGAGATGTTCTTCGTTAACGAACACGTCGAAGGCTGTGCAGTCATGTATCTTGGGGATGTTTTTCAAGATGCTGACAATCATATGTTGAACAAAAAAGTATCTGTGTTCAGCAATTTCCTGTCCATGCTCGACCCATTCTACCTTTTGTCGAAGTCGGTCCTCGTAAAGACCCAGAACAAAGACCTTACCCTCGATCACGCAACCGAGAAGACCGGTTCGTAGGAACTCTGGCTCGACAAGGATAGGTGTAGGATTACCTTCCTCGAATTTGTAGGGTCGGGCATGGAAGATCGCTTCAGTGTGCTTTGGCAGCGCCCAGAATCCACCAGAGAGAGAGGGAGAGTCAACCCAAATTTCACCAACGACATTGGGAGTGCATAACAGGTTAGTTTCGGGATCAACAACAGCTAAAGTTGCGTCCGGAATAGGGTAACCGAACGATCCAACACGAACGGTATTCGGTATCGTCGCTGCGTATTTTCTGGCGTCCTCACCCATGGCGAGAACCACTATCTCATTGCTCTTCAATGCTTCTTTGTCGAGGAGCACTTCTCCAAGATCATTCTTCCCTTGCTCCTTTGGAGCCGGCACGAGGGAACCACCACCACCTAGTAGACTGCTTCCAAACCCACTATTCTCGGTCTTTGCAGTTTTCTTCTCCTCTTTCGTTGATTCCTCGTTTTCAATAGGATCCATCTCATGCGTCAAAGGGCAACCCATCCTCTCTTCGCCCCCTAGCCAGTCTCTAACACTAATTACCATACCTCCATGTTCTGGTAAGCACAGCATTGGCGCAACAATTTCTCGGGCTCTTGGGTTCCTCATTGGCTTGAGCCACCTATCCGCAAGTATCTCGTGAAACTCCGAGTCAACAGTAATGGTATCAATCAGGCATAGTTTAAGACTTGCAAAATTTGGCTCGGTATTTTTCTTGTAGTGACGTGTAGCCATTGGATCTTGCTGGTAATTGTAAGCAGTAATTTTTAATCCAGGATAATCAGCCGCCATGATAGTAGCTCTATATTTTGAAATAAGGTGTGCATAAAGGCCAGGCGTTTCAACTGCTCGGTCCTCTAGCCAGACAGTTGTATGACCACCATAAACCGTGAGGAGTACACCCAAGATCATGCCGATACCTTGTCTAGGGTCGAGATATGTGATAATCGTTTCTCCTCGGGGTCTCGAAGAACTCGAAGATGGTGGGATCGCTGAAAACATTGCGCTGAGGCAAGCCATCTGGTGCATAATCGTTCTGTGGCTCATCACAACACCCCGCAAATCCCCAGTGGGGGCACGCGAAAATTCAATATAGGCAAGGTCTGGAACAACAAGCGCGGGTGTATCACCTTTCTTTTTCGGATGGTAACTTCCAAACTCATTGGTCTTCCACCATTCCACCCCCCGAGGCCAGTTCAACTTCTGAGTGGTGATGTCTCTCTGGAAATTCTTTAAATTATTCTCTGTTGTCAATGCAAGATGAGCCTGGGTCGAGGTGAGAACTAGATTTAGACTTTGATAGTCTTCAAGGCTGTTGATAGGGACGGCGACAACCCCGGCAATGAAACAACCCATTAGTGCCACAGCAAACTCTATAATTTCCGAATCTCGATAAACCAAAGCCACTCGGTCTCCACGATATAAATTACTCTTATCGCGGATGACTTGAGCAACTTTCTCCGCGCGACTCGCAAGTTTCTCCCAGGTTATGGATGCAATCTCCTTGCCCTTTTGGTCTAATACCCAGTATGCCGGTTGCTTCCCATTAGTTCGAGCTCGGTGTCTAAGAACAGTAGGAATATTGTCGAAATTCGACATTGGTGTATTTTTGTCATGAGGATCATGCACAGCAAATGGGATATCGCGAGGTTCCAGGGGCAGTAGGTGGTCGACGGCCGGTCCATGAGGGAGTTCAGATGCAGGAATCAGTGGCGGCGCCATGTTTGCAGTTGGAGAGAATGCATCCGATTGAGAATAGCGGTGGAATCCACCACCGTAGCTATCCCGATAATCATCTTGCTGCTGACCTGCAAAGTCAGAAAAATACCCTTGTTGTAAGTCGAGCATTGTAGACTGGCGCGAGACTCCACCAGGTACCATTTCATAACCTCCAGCAGATTCATCCAGGTGGTCATGTGCGCCGTCTGGACTAAATGCATAATTCTGGCTCAGTAGAGTTGCAGTCCTTGACTCTTCTTGTACGGGAGGGCCGGGCTGCGGCTTTGGAAGAAAAAGAGAATCATATGAAGACGCCGACGGCATTCGGTCATGATGAGGCATCAACGAGCCATCTCTGTTATACGATAATGCATCCCCGCTACCTCGTCGATCATATCCCAAGCTTCCGTTACCTTGTGCATTATCTGGTCCAGAGCTGAAGGAGTGCGAAGCCGCACCTTGGGCTGTGGAGTCTGCTGTTGGGGGTCGAATATTGAGTATTGCTGGTGGAGCTTGAGCAGAGCTGGTCGTCAATTGAGACGGATCGGCAGAACTAGCTGCATTGAAATCCAAAGCCAGGTTAGACCCAAGAAACTGCGAGAGGAGGAGGGTACGGCGTTTCTGGTATCTTTGGTGGAGTTAGTTTCAGCGATTCATGCGGGATGGTGTTGATGCCTCTGTGCGTGTGTAAAGAATGGGCATTGCGGTATTCGAGATACAGCCCTCGGATATGGTTCATACGACCTATGTGCGAGTCTTCCATAGCTTCAGAGGGATTGCTTACCCTTTCTCTGTGATGTCGCCCTCCTGTAGATGAGAAAGGGAACATGTTAGTCCAAAGAAGTGTGCATGAATTAAGAGCCCAGAAGTCAGGCCCAGGGATGCGGGCAAGAAGACATTGGTCATACCTCCAACTCCCTATCCAGATCCCGCAAAGCGGCCTGGAGCTCAGTGTGATCCTCCGCCATGCCCACAGTTGTGTTGCGAGTTGGGGACAAACGAGGGGCTCCGACTTATTCGAGTAAGCGTACAGGTGGGGATGGGAATGATGGTAGGTGAAAGCCTCATCGCAGGGCCTTCGAGTGACTTACACGAGGCACTGGAGAGAAAGAGGACAACTTCCCCGACTTGAGCGGCCGATTGCGAACAAGGGGCCGACGTCAGTTGGGGATAATAGGGATCGGAATAGCAATGGTGGATTCGCACGAGTTGTCTCTTTCTCCGCGTCTGAAGCCACAGTCTGGGCGTGACTTTACTGCCGTCCACGGTGGCTAAAGAACTACTGTAGAGTCTAAGCTGACGCAGCGCACAAGTCACGAGCCAATGGGGGGCCTGAGGGGAACCGACACCGCCACAACCCCGACAGGGCATTTAAGAACTTCAATCCATGGAAGCAAAGTTCAGATCGTCAAAATGCATCAATTTGGGATAGAACTGTATGTAAGTCATCGGGGGAAACCTTGGAGGATTTAATTAGAAACAATGCCAGACTATACAGACTGGTTGCGTTGCTCCACCATTCATGTCGTCTACCCAGACTCCCGGATTACTACTAGTACCTAGGTACCTACTACGTAGATAGTTACTGGGCACATTTCGGTTCGATATACTTCTAACAGCAATAAAGGGGAAAGTAGATGGGAGACTGGGTGAAATGGGATGAGACGAGCGATGGGTTGATATTCGCGACGAGCTGGAGATACACTCCCTTGGTGGGGGAACCTAGGTAGGTAGTATTTGTACGTAGGTTGATGCAGGGGATAGCAAGCTGAGAGTCCATGATTGACAAGTTGCAGGCAATTATACCTCCAGGAGACTGCAAAAGACGCGCGAGTAAATACCAAGGACAACTTGAAGTATCGCAGTGTAATTTTTGTTTCCCTCTTTCATCACGTGATACGCAAGACCAGACCAAATACGGTAAGTAAGAATATCACATGATATGTGCCGCGCTATTGGCGGCGGGCCTGCCCTAAGCCCACACCCACAGAGCTAAGCGAAGCGCACCTCCAATTTCCTTGCGCCTCGAAACATCATTTCAAGCGACCGACTGCTAACCAACGACCACCGGCCATCACCTTCACGAATCCGTCCCTCGACAACAGGTGCATACGGAGTCATAATGTCTGATCACGGGGAAGTCGAGGTCGAAATCCCTGCCGGGGTTTTCCAGTCCCTGCCTAAGGATGCTCTCGCGGAGATGGGAACCGTGAAGCTCTTCAACAAGTGGAGTTACGAGGATGTTGAGATCAGGGATATCTCCTTGACGTAGGTGCTCCCCCAATTCTTTCCGAGTCTGGATGCAATGTTCTGGTGGAATCACAAACGGGAGGAAAAGAACGGCATATTTGGATTAGGATTTCAGTTGGTGCTGGAGGGACACGAGGAAAAAACAAACAGCAAAGACAACTGGAGAATGGTGGACGGGAATCGCAGAGCGAACAAATACCACAATATCAAGGAATCAGACGTGCTGACCTGGGAATATGAATACAGCGACTACATTCAGATCCGCTCCCCTGTCTACCTCCCTCACTCTGCTGGCCGTTATGCCGCCAAGCGCTTCCGCAAGGCTCAGTGCCCCATCATCGAGCGTCTGACCAACTCCATCATGATGAACGGCCGCAACAACGGAAAGAAGCTCATGGCTGTCCGCATCGTTGCCCACGCCTTCGAGATCGTACGTTCACCTCTAGATATGGCGAATATGCCAGACACCCTAAGAAGAAGAAAAAAAAATTGCCGTTCAGTACTGACATTCCCATTTGTCCAACTGTAGATCCACATCATGACCGACCAGAACCCCCTCCAGGTGGCTATTGATGCTATCGTCAACTGCGGTCCCCGCGAAGACAGCACCCGTATTGGTTCCGCCGGTACCGTCCGTCGTCAGGCCGTTGATGTCTCTCCTCTCCGCCGTGTCAACCAGGCCATTGCCCTCCTGACCATCGGTGCCCGTGAGGCTTCTTTCCGCAACATCAAGAGCATTGCTGAGTGCCTTGCTGAAGAGCTGATCAACGCCGCCAAGGGCAGCTCCAACTCCTACGCTATCAAGAAGAAGGACGAGCTCGAGCGTGTGGCTAAGAGCAACCGGTAAAATGGTATTGTTGGGCGTATTCTCCGTTTGGTCCTGTTTTTATGTGCACTGGAGTGGACGGGGGTTTATTAGGATCCAGTCGATTTGCATGCATCTGCGCGACTGTACATACCTGCAGACAGTCACGGGAAGGGAGCGAAATCCCTAAAAAATGAAAATCGGACGGCTTTCTTCTTCTTCAAGTAGTTGAGATGCGATCATGAAGACCCTAAGACTTTGACAAGTCAAGACTCTTAAATTTTTATTATAACCAAAAAAGATATTCCAGTTTTTCTCCATGTGCTCAATCGGACTTTCCGGAGACAATTTAGGCTCTCCTTAGAAAATAAGCACAGAAAACCCACAGATCAACGTAGAAGTTAATACTTATCCATTTTGACCTTATAGTTTGACAGAGAATCTGGTTAATTATTCTGTGTGGCATTAATTATCCAGGCAGAATTCTTAGTCTTAACTGCCGCCGTCTTATCGATATGCGGTCCCGTCGTAGCAGAAAAAAAAGTTTCACCCTCGCTCAGCAACCAAGACAGATACACCTACACCTACTACTTTCCCCTCACCCATTTCAGTGCCATTTGCCGGACTACGCCCCTAATATTTCGATATAATGGTGAAGAGGAAGGTGGGCGCCTTGGAAAAGGTCGAGGCTGACTTGTGAGTATTCGACTTGTCCCAATATTGTCCAGAGATTTCTTTGTCGCTAACCAACCTTTATTTTCGCAGGCCCAATCTACAACATAAAATTCGGAGAGACCCAAAGTAAGCTTCCTGTCCTATGTGATATTGTTTTTGTTTATTTCTTCGTTTTTTAAATCAAATATTGATACGTGTGGGCTCGTTCTAGATCTTACATTGAAGACTTTCGCGCTCAGCACTACCAATATGAGAGTCACCGAGAAATTTTCATGGCGGCGCCCTCGTCGGCCACGGATACAGGAATTATCTCTCTACGGGAACTGATAGACTTCATAGCTCATGTGGCCGACTGCTACCCCGATATAACTAAGGATTTCGCTCAGCAACTCATAGACATGCTCTCGCAACAACACCTGCTGTTGGAGCCTGAGCTACGTGAGAAAATTGTAGGAAGCCTAGTGCTTCTCAGGAAAAAGGACCTTCTTGATTCTGCAACGTGGGTACCCAGCTCCTCAGACCAATGGGCGTATTGCTAATATGAGAGTGTGACACTAGGTTGCTTCAGACATTATTCCCAATTCTTATTTCGACTCCTAGCAAAACGCTACGAGCGTTGATCTTCCAAAAGATCCTCATGGACCTTCGATCCTCCAATTCGAAGACAACAAATCATAAACTAAACCGGACAATGCAGACGGTCCTATTCAACCTTGTAACCTCGGATCGCACGTCTTCCAAGGGCCTTTGGGCTATCAAGCTCACGCGCGAGCTCTGGAAACGGCAAATTTGGACTGATGCTAAGGCCGTCGACGTGATGAAGGAGGCCTGCTTGGCTGAAAACGAAAAGGTCATCGTTGGTGGAGTCCGCTTCTTCCTCGGTGGAGACAAGGAGCGGGAAGAAATGGAAGAGGAGAGTAGCGACGAGGAAGCGATTGATATCGGACGAGTAAAACACCAAGTCGGGATCAACAAGAAGACCAAAAAGAAGTCGCGCGCTGTTGAAAAGGCGAAAGCAACTGTGCAAAGGCGGGAACGCAAGAAGAATCAGCCTCATCCTTTGAATTTCTCCGCGCTCCACCTGCTTCACGATCCGCAAGGTTTCGCCGAGTCCCTCTTCTCGAAGCATCTGCAAAATACCAAATCGAAGCTAAATCTGGAGCACAAGCTCATGGTGTTACAACTTGTAACTCGTCTTGTCGGATTGCATAAACTTCATATCATGCACCTCTACTCCTACTTTCAGAAATACCTCACCCCAAGGCAGCCCTCCGTCACCTCCTTTTTGGCATCGCTTGCACAGGCTACGCATGACCTGGTTCCCCCAGATGACCTGGAGCCTTTGGTTCTCAAGATAGCAAATGAATTTGTATCGGAAGCATCGGCATCCGAGGTTGCGACAGCTGGTCTCAATGCCATCAGAGAAATCTGTGCGAGACAGCCGCTCGCGATGAATGAGACCCTATTGCAAGATTTAGTCATGTATAGAAAGAGTAAAGACAAGGGAGTTGTGATGGCATCTCGCGGTTTACTCAGTCTTTTCCGAGATCTAAACCCCGAGATGCTTAAGCGACGGGATCGCGGCAAAGAGGCATCCATTGGTCTCAAGGCAGGAGAAAAGCAAGGGATGCGATTCGGTCAACAAACAACTGGCGAGATAGAAGGCCTAGAGCTTCTGGAGAAATGGAAAGAGGAGGAACGCCGGAGGAGGAGAGCTGAGAAAGGCTTGCCTTCTGATGCAGAAGACGACGAGGAGGAAGAGGACGACGAAAACAACTGGGCCGCTTGGAATGTCGAGGATGACGAAGATAGCGACGACTCCGGTGGATGGATTGATGTCCAGAGCGATGCTGAGATCGACTTTAGTGACTCAGATGACGAAAACAATGGCCCTCCTGCTAAGAAGGCCAAGCAAAGCGATGAGACTGAGGACAAGCCTGAGCCCAAGAAGCCCAGTCTCGCCACCACACGTATCCTCACCCCAGCTGACCTTGCCAAATTACAGGAGCTGCGCCAGGAAGCCGCCGTAAACTCGCTTCTACCGTCATCCAAGCGACGCGCTGGACAGGCATCCGAGGTCTCGCGACATGTGGAAGATCCATTAACGGCTGCAGAGATCGAGGGATTGGCTGCTTTATCTGCTGGAAAGGCAACGCGCGAAGAACGCATTGCGCACGCCAAGGAGGGAAAGACAGATCGATCTGAGTTCAAGAGCGTCACAGCGCGGCGTAAGGAGCGAAAGGAGTCACAGGGAAAGAGTACAACCAACAAAGAAAAGGCGCGCAAGAAGAACTTCCTGATGACGCTGGGGAAAGCAAAGTCGAAGGGCAAGAGAAGTCTTGTCGAGACCCGTGCGGTGCTCAGAGCCCATCAGGAACGGCAGAAGCGCGGTGGCAAGAGGGGAAACATTGGATGATGAAGTTCTTGTCTATATTGAATTGAATATACCTGCATTAATCAAATATCTAAACGTATTCCGCATAGTATTTGGAACTATTAGACATCTACTCCTACTACTCCAACTGCAGTGCTGCATATATCGATATAGAGCCAGACGCTAAAAGACACTAAGCTCCGCTCTAAAGGCAGAAAGTTCGAAACACCACGATTTTTGATCCAAACGCCACGCGTATCCATGTCTTTTGCATCATCACCACGTCTTCCTCCGTCTTCCTCCGTCCTCCATACAACATCCATTCGCCATGTCCTCTCTCCAAAGAACAATCGGCTCCGCTGACCTCTCATCGAAACGTCGACGTTTTCAACCACCCATTACAACCTTCTTCTCTCCAACCTCCGATCCCAATGCTTCCTCCTCGTCCTCCTCCCATGTATCCTACAACCACTATTCCGCCACTACCCACTCCGCAATCCCCGCTGTCCCAGAAAAAGTCCAAGCCTCCCTCCTCTCCGTCGGCATGCGCGTCCGCAAGGCCGTCGCAGAGGGCTACAAAACTCACCACGCAAAGACAGAAGAGAAGCTCTACGCCCCATACACCAAAGAATCCACCACATCTAGCCACTCCTACCCCAACCAACAGCGCTCGGAACTCTCTCCCTTCTACGCAGCGACCACCAAGCCCTGCAGCCACGCTGCAGGCGGCATCCAATCCCTCCCACACCCCGCCAACCCCGCAGGATCATACCCCCACCAGATCACCATCACCACAGACGACGTCTCAGACGCCTTCTCCCTCCCACCGAACAGCCAGGAATCCACAGAGTCGAGCGATCCGCATCCAATCGCCCAGAAACGCTCTCACGACGCTGACCACAGTGACAACGAGCCGCTCGACGACGAGCTCGACCCGTCCTTTGAACATGGGTCGTCTAGCACAAGCACATGGCATGATCCCTTACGACTCAACCCCATGATGTCTGCTGTGGCCCCTACTATCCGAGGACGGACTATTCTCTCGCCGAAGCTGGGGCACCAGAGACGCCAGTTTTTCGCGGCAACGCAGAAACAACAGAAAAGCTCTTCGGATTACGACGATTTCGAGGAACCGGTGTTTTTGCGCAGACGCGAAGAGGTCGATATGGATTATGTCTTGAGTCATCATACTGGTGATTATGAGGTTCAGATGGGTGGGGTTTGAGTTATTTTCTTGTCTTCCCCAACTCATTGTTTTTTCTTCCTCACTTCTTCTTCTCTCCGTTTTATGTGCTGTTTGCTTGAACGAATGCATTGAGACGGGGATGTCAATGCTCTGACTGGTTTCAGTGATTGACGATTTTTTTTTTGACCCACTGGTGCTTCTTTTCTAAGATTTTATTACCTGACCTGACACTTTTCTTATTTACTATGGCATTTCATACCGGGCGATTGTGCATAATATCCTAGAGATCTTCGGTCTGGATGCTCGCACTGGCGTGTACTTTTATGTATTTGATATATCTTCTTAATAGTTGTATGATAGCGAACATTGCATGTACATACATACACACAAAATAGCAGGCTCGATTTCCACAGGGAAGGCTGTTCTCATAATGCATGCTATATTCTATCTTGTTTATTTTACAAGCAGCGACTCCAGGATAGGAAATAAGAGAAAGAAAAGGCCGAAAAAAATACAATAACCATCATGACGGGTCAAGAATATACCCCAATGCACGCAGTAGTAGTAGTAGTAGAATATTGATTCAAGTGTAAACATAACACTTTATCCGAACGCCCACCTTTTTGCTTTCCTCTCCTTCTACACATAAGCAAAGAAGGAGTATATAGATCAGGACATTATCACAGCTCGTCTTTCACGTTGTATTTGGGCTTCTCTTCCTTGTCTTGAGTCGTCTTGCCCGATTCCTTGTCCTTGGATTTAGTCGAGTCTTTCTCTTTCTTTGATTTGTCAGTGCTGTCTTTCTTGCCGTTCTTTTTAGATGATTGGTCGCTAGATGCTTTTCTGGATGCTGCCGCACCCATCTTTTCGTAAATACGGTTCATGATACGTTCGATTTCTTTGAGGCGGAGATTAATCTCCAAAACAGTTAGTGCTGGGTCATCCGTTTCGCCTAGCTGCTCTTGGAGAGCGAGCTGGGTTTCAAACCACGAGGTGGTAGACTCGTAAGTCTTGGTAAGGCCGCTAAGGTCGGATGGTTGGAAGACTGAGTATTTCAGAGCAGCGGGTTTGGGCGTGGTTGTTGGTGAGGAGGCCTCGGAGGACGTTGAGGTTGCATATGGGTCGTCGTCAAGGTCGTCAGCGTCCGCCGACGCTGATGGAGTGGCTGAAGTCGACGGCTCAGTCTCAGTCTCACTCGTGGATGATGTGCTAGATTCAGCAAGGCTAGAAGAGTAGATTTCCTCGTCTTGTTGGATCTGCTTTTCCATGACTTCTATAACTACCTTGGCATTTTTGAGTGTTTCCTGTAGCAACTCCACACGGGCTGGACGAGCAGCGTTTTCATGCTTTCTCTTCAATGCGGGGTCAACAATTTCTTTCAGAGACTTTAATTTATCCTTGAATTCTGAAGTTTTGGCGTCGGAGCCGTCACCGTAAATCCAGTCACTGGTAGTGGAGACCCTCTCTAAAAGTGTAGCTAATTGCTCGGGCTTGAGCACTTTTGCAAACTCCTCGTCTTCTGCTAAATCACGGCTCTTGTAGATAAAGGATTCTAGTTCATTCATAGCCTCCTCTCGTAGAATGCGGTCACGATCGGAGGCGTCAAAGGCACGAAGGCGGTTGTTGATACGAGTAAGTTCATCCGCAGATGGGGAGGGAATGCCGATGGGGGAGGTTGTGAAACTGATGGGAATGATTTCCAACCGGGTTTGGGGGGTTGTCTTCTTGTTCTCTTTCACAGACGTGGTTGGAGAGGCTTCGTCGGCGGAAGAAGATGTTGATGCCTGAGGCTCCTCCGGTTCGAGTGTGATGGATTCACTTGGCTCTGAGTCTTCGGCAAGAGGTGCCTGTTCATCCTTTTTGGAGCCCAGACCAAAGAATCCTTTGACATCTTCAACAACACTTCCTTTCTTGGAGCTTTCTGCTTCACAGCTCACAAAGCCACAGGTGACTTCTGGAAGACCGTGAACTGGACTGAGTCTGATGGAGAATTTGGTGGTGATATTTGCAGCCGAGCAGCCAAAGCTGTCCTTGAGCTTGTTAACAGAAGCAGTCAGGTTCTGCGTCTTCACACCGAGAACTGGTAGCTCAGCTACATCTCCATTACCGGGTACTTGCTGATAGAAGCTGAACTCAAAATCCTCTAGGTTCTTCACAGTGATCTGTTTCTCTGGTCCAACTTGCGAAGTAGGGGTGAAGAGCTTTTGCTGTCTCTCTTTAGATTCTGACGGCCATTTCAGAACAATGGGGTACCCAGATGCATCGCTTGCTCGGATATCTTTGACACGGAAACTTGGACTGAGGGCAGCACCCTTGAATGCGGCACCAAAAACGGCTGCCTCATCGGCGTTGACATTTGTCCTGAGCTTACTTGAGTCACCGCAGACCTTTTCCAGTTCCTTCTGAACAAAGGGGGTACGGATTGCTCCACCGTGTAGAATGACAGAATCGACATCGCCCAGTTGCAATCCCGCAGCGGCCAATGCTTCTTCAAGGGGCTTTCTAACACGAACAAGGTATTGTTCTGCAAGCTCTTCAAACCTGGAGCGCGATACACGATACTTGAAGTTCAGGTCCTCTTCATAGAGACTTTCAAAAGAAGCACCGGTTTCCGAATTGGCACTTAGTACTTGGCGAGCCCTTTCAGCGTCCTTCCAAAGTCTTGCCATAGTTTTCCCGTGTGCCCGCACTTCAGCCGGAGTAACACGGTCCTTCAAAGCCTTGTGCTCAACTAGCTGATCGATCATGTCTTTGACAATGATATCATTTAGAGAGTCTCCTCCCAGTGTCTTATCCCAGCTTGTTCCGATAACTTGAACCTCCTGGACGGTCTTGTTGAACCTACCAACGTCCTTAACCGCGCGGCTCTGGAAGCGAAGGACGGTGGCAGTAGTGGAGCCTGCGCCCATATCATATACGACGTGGTACTCGGGCTTCTGTCCATCTGAGACACTGGGGAACGTTCGGCTCATAGCGTAATTTAGCCCAACAGCAAGTCCATCACTAATGAAAGCATCGACATTCAGGCCAGCTAATTCAGCCGCCAGTTGCAGACTCCTCTTCTCACCGGCGGTGTAGAATGCTGGGTAAGTAATCACAACATCCCTAACATCGGATCCCTTACCCGCCAGGTTGTCGGCGTTGAACTTTATCTGCTTCAGTTGCATAGCGAGGAGCTCTTCAACGAGGAAGGCGTCCTTCCGTTCTTCTTCACCAAGGCGGTTACTTCGGAGCCCGACGGTGCCTCGCTCACCCGGAGCCTCTTCCAATCTCAATGCGGGGTAGCGTTCGTGGTAGGTCTTTATCACTTCATCCTCACCACCGTTGAAAGGAAGGCCCAATAGTACTTTGAGATTTACATAGACATCATCGGGATAACGTGCAGACAGCGCAAGGGCATCGCCACCGTAAAATCTCTCTGGGAATAGGGTATCGCTTTGCCTAGTAGGTTTAAAAGCAACGGCGGCAGACTCCTTGCGTTTAGAATCTTTGGTGAGCACAATCTCCAGTGGAATTCCTGGCTTAACGAGGGCTGCCTTTATGTACTCAGTGCCAACGTCGATCCCGAGAACTGCAGAGCCGGCGGCAGAGGTGGGAGCGGGAAAGCTGAGAAAGAAGAGAAGGAAGGGCACGATGAGGAAGGGAAAAACCGGAGAAGATGTAAATAACGACAGGGAACTATATGTCCGCCGTCGGCCTCCCGGAGCCATTGTCTATGGGGTCCGCCTGTTGCAAGTCATGGGAGCGTTAATTAGCAAGCATTAACACAGAGAGAATACTAACGTACTTTTAGAGGCGAGGGTAACGGGAAGTCCAAGAGTATGGCAGGTAAGAGAAAAGGTAGGACTTTCGAAATGTAAATCACGATCTCTCAGGATGGTCTACAGCAATTGAAGAGTTCCAAAAAAAGAAAAGGGTTCGCGAGCATCAACCAATTAGCTGTACATTTAAGTCGGAAGGTCACAGACGCAGGCACTATGGTGGTCAAGTCAGCGGTGACAGAGGGAAAATGAGGACAATTCGGGAAGAGGAAAACAGCGTACGAGGACTATTAAGTCAGAAGAGCCATCTAGAACGCAATCACACTCCGTGTTACTGGCCACCTGGCAGTAAGCCTGAGGGAAAAGATTCACGATGGAGGCGAAGGTCGAATAACATCGCGGCTTCGAGAGGCCACGTTTGGGCCGAGCAGATGCAAACACTGCCCGAAGAGGCATGTTTGCACTGCTTGATTGGCGCCTGCCGTCTTTCGTCATCGATATTGCCCGCCTTTCTCTAACACCGAATTACATAGGAGTTTACAGTCATTTTCGATAATCTCCTTTTTTTGGACACCAGTTAATTGACATTCATTCTTAGGCGACTACTCGTCGTCAAAGTCAGAATCACTCATCCAGCCGGCCTCGTAGGACTCTCGAATCTCTCCCAATCCATTGACCAAGTTCTCCCGTTCTTCCACCCCCATCACTCGGCCCGCTATTAACTCCATGCCTTTTATTCTGTCAGCTGTTCGCGTAGATGCAGTGAGAGCAGTGAGGACGTCAATTTTCTGCTCGGGTATCGGTGATGTGAACATGGTGTTTGGGAAGCTATCTAAAATCGGGAATTGAAGAGAGGTGTGGAATCTATAGGTAAGGGACGCAGTTAGTACACCAGATAATGCAGCAATTGACATGATGCCTGACCTGTGAAACATTGCTTCTGACTTATATAATCGTTTTCTCCTGACAATCCCTAGGTCCTCCGAAGAGCTTTCATCCTTATCATCCAGGTCAACTCCACGCATAACCTGAAGTTGGTTGAAAGCATGATACTTGGGGCTGTTGAACCCGTCGTATGTAAAATCCAAGTCAAAATTTGTTTTGACCTTGGATGACTCGCCGGAAACTTCTAATTTTTTCTGCTGCTTCGCAAGCGTAGGTAGCTGACTTTCCTGACCATCTTTATGAGGGATAATTGAGGACTGAAGCTCAAATATTCTGTGGATGCTATCATCTCCAGCTAAAAGAGCCTCGAAATCTTGGTAAGGGCGCAGTCGAGTCGGGAGAGTTGCACTTTCCATGGCCAAACTTATCAATGCCGAAGTGTACCATTCTGAATGAGCATTGAGATGGATGGATCCTGGAATCCGGCTAGGAGGGTCCATGACAGGAGTATAGAGTGTTGACTGAGGAGAGATAGCGTGTATCGAGCGAGCTTTATTCATCTCACGCTTTATTCGCGTGGTCTAGGTTCATGAGACTGAGTTACACGCGGCAAAAGTGGGGAAAGGGGTGCAACTTACTTGATGGACCCTTTTACCATCCTCGATAGCCCACACCAGGACGGCTTTCTTCCCGTACTCATCAACGAGCCTATCCACATATCTAGCTGCAAAGCCACCCCAAGCATCATCAGACCCGGTGAATATTTGCAGAGCACGTAGCTGATCACACTCTTCGGCAAATGGGCGGATATCCCTGTCGAGTAAATCGTGTTCCTTGTCGAGACCATTGAAAAGGTCCTCTCCAATACTCCAGTCCTCAAAGGGCATTATTCTAGAATTTAGCTCATAATCATTCAGCTGCACAATTGACCGAGGGTGGTAGAAGACCCGGTTGTAGTCAGACCAGAATCTAACCGTTTCTGACGAAAGCGGTTGTGCAGGAGTCCCATGATCAAGGCTTCTTTGATAGTCGCTTTGAGGAATGGGATCTAGTCGCTGAACAACCTCTTCACCATCCCTGTATGGAAACTCCAACAATCAGTCACGTCATTTATGAAGATAAGAAGAGTATTGCCTATTATCGCGGTAAAGTGGGTAGGGGGCTCACCATATGCCTCGCCCAACATTTAGATCTTCTGCTAACTCATACAGAGCATTGTTTTTGCGGAGGGTACCAAAAGCACCCTTTAGATCGTATATCAAAGTCCTGGGAGTAAAGGTTTCACCTCCATCTGCCCCAATTCCTGGTCGAAAATGGACATCATGATCCACCGGAGATTCCTCTTCTCCATTATACGTAAAGTACGATTCCTATATATAATCTTCAGCCATCTGCCATGTACCAAAGTAAAGAAACGAAAGTGTACTTCTATAGTCTTACCTGAAGATTCCAGAAATGGGTAGCTAAATAGTTCGCGCGCTGCCCCAATTGTATCGTTAAAATTTCATGCATGGTTGGGATGATACAACTGTTGAACACATTGATAGATCGTTTCCAAAAAAAAAGTATCTGCGGGGTTAGCCGATGTTGTGATAAACCATTGTGATGATGAGGCAGGACATACATGTAGACCCTCCAAACATCAAGTCATGTCTCAATAATTGTACTCAGAATTCATGGTAGAACTATCATAACAGAACTATCATTATATTTGCTTCCTGGAGGAAGAAATCACGCTCCCAACCCATCACATGCTGATGAGTTCATCACGCACGGACCATTTCCCACCGTGGGGTGTCTGCCTCAGGCTGCGTGACGCCCCTTCCTATTTTGGACATAACTCATATCACGTGCCATTAATCCCAAAGGGGTTAGACCTGTTGTCCAGGGCAACAATCACCTGATGAAAGCTGGCAACCGAATCGGGCACTGTTGACGTGTGCGGTGTTTGTGGGTGCGACACTGAGGGATCAACATCGCCCGAACAACTTCTCTCCAGCAGAAATTTTCAAAGCAGTTGTCATGTTTTAGCATTTTATCATCAGCATTGATTCAACCTACTAACCCCCATCCTCCATCCAGTTATGGATTCCCCGTCAAGCGTCATGTCCAGCCCGTCAAAGGCCCTGAATCCCCTGTCGCCAGAACGTATAAACCAGCAGACAATACCCGGATCACCCTCCGCCACACCTGATATCCTACGTCTCCAACTCAAGGGAAACAGAAGCCTTTCTGATGTACAGGCTAAAGTCGCATATCTGAACAACCTATCCCGAGGAGGCAGTCCAGCAGCCGCATCGTCATCAGCATCTGCAGGCGGGGCTGCCGCTTTACAAAGAGCCATCCTGGGGCGCGAGGAGGCAGAGTCTGCACTGACCCGGGTCTCTTCTCAGCTATCTGAAGCACAGTCTCGGGAGCGCCGAATTAGTGAGAGACTCGAGTCTCTTTTGGAGGAATTACAATCGGCCAAGGAGCGCCAGGCTCATGAGAGACTGGTTTTCGAAAAGGAGATTAGGAAAGCCCGCAAGGAAGCTTTTCGTGCTGGGTCTACACTCGTGAAGGCGCAGGAAGAACTAAAGCACATGAGGGCAGAGACGAAAATGCTGAAGGAAGAAGTTCAGTCTGAGCGTGCAGCAAAAGAAAATGCAAAGCAGGAAGCCTTCGAGCGAGCCTATACATTGGCTGGCCTTACGGAAGAGATAGAGGTGCTCAAAGGACGGCTTCGGACTGCCGAGGCAAATAACCATACAGATTCGCTTCAAGCTCGAGCACAGGAGATGAACAGGGAGGATATCGGAAGGATGTCCCTGGCAGAGGGAGATCTCGCTTTGATAATGACACCCACCCCTCGAAGGCCCAAGAGATCTGCGGAAGATCCGAATATTACACCCGTCCCCGGTTCCGCGGATCCTACATGCGCTCAAGATACCCCACCGAAAAGGCAGCGATTGTCTGATATTTCTCCTCGACAGGGACCTCGTGAATTTACTGTCCCATTACCGGTGCACGACTACATTGAAGACCTCCGATACGACCTTGATTTTGAGAGAAAATTGAGGCTTAAGGCCGAGGACCTACTTGAATTTATGAAAGTTGAGTGTATGTTCAAACGATGCACATGTCGCATCCTTGAAGAACAAGAAAACGAGGCACGCGCTAAGAAGCTGCTTGCTGCAACGAAGAAAGAAGTACACCATGATGAGATTGAAGTACACAGTCATGATGGTGCTGAAGCCACCTGCACCGAAGAGAGTGCCCCAGCGGCACCAAATACTGAACCGTCTGAGTTGGAAGCAAAAGAGGAAGAAATAGAAGAGCCGCTAATCACTTTCTCCCCTGTCACTGGGACTTTCCGCACTATTCCTTCCCCCACTCGAGGGTCACCCACCAAACAAGCAGGAGATTTCGCCTCTGATAACCTGCGGAGCTCAGTTCCCAACTTTGAAAATGAGTCAGTGGCTCCGCCCACGTTTCTCAGTCCTACCCCGAAGTATGAATCCCATGCGCATCAAAGTCAATCTGAATCAATTATGCAAAGCGAAGCTTATTCCAGAGATTTGACTCCAGGATCTCACCACTCACCGGTGACTGCTGAAGCGCCATGGCAAGCTCAATTTCCAACCGATGACCATGCCGGTAATGCAAATGAGATCGTCAGCTTGAAAAGAATCCCCTTGCGAGACGATGATCAAGTGTCCAATCGCTTCGCTGCCATTCCCGGAACACCGATAAGTCGGGAAGAAGCACTGGCCCAGATCAGAGCTCGACGAGGGAGAACCAGCACTATGAAGAGGTCCGTCAGCGCCAATGACGCTGCACTTCGCTCCCTCACTATGAATACTACTCCAGTTCGAGCAGCTCGACGTATTCCTGGTCTTCAGTATACTGATCCAAGAGGGGAAGGCCTTGTGAGGAATCGCAGAGATATGAGCGCACCCATGAGGATGCTCCGCTAATCAAACTTTCACTACATTGTTATCCAGACGGTTCACCAAATAGTCTCATCTGGTGTGAAAGGCGTTTACCTGATCTATTCGATTGTGAAAACACTGTCTTTTGATACCCCCGCGTTCCAAGCGAGATATTTTTTGTCGGTTTTCAGTCCTACATTGACAGGGCATTTACGAGGGCTCCCTCATATCATTCTTTTGTCTATTCTTATAACAACTTCTTTTTGGAGGGGGGAAAGGGCTTGCGATTCTTTTGTCAGCTCATGGATAGGTGTTGGTTTTTTTGGCGTTTGGAGATGGATACTCTCAACCAATTTGAAATTGTATGTTGTTCCTGTTCATGACTTAGATACAGTGGCTACGGCCTTGACTTTCCCTTAGAACCGCATGATCTTGCATATTTCCTTTGTTAGCACTACTTTGGTGTATATATATGACTACCCATGTTATCATACTTATCATGAATATATCATTCTCTCGAAGGTTACAAGGGAACAATAACAATGATAATGCTTCCTACAATGGACTAGGGTTAGATGAATATCTTATTCAAGAAATTTCAATAAATCAGTAAATCCCAGTTATATATGTATTGTTATGCACAGTTATATATTCCATTACTATTAAAACAAATCCCTACCACCCATATGGGACGGTAGGCATATATCAAGCTCAAGCATAAGCACAATCACAATCACATCAAATAATTGAAATCCCACAGCATCTCATCCGAGCACTGTCAACAAATGCTTTTCTTCCCCACCAGAGAAGAACCAATTCTTCCACAAAGATGCGGTCTGCTGGACTCCAAACATCAAGACCCATCTCCGCCATGTCCTCCGTCGTAATTGTCACTCGTTGTTCCTTCTCTAGGTCTCGATTCTCTGTTCTGGGTGGTCGTTGGCCCAGGAGTGGAGACATGGATTCATCTTCTTGGGTGGACTGGCGGGTGAGGGTTTCATGGTCGTCTTCTTCTGGGTCGTTGTGACCGCTGTCACCGTCACCGTCGCCGTCTTCATAGTGAGTTGAGATTTCATCGTCGGGGTCAGTGGCATTTTGGCTGTCGTGTCGCGCAATTATGTCTGATAGATTGACGAAAATTTGAGTGGTTAGTTGGCGGAAGTAGGCGACGAGAGCGACCTCCGGGGGCTGTTTTGGTGTTTCGACGGGCTGCATGCTTCGTCCGCCCACTGACCCTGAACGTGGACTTGGGAGACTTTCCACGCTAGCGAGAAGTCGTGCGTCCTGCTCGAGTTGGTGCTCTTCTTCCTCCTCTTCGGAGAATCCATCACGCTTTTCGCCGGCCGACGCCCACCAGATGAATGAAGTATAGGCAAGTCGTGTCCATGATAGAGGTTCGACGATGGGGCTAGAGGAGAATGTTGATTCTGCGTCTGAGTTATCGCCGCTACCGGTATTTGAGGTCTGAGTGTCTTCGTCATGGAATACATGGCCGAGGGCCCTACGGAGTGCCGTGTAACGCCGGACATCGCGTTGGGTGGCTTTCAAATTTGTTGCTTGGGGACTTTTCTTTTGCGGGGATGGTGAGAAAACGGAGACAGTCGGGTATAATTTCTCAGCGGCGTTCTTAGAATGAGATGGAGGCAGTGTAACGAGGACATCGAAGAGTTCAGGCTTCATGCTCAAAACGCTGTCTGTACTGCAAGCAATCCAAGCAGAATCGCGGTCTGAACTTGCAGAAACCCCTATGAATGACGAGAGGTATGGGATATCGTAGACACCAACATTGAACAGTGGACGAGGTCGAAGAGAGGGCAAATCCGTAGGAGGAAGCAAGGGGAGAAGAGAATTAGGCAGTGAGGCTAACAAGGAAAGGTCGTATACTATACAACGGTGAGTTAAAGTAAAATCAACCCCGCGGAGAGAGCAGGAAGAGATGGGTATTTCATACCATAATTACATGGTGTTTGCACTGGCGCCTCTGACATGAAGAGGACCCTTTTGCGAAGCAGTGTTGCTCTGTACAAGGGGAAGAGAAGTGGACCAAAGCAACCCAGGAAATCAGGGAGCGACGAGGCTGGATGAAAAGGTGTCAGGGCCGGCCTGGGCGTTTCCAGCACAACCGCATCGCTGAAAGTGCGACTCCGATGTGAAGCATCCGACCGGTCGCCATGGGCTCTTAGCCGGAGACTGAGAGGCGACTCCAGAGGAGAATCGGGTACCACAGCTGACATGTCGTTTGCTGAGAGCTCATAGGTCTCCCAGTATTCTGACAATATGGTCGTATCAGATACATCTTGAGAATAGCGTCTGCGGAGATAACACCAATGTTAGGATCTCTTGGGGTCTACGCGCACCTCGAGAATACTTACTGGGCCAATTCCTTCAACTTTGGAGCATGTCGCCAGCTTTTGCCCAGTCTTCCTGAGCTCAGCGGAACCAGAATTCCAACCGAAAACATCTTTGCATTTCGCTCCGATTCATCTGCAGGGCAATTGACAAATGCGCTAATGCCGGCATACTCTTCGTGAACGAAATACCTGAAAGCAAACCCCCAAGGGACGGTTGGTTAGTTACGCCAAAGAAGGCCACATAGGAGCGCGTCACTCACACTAAATCCTCTGAAACATTGTGTAGGCCAGACGGGAGCGACTTGTATTCGACAGATCCCTCAACCTCGACTACTCCGCCATCAGGTTAACAAGCTGCATACGTAGTCGCGTTAGGGGGGGTTGATTTACCACCCGGGATTGTACGTTTCCAGGTCACCACATATCTGATACAGTTCGTTCAATTAGTTAAGCGTTGCTTAAGAACGAACCCTAAGATGAAGGACACGACTCACCCGGCTTTGATATCGAAGTGAATCACAAACAAGGCCGCAATGCCGGGGGGCGACTCGTTCCCAGAGATGCGGGGCACATCGAGCCCCAAGGACTTCTTCCTCAGAGAACCAGACTCCATCACGGCACTACGCGTCGAAACGAGCGTATCCAGACCCCATGAGAGTTGGTCGACACAACTGGAGTCATGAGGTGGAGGAAATTCCGACCAGACGATGGGTTACGACGACGACGACACGACAAGACGGCGGCGTTCAGAAAGACGGAGCGGCGGCGCTGCGAAGAGTTGGAGCTGCGGCCTGAGGTATGAAGACTAGCTGGATATGGCTAGCGTCGTGTGGGTGGCCACCTTGCCGTTTTGGGTAACCCGTTCATTCGTTCATTATCCAAGCTTTTGTTGTCGTTGCAGAGTGTTGTTATTCTATCATCATCACTATTTCAGCTGACGGCGAGGCTAGTTGCTAGTTCAATGAGCTGCTGCCTTTGAAGGTGCTCTAAAAATGGACTCCAATCTCCTTTCTCACCCGTACTATCCCCTGGACACACTGATCGATGGATACTCGCCCAACGAAGCCTCTCTTCTCAGTCTATTATCTTCAGCTGGGTTGGGCGTCACTGTATTGCTAGGAGTGACCTATGCCCTCAGTAGCTGGGCGCGCCCGAGCCTGAGCAATGCCGACCGCATTGCAATTCTGTGGTTTGTTCTCTGTACGAACCCATAACATGCGCATCCTGATCCTCAAGATCCCAAGTACTGAGACCAAATGGGGAATTTTAGCAGGAACTCTTCACTGCTTCTTTGAGGGATACTTCATGGTCAATCATGATCGTATGGCCTCTGCTCAAGACCTCTTCGGGCAGCTTTGGAAAGAATACGCCCTCTCCGACTCACGCTACATGACCTCGGACACGCTCGTGCTCTGTATGGAGACAATTACAGTTGTACGCTGCTCCGTATAATATTTATATTAAATTTTAAAAAGAATTGATGAAAATCCATGATCTAACCCTTGTCACAGCTCCTATGGGGTCCTTTATGCTTCGCAGTTGCATACACAACCCTCTCCAACAGTTCCCTCCGGCATCCCCTGCAAATCATTGTTTGCATGAGCCACCTTTATGGCGATACCTTGTATTATGCAACAAGTCTATTCGACCATTATGTCCATGGGAGACCGTATTGTCGCCCGGAAGCCTTTTACTTTTGGGTCTATTATTTCCTGATGAATTTCGTCTGGATCGTTGTTCCTTTCTGTACGTCTTCCTCCGGCGACTGTCCAGTTTTAGCCGGTTACTTACCCACACACAGACTACCTTTATCAGAGCGTAAAGATTATCTCCTTTGCCATTAAGAGGCTGGAAGTTGAATCTGTGGACCGGAAATCGAAATAAGAAGACCACAGGACGTCTAGACACGAGATGGTATCACATATACATACTATTTTCAGACACAACTGTGTTTCTGGTTATTACCCTGATTCTTATCACTTCTTAATTATGGTTACACAATTATATGCTTCCAAAAAGCCCAAGGAGATCATGGCCAGTCCTATCCTGTCAGCTCCAGCCAACTCAAGCCCTTACAAAGCTACCTATAGGCACAGGGCCAATTACAGCACCACAAAACCATAGGCAATTGATGCTCATTACCAGACGGTAGCTTTGGCGCATGTTGATACCGGGTGTAGGTCTTTATGGATGCCTTCTACGTCGCAGGGTACCACTAGTATCTTCTTCGGACAGGAAGGAATACTCATCATCGATTTTCGAACCATCAATCAGTTCTGCGTATAACTCCCAAGGCACCGAGGGTTGTGAGATTCCCCATCCATGAATATCCCATCATCTGTGTCAACGCAGCTACAGCCTTCTATAGAGTTTTGGGCTCTAGGCTAATGTAATGTGGCTTGATGTGTGATTCAGTTCTCTCGGTTAGATGGTGGGAGTATGCACATCCTTTCCCTTGCATTATGGATCCTTGGGACTCGAAGAAGAGAAAGATGCAGGCATTATTATTCAATGACTCAGGCGATAACAGAGCAACAACTTATGTATGTATGTACGGTAGTATGTACTCTGCACATACTAAGACGTGGGTGACGTGTCGTCTCCAACGGTCCGAGTGCGTAGAGAATTGAATTCGCGACTTGACTTGTATTAAACAGGAAAGAGCTTGGGATTATCTAGATCTCTGAAGCTCTCAAATCCCCCCGAAATACAGAGTATAAACAAAGCGCAGTCGAAGAATAATAATAGCCTGAGCTGTGAAGGACTTCCAGTCGGTTCAATCACCGCCATCGTGAGTATCTCGCATCGATCCACTGCTGCAGCCCAATCGCAGCCACCACTACGCGTTACCGTGGAGTCTGCTAGACTTAGTATTCCTTAGACTGAACAAGTTAGTATAAGTTCACAGTTAGCAGCAGATGGAAGAACAGTCAACACCCTGTTGGCTGCTTTGGCGCCCGATCTGGGCCAGCCGTAAGCTCTCAGCTCTCAGACTGGTGCTGATCGCTGGTTTCCCCGGCAGCCCACGTACACAGCAGGTTTCTTATAGCTAATACTAAATTACCCAGTCGGCTAGAGTGTACCTATACAGAGAGCCCTACTGCGGAGTGAGAAGGACTAGTAGTCCAGGCGTCATCGATGTCGGTGTCGAATATTGCAGTCGTCGAAAATCATCCTGTTTTTCTTTATTTTATTTTCTCTTTTTACTCTTTTCTCTCCCTTGCCATTTTCGCCCTCTTTAGGAGTACACTTTCATTCTGGGTTCTGGACTTTTTCTCTTGTATTTTTCTTTTTTCGGAGCTTGTGATTCTTGCAGCCGACCGTTTTCTCTTGTCGCTCGACCTCAAACCCCTTTGTTCAGCTGCTGCTTCTGCTGCTGCTCTTCCTGCATCTCGCGCTCTCTCGTCCTTTCGTTCTTTTCGATCAGGATTCGTCCCTTGATCGTCTCTTTTTTTTCTCTTTCAACTGTCCTGGGATTGACTTCCAGTATCCCGTCCTTTACTATTATTACTACTGTTGTTTTTGTTGTTATTGGGGCATGTCTGCCCAGTAGTCCGTGGTGAGTGAGTGATTCTTCCCCTCCCGCCATAAACAAACATGACGTCGCCGAGACTTTTCCTCCATCCCCAGTCAACAACAACAAAAGCAAAGAGCAAACGAGAAACGAAAAAAAATATTCAAGCAGATAATATGCTTCTGAATTTCAATAAAATGTTTCGGATAATTGCTGCAGTTCGTCCTAAGCCATGCTAACAGCCGCCGGTTCTTCACGCAGTCCTCCATGCCGACTTCTGCCACTCCCCATCACCCCTCCAATCGAGGGGGAAGCGCCAAATCTACCCCCGTAAAGCCCGTTGATATTGGGTTTCCGCTTGGTCTTTACGACACCAACTCCGTCAGAGCCAAGGTTCGCAAATGGCAGCAACAGGGCGGGGGGGTCGTCACCGCCGACGATGTAGTCTACTACGAAGACGACGATGAGAATAATTCCACCGCCGAGTCCAAGTCCAACCCGGTCAAGGACAAGGATACTAAAGGCAAGAATACAATTCCGAGGTCCACTACGCGAAAACGAAGCAAAAGCACCCCGCGGAAACGAGTCATCAGCGATGAACACTGGAAGATGAATCGAACACCCAAACAGGCGCCCGCGGTTAAGTTTCCCGCACCGAAACGTATTTCACAGTACACCTCGAACGATCAAACTCATACTCCCGGCTCGGGGAAAAGCGATAAGAAAGACGAGAAAGCGTCTCCTCCTCCTCCTCCTCCTCCTCCTCCTCCTCTTTCATCGTCGCGTGCTCGGGATGGAGACAAAACAAGTGTACCCCCACCACTTGCGATCAGAGAGCGAAGAAAATCACGGGCGTCGCGCGAAATTGACTCGATTATAGAGAAGATTGAGAAGGAACATGAGTCGTACAACAGACCCCCCAAGACGACATCGCGCCCGACAACAGCAGACAAGAACCGATCGAGCACACTGTCCGAGCCATCGCAAAGTCCGAACAAGAAAGACACAACCCTAGATGATGATTCCGAGTGGGCGACAAGTGAGGCTGACTTCTCTGAGCTGTCGAGGCGGCGGGCCCGCGGCGTCAATCATGCTCCGAAAGGTCGCACTTCCTTGAAGCCACCCAAAGGCGGCATTTTCGGTCAAATGCTTGACGAGTCCAGAAAGATGTTTGCTAAACCGGATCCTCCAAGGCAACCAGTCCAAAACAGGGGCTCAAAGATTGAAGCTTGGTTATCTGACACGCATGACCCGTTTCTGGATGATAAGGAGCCGGATGTGGAAATCCCTGCACCTTTAAACACCAAGGGCAACAGGAATAAGAACGCCCCAGTTAAGCGAACTGAGGGGGAACCAAACCATACCCGTCTCTCCAGTTCAGAACTTTCATTAGATGCCAAACGCCCTCGCAAGCCTTCAAAACGACGAGTGAAAAGCAGAGATAGCACACCTGGTGGTGAGCGGCCGAAATCGAGGGATGACAAGACGAATACCAAAGACTCGTCGAGTGACACTCTTGCCACTCCACTAAGTAAGAAATCTAGTGGATACAAGCATAGTCCATCTTCTTCTAGCATCAAGGAAGAACCTATCCATAACCCCGTGCATGAGAAAGATGATATGTCAGATGCTGAGACGTACCCTTTCTCTGGCGAATCCGAAGTTTCGGGCAACAATGCTCCAGTGCCACTTGTGCGGAAAAAACCGTTTCCTAGTACAGGTATCCACCGTCTCTCAACAATTGCGTCTGTTGAGTCGATGAGCACACGCGAAGACGGACAATCCCAGGCCGGAGACTCCAAGGCCCCTGCAGAGAAAAGCGCCTCCTCTCGGGACGAAGGGCAAAAGGAGATAGAGGAAACAGATCCGTTCGATCCCAACTCACTCTCTCTAGTCTCTGCACAAATATTGAAGAAACTGACTACTCATGACGACTTGATATCCGTTCTCTCCACTCCAACCACGAGAAGTAGGAGCATTCGCTCTGCACGAAGCGTTCGATCTAATAGGAATCGAAATCCTACAGTCTCCGATATTCTCAAAGAACTGTCATTAGACGAAGCCAAGTATATGCGTGAGCTCAAAACCCTTGTTGGTGGTGTCATTCCAGTACTCCTTACCTGCGTGCTATCCCGCTCAGACTCTGCCATTGCTGCGGGACTCTTCCGTCCCTCCATGGACCCTAAAGACGAATTGAACTTTACTAAACCAATCGTCAACATGGGGGTTGCCATCGAGCGACTTAAGCTACTGCATAAAAGGATTCCCAACGATAACGTTGATTCTTTACTACATTGGGCCCATGGGGCACAGAAGGTTTACCGTGAATATCTGAAAGCTTGGAGGCTGGGATTCAAGGATGTGGTTGTCAATCTGGCTCCGCTTGAGGAAAACGAAGATTCAAACAATGCCGATTCAAAGAGTCTCGATGAAGGGATGGCCAGAGATGAGAACGGCGATGTTGTGGACAGCAGCGGGCAAAAGGTCGATGTAGCATATTTGTTGAAGCGCCCGCTAGTGCGCCTTAAATATCTCGCAAAGACCTTCAAAGGAATAAACATGCTGCAGCCATCAGCGAAGGCCGAAGAAGTGGTCGTGAACTACCAGAGCCTAGTGACTGAGGCTCGTCGCCGTGCAAGGGACGAGCGTGCAAGACTTGAAGATGAATCAGCTGCCATGATCGACCCAACTCGGGCCCGCGATCCGGAAACCCTGGGTGCTCTAACCGGCGTGAAGATTGATAGGGCTCGAAGAGTTCGAGCCCGTGATTTCTTCAACCTATCACTATATCACTCAAGTGGGCAGGTTATCGACTGCCGTGCGGAATTTCTGCTTCGAGACAACGCCCCCGATGCTGGACCAGGCGGCGATTTGCTTATCTGTGAGATCGACCACTCAGACCGCTGGTTACTATTCCCTCCCGTGGATCTTGAATGTGTGTCTGCCCGTAAAGGGGATAACAGGGGAGAGCTTGTGGTCATGTTGCGCAGCCCCGCAGGACGGGAAAAGAGGTTCCAAGAGCTTCTATCACTCCGCATCGATGAGGAAGATATTGGGCTTGAATGGGTTCAACTCCTAGGCTCTAGTCCAGTACCACCTGCCATCTGCAGATCCCAAAGCTTTATCGAGCGGGCAAGACAACGACAACGTGCACAGACTATTTCTTCCCCGAACGATATTTCCCTAACCCAAAGAACGCCACCTAGCCCGAGTAATATCGCCATTCCTATCGGGGAGAAGGCAACTTCCCGAACGTCACGGCGCTCTTGGACTCCAAAAGAGCAGTGGTCTAATCCAAGCACCATTGACTCGTCTGTAGCCACAGAATCACGGACTTCATTACATACCGACATCACCCGTGAGTCGGACTATGCTGCTCCAGACGTTGAGGCATCTTCCACGGCGTCTCCCCAGCCACAGCCATCTATCCTTCATTCCAGAGACCTTCGGAAAATTACGACTGGCGATGACAAGTCCTCGCCGGGTCTCAAACGTTCAAAAGCAAAAAGAATCTCAAGATATGGAGACAGTAATCCTCAGAGCCCTTTGTTACCACCGGAGGAGCCCGTTTTGGGTAAAGATAGTGCAAATGCTCCAACCCCTCAAGATCGAGATGCGATCAAGCGCCCTGATCAAGTGCCAGCGTCATCCAATCAGGAGCAAAAGCCAGCCAAAGCAAAGCAAATCCCAAAGACCCCTACAAGGGTTGAACCCGAGCAAAGTTCACCAAGAGTATCATCTGTTCCTTCCATGGACCTCCCTTCCATTCCGAAACTCAGGCAAGGCAGAAGTCATACATACATCCCTGACCCGGAGCCCTATGAGGACTATAATTCTTTGGACTACACTTCTCTCCCAGAAACCCCCACTAAGAGAACTACACATTCTCGATCTGGCTCTGATTCTGACCCGACGAACGAGAATGACCCTCCCCCACCCCCGCCCCATTCTCGCTCCCCGAGTTCCACCGGCTCAAGTCTCACCAACACGCCCATCCTAAGTCCCACTGCCGCAAGACTCAAGCGAAGAGGCTCCTCGCCTTTGAAACACGAATATGAACCATCTACTGCGTCGGATTCCTATTCCGATTCAGATACCTCAACCGTGCGGCATTATGACATGTATTCTGACTCCGATACCGTAACGGATAGTTCCGACGAGGACTCCGAGGATGAGATTTCATCGAGAATAATCCCAGCCGTTGAACGTGACTCTATAAAGGATGAGGCGCAGGAGTCGGACGTATCCCCTGCTACAAGCTCTCTCTCCTTGTCGAACTCGACACGTCAAGCTGGCTACCGATCCGTCCCTTCTCAGCCAAGCAAGTCATCCACCGCAATTGCAGCTGTCTTCGCTTGGTCAGACAAAGGCTCATGGGAAAGTGTTCTCCCAGATGAATGCAAGATAGTCGTAAGCCCGGGTCTTGTTGAGGCATATGAAATGAAAGACGACCCGCTCGGGACTGCGGATGGTGACGCGCAACCGAAGAATACCCGTCCACTGGTTGCGCTCGAATTGACACCTCTTGTACCTATACGCCGTGGAACTGCCATCGACATCAGCATTCGTTCCCCACCTACAGCGCGCTCCAAGGTTGACTGGAGCAATAACATCATGTTCCGCTCCCGCAATGCTGATGAATGCGAGGCGTTATACAGCCTGATCAACCACTCCCGCATCAACAATCCCACTTACATTGCACTACAAAATGCTCGAGGCCCTGTAGCCGACCTACCTCAACCTCTTGAGCATGAAACCAAAACCGGAGGGTTTTTCGGCTGGCCACGGCGCCGAAAGAGCTACCGTGCCTCGAGCTCTCCCCGCTCACTAGCAGACAATTCCGAGAGCAGCGTAGGCACAATGAGCAGCGCCTTTTCCGCTCTAAAACGCTTCGGAACTGGAAGCAAAATGTTCAGCATATCCCGCTCCTCCGTCACCTCCCGCAGTCGTGGCCAGAAAGCGGGCAGCATCTACTCAAGCTCCGCGGGCTCGGGATCAAACCATACACCTGACGGTGGTATCAGCCAAATCGCAGCCGCCATCAAGGGCGTCGACGGAATCGGTCTCTCGAACGCAAAGATTCGTCTCTACATACGCGAAACCCAGTCTAAGTGGCGTGATATGGGCGCCGCCAGACTAACAATCATGCCTGCACCCTCCAGCGAACCCCGCCGTCCAGACACCGCTACCAGCAAACGCAGTGACACCAGTGCTACGGCTACAGAGGGCGCAGAAGGGAGTGCTGACGCGAGCCCCCCTGCCTCTGGGGCTGCATCGCCACGCCGAGGAATAGAGCAAAGGAAACGCATCGTGATCCGCGGCAAGACTCGTGGCGAGGTCCTACTAGACGTCTGTCTCGACGAAAGCTGTTTCGAGCGCGTCGCAAGAACTGGTATCGCGGTCTCCGTGCGGGAAGACAACGAACAAGGCGCGATGCCGCAGAAGGGAGGCGTCACGATCGGGTCTTCAACAGTCTACATGATCCAGATGAAAGGGGAGGCTGAAGCAGCGTATACCTTTGGACTAGTCGGGAAGGTCAAGTATTAGAAAGACGCTATGCTACCAATTTTTTTACTTCTTCTATTCCTGTTATGAGTGAGTTACTGACCATGCATGCATGTCTGACTGACTGATTTTATTTTTTCTTGTGGCTGTTTTTAAACCCTTTGCATATTAGCGAATATTTCATCCCGATTCCCCCGTTGTTTATTCATTTGTTTCCTCTAGATGGAAAACTTCGTTTATTATATATGCGTTACATACCCCCCCGGCCTCGCCCCCAAAGTCTTGCTAGTTCTATGATTTATCTAAGTCTGATTGTAATGCTCTAGTTGACATGATTTAACTGATTCCCCCCTGATGCCGATAGTTTCCTTCGGGTATAATGTAGATATTATCTATCAATCATAGAAAGGAAAAGAAGAAAGAACGAAAGAAAGAGTCCACAAATCCCACCAAATAGATATACTCCGAAGAAAAGAATTATAAACTCTTAATCTCAGACGTACTCGACTTCTTAAATATGAAATGCACCCTGTTCTCCTCGTCTCCAAGCACAGAAAGGAGGACTTCATCGTCGACGGCCTGTTTGAATTCATCTGTTTCTTCTGCGTTACCGGAAAGAAGGACGGAGGGGTCCAGGTGTAGGTACTGAGAGAGAGACTGCTGCATTCCGTGTTTCTGGGTCTTTTGGTGACGGGTGTCGTTTGTGCGGAGGGGGCGTTGGCGTTCTTGGTTGTCTAGGTTTAGTTGGGAGGCTTTTATTAGGGTTGGGAGGTCGGGGAAGTCTTCTTCTTCTTCTCCTTCTCCTTCTTTTTCTTCTTCTAAAAGATCTTCGGACGGAGATTGAAGAATGCGGTTCTTGCTGTCAGTTTCCGGAGAACTAGATGTATACCCTTTCCCCTCGCAGTTACAAACCAAGAGATCGTGTGTTTGGCATTTACTTTCCACATCCAGTCGGAAGAGATCTTTCAGTTCGTCGCGCGAGAACTGCGCAACGCTGTTCTTGTGCTCCATTACACTATCTGCGAGTCCGATTTTGGTTACCTGGCGCTGCCAGATCTTTTCTTCGAGGCTGCCCTTGAGCAGGATGCGGTAGATATGGCAGTGTCGCTTTTGGCCGTCGCGGTGGATGCGGGCCATGGCTTGGATATCGGTTGCGGGGTTCCAGTCCACGTCGAAGAGAACGAGGCGACTCGCGCCGATGAGGTTTAGTCCTGTTCCTCCGGCTTTGGCGGAGAGGAGAAAGGCGAAGCAGAGGTCTGCAGGGAGGCGGTTGAAGTCTTCGACTAGACCTTGTCGCTTCTGCGCTGGTGTAGAGCCGTCCAAACGGAGGAATGGGAGGGAGAGAGAGGTTAGCAATGTGGCAAGGAGGTTCAGGGTGGAGGTGTAGTTTGAAACAAGGACGATTTTCTCCGAGGTTGATGAGCGTAGCTTGTGTAGTAACTGGTCCAAGACGCGGATTTTCGCACTGCTTGATGCGGAGAAATGACGGAGGAGATTTGGGGGTAGCGATGAAAGCAAAGCTGCGATTGTCTCGTTGGGCGAGTCATCGCTGTTCTTTGGCGACAAAAGCGACGGGCTGTTGCACAGCTTCTTCAGGACGGTGATGAGCTGCAAAGCGCTCTCGGAATTACCGATAGCACATTGAAACACAGGTGAAGCAAGCACATTCTGGTATATCTTTGCCTGTGTGCTGGTTGGGTTGCAGAACAGCACATGTTCTGTCTTGGGCGGCAGGTACTTTGCAAGGATATCTGCTGTCCTTCGCAGCATGAATTTCGAAGTAAGCTCTCGAAGCTCTTCACTCCTCGTCTCTCCCTTTTCGATGTCCTTTTTTGTGGCCTCTGGTTGTCTGCTTCGCACAATAGGACCTTCGAACTCTTTGATGAAGGACTTGAATGACCCCAGGATACCAGGGTTGACAAGGTCAACCGCAGCAAAGAACTCCTTCAAATCATTTTGGATAGGAGTGCCTGAGAGAATGATCCTTTTCGTTGCACCAAGCGACTGAATCGCCTGGCCACTTTTGTTCTGCAGCGTTTTCAATCGATGGCCCTCATCTGCAATGATGATATCAACCCCATGACCACGAGACAGGCCCTCCTGAACAGTTCTAAGCTTTTCATACCCAACAATCATAATATTATAGGCCCGGCCCTTGGTGAAGTCTGTCAAGCGCTTCCTCTTGTCATCAAAAACAAAGACACCGATCCGCTCATTCCCCAGCCATTTCCGAAACTCTTTCCTCCAGTTATTGATCAGCGTCACCGGACAGACAATGAGGGCCTTCTTGATCACAGGAGGGCTCTCATATACCGGGTTCTGCTTCAGCAAAGTCCACAACAGCGTTATAGTCTGCAACGTTTTACCCAACCCCATATCGTCCGCTAGAATCGCGCCTTCACCATTGAACTCCCTCATTCCCATCACACACTCATAGAGGAATTTCACCCCTTCCCGCTGATGCTGTCGCAGGTGCTTGCCAAGAATCGGATCAACAACGACATCCACAATCCTTTTGCCCTTGGGCACCGAGTCCGGCCGTCTCATCACCAACGCCCCCGGCTGGTTAGGATCATGGCGCGGGACAGGCTTATCCAGGGAAATCGAAGAAGCCTCGAGAGGTGCCCCATTCAACAGTGGTTTCCTATACGCACCCGATACCCCTCCCTTTCTCGAAGCAGGATTCGTTATCATCGGGCTCACCGCCGCCGCCGCACGACTCTTCGCACCGTGAATCTTCCCAGTCGGCGAATCCGTCAAATCAATCGGCTTACTTCGATTCCCAGTAACAGACACAAACGCCCGTTTCGTGGACGACACAGGAACAGGCGCCGCGTTCTTCGCATCGAGAAACCTCTTCCCAGAGACATATTCCTTCCTCGGGATCTCAGACTCAATCTCGATTTCCTTCCCTGCAACGGAGAGCGCAGTACCGGGTTTCAACGCAGACACAGATGCAGACCCGCACATCACCCGGCCCATGTCTTTCCCCGAGACGTCTTGGAGATAGGCATAGCCACCCCGAGTAGAGAGGATGCCATCGCCATCCCAGGTCTTGTTTTTCTTGGTGGTTGGTTTCCGCCTAAGAGAGTATTGTCAGTTCACGACGGATCCGCGTGATACTTCCTCCTCCCACTTATCTTTCAGAGGGTAGTAGATAGAATAGTTACAAGAGGAGGAGGAGAAGTGAAGGAAAAAATACCACAGCACATTAAAATATCTCTCCACAGAGGAATCCCCATCCGCATTCTCGTCCCCGGTCCCAGTCGACAATTCCCCTATACCTGTACTTTTAGCCTGGAGTAATACGGAAGACTTCCTAGGATTCGTTATCGCGGGGGTTATTGTCGTCGTATCCCCAGCGTCAACGGGCAACAGCCGTGGCCGTTTTGTCGGCGGCGGGCCATCATCGCTCTTCCTCTTGGGTGTGTCTATGGAGGTCGAAGGATCAGACGGTTTCCTTATTGAAGGAGGCTTGAATGGCTTGAAGACCATATCGAGGGACGGTCTTTCGAGTTGTTTTCTGAGATGCTAGTAGCAGAGTAGCAGCAGTGTAAGCTTGTCTAAGAGCCGGGAGGCCAAAATTCTCGCGTCGCGTTGGGGGATGCGCGTGTTCACGTGACTAAATGACTATACAGATATAGTACCTTTGTATTGAAGAGTCTTGCGAGTTCTTAATTCTAGGAAACTGTGATTTTACTCATGAAGGAACTTATTGATAAAGATAAATGACAGTCAGAGAATCGAGGAAATTGTAGGTGGACAACGCGAACGCTTAGCAATGACCTCAACCTTAATCGTGAAAGTATGTATGCAGTGAGTAAGTATGTAGAGAATTATCTTCTAGTCTAGTAGCAGTACTGAAGATTAAAGCCTTTGTATTGGAAGTATTTGCAATTAGGTTCATAATAAATATATAAATATATCAACATAATTTTAGGTATATAATGATGGCCGAATGCTCCGAAGCTCTCATAACTAGAGTGTCGTGAATATATACTTTTCCATTTTTCATACATTTCACATACTTCACATCCCGCCTAGCGAGAATCACCTATTTTGCATCGTCCATTATAGCCCTGTCCGTTAAAGGAATAGACTTCGGCCCTTCATAGGAGCCTTGTCGGATGAACCACCAGATGGCCACAAAGATCGTCAAACCGCCAGTCATCAAGCTGGCGTAGTTCATGGAGGCAGCGTCGGTGGGGAGACCGAATGGGAAGCAGAAAATGACGATGAAAGCGAGAATGTAGATGCAGCTCAAGGTATTGATAACATAGCCGAGATTGCCCATCCAGAAATGACCACGAACAAAGGACGAACGGCGAGTCAAGATATGGGGGAAGATAGCGGCGAAATAGGAAAGAGTGGACAACTGCACGAAGCAGCCAACGAAGGCATTAAAAGCAGTGACAGAGCCTACGTAGATACAGGCCAGGATTGTGATAACGACACCGCAAACCAGGGTTGCATTAAAGGGGTTGTGCATCCGTGTATTGATGTGTCCCACCCAGCCGTGGAAGGGGGTAGCCCTGTCGCGAGCCAGGGTCCATAGTGTACGGCCAGCCGTAATATAGCATCCAGCAGCGGTGATGACTGTCGGTAGGAAGGCCACAATCAGCAGTCCGAGTCCCCCACCCCTTGTTCCAGTTGCTTGATGGTAGATCTCGGCAAGAGGAAAGGAGCTGGCCATGACGGCATCAAGATCATTGACGGCATAGAAGAGTGCAATCATGTAGAGGAAACCTGTAAGGAAGGCGGTGGTCATCTGAGCCAGGACGGCCTTGGGGATGTTTTTACTGGGCCTAGAACTTTTGATTAGGCGACTGAAGAAACCAATTTGAAGAACATTTTTTCTAGACACTTACTGAGGAATTTCCTCCGCAAGATGGCTCGAGCAGTCGGGAGTGCCGACACTGTAAGCGCCGTTGAGCATGCCTGCAACGAACACAAAGCCATTGCTCGTATAACCAGTGCCGTTTGTCCAGGTCTGCCATACTTCCTTGTCTGTCGCATATGGGATGTCATTGGCATGTGGCATCACGGCACAGACGATGATAGTAATGAGTACACCAGCCAAAATGAAGAACAGTCCCAGATTGCCAATCGCAGGGAGGAATCGGTTCATGAAGAGAACGATGGCGCAGCATAGCCATGAGCAGATGATGAAGCTAACGAAAACGTGCCACACCTTCATCTCGAAGGCCGGGTGCATGAGAGCGTACATGGAAACGGTCTGCTGTGCGAGAATCAAAGACATCGATGCGGCACCAAGAACCCAGGCAAGACAGTTCCACCAACCAGCGAAGAACCCACAAACACGACCGTACTTTCCAGCAGTAATAGAAGCCCAGTGGTAAACTAGAAATCCAAGTCGGCAAGTTAGGGATATCATAAAAAATGATTGAAAGAAAAGACTTGACATACCACCACCAGCAGAGGGCATTCCCGAGGCCAGTTCAGCAATTGAGGCAGCGACCAACCAGTAACATATTGAGACAGCAATACTAAGAAGGGGAGGGGGAATAGTCAGTAAGAGTATCTCCTCAGTTCTATAGAGCACAGCCACCATACAATTCATAAATCACTCCAGCAGGGCCTCCATTATATAAAGCAACCGCCTGTTAAGGTCCTGTAAGCTAGTGTCCGGTGTCCGTATGCAAGTGTTTTCAAAGTTCAACGTACCACACTGCCTCCTTGGGCAGTCCATGCGTTTCCAGTAGTGATAGCAACCGCGCAAATACTGAGCAGACTGAAGTTCCGGTCGAGTTCCTGACGATGACCGGACGCGTTGATCAGCTCCCCCGAGTTCGACGAGCGTTGTTCCTCCGTAGCAGCGGAATCGACGACTGCGGCCTTTTCGAAGTTCTCGGTAGCCATGCCGGATATCAAGTGGCGAAAAAGACAAATCCAGATATACGATTGACGGAAGGGGATATATAGGAAGGTGTTGTGAGTCGATATATGCAAAATTGGCGAACCCAATTACCGATAATATGTCTTTTTTAGCCCTGGTTGTTATAATATTTTTTCTCTTAATAATAGACGCAGACCCGTTGGAGAAGCAGGCCAGGCTTCTAAGGAGGAGAAAAAGCTCAACACCGTGAGAAAAAGAGAGCTGATAAAGAGCGGCGCAAGAGCCAAGTTTATAGTACAGAGGAGCAAGTAGTACTTACTCCTTGCCAGGGAGGCATCTGGGCTTCAGACGATTAACGTCAGAAAGTAATAACTAGTTAGGAGGTTAACCTCTATCAGCGGACGGACGATGCGCGAGAGTTTAGTGGACTCAGTGGACTCAGGAAGGTCCACGGGTGCGATTCCCATCTCCGACCAATCATGTGCGCTACATCCCTGTTCATGGTGGCTGAACTAAGCAGAGTGGGGGCTGCAGGGGCCTCCGATTGGCTGCAAAGAGGCAACCCTCCCGAACTGTACGAGGAAGGCGCCGAGCGGCTTTACCAAAAGAGGGAGCTTCAACAGATGTGCGCGTCTTATCATCTTTTTGGCTGACATTATTGCCTTCAAGAGAAGCAAGACTCGAGTTTATCAGGTTGGGATTTGACAACACAATGACTGTGATCGGCGATAGAGAATGCTTGATTGGAATATCCTCTCCTGATACGCTGGTTTGACCGCTGAACATGTGGTACCTGCACAGTTCTGATGGACTACCCCAGGTCTCGGGTATCTGCATTGGGAAGGAGTTCAAGTCTCTACCAAGGGCATTTATTCTAGAGTCGACTACTATACTACTAGGTAGTAGTGGTAGCAGTAGAAGAACCTTAAGGTGCTACTTGGTGGTTGTTAGCAGGGAAAAGGACTAGAGAAAAGAGCCGGTGTACTCTGTAGTACTTAGTACCTACCTAGTAGTCGTAGTGTACGGCACTTCCCATTGTCATGCACTGTAAGCCTGCAACTAGCCTCCACACCTCAAACAATTGCGTTCTTTTGCTTCCTTGTACTTTTAAGTCACGCAATAAACCAACCTGGAAGAGCGTCTCTGGTCTCGTTAGAAATCTAAGACGCGGGACGCGGGATACTTGCCACCCGAATACTAAAGACCTACCTTAGGTATTCTGGAGTAATACACTCCGAACTTTATTCCTCACGGTGTCCATGGAACGGCGGACCGTGAGGGCCCACGAAACGAGCACGAGCTTATCAGGATGAGAAATGATGACAGCTTATTATTATTATTATTCAATCCATATTGCTAACAAAATATACAGAGTACTCTCCTTTGCGGAAAAGGATCCCTATTTAAAGCGGCTATATTCTCCCAACTAATCGACAGTTGTATCTCTTACGACGACTCAACCGAGACTTCGCTAGAACTAGACGCTCAGTCCTATTTTCATGAGCTTGTCAATCCTGCATGCTTATCCGGGCAGTTATTGTGTATGCTTTCCGTAACAGTAGAGTCGAACATGGACCGTGTGTGGCCACGATCACCCCACTTGTCAACCTTAAGGAGTGCACTCCATACGTAGTAGGCAATATTATAGGTAATTAATATTAATATACTACAGTACTATAACTATACTAGGTACCAAAGTACTGACTCCGAGTACTTGAGGCTGCGGCGTACGTACTCGCAGTACCTGTGAATGAAACATGTCTTACTCACGGGATGATTCTCTGGCAAAGGACGTTCAAATATCGATTCTTCCCGTCTACTTCAAATTCATGTATGGTGCTTGGCGTATCCACATTCTGGAAACAGGACAGATGCTATGCTCTAGTACGGACGATGTAGTTCCTAGAAATCTCCGCCATACTCCTGTTTCAACATCGGAGCCCCTGTGTAGGTAGTTTACTATATGCAGTTGTACTCGCCACTTTGCAAAAGAGAAGAACGGCATTAATAAAAATAAGACGCACTGCAAAGGTTATAGAGGGATTAAATTCACAGAAGCTAAACTTGCGACTAAGCAGTCAGCTAACTACGACTATCTAGGTAATACTCTAGTCCCTAGTTACTCCCACCTAGTAGTAGAGTATATGCGCCGTCTCTTCCAGAATCCAAGTACCGACAGGCTATACGCACTGCGCGACCGGCCTTTAGACCAGGATTAAAATGGGCCGATCGAGAACAATCTATCCATGATGGAGGCAAGACTCAACTCAGCAACTCACCTCTTTTCTGCTATGATTGGACCTTCTACCGCTAGAAAAATCAATCCTTGCCATCGACCTCTTCAACCTGAACTTCTGTGTGTACTCTATACTACGTACTTAGTTAGTTACTTTTTTAGCTGCACTTGTCAGCTCGTGGGAGCCACTCGACTAGAAATAACCGACACAGTACGTAGGTTGGCACTAGGTAACTACCAAAGTTTAAAACCCTTTCCAATACTGATATCCATGGAAACGATAATTAAATTCATGGCCCAGATCTACACGTTCTTCAGGCACATCCAGAGGTCCAGCAGGCCACCAACTTTATTACAGTGATGCCTTTGTTCACACTGTAGCATTGTTGTACCTCGTACAGGACTACAAGAGTACAGAGAAAATTCAGAACATCGCCACTGAGCTAGCAAGTCGGGAGTAGTAGGGAGTCAGAGGCGAGAGTCATGCAATATCAATGCATCCTAAGACTACTAGTATAGCAGTAGTGGGAGTCAGCTTTGCCTTCTCGAATCAAACCCTTGCCCTGAACCCAAAACACTGGACCACCTCGTGGATAATAATATTAATATTAATTTATCTAGTACCTACATCTTCCCGACGACCCCTGGCGTCCACGCAGGCCTGAGAAATTTATTATTCTTGTACGGAGTATATTAATTCGTTGGGGGGGAATTAGACGAGATTCCAAGGCTGCAGAGAGAACAGACAAGACTCAAGAAGAACTTGAAGTTACTTACCCCGCATGAATGATGCTCATTGGCAACTTCTCGCGCATACAACGGAGTACTACGTACAATTTACAGAGTGCTCCTCGGTCTAGTGCGATGGAGTAGAGTAATTTCCATGCTGATCGACCAGAACTCGAACTCGCATAAGCAGACAAGATCGCCGCAAGGTTGACGCACGCTCAGACTGAAGATTAAGAGCCACGAGCTGAATGCCTGAATGGTTCCCTATTATACGTAGGTAGGAAGTATGAGGAATAAACTCTGTCCCTGGCATTATCCGAGACTCTGTATGTTGTATACTGTGTGTCCTCCGTTGATTCTCCGTCTAGGCAGTGGCTTCGAGCTGTGATGTTTTTAGTGCTTCTTGGGTACCCACACTCCCTATGATGACTGCGCTCCTAGTCTCGTTATGATGATTATTATAATAATAATAATTATTACCGAGTATTATACATAGTATATATTGGATCACCTCCAATAATATTCGCTGTCTGCTGGCATTCCAGTGGCGGACGCATCCCAAACCAGCCAACAGGCCGTTGAATTAACTTTCGGCGAGAAGAAGAATGCCCTATTATTTGCAGGAGAGGAAAAATAGAATAAAAATCGAATAAAGAATAGAAAACAAAAAAGATTAAAAAAAAGTCTAGAACCATGGAACGAACAAAGACCAGCTATCAGCTACGTTGCCCTGGTTTAGCCACCACCAGGCAAGAAAGTCGACTTGCTTGGAGTAATTTTCCTCTTCCTTCATGATAGAAATCCAGAGAATCACTATCATTATCATTATCTCTGCAGAAAAGCTTCTTACTAGTCGAAACCGATCCAGGTCTAAACTACTAGCTACTAACTAGGACTTGCAGGCCTATCTCTACGGTGCAGAACCAGAGCTAAATAACCCCCCGGCCAATATACTGATTGCTCCAAACTTTATCTGCCACGATGTGCGTGTCGCTAAGTTATAATTATATACCCTTGTCTGCCCTTTAACTTTTAAGCGCCTCTTCTTTCGTCTAACGGATTCCTGCTATCTTTTCGTCGACTGATCTGATCTTCCTGCGGTTCAAGGTTGCACTCTCCGCAGATGTCGTCGGACTTTGGTCGAAGCTTTGCCAGGGAGACATGGACTCTCTACAGTTTCGGGATGCTTGGTATCGTGCTGCGATTGTAAGTGCTATACTCTCGTGGGTCGGATGTGGGTTGGTCTGACTATAATTGCGCAGCGTGGCACGTATACGTCGTTTAGGCATTCGAAACCTTCAATCGGACGACTTCATAATGCTGTTCGCGGTCGTCTGGTACACGCTCCTATGTGTCGCTCTCAACGAAGTCGCCTCGGGGGGAGGGTCGAATCTGATGACTGAGGAGGATATAAAGGACTTGACGCCTGCGATCAAAGCAGAACGGATTCGAGGGAGTAAATGGGTCTTTGTTTCCGAGCATTCGTTTATCCTTGCCATCTGGGCGATGAAGGCTTGCATGCTGGTGATTTATAGCCGTATCACGTATGTACTGCTCCTACTACTACTTATATACACTAGTAGTATCTGCAATTGTCTGACCTGGCTGACTTGGCTTTGAAACAGGGAGGGATTAACCCAAAGGAAATGGGTCAACTATCTCGCCATTTACGTTGTTCTTGGATTCGTCGGAGTCGAGCTGTCTTTGTTTCTCATCTGTCGACCCCTATCGAATTATTGGGCTGTGCCTACTCCTAACGGTCAGTTTCGTCCAGTATTTCCCGTACTTGTCGCAGTGGTAGGCACAGAGTTGACAGTATACAGACCAATGTTCCTCCTACCAGTACTACGAAATCATCCAGGGATGCGTGTCAATCTCTTCAGACATCTTCATGCTCCTCATCGGACTCCCACTCCTCATGCAAGTCCGGGTGCCGCTGAAACAGAAGCTGATCCTCGTATTACTTTTCGGAATGGGCGTTTTCGTCATCATCTCCGCCATCCTCACAAAAGTCTACTGTCTGGTCCCGTCTCTCATCTCCTACGTCTACATGAACTGGTACTTCCGCGAAGCAACCGTCGCCGTCCTCGTCACCAACCTCCCTCTTATCTGGTCGCTCCTTCGCGACGTCTTCCCAGCGCTCAAGAGCTGGACCGGGGGATCCAAGCGGGCGACTGAACGGTATAAATCGGGGCCCTGGACGACCAACAAGGCATCCGGATACCGCAACTACGGACCTGCGAGTCAGCTGCGATCTGGCGACTTCAACATGCAGGACTATAACCGCAGCGTTGTCGTTGCGCCCCAGAAAACGGTCTCCGATGTTAGCCTCCACCAGAGCGACGATCGCGATATCAGCGACGATGGTTCTGAGCGTGCGCTACGGATCCGACAAGATGTGACGGTTACGGTTGAGCACGAGTCACGACCGGCCACGTAAAAGCACAATCTTTTTTCGCCTTTTCTTTCCTTTTCTTTTCTTTTGTTTAAAAAAAAAAAAGTATATATACCCTATACTTCCGATACTGGATATATCTAATGCTGTATATAATTCTTCTTCAACTATCCTTTCTTTTATATATATATATTTCCTCTCTCTTTTCTTTCGTTATCTGCGACACGATCTACACGTCAATGCCCACTAAATACTCATACTAGTACAGTACTAGTCCTAATACTTGGATATCCCAATTTCAATTGCAGATTACACAGTACTGTATACATTCAAGGACCTAATCGTCAGCGGGGTAAACACAGGTTCTATCGCTGTATAGTTACTAGTATTCCATCGCAACCAGGAACAGAAACAGGAACAGGAACAGGTCGAGGAACCATGGAACTAAAAACCAGGAACAAGGTCGAAACTAGGCTGTCGCGGAAGTGAATCTATGTTAGTCGAGACTAGTCCCCTCTCCTCTGTAGATGTAGAGACTAGTTGTAGACAAAGAATTACTATCCTACGTACCCCTAACCAGTTATTACTTACTCCAATATAAGAAACATACAGAGATATTAAGTACTAGTATCCCTAAATTCAACCCCCTCCTACCAACCCTATCTCTCCATAGTAATAAAACTCAGAGTAAAACTCAGAATAAGACCAGAGTAACCCCCGTATTGTTCTCGAAGAAGTAATGTACTGTATACTTGGAGTCTAAAGTAACCAAGTCTCCACACTAATTAACTAAGTAATTAATTAATTAATTAAATTGGTAAGTTAGTTGGTTAGCTAGTTAGTTAGTTATTATTCCAATCGGATGCCTTTCGTCGAAATTTCCATTTTTGTTTCCAGCTCCGGCTTGGGGGTGAACTTTGTTTTGTATTGTCTTGTGTGTCTTGTCTGGCATTAGTATTCTGGGTTATGCTGCGATACTCTGCACAGAGGACGAGGAAGAGGAAGAGGAAGAGGAAGAGTATACGCAATTAGTTACTCACTGTTGAGTTTTAACTGGAAGTGTCACTACTAAGTACATTAGAAGGGAGTCGATGAGGTTAAACGGTTTGATGGAAATCAGTGGTAGGGGTAGGGATACTATTTAAGTACAATATTCAATGCATTAGAACTCTCTGTGTATAAAAGTGTAAAAGATACACGATCTTTGTACGCTTAAGGAATTGCATGTGCCAGAAATGCATCAACAGAGGGCGAAAATATATACATATGCATGTGCTTCGAGAGATACAAAAGAGAAAAATATCATAATTCATCAGGGCGCCTTTTTTTTCTTTCCCCTTTTAGTCGTACAGATCCATATCACCACCGTTGTCTTCCATCTCGGCAACGGCGTCCTCCACATCCTCGTCTGTCATCTCTTGGTCTTCGTCCAAGGGCGTTTCGTGGTTGGGGAGAACCTCGATCCGACCATCTTGCATGACCACCCGAGCAACCTCGCCATCCAGGATGCTTCCACGCAGTATGAGCACGGCAAGCCGGTTGAGAACCTCGCGTTCGATAATGCGGGCCAGCGGACGAGCGCCATAGGCCGGTGAGTAACCTGACTGTCCAAGGTAATCTTTTACCTCTTCGGAACATTCGATGGTCACGTTGCGGCTGTTCTGGTCCAACCGGCGTTGGATCTCGTCAAGACGGAGGTCGACGATCTTGCGGATTTCCCGCTTGGTGAGTCGGTTGAAGATGACGATGCTGGAGATACGGTTCAGGAACTCGGGGAGGAAATAATCGCGGAGAGCACCCATGACCAGCTCGCGCGTCTGGGGCTCGATCCTGCCGTCCTTTGCTGTAGGGCGAGCCAGGTATTCAGCTCCCAGGTTGGAAGTCATGACGACAATGCAGTTGCGCGCGTCGACGATTCTGCCCTGGCCGTCTGTGATACGCCCGTCGTCCATGAGCTGGAGGAGGACAGTGAGAACCTCTTTGGCTGCCTTCTCGACTTCATCAAACAGGAGGATGGAGAACGGACGGCGCCGGAGTGACTCGGTCAGTTGTCCACCTGCATCGTGTCCAACATAGCCCGGCGGCGCTCCGATCATACGGCTGAGCGAGTGTCGTTCTTGGTACTCGGACATGTCGAATCGAATCATAGACTTGGGGTCATCGAACAGGAATTCCGCCAAAGCCTTGGTAAGCAATGTCTTACCTGTACCAGATGGACCACAGAACAAGAAGCTTGGTGGTGAGTTGGGGTTGCTGAGACCAGACCGTTGCAGTCGAATGGCATTCGACACAGAGGTCACGGCCTCTTTCTGGCCCACTACTATCTTGCCCAGGGACTTCTCCATATGCAACAGCTTATCTTTCTCGGTGGTCTTGAGCCTCGTGACAGGAATTCCAGTCCATCGGGCAACAATCTCGTTAATCTGGTCAGGTCCGACTTCATCAGCCAGGAGAGGCTCTCCTGCATCGCCTTGGTTTGCTCGTCGTTCTTCATCGGCCTTGGCTCGCTCCAGTTCCAGCTGTTCAATGTGAGCCACAGTCTCAGGGATGGCATAGTACTTGAGATCTGCAGCGGTTTCGGTGTCACCAGAACGCTCGGCTTCCTCCTGCTTGTTTTTGAGATTGTCGAGTTTGGCCTTGGCATCCTGGATGGATTTGTTTCGTTCCTTCTCACTTTCATATTTCTGGCGCATGGGCCGAAGTTCTTCGAGAACGTTTGCCGCTTCCTGTTCAGCTGCCTGCAGGCGAGCTTTGGATGCGTCGTCCTTCTCACGCTTCAAGGCGTGGATTTCGATCTGGAGCTGTCTGTACTTGCGCTCGAGGCTGTCAAGAGCTTCGGGTTCGGATTCGCGGGCGACCCTGACAGCAGCAGCAGCCTCATCAATGAGGTCGACAGCCGAGTCAGGGAGTCGGCGGGCTGTGAGATATCGCGCAGCGAGCGTGGCTGCTGTAACAATTGCGGCATCAAGAATCCGAACACTTCCGTGATGGACTTCGTACTTCTCCTTCAAGCCACGAAGAATGGAGATGGTTTCCGCAACAGTGGGTTCCTTGACAAGCACTTGTTGGAATCGTCGTTCAAAGGCTGCGTCCTTCTCAATGTACTTGCGGTATTCGCCCAAAGTTGTAGCACCGATACAGTGGAGCTGTCCACGAGCAAGCATTGGCTTCAGTAGATTGGCGGCATCCATTCCGCCCTCACCACTGGAGCCCGCACCCATAAGGAGGTGGATCTCGTCCACAAATAAAACAATGGGCTCCTTAGATTCTTCAATTTCCTTGAGAACGCCCTTCAGTCTCTCCTCAAACTCGCCACGGAACTTGCTTCCCGCGACTAGCGAACCGACATCCAGCGAAAGGAGCTTGCATTGAGATAGACTCGCTGGAATATCAGCGTTGACGATTCGACGAGCCAATCCTTCGACAATTGTTGTTTTACCCACACCAGGCTCGCCGATGAGCACAGGGTTGTTCTTGGTTCGTCGACTGAGAATGCGAATCACCCGACGAATCTCTTCTTCTCTGCCAATGACAGGATCGATCTTTCCCTCTCGGGCCAGAGCTGTCATATCAATGGTGAATTTCTTCAGGTTCTCATTTTCGCTCTCTGCGTCGGCGGTTTTAGAGTCGACCCGCCTTGTTCCTCGGATCTGCTGGACGGCAGTGTCGATCAACTTGACGTTCGGGATATTCGCTTCCTTGAGAGCTTTCTGGATCTGCGAGTCTTGGACAACAGCCTGGATCAAATGGTCCACAGCAATGAAACTGTCCTTTTGAGTCTTAGATAAGTCTGTGGCAGCGGTAAGGACCTTCCGGAAAGGTGCGGCAATGCTGCGGGTCTCTGGAGGAGGATCTTGGCTTGGGAGCTTGACCAGTTGCCTCATGAGCGCACGGTGAAGAAGCTGGACATCGCCGTGGGCACGTTCGATGACTTGGCGGAAGAGGGGGCTGGAGGAGTCGCCGTGAGAAGGGTGGTGAGAGGGGCCTTGCTCTTCCTCCTGGTTCGGGTCGAGTAAGGCGACCGCCAGGTGAACGGGGTATACCTCTGCATTCGAGTGTTCGATTGCGAGTTCGAGGGAATCTTGCAGGGCCTTGTTGGCCTTGTCTGTGTATTTGTCGGTATTCATGGTGGGAGGTGGGGTCTGTGTGCAAAGACCGGAATCTCCACCAAGGGAGTAGCGATGATAAGTATGATAATTCAGATGAAGCTAATGTAAGTTTTGAATGAGAGAATGAACCTTCAATCCCTGTACGCAAGACTAGAATATATAGGCACGCTGCAAGACCTGGTGCGGAAGAGCTGGATGCTTGTAGACGATGCCCAACCGGTCCAGAAGCGCCATGACGACACCACCGCTTTCCACCGCCTTCCAGAAGCATCGCGCATTTTCGTCCATTTTCGTGGCATGACATGCAGCCTCAGGCAATACTCACTTGCCAGCATTGCCTGATTGCAGGCGGTGAGGGAGGCGGTGGAATTGTCTACGGCATAAATAACTTGATTGTACATAAGGAGGAGGCATCACTCTAATAATGAATGCTGCTTGCGACCGTTAAACACCCAATCGCTAGAATTTCAGATTATCACCCATATTGCGTTGAATATCGTGGGTCTGTCTCGTTGAATCTCCTTGACTATGGCTTAGAATCGTGCCAACGCCTACCCCGAATCCTGGCAGCGAATTTTCCCCTACGACACCGGATAATGAAGGCCCTGTTGATTGTCGAGTATCTGGGCTCTCCCGGCGAACACGTGGTTTTGTCATGGCAGTCCGAACGTTGACTACTGCGGGGATTGGCGACTTGCCTTGGTAGAGTCGGTAGCGGAGGTTATATATGTCCCGGAGCTGGATGATAGAGCTGGGGTCCACATGGCGGAGCTGTTTGATGATCTGGCTAGGCGGCATGTTTATATCAAGGAGGGCTTTGATGTATTGAGTCTTCTGAGTGATCTCTTCTCGGCGTATCGAGGGATGCGAACTTGGTAGGGACGGGCCGTGGTTGTGAGTGCCGTTGCGCACTTTGACATGCCATAGTCTGTCACTCTTATGATAGCTGACCAATACACTAAAAGGGCATCCTTTGCACCGCGACATTGTTCGCTGACGACGATGTGCGGTCGAGCGATACCCGTGGCCTTGATCACAGGTCAAGTAGATGGCTTCGACCATGCCGTCGCGGCCCTTATTGGTGCGCTTTGTAATCACAGCATAGAGATTGTCTTGTGCGAATGACTTGATTGCCTGTACAGCCTCAGTATCAGTGCGATACTGGCCCTCGGGGGGTGCAGGCAATAGCTGCAGGCCCAGATCTAGGGACTCAAAGGGCTGGTCCATGAACGGCCCCATCTGGAGAGCCTGGAGGACATACATGGAGGAGAGCTGATATGAGAGGGAAATGATGTAAAAGGATCATCTGCAGAATGATCCATCCACTGGATCACCCGCAATCTTGTCCTCAGAAAGCGAGACAATCCAGGGATCTGTCATGTCTTTATATGCCAATGGGGTATAATAAAAGCAAAAAGCAACCAGCCACGATTTCTACAACTTTTGGGGGTGTTTTTTTGGGGAGCAGTTTATGCCGGCAATATGCCTGTTCAGGCAGGCGGAGCAGAAAGCGGTGTGGCATTTGCTCTTGGATTCTTCCTTGTTTTGCTTGTCTTTCTTGGGTTTCTTTTCTATTATGGAATTGAATCCTGTTACTTCAATGCTTCTGGTTGCCTAGGATTTAAAGGCTTGGTCCTTTTTGTGCTGACTCAAAGTCTCTAATTCTGTCTAGGCAATAATTGCAGTCGATGTCTGGTCGCAGGTAAAATAATGCGTGGATGCTGATCGTCCAGTCAGATCCTGTTAAGTCTGCGAAATCCACTAAAAATGCCCGAATACTAATCATTAATCTAGGCAGTTATAGACTTATGACTGTGAGCTATAGCCCATTCGGACCCCCACGTTAGCGACTGAAATACATTGATGGGCCGAAGCAACATCTGGCTACGACCTCTGTTGGCTGGTTGAGTGCTAGCCATGACACCTCATAATGCATACTACACAGTAACATGGGAAACTAGCACGTCGACTAGTCTGTTGCTAATACTCATTTTTACCTCTCCGGTCGCAAGCTCTCAGCCCCTCTTCTGTTTTGAGGAGGGGTAGGTTGTGTCTGATATGGAGGTATGGATCTCCTGACAAGAAGTACATACAGATCGCAACCCTGGTGCATTATTCCTTGGTATACATTTTCTGCCCGAAAGGTTTTTTATCCGGGTTCTTCTCTTCCTCCATCCTTGATTCTCTCTGATACGAATTCGTCCTACTAGTACTCATACTAGTTCATGGTCCATGACGTAAAGTGGAAACCCCAAGATGCCTCCCATGGATTGTGGCGACAGGGATATCCAGCGCTCTCAACCACTCTTCTTCAGAACCATAGACTTGTCTTTCCCCTTCGGTATTCTCATGTCCACTTTTACTAATTTCCCAGTTTTATTTCTACCGCCGTTGCCCTCTGCTACTCTACTAGTAATAGGTAGCCTTCCATGAGGCCTCGCCACTTATCCCGCCCCCCGCGCCTCTCAGCTCGACTAGAGCGTCAGGAACTCGAACCCGCATAGAAATTTCTCCTTGCCCAGGTGGCCACGATATCTTCCAATGACGAGGCAATTAAAGCGGAGCAGGAGCTGTAAATCCTAATCCCGCCCGCGTATACTTGGTGTATTTCACCGTACTCCTACTCAGGATAGCTTGAAGTTGGGAAGGTATTGCAAGAGAAGCACCAGGAGCCCTGGTGTTTTCGAGAGCAGCATCTATAGCTATACCAGGGACCATCTATGTAGATTGAAGATCTCGATAACAAGCTAGGGGTCATTATCTATGATTAATATCAGTGACGTCTGGCGTCATCGCGTATATCGAATCGGAGCCTCTTCTGGGGAAGCAAGCATATCATATCAGTATCAGTATCAGTATATCAGTGCATCAGTATCAGTAGTAGTAGTAGTAGTAGTAGTAGTAGTAGTAGTAGTAGTAGTAGTAGTAGTAGTAGTAGTAGCAGTAGTAGCAGCAGCAACAGTGAGGCATTAAAGCTCAGATTGACTCCAAGAGTTTACTTCGTACCACCGGATGAGAATCTGCATCTGCGTTCTCGACTGCTCGTAAGACCCATGAGCTGCTCTTTTTCCCCGTTATTATTATTATTATTATTTTACTTGGCTCCGGTAAGATTTAATAAATATTTCTTATTTTATTTTTGCCTTTTAAGTGACCAAAACTCAAACGACAATCCAAGTGCCCTACTTCTCCTCCCTTCCCCTCTCAGACCATCCATCAGTCTATAAAAGGCTCGACACGGCCCTTTGCATGCTGATCGGGGGTGATTTAAAAAAGCGAAAATACCAGAGATAAAAGTGTATCTTTTCCAACCTCCTTATCCCCGTCTTCCATATAGTGGACAGACAGGAATTTGAGTTTTTTCTCCTCCTTCAAGCTTTCTCCCTTCCCTCTACATTCCTCCCCTTCGGAGTCCCTTTCCGTACTCCCATCGAGTTGAGAAAAGAAAAACAGAAACAGAAACAATTACTGGAAGAAAAGGAAGAGAGTCCAGAGTAAAAACCAGTAGCTTCACCGGCGGGTCAATTCCCTGGTAGATAGTGAACGGTTGACTGACTCGTCCAAACTTCAATTCTTATAGTTTTGAGGAATCCTTCCCAGCTTCAGTTCGGTTCAGTTCAGTACAAGATGTCTCATCAGAAACCTATCTTTGTGGCGACTCATCCGCGTGCCTGTTCTACGGCTTTTGAACGGGTACTTAGCTCTCAATATATATATACATATATGTATATGTATATATATATGTGCGATATTAGAGGGGTTTTAAATTTGCTAACACCTACAGGTTTTCATGACTCGTCGCGATACTATCCAGTGTGTCCATGAACCTTTCGGAGACGCCTTCTATTATGGCCCTGAGAGGCTTTCGGACAGATATGAGGACGACGAGCAGGGCCGTTTAGACAGCGGATTCAGCGAGTCCACTTTCCTGACTGTGTTGCAGAGAATCGAGCGTGAAGCGGCAGAGGTTGGTGATTTCTCTGTTTTTTTTTTTTTTCTCGAAATGCGCGTGTATTTGAAATGAGTTTGACTAACTGAATCTACGATGTACGTACGATTGGAGAGGGAAAACAGAACGAGAACAAGAGAGTCTTCATCAAAGACATTCTGCATTATCTTCTCCCTCCCAACGGCAAACCCGCCAGCATTGCCCCATCCCTCAATAGGATCAAGCGCGGAGTAGGCACAGAAACCGCAAGGACTGTAGACTCAGCGACCGTTGGCAAGGAGAGTGTTGCCAACGGCCACCCCCCGGAGGTCGCAGGAGACAGTGCAGTAGCGAAGCCGTTGTCGTCCAAGACGACCAAGGATACGACTACTACTGCATCCACGACCAAATCGCCCTATCCGTACGATACGGACAGTGAACCGGGTAACCCAACCGTCATGCCCAAGGAGATCCTTTCCCGCTTCCATTTTGCCTTCCTCATCCGTGACCCGCACTACAGCGTGCCCTCGTACTACCGCTGCACCGTCCCGCCTCTAGACGAAGTCACAGGGTTCCACTACTATGACCCCCTAGAGGCCGGATACGACGAGATGCACCGGTTTTTCGACTATCTGCGCGGGGAGGGAATGGTCGGCCCACACATCGCAACGAGGGAGCAGGACGCCGACGAGCTCGTCAACACCACACACAAACCCGTGGGAATGCCCAACGCCGACCTGGGCGCTGAGATCTGTGTCGTCGATGCCGATGATATGCTGGATAGTCCTGCGGCTATGATCGAGGCGTTCTGTCGGAGCGTCGGCCTTGAATATACCCCGGACATGCTAATCTGGGACGACGAGACCTCCCACGCACAAGCACGGGAGGCCTTTGAGAAATGGAGGGGATTTCACAACGATGCTATTGAGTCCAAGGGACTCACAGCTAGGAAACACGTATGTTCATCCCTCTCTTCCTCTTTCTCCCCTACCTTTCTTTGCTTTTTTTGCTTGTTTCCCACCCCACAAAGCCCGTTTTGGCTTGCTATTCCCAAGTCTACCTAGTCAGCACACCATGAAGAAGGGAATGAAAAAAGAGAGAACCAGTCCAGCTGATTCCAAGCCAACAGCCTCGCGCCCCCAAATCAGAAGCCGAGTTCGACGCCGAGTGGCGTGAAAAGTACGGCCCCGAAGGCGCCGCTCTGATCCGTAAGGCAGTGGACGCTAACATGGCGGATTACTTGTATCTCAAGCAATTTGCCATGAAAGTGTAAACTCCTCTGGAATGAAGCTCGGGGGAGAGAGGAAAAAGAAAAAAAAAAGAAGAAAAAAGAAAAGAAACAAACGAGACGGCGGGGGGGAGGTGGTTTTGAGGAAGAAAATCCCCCTTCCAACCCGTGGTACGTGGACTTGAAGTCAGTCGGTGATGAGATATTAGCTCAGATCACGCAATTGGGGAGATATGTTGCTTCATGACGTGATTCGTTTCCCAAGGTCCTTCTTGTTCGTGCATACTATAACCCTACCTACACCGTAGGTAGCTAGGTAGGTAGGTTTGTCGATCTTGTCCGCTTCGTTTGTGGTGTGTTCTTTTATGTTTCTTGGGATGGAGGGAGAATGTCTGTATCTAGTATCTAGTCGGATGGAATATGCAGTAATTGCGCGCTTGGCCTAGTTTTGGAGCCTTTTCAGTAGACCCGGGATCTCGAGTACATTAGGTAGAATCGTCGGAGTAGCAGTAGCAGCAGTAGGAGGGTGTAAATGTATGTAGGTCCCATTACATGAACTATCCTATCCTACCGAGGTATATATCAGCTTGCTCAGAGTGGAAAAAGCAAGAAAAGAGGGAAAAAAGTGAAAGCAATACAGGCAGCTATCATTCCATCGTACAAGAAGAAGACAATTCTCTAATCCGATGACCGAACCAACCGATCACAACTTCCAATTTGAATGCTTTCAATGTGTCTTCAAAAAATAATGAAGAGTAGAAACGAGTTATAGGAAACAGAACCCAGAAATATTCAACATTCAACACTCGGCTTATACAGCACTGTATCCGCCCCGTGACCCCGACCCTTGAAGCGTATTGACCACTCGTCGAAACCAGTCCTGAAAGATATAAGGAACATCGCGGACAGTGTCGCCATGCGGGAGGAGATCCCATCCCCTGGCGCCATAGCGGTTGTAGTTAAGCCATGAGCCGAAGATGAGGTACGCCGCTGCGCAAAGGAAGAAACTATACCAATCGAATTAGCAAATTTGTAAAAAAATATCAGAAGGAAAAGAAAATCGGAATCAAAACTCACATGATAATCACCCAGGTAAAGAACCCCCAGTGTCCGGACGATTCAGCATCTCGATCCTGAACGTAACTGTCACAGGCATAACGGGTTCTCCAGGTCAAGCTCAGCACATACGAGTCGTCGTTCGAGGGCCCCCAGCTCTTAAACTGCAGACTTCGCTCCGGGTCAGACCCGTCGTCTACCGGTGTTTCTCCGTCCCCTTCCCCTTCCCCGCTTCCATCCTCGTCTTCTAGCACACGCACCAATCGTTTTATATCCGCTGCTTCAATGCCCTCTAGCCCCGACCGGTCGGGATCACACTGAAACTCGATGACCGCGCCTGCATTCTTCTTCTTCCCCTGTTCGTTTGTGTACTCGCCTCCGCCTAGCTTGATCAACAAACCTTCCCTATCGGAATCGAGGGACTTCAGCCGGGTGATATCTGGGTCTTTCGCGCCGTGGCCCATGTGGTCTAGTCCGACGATGGGAAAGGCGTGGCTGGTTTCTTCCGTGTCATTGGTGGGGTAATTATACTGGAATCCGCAGACTGGTAGCTTGTTAGTTGGGGGCAAGTCAAAGAGACATCTATTCCTCCATATATGCAGACATACTGTTCTTCGATGTCGGGCATTTCAGGTCCCCGCGGATTGCCTTCCCTCCGAGAATATTGCAGATGTTCATGACGTAGGTGGTATTGACTGTTAATTCCTCGGTTGTCTCGACATGATAGAGTGAGTGGGCGCCTCCTAGCCTACTGAGGTCGTATTTGTAGCCATCCTTGTTGATATGGGCACAATCGAAGTTGAGTGCGGCAGCGAGGCTGGGAAGGAGAGCGGAGGAAAGGAGGGAGACGGAGGATATTCGCATTTTCGGGTGGTGTTGGAGATGCGAGGAAATGTGTACGAAGAGATGAAGGAGACAGGAAAAAACTAGAGGCCGCGGAGAGGAACTGGAGCTGAATCGGGAGCTAGATGGTAGGAGTAGTTGGGAGCAGTAGCGAGGTTGATGACGATGACGGCGTGTGGTGTTGGCGGTGATCGACGGAGCTCAGGACACAGGCTGATGACGAAAGTGAGGACGGGCGGATGATCTAAAGAAAGGCTCGGAGCACAAGATAGAAGTGAGCGCTGAAGTGGATGCACGAGAGAAGATGAATTAAGCCGCGATGGCTGGGGAAAATGCCGCCGTCTTGCGTGATGGATGAGAGTTGGAGATAGTTTAAGGTGGTGGCTTTACTGTTGCTACGTCGGCGGGTTCTGTTTCTCCGAAGCTTCACTATTTCATACAGAGCACACTCGAGCTTCTTATTCAAACATCTCTGCTGAACAGCGCAACAGTTTACAACACTACTTTAGAGTACGCATTTGTCAATGGGAATGCAGAAACCAGCAGCATGATACTCCAGCCATAGATGTTTTCGATGGATGCATCCCACATCGTTCCACGATCTATATGTCCAGCTTAGACTGCAAGCTTCAAAGCCCGGAATAAGCTGGAAACCTCCAACTAAAGATACTTAGGTATCTTCAGAGCTCCTAAGCACTTCTCACGGGATGTCACAACCGATATGGCTTGCCAATCAGAAGCTACTGGATTCAACAACCCGATCATCCCCGTTCTTTGACATCCTCCGCCGCACGACGACACCATTTCTCGGCCGCGAGGAATCCTCCATGGATTTCATTGGAGATTCATTGCCTTCGGATTCAGTTTTCATGCTGGAGATTATGTCATGACCATCAAACCACCAAAGAGTGCAACCGAGCTCGGCTCCGGGCAACCTTAATCCAGGCCTCGAGCAGTATAAAGGACGACATCACGACGTTGAGCACAATTTCAGGCTTCAGTCATACCCACCTACCTATTACTAGAACTGCCACTAGTTCACTTCAGTATCTTGAGTTTCAATTAAACCACTCATCCAAGAAACAAAGACAAAAGAGAAAGCGCAATGCCTGAGGAAAACCAAAGCCAAGTTAAAAATGACTTTGGCTCTGACCTGTGGGTGCGCCCTAATCAACTACACCGTGTACGTTTTCTTGTCTTTCCACTCTGATCTCTAGGGATGACATCTGATACCGAGCGCAGTATCCAACTGCAGGCCGCGGCCTTTTCGCTGGTCTTCAGGATATGAAGCACTACAATGTCGATGATGGGTTCGCAAGGCGCAAGTCAGGCGAGGCTCACTCAGGGGTACTAGGGCATATATGGGACTGGTAAGCTATTTCCCCTTCTTTCTATATATATTGTCGTATTTCAAGGGAGAATGTTAGTTGACCGTATCAGGATGTCTGGAGGAGCCTATCGACCCCCAGAGCAGGATCGCGGAGACCAACATTAGATATTTCAGTGATATACTTATATATAGCCTTTCTCAGTGGTTTGGGCCTATCCTCGATAGACGCATGCTTATTCTGCACCTATCCACTCTTTCCCGTAACCCACTAACAGATAATAAACAATATGGGGTTTTGGAATCCTATTGACGTCCAACCTAGTTCTGGAACCTGTGTTCCTAGTCCATACTGTAATGGCTCTAGCGAACAGTCCAGTACTATTAAGAAGTATTAACAGGCACTTTTGATTTTTGAAGAGTGTATTACCTTTTATCAAGTCTCTTTGCCTTACTGGCTGCTTCAGCTTTCTTAAGCTACATCAAAATGCCTTTTCCCCCCTAATATCCTAACTTACAAAGGGCTCTTAAAATTCTACACCTTGAAGATAACCGGAGCTGCTAACAACAGGAATAATTAAGGGATTTTGCCGGGACTTTGAAACAGGTCCTCTGTGGTCAACTTCCTGAGCAGTCTCAGGTACAGCTCACCACTTTAATACTGCTCTATTATTTCACATCAGATTGAACTGGGGAGGAGGTCAATAAATCAACTGCTTGCTAGTCCATCGCAAGAAAGTTTATAATAAAGATGCTAATCTGCCTATAGCCATCTGCTATAAAGTCTGTGTTCTATAGCTATTTTAGCTCTCTACTAATATTTTACAGCATTTGTTCCTGTTAATAGACCCTGTTGACGACATTGTTATACTGGTCTTGAGTTACAAACAGGAATTTGTGAAGGGTTACTGGAAGATGAAGGGATTATATCTTCCTGTCTATACCTTTTATACGATTTACAGAGAAGAGATTCAACTTTTTCTGAATCTTATATTATTCCTGCTTTCTATTTTTCCCACAGACCAAGCTTTTTACAAGTTTATTTTATATGCAGAGCTCCTGGCTAAAAAAAAATTAATTAAAGTTAGTGAGTTAGAGCCGCGGAAAAAACCACTCTATCTTATAGGAAGCTTGTTCATGACATATCTCTTCCTGGTGTTAGAGCCGGCATCAGGCCGTTGAGAATGTGGCTCTCCACTATGAAGGCAGCATCCGGGATAGCATTGCAGAAGTTCTCCGAAATTTCCACAGTTTCCAGGGCAATGAGGATACTATGAAGGATTTTATCGAAGCTCAGGTCAAGGCATATGTGGCAAAGGAGCATTCAAGTACCTATAGTACTTCCTCAATATTGTGGGAAAGGAGACGGCGGTAGTAAGTACACTCATATGCTTTATATACTCAGGCTTATTTCTCTCTCGGGGACATCATCGAAAACCATGTTAACTACAAGATGGTCTCTGAGTGTTAATTCTATAACTAGTTATTACCTTACGAATTGAATACTAGAGCAATATCAGAAAGGATGTTGAGTGGATTATACAAAGTAATAGATGGACTTTCGGCATCTATAAGAGTGTCGTAACGAACAATTCCCAGGCAATGGAAGATAATACCGAGTAGGGACTTCCAGCACTGCCCCAGATGCTGGTATGAGGCGTCAAGGATGGCAGAAGGAAGCGTGCAGGAGATGATGGATTAATCACTGGAAACCAAAGCTGGTCTGTGTCAAATTGCGGTGAGACGCTGACAAGGCTGGCATCTTATAGACGTCGTGAGCTTGCTTTGTATCGTAGTAATGGAAATCGAGTGGAATAGAGGGATCTGACCCCAGTAATTCTGGTCTCGACTTCCTTGAATCACAAGCAATCCCAATAAAAAGTCGTATCAATCAAGTTTTGTTACCGGAGCACTGGTGCCTCCAGGTATCCTATATTCAGAACACTCAGGTCGATCATGCCGACGTCCGATCAGTCTAGGGGATTTGTGAGCTAACCTCAGTTTGTATCAGCATTGACTAGGTTAGACAAGCAATGTCGAATCTACTGCAGCCACCGGGGAATCATGATAGGAAGTTGGCTGCATTAGTTTCAAACTAATGCAGCCCTCCAGTCACCACCCTCGCGGGTAACTCCCCTGCTCATCGGTGGTTCTGCGATGATGAGGCACTCCTTGAGCTGTCTGGCTCTTGTTGACGCAGGAATTTTTTCGTTGCTGTCCTGGTTAATGCCATGTTTACCTTTTCTTTTGACAACCTACCATGCCTTCTGATGAAGGAGGAGCTCGAATGAAAGGTTTTTCCCGCTACGGAGCAGTTTCCTCTTCTTTCAGTCCCTCTTTTTTCGTTCAAGCATGTAATGTAAAAAAGTTATATCAATATTGCTTGCAATGACGATTCAACCTTGATCTTTGAGCCCTTTTCTGTTGTTCATTAACTCAGAACCCATTGAGTTGATCGTCAAGTTCTATTTCCCTTACGGAGAAAATGGCTAGCGTTGAATTCGGGTTAGCTGAATGGATTTGAGATGATCCGCAGTCTGTATAGGAGGTCTAATGAGCTCCTGAAAAGCAAGGTCTTTCTTCTTGTTATATTCCTTGTATCCCTACCATATCTCTAGTAATGGAGCGCGAGGCACTGGAGGTTGATTAGAAAGCTAGACTTGATTCTATTTTGGGTCTTGACAACCTACGGTTCCTCAACAGGATCATGGGTTTTTGAAAAGGATTCGCAAGCCTGATTATATGGTTTGTGGGAATCACAGCACAGTATAATTGGACGGTCTCGAGAGGGGTAGTTCGAGGGACTGTCCTCTGTACAGGGGACAAACAAAGAGAAGGAAAATTAGTGGACTTTGTCCCTCTCGTCTGCTGTAGGTGGCGGTGAGTGCAGGCTGTTAAGTTTGTGTAAACACTCCCTTCAGCAGTTCGCCATCACCACTTCTCTGACTGCCATTATGGCTGAATCATCCAATGGCTGCATCGCATGTAGCTGGACACTCGACCAGCAAGAGCAGTGTTCTTATACAAGCCATGTCAAACTCTTCTATGCTGCAAGCAAGCGGGGCGTGTGGTTCCATTGGCTCTGATGTGATCATGAAATAACCCCCTGATAAAGGCCCAAAAACCGAAGTACAAACGCTGAATTACCTGGCAAACTACACCGGGCTTCCAGTTCCAAAGATCCTTTGTGACTGGGTTGACAGTAACGGGCGATACTTTGTACTTCAAAAACGGATACAAGGACAAACACTTGAACAGGCCTGGCCCTTATTGACAGAGCCTCAAAAATTGGCTATCGCAGACCAAGTTGTGGGAATCCGCAATCAGCTACGAACCCTCACGTCAACATCTATACAATGCGTTAGTCGAGGTCCCTGTTACCCAGGGTTACTCTTCTCCGACAGCGAACCACACGGACCATTTCACTCTGACCTTGAGCTACGGGAAGCTTTAAGTCTTACCCTCCAGGCTCTCCCTCAACAGGTCTTACAGAATCTGAAGAAACGTCTACCCCAGTGTGGACCCTATGTTCTTACTCATTGTGACCTGAATTTGGGGAATATTATGGTTGAAGATGGAGCTCTGGTAGGAATTCTTGATTGGGAATTTGCTGCTTATTATCCTGTATGGTATGAATATGTCTCAGCGTCTTGGGGATGGACTGAGGATGATGCTAAGTGGAAAAAAAATGCTACAAGAGCGTTTTAATGCACATGGCGATGGACATGAAGATGCAAAGAATTTCTGTATGGATTTGCGTTGTCTGAGGAAGTTCCCGAACTTGGATGAAAAGGGTCAAGGGGTTTTGCAAAGGTTTTCTTCAGCATAATACTTAGGCTGCATCCAAGCGCATTGTGCTTCAATACTGCGCAGTGATCTTCTGTAGCTGGCCGTCACCAGTTGTCGATCCACGATGGAGCGATGGAAGCCAATGCTCAACACTCGCCCTATAAATGGTTGAACCGCTAGGGATAGGCGGTACTAGAGGGCAGTATGCTCCGACAGTTGGGGCTCGTGACCTGGAACCTTCTCGTGGTTGGGCCAAAGTCGAACCCCTCTTCAGGGTTCAAGAGAGTTTTGAGGCCACGTTAGCAGTGCAAACTTGGCCATCGGACGAGTATAGGGCAGCAGCAGCGCTAAACCTGACGAGTCAAAAAAAAAAAGGAGTGAAAAGGGACATACAACAGCCCGGATTCCCATGTGGTCACCCACCATAGTACTAACGGGCCGGCAAGTGGCTTGAGTACGGCTGAGCGGACGGGAAGCCCTATTTTCCACTTCCTGTGGTCGTATGTAGTTTTCAATTACAGAGTAGAAATTATATAGGAGAGAAGATTCAAAGCATATTTAGAAAAGTATATAAATTGGTGAGCAACAGCCGGGTTCAGTGCCCTCCCCAGTATTACACAAGCATCCAAGCTCAAGCTGCTATAAAATCCTTCCCCCGGAAATAAGAAGAGTAGAATAAAATAAGAAACACTATCGATAATAATCCACCCAAGCAATATCATATCTAGCCTACCATAATCTTGACCGTGCAAGCATACACTTAGGTACTTACTCCTACCCAGGTAGTTCATGCTATACGATCAGAGCCCCGCACAGACCACCACCCAAATAATTTAATTCATCCTCACTTGACAGCTCGACTCGACTCAACTCAACTCAACCCGCATCAAAACCACACCATCTCTCTCTCTCCCCCTCTATCTCACTTTCTCCATCCCCTCCTCATCTACCCCTCAAAATGATGCAAAGACGCATGGTACACCCCCTCCCTTTTCCCTGCCCCCAAAAAACAACCAGAACAAGAACCCCCGCACTAAAACTCAGAACATAGCTCTCCAAAGAAGACGAAGCCAAAATCGGCACAGAAGACAACGAAGTGCGCCGCGAAGACCAAGAAAAGATCAACAGGTTCAGTCGTCTCCATCAACGCGAATCAATCCTCGAGGAGCAGTTGAAAGCTAAACAGGTTCGTTTTTTTCCCCTCATTTTTTTCGCCCTTAATATTTCATATTTCATATTTCATAATTCATAATTCATAATTCAAGTTGTCGAGCTTGGACGTCATCCCCGCGTTATAAGTCACATGCTAAGAAAAGAAACGATAATAGAAAGACAAGGAAGATCTAGAGGAGGTCTCGACGGAGTTGGAGTTGGCTGATGAGGATGAATTAGTTCCGTATGTTTTGTTTTCTCTTGTTTTTCTTCTTATGATTTTCTTTCCTGAGTTGGATTGTTTCGTTTCGTGTAGATCAGGGAGAGTGGGTTTGACTGACTACCTACCTATGCAGATATAAAATCGGGGACTCGTTTGTTCGACTTCCCTTGGAGGAAGCCCAGGCGCTTCTTTCCTCGTCGACAGAGCGGATTGACTCGGAGGTGGCCAAGTTGGAGGATAATTTGAGTGATCTCCGAGACGAGTTGCAGCAGTTAAAGGTCGCCTTGTATGCTCGATTTGGACGCAGTATTAATCTGGAAACTTAAAAGGGGGATTAATTATAATTATTATTATTATTATTATTATTATTATTATTTTCGGTTCTTGTTAGCTCTAGCGTGACCGTTCGACTCGACAGAGAGACCAATACAGGATGATGTACATGATCAACAACCCACGCTTGACAGAAAGCTCTTTATCGTTATGCTATATACATGGAGCTCGAATCTCAATCTTTTACAGAATACCTGCTTCGAAGCAGGCCCGGTGCACAAGGTCTTCAATACCTAGGTAGTATTCAGGCCAAACTCAAGGGATCAATCATAACCGTAATCTCGTTTCACATGTCTCAACAGATCTCCCACTTTCGGGGGTATCAAGAAAATAAGAGGAAAATTGGATTAAATAGAAGGATATTTACCGTGGATACCTGTGCTGCTCTAGTCCTGTAGGGCAAAAGGTTCCAAATGGATTTATTAGCATATTGCGATCTAAATTCAACTTAAGATCAAATAATGCTGGCTATTGTCATCCGCGAATGTGCTGAAGTCGATTGGACGGGTACCGAATCTGGACTTCCGGTAGCGGATTCACTGCCACGATATGATGATTCTGGAGGCGGTCTAAGATGCTGTGCGTCTCTTTGCTGCTGCTGTAGCTGCTGCTGGTGCTTTTCTTTTTCAGTAAGAAGATATTGGACTGTTCGTTCGATCCATTCCCAGCCTTCCCAATATTCTGGATCTTCAGCAGGTCTATCGTCTCTGGCAGCGGAGTTCGTTGGGCTTCCTAGCCCGGAGAAGACCTCGTCTAACTGAGAGCCCTTCTCGCTGCTCTCCCATACCCAGCTGCCACTACTTGAACCCTGCATATCGCCTGACACATAGGCCATCATTTCTTCATCTCGTTCAAGGTCTATCAAGTCACCGCGGTGCAACCTATCCAACAGGCTTTTGAGAAAGAACGCAATGTACTTCCCACAAGCAACATTGGCGTCACGTAAATCTCCAACCGCAGCACTGGCTTGGACGCATACCAAAGCTGCAGCGAACTCCTGACGGAACAGAAGCAAAAGTATACAGCGCCAAAGATGAGCACAAAGCATTGTTTGTCCAGAAGTGGCAAATAAAGAGCGCCAGTCCGCACCCCCTGTTGCCTGTGCGCTATGCATACATCGTGAAAGCAGATGCACAGTTTCCTTACATGTGGCAACGGAGTAATCCAGCGCGGAAGACCGAACTTCAGGAGTGCAGAATGGAGAGATATTGTGGCGATACAGAATAAGACGCGCGTTCTGAAGGTAGATTATTGGCGGTAGGGATCGGGGATCAAGATACTGATCAGACTTCGGGTGATATTGTTCCGGAAATGTTGCTAAACACGCATTGAAATGTCGTTCAAAGGTCTCGAGAGTCGCGGGACTAATAATTGTGCTCTTTAACGTACGAGTCAACTGGCCAATTGATCGGACGACATGAATTATTGCTAAGAGTGAGGTGGTTTGCTGGGTTTCTGGTACACATCCTTCCGAAATGAACTGCTCATCAACAGGGCAGGGAAGTCCAATGTCGCAGTCCTGATCGTTGATGAGAACTGGCTTTCCCATTTCCAATGCCAAAAACCTAAGAAAAGGGAACCAAATGAGTAACACCGTTCAAAAGACTAGATGTTGACTATATCAGCTGACCACGAACCTATCCCAAGTGTACATTCCCCACCACACACGCTTTCGCATTTCCCCCTCCAGGGCAGGCCAAGGGCCAGACTCCAGGTGCAATCCGATTTCTTGGGCGATTCTTACTGCAGATCCATTCCATACCCAGCTTGCTGATTTCGAGTTGACTTCGTAGAGGAAAATGCTGACCAGTAGGGCGACCCGCGCCTGGTCCAGGGTGAAGCTGTCCTGCCAGACATCGATCACCCCGCAAGATATCCTCACAAACTCTTTACCCCTCTCCTCTCGATTGGGATCTAGTGTATGTAGGGTCCCACAGGCGAAGACCCCAAATAACACAGCCACCCATTCACGAGGGACGCCTAACAATGTCCCTGTTTGATATACTTGTTCGTACTCAGCTAAGAAAGTCGGCCAGTGGATTACTGGAAAGGTGGCGTGAGTATGCTCATAGTATTGGGTGAGAAGATGGCGAGTCACGTCTTTCGGGGGGAGGGGTGGAGGGTCTGTAGTTAACAGCGATTTTGGAACTTTTTGGCGATATGGGTTAGGAGCTTTAAAAATCCCCCGTCCATAACGTCTTAAATTCGCCCTAGCATCCGTTAGATCCTGCATTACAGGAGCTTTTGGTCGACGCGCAGGTCTGTAGCCGATGTCAGGTAGCTTCAGCTGAGGCTGTCCCGCCCCATCAACTTCTAAATCCATCAAGTTATCTGATCTGAGCATTCCCGATCGTAATTGCTGCAGTTGCTGTTTTGTCGACAAAAGCTGTTTTTCGAGATCCTGGACTTGTCTATAGTCTAATCAGAATTACACATCCCCCAAATTAAAAAAAAAAAGAATAAATAAATAATTGGGGTAGGTACGGCACGAACTTTATAGAAGACATACGTCTATTCGTCTCCTTGGTAAATTGGCAACGAACCTTGCGGTTGGTGCATTCTGTACAACTAGAAGACTCGGAAGCATCGCACTATATCAGAGAAGTCAACCATAGAGCGTAGAACGGGGATACAGAGTCTCAATACCTTAACCTTGCGCTCGCGACATGCATCACAGCTGGGATCTTTTCTCCGCTGGCGATACGCTCTCTTCTGCTGTAAAGGTTGCGATTGCTGCTGCTGCTGCACCACTCCACCACCATGACGTAGAAAGCCTGCAGTTCCTACTGTAGAGCCATTGATCGGATGTGCATCCGAGAGAATACCTGCCCCTCCTTCTGCCGGAGAACCACTGGACTCATAAGAACGTGAGTACGGTGCAGTAGCAGTAACCGCTGGAGGTAACGGATGCTGTGGCAAAGGTTGTAGGATATGGGACATCGTCATTCCGCTTCCAGGTCTTGTGGGCGGAGTGGAAAGAAGGGCAGCAGGCGGGGGCCCTTGCTGAAAGGGAGCTGAAGCCGTAACCGATTGCATCGGAGGCAACTCAAAAGGAGAGCCTTGGGGGTTCTGGCTAGTCGAGGAGCGAAAATAATGTGCCTGCATCTTGACATACCAACCGCAGCTTCATAGGAGAAACAGCACTCGGGGAGGGAGGGGTTGGTGTTTTCCGAAGCGACAACAGCGCCCTGACCTCTGCCGGAAAAAGGTGACAAAAAGAGGCGGAAGAAGCAGAGATCACACCGGAGAAATGATGGGGAAAGCTTCTTCCTCGAGGGTGAAAAGGGAAGAAATAACCAATGGATACTAGTACAAATGATAGGAAAACAAGTAGAGTTCGGTCCAAGGGCAAAGTAGCACGACCCAAAATGGCACGACAATTTGCCCTCGAGTGGCGACGGAAGAGCAAATCGGAATATCTTTCAGAAGATCGCAACCTCGACCTAGGCAGTCGCACGGGACTCCGAGATAATTAAAGTTGGAGCGAAAGTCAGTTGTGTTGACATTCAAGAGTGGGACTGAAGCTAGTAGCAGTTGAGGTGGGCAATTGGGAGTGGTTAGAGGACGCCGTTGAAGCCATACAACAATAAACCCACTCCACCCACGAATCCCGGAATGAAGATCCAAGGACCGTTCAAGGGAGCACAGCGGGACCGTAAGAAAAGACCAAAAAAAGGGTCGCTGGTAAAGGGGGGTTGGAAGGATTGGAATTATGGTCTTTAATCAGTAGTCGAAGGGAAAAGATTCCGAAGGGGAAAGGGGGGGGGGGTAAAGGAAAGAATTAAGAGTAGGCAGATGGGTGAGAGAGAAAGGTGAGAATACGGAGGAGACAAATGGGGGCGGGAAAGAGAAAGAGTGGTGAAGATTTAAGTATGAAGCTGAAGCTGAAGATAACAGGCTTGGTAGGAGGAGGACAAGACGACGACGAGTAGAGTTTTAGGAAGGAAGAGTTACGATTGTTGTGTAGTTGAAGGAAGGTATCAGAGCCGAGAAGAGAGGAAGAGTAGTAGTCAGCAGCAATGAGTTGGTTATAGTTAGCAATCAATGATAATTGCAGGAAGAAGAAGAAAAAGAAGACGGAGAAGGATAATCAGAATCGGGACTAGGTATGGATATCGATAATGGAGATGCAGGTGATTTTGAAACTGTCTACCAGTCGTGCTTTTTTTCAGCAGGAACAGAACCTTGGAAATCTTGGAATAGTGGTTTCTTCTCTTCTTTATGAAATAGATGGCGATAAAAAAAGAAGACGAATAATAATAATAATAATAATAGGAAGAAGAAGAAGAAGGAGAAGACGATGATGATGATGAAGAATAACTCCACTGCCCCTCGATCAAGAACCAGATCGACGGGATGAAGAATTATTGTACAATTTCCTCGTGACAAGAAGTAGATGGAGAGAAAGCACAGCCTGAGAAAGACTTCGCCGCCCATTTCTCTATCCATCCGTCCATATTATTACTGGTATTATTATTATTATTATTATTATTCCCAAAAGATATCCAACGACGTACGTATTTTCTGGATTGGACTAACATCTTTCTAGCTAGTGGTTTGAACTTAACTGATTAGTTCCTGGGCACAGAATCCACACGTCTCCTCTGGGTGAATCAGTCAATCAGCTTGCCTCGTCAGGGTCCTCCCAAGGCCCAGGAAACGATTCCGAGGGTTCTCGGCTGACCCCGGTTAGCAGAAAACATGGCTGAAACGACGCCGGTTCGCACCCAAACCAGATCGAGGGAGGGGAGAGGAGTGGAGGGCGGCCAGTCGCAGCCATTGAAGACGAGAGGGCGGAGATTCGCCGCCGAATGAGCTTTCCTGCAGAGAACAGGAGTTGAGGGTAAACTCGTACGTACATACACAGAAGTACAGCTGCCGGCAGACGATTCCTAAGGAGTTTACTCCCAGTGGCAGGACGTAGGATTATTTGCCTTTTTGAGTTTCTGACTTCTTCAGTAGTAATCCGGAACTCTGTCTCTTAATTTAATTAATTTTTCACTATTTTCACTATTTTCACTATTTTTCCTTTTTTTTTCTTTTTTTACAAATAACATATTCTTATTTCTTGTCTTGCTCGAGGCTGCAGGCTTGACTTGTTTTTTAAGGTCTTGGCCAACGCGAATAACATCTTAGCATATCTGTCACATCATCCAGTATCATCATGTCCTGGACAATTGATATGATTGTTTATTATTATGGGGGTTAATTTTGCCTTATCCATCGTGCACCTATCTCTGTACCATCTGGTCAACTTCAAATCTGTATATAACTAGCAGTAACTAATCCTCTGGTAAAGCCAATCTGTATGACACTTGACGGGGGCAATTTTCTAAATTCTATTCCAAAATCAAATTTTTCTAGTTTGTGCGCAGATTTATTAATTTTTATCTATTTTTCCCTTTTTCAATTTCGTTTCTTACGCTGTCAGTGTGCCACTCTACTCTGTACTACTACTTCGTATACTTTCTTCCATCATCACACTGAGATCGTCCTTTTCCACCATCCCTACCGAGTCCACAGGCCGCCCCCTCCTGAGTCTTAATAAATAAGAATCGCATGCGGGATACTCCGTACCACTTCTTCTTACTCCGTATTCTCCGTATGGGCTTCCAGAAGGATTACTTGCAATAATGTCGATCCTAGGGTGGAAAATTAGTTTGATTCAGAATTGTCGCGTGGAGTGATGATCTCAAGGGGAGTACGGGCTACTACTACTACAACTTACCAGTTAGCATATCCTCTGTCTGTCGTCTAGAGCTCTCAGGCACATACAAGGACTGACCCTGTTCACAGACCCGTCCGTTATGACAACACTTACAGAGCACACTACCTACGTTCCTCGTCCTTCTGTCAACCTTGGTAAGCAACCACTTTACTGGTCATCAGGGCAATTTTAGGATGCATCAATTGACCGTGAAGCCTGTTTTCATTTCCTTTCTTTTCTTTTTTTGGTCGTCTCTCTCCCTTTCCTGCAATCCTGAGTTACGGTTTAATGAGATTTGGAGATCGTTTGAGTTTCTTCTCTCTTAGTTCGGTGCCTCCTATGGAGTATACGAATACACTTAATGGCTACTGGCTGGCGAAGGCAATAATATTAAAAATAAGAAATAAAGCCTTGGGAATGTATAAAGGAAAGGTAACACGATGAGCTCTCCAGTCTTCCATGCTTACTTACCTTAATTCCAACCTTGAACCCCGTATACGCGGCTTTATTAGGGGCCAGAGGTTGAGTATCAGCGCTACTACTACCCTTTCTCCTCCAGCTATGCGATCTATCATTCTCCCAGAACCAACCTGATATTTCTATTTCTTTTTATTCTTCTTTTCATTGGGAAAGTCCATTCAACTATCCATGACGAGTCTCATCGAACACAACAGGTGAACAGATTCGTCAGGAATAAGATGAATACCCACATCTATACTAACCGAACTACTAAGCTACCGTACCTTCCAAAAGACTAGGCGAATAAAGTAATTAAACAGGAGCCCCATCGTGCCATCATTCAGTCACAAAGGGAATCGATTGACGATCGCCTTTTGGAATGCCTCCTCGGCTGGCTGGCGATTGGATGAGCACATGGGAGCAAGCCCACCGCATCCAGACTCCATGGTTCCAAACATTGGTAGACTCTATACTCCTACTGTAGAGAATTCATATCTGGACCGGGAATGTAGTCGTCTACAGCGCACACAGTATTCTTCTTGATTGAAGGATAACTAACCAGTGGACCAGATGATACCTTGGGTACATAGAACAATAAAGATGTTCATGTGCCGACCAAAGAGAATGATTAAAATGATTAAAACCAAAAGGGGGATGGACATGGAAAAAAAGCAAAAGATTCCTTAAACAGGCGACGATTGTCCCAAGAAGGAGCCTGGCAAAGTGATCCCAGCCCCCTCTAATCACCATTTCTGAACCAAAAATCAACTATTGCTGTGTCCCCCGGAGAATTTTTTTCTTCCCTTGCTACTGTCATTTGATGAGCTTTTCCCCAACCGCTCAGCTTTGACTTTGGGCGTGCTTTATTTTTCTCCGTATTTTGTCCGAGCTAGAGCCACAAACTCGAAACTCGCCTGTTAGAAATATCGGTTAGTATCTATACACGCTACTACTTAGTTACTAAAACTATCCTATTTTGACCAGGCTCAATTGCACATACGCTTGTACATATACAGGCACAAATATTTATACTCCCCAGTAGCCATTAGGATTCATATTAATACGCACTATAACTCCAGTAATAATATACGTAATAATATACCTAGAATATACCTAGAATATACCTAGGTATATTATTATAACACACCCCAGCCAACAAGGCTGGCTCCAATTAATACTAATACTGGCGTATCGGACCGATCCAAGGCCTACTCCGGAGGATCTCGTGCTCGTGGCGGTGTCGATCAAAGAATAAGTAAGGTTCATCCCTCGATGCATTTGCTTTCGGTCTGGTCCAGCCGACATTAGACCCCTATCAAAACCGGAGTTTTTGCTTTCTGGTCGAGTAGGTACTAGAATAATTACTACTGGGTAGTACTAGGCAGGGAGGTACTTTGTAAGTACTCCCTTGATCCTATACCAGTGGTTACTCGTGGTGGCTGGCTACTAGCCAGCTGAGCTTACGATTACTGTGTATGATTACGGCTTCCAACACAGAGCTGGAAGTTAGTTAGTTAGCTGAGCCTTGGGCAGCATATTGCGAAATCGTGCCCTAATTTAAGCCATCTCGCATTGTCCGATGTTGTCTCTCAAACGCTTAAACTGCGGCGGAAGATATATCCTAAGTGAGAGCGGGCCTGATCTACTACTTACCTAGTATAGTATGTACACTATGTAAGTATGTACTATGAAGGTCGGCGCGGCTCGAAGTCAAAAAAATAATACTACTATGGCCACCGGCATTAGTTCTCTTCGCCGTTCTTGTGTTAGACTGTTCTAAGTTGCAGGATGGACCTTCCCCTTTTCAAATTCATCCTACTACGTATGTTGCTAATATTACCAATGCCAGGTACCATAAGGACCCGGGTGTTCACCATCCTACTACTAGTAGTACTAAGTACTAGGTAATGTATTCTGATTTCTTACTTAGTACTACTACTAGCTCCTCTGCCCCTCAAGCCTCGGTTAATCCTCAGGTTAGCACGTATGGAGCCATATACATACGTAGTACACACGGGAGTATGTATGCTTATTATTATGGACTCCATCGGAGATGCTCTGTAAGACTGGTGGGCGCAAGAACAAAGCTAAACTCGAGTTTTGCCCTGTTCCCCGCACAACCCGAGCCCAGGAATAGGTAGGAGACTAGGAGTCGTTGGTGATTACCTTACTCCGGAGGAGATACTGCTTTGTACTAAGTAGCTACTATAGTCTATTACCTGGAACGGTAGGGGTTAGGGTTATCATTCAGGTCACACAACTGATCTGCGAGTGTCTCTCCACCTCTCTCTCTCTCCCTCTTGCTCTGTGCATCGGTCATCGCCGCCGTCTGGGCTCCAAACCGCGGGGTATAGTTGCCTTGTAAGATGTTGAGGGTGTGGGCTGTGTACTCCTCGGGAGTCGGAAGGAACATGTCGACGACTCGACATTGATTACTGTCTCCACTCTCGCCCGAGATATAAATTATAATAATAATGTATAACTATGATGTATCTCAATAAACTGACAATCTAAATGAGGTCATCGAAGTGCGAGCGCCATTTGGAGATTCGGCAAGATTATCCTTTGTAGACTTAGAATGGGGCCAGTTACTACGTATGTATTCCACACACTCTGGAGCATTTGTCGGCATTACTCTGTTCGAGCGTTATTTAATATTGAATAATGAGAAGAATTGGTAGAAGAAAATAACATTGAGAATAAGAGGAGGGAAGAATAAGAAGAAGGAAAGATAATCAAAAACTAACGCGCCCCCGCCAAAAAGAAATAATCTGGCGTACCAGCAAGAGTCAAGACTAGACAGACGGTCGGATCTACTTCGGTCTCTTCGGACTGTTCCAACTTTGTGCGCAGTGCCCGACATAACGAATAGATAGTCTTCCGCCGTTGGCCGTTCGGGACCGAGAAAGAAACGGCTGACAGACTGCAGACTACTCTGAGTTTAGGAGACTAGGAGGAGGTGGAAGAAGATTCCTTGGGGTTTGGACTAGAGACACCCATGGATTACGGCGTTGAGTACAGATGTTATTGGGTCAAGTAGAAATTGGCCCCAACTACCCTTGTTAAATCATAATGGTCACCTGCACTGATATGGGGACAATCGTAGAACAAGGTTGGATGGATTGGATGTAGGTACGGGCATTTTACAGGGCATTCGATTAGCACTCCGTAGTACTAGCTACCTAGTACTTAGCTAGTGGGAGCTAAGGTTGAATGAGGGGTTTTCTATCGGTTACGGTTACCACTAAATCCTGGTGTACTCCGGAGTATCTGCGTGGTAGTGCTGAGCGGACGAGGCACTACTCCAGAGTACAACCTACGAGTCTTGGGATCTTGACCCATTTAGGCAGGTTCCGCTCGTTAGAAGGAGTGAAAAGGTGAAGTGGGAGTAAGCCGTACAGAGTAATCAGGGTCTGTCTCGTGTTCATAATGCTGGCCTGGAAAGCCATCCTTGTCCTCTGGCTGACGCTGAGTCGCTGACTTCCCGTTTCCCCCCCCGTCAGCCTTGATGGGCTTGCCTATCAGCCCAATAATAATATAAGAGCGTCCGTAGTAGGTGAGGTTGGACAGGATGATCCACGTGGGCCATGCATTGACCTGCTTTCCGGCCTCATTCCGACAATCTTCATTAATTAATTTTTACACTGGAACTCGGAGTTGGTGCTGTTATTTTAGTATTATCTCCTGTCCCAAGAGTCAATTGTGGCATCCTTGGAGACTTTACTACCACATTAATGATGATACTATAGGCATATCACATCATCATGATAATGGCATGACTCAGGGAAGTTGGTCCAAAACATGCACGATGATCCTGAATGGAGTCGATCATGGTAATCCAGCGATGGCCTTGTCAGTGCCAATGTCGCTTGGGATACCCTTCATCACTTTGGATATACTTGAGTCCTTACTGCGGAATACTTCCTGGCACTTAGGTACCCGAGCTTCCGTCCGCACTCTCTGAAATTTCCAGGCCAATTGTTTCGGAGCGGTGACATACCTCCTGCTCCACAGCCCTCGTTCGGAATATGTTCCGGGAGCCATCCGCCGTCCATCTGGCAGAAGGTTCTCTCATGGAAGTTCTCAACTTTCTCTGTTTCACCCCCAAGTTGGCTCCAGTCTCCAGATCTCAAACAATATTTATAAATTATAATAATTATAGTAACACTTCGAAGGTCCGTATGTAACCCTCTTTCCTACGGAGGTCATCGGACAAGAATGCCGTAAAAAACTACCTAGATACCTAGGCAACTAAGGAAATGCGGTCAACCCTCCCTCTCCAAGGAGCCATCGGACCCGTGGTTTTCAAGAGGGCTGTGTTTCAACCCACGATAACTACTTCGGAGTACTAATACTACTGTAATTATTGCACATGCATTGGCGCTCATCTATTCTTCCGTTCTTGTCATGCAAGATGTCTTAGACCGTCCAACCGGAGTTCATGGCTTGCGACGCTAAGTCTGAATAGAGTGCGAAGTCCCATCTTCGGAAGTTCGGGATATCGTCATTAAGGCAACACCTATATACCTAGGTAGTCAAAGGATTGAACCTCGATAACAATAATGAGGGAAGATACCTCCTTCATACGTACGCTTGCTGACGACTTCGTGGCCTTTTTTTTCCCCCCCTTCTAACTTTTATTATTATCATTTTTGAAGCTAACGCTCGGGAATCACTGCCCATATGGTAATTGCGCACGTACTCTCACACGAGTCACTAATTACTCAGTAGTCAGTAAGTAGTCAGGGCTCCATCCACCGCCAACAGCGATAACTCGGTTGCCTAGGGCCCTGCTCCGTCAATGGTCGTCAAAGTTGCTTGTTCCAGGTAACATTGTAATTATTGCGACTCGTGTGAGTAAGTTGGGATCGACTTCGGAGCACTACTATCACTGATCAGTCCATCACTCCCGCTAAGAATGGAGCTAATGCTCAACAATAGCCGACATGTCGTCACATCAGCGGCTATGCGCAGGCGATAAGGATAACTACTAGGACCTAGGTACTCCGGAGTCACTGCCCCATTCAAACTTGATTATCCTTCGCTTAATGTTGTTCCAGTGGATGGATAATTTATATACTACATACAAGGGGAAAAAGAGCTAAAATAAATAAGATAAAAAGGAGAACAATGATGAAATCGAAGAGCGGGAAAATAGAACCGAGTCCTCATCACTAATCCTAACCCCAATCCTAATTGAATACTAACTAGTACCTGATTACCTCTTTTGTTCGTCCCATTTCGCCATGATACCATTCACGATCTTACTCAATCCTTCCATCTCCTCTTCAGCCATGAGGCCAAGACTCTTGGGATCAACACTGCAACCTACATAGACAGGGATACCCATGCGACGGGCCAGGATCTTAGCTATCCGTGTCGCGTACTCTTCGCTAGACGGTGAGGTGTACAGAGTGGTCGATATTGTGGAGCGAGGAGAGGTGCGCTAGAAGGTACCATCAGATGAGCATCAAGATCAACCTGACAGCAACTAACTGGGAAGAGACAAACGAAATAAAAAGGAAGAGAAAGAGACTTACATCTGGCATGGCATAGATGAAACTTCCCATCGGTTTCACCGTCCCTGCAGAGTCTCCAGGCGTCGAAGTGGCCAAGAACACCATTGCGCATGTGTCGAGCAGCGTCAGATGGACATGTACTGTTGTATGAAGAGCTTTGGGAAGCGGGAATGAAAGCTCCTGTGGCTGGATTGAGGGAGGCACCGTTACTCCCTGTGGCGGGATCGCGGGCTGGGCTGTGGCCATCTCTGTAGTACTTCCTCCGTAGTACCTCTGGTTGCTCTTTACAGTGATAAAAAACAGGTAGTCGCGGTATCTGAGCAGAAATTGATGGAGTTGTATGAATATTGTTGTTCTAGCTTCCCCCAGAAATTGTTGTGCTTCGAAGGGCTGGCGCATTTGAGAGGCGAACTGCGTCCGCTCATTTCACCGCGCAGTGCTTCTCCGCCAAACAAGAGCGGGGCCCGCCAGAACTTCATTATGGTGATGGATGTCTTTGGCTGCTTTCAATCTTCATTTCTGACCACAACTGGGTGTCTCTGTCTCGCCACTCATCAATCTTCGATTATAAATTCTGGAATATTCTTCTTGGGCCTATTGATCGCCATGGTTTCCGATACGCCTCATGTCGACGATTCGGAAGATGCTCGTAGCTGGGCTGGCGAATTTGATCCATTGGCTGACCCAGAAGAAAGAAGAGTGCTCTTTGCAGCTCTTGATTCGTTTAGGTGCGTATAGTGCGGTCGATTAAAGGAAGGGGAGAGGGGTGCTTGCTGGAGGTGTATGGCACGCGACAACAAAGTAGATTTTGTGCTCATGGACGTTCAATTTCGACTCCCTCCACTGTTTTCGTCAAGAAAGGCTCGGATTTTACGACATTAATTGCTGGTCTCAATGATTAACTGTTAACAGGCAATATCGTCGAACCGCGCACTTGAACACCACACATCGTCGGCGCCAGGCATTCTACGCACTCCCATCTGCCCACTGGCAAATGCTTGCCGACCCACCTTTCTCTATTCTGGATAATTTCAACCGAGTAGACGATGCCATCGACACAAATGCTGACATTGCAGATGCCATTCTTGCCACAGGACTCTCGTCTTTTGGTCTTCCCACACATCCCGACCCAGCAGATCCACGTCAGAACTGGCATGGAGTTGCAACGCAGTCAGATGTCAACAAAGCACACTCCACCATCAGGCAGTTTTATCGAGATTGGAGCTTGGAAGGACAAGCCGAGAGAGAAGCTTCCTATACACCCGTGCTCCAAGACCTAAAGAATGAGTTCTCGCAGCGTCAGAGCTCTGAGGAGGAGGAGGAGGAAATCAAAGTCCTGGTTCCCGGCGCTGGTCTGGGGAGGCTAGTATTTGAGATATGCAGCGCAGGATTTGCAGCAGAAGGCAATGAAATCTCCTATCATCAGCTTTTAGCCAGCAGTTGGGTCCTCAACCACACGCTGGGCCCGAAGTATCACGAGCTATACCCTTTTGCTCTGCATTTCTCCAACATACTGTCTAGAGAGCAACAGCTGCGCAAAGTGATGATCCCGGATACCCACCCCGGTGCTGCTATGCTGGAAGCTCAGGCTAACCCGGCAACGTCATTTGGCACAATGAGCATGAGCGCAGCCGACTTTGTGGTCTTGTACAGCAACCCCTCCAACTATGAAGCGTTTGACGCAGTCGCCACCGTGTTCTTCATCGATACAGCCCCCAATCTTATCCGGTACATCGAGACAATACGACACTGCTTGAAGCCGAACGGAATCTGGATTAACAACGGACCGTTACTATGGCATTTCGAAGACGGTAGCCAGCGCAATCACACTGGGGGCGATCACGGACAGAACCAAGGAATTGGGGAACCGGGGAGCGTTGAACTGACGGAGGCAGAAGTATTTAGCCTCGTGGAGCGAATGGGATTCAGCATTGAAAAGCGTCAATCAGTAGATGAGCGTACTGAAACTGGTTATATCCAAGATCCGGACAGCATGTTGCGGCCTCTTTACCGGCCATCGCATTGGTTAGCACGAAAGAAGCTCCAGAAATGACACAACGAAGGCTCCTAACATGGAAACGAGATGTACGCGAGAAAGAAGGCGGGGTTGGGAATAGAAACGAAGCCGGTCTATCTATAGACAGACTAAAACAAAATATCCCCGAGATGGAAGTCTGCCTTGCGGATTTGGGTATTGAATCTTGTGTGAAACTTGGTATTGGTATGTGCATTACATTACATTACATTACATTACATGGGTCAGTGTTACAGCCTTCAGCCGCAAACCAACAAAGAAACTCACACACAATTATCTGGTCGCTGCAGGGCTTAGCAGTGTGGCTGAATAAGGCAGTGACAGCGTTAGTTCCATGGACATTGCTCAGGCACGGGTGATAGGAAGATGGGATGGAAGATAGACAAGAATAGAACATGAGGTCTGCCCACACACACTAATATCCGTGGTTGGTTTGTGGTTTGATCAGAGGGAAATCTGCAAAAATAGACACTATATCCTACTATTATCAAATCTGGATGTCACTACCTAGATTTCTGTCAATTCACATTGCTGACAGCGGTCTCCCTCCGTTTCCCAAGTAATAATGGAAAGAGATTTCGAGAGGGAATATTATCTGGTAGTAAGGCCGCCATCTCCATCATCAGGATAATACTATTATCCTTAATATTATAGTAACGATGATCCTCTGTAATTACTTGGATTTTGCCGCGAACACGAGAATATCCACCCCAACTCGGCTGTCAATGAAGCCACTGCCCAGTGCCCGCCCAGCGCCCACAGCCCTCCGAAATTACCGTGTTCAACGGGGATCCCGTATCGTACCATACAAGACACAACCACCGTCGTCTGGCTGGAGCAAGAATGAAGGATGTCCAAGGAGCAAAATATCCAACAAGATTGTTTTTCTATTTGTAACTACTACCTTACTATAGTAGTAGAGTTTTCATTCTGGAGAATGGGAAAATATATTGGTAAACAGGGAGGTTGTCAGAGAGTTCCAGGTTCTATTGTTTGTCCCGCTGCAAAACATCCGTGATCTCTCGACTTATCCTATATCTGGACTCTCTTTCCAACTTCACACCCAGAAAACGCGCTCGATTCCGAGTAGAATTGCTGATCTTAATAGAATATCATACCCCAACCACTCACTACTAATAAATCTGTTCTCCAACCCGAGATTTCTTCATTTCCATCTGGCAGCTTGCTGTTAACGCCGAGTCAGCCTCAAGCCGATGCAGACTCCACCATTCTTCCTCGATCCCTTGAATCAGTTCCTCTCGTCTCTGCTCCACTCGTGTTTTTCTATTCCGTGTTCTCCCCCTCTCTCGAGTCTCCGCCCCAAAACACTGCCTAAACTGATGCAATAATAATAATAATAACAAGAATAACAACCTCCTGCGACACAGACAATTCGTCCTCTTCACCCACGGGCACCGCCTCTTTCGACGACTTCGACGTCCGCTTGTCTCTCTTGGTATCTCCACACAATTATTCTTATTCTTATTCTTATCCTTATTCGTATTATTGTTCCTCTTCGGCCGCTTTCTTCTCTTTCTTCCTTCCTTCTCTCCCTCCCTCCCTCCCTCACCCCCTCCCTTGGTCCTGACTCGTTAACAAACGGTCATTCATATGGACCTGATGAGCTCTCGATTCAAATCGTTCAGCTTCGGAAAGCGAAACAAACAACAACAGCACAGCAGTGCACCCCCAGTAGCTCCAGGCCAACACCAGCACATTGCCAATCCATCAACTCGAACGCTTATTCCCCCACCACTCTCCTCAACCAGCTCTACCGGCGCTCCAGCTCCCACCCCCTCGGCGCCCTCGACCACCTCCCCCAGCTCCTCGTCAAGCACCAGTCTTCCCATGAATAACCAAAACACCATGGGTCGCCCCCCAAGTTACAGCTACAACAGCATGGCTGGGCGGCCTACAAGCCCCATGCCGCCTGGTCAGCAGATGTCTCATCATCCCCCGCCGCTCAACACCACAAACATGCATTATGGCCAACAGCCAGTTCAGTCTCTCGGTGCACCCCCCGGGTATCCCCTCCAGCAACCGATAGGCCATGGAATGGGTCAAGGGATGTCGCAGTCGCAAGCTCCGTACGGCATGCGGAACCCCGCCATCGAAGTCGAGGGCGCGGGTCGGAGTAAAGCGCAACTGATTGTTGGCATTGATTTCGGTACAACGTTTTCTGGTGTTGCTTTCGCATTTGCGACCAACAACGAGGCAAAGGAAGATATTATAACTGAATGGCCTGGAGCTGGAACTCATACTAAGCAAAAGGTGGGTCCCTTTTACCTTCTTCTTCCCCTTTCTTTTTTGTTTGTTTTCCCTTCGTTTTCCCCAACAGCTCCCGCCCGAGGTCATGGGAGATGATCATGTGAAAGCATTCTTCGCCCAAAAAGCTGACTATTTGAATCCATGCGCCTAGATCCCAACGGTATTATACTACGACCAATACCAGGAAGTGGTAGGATGGGGTCCAGACATCGCAAATGCACTTGCCCCCACCGGTTATCCTAAGCAAGGGGTCCAGAAGGTCGAGTGGTTCAAGCTCCAGCTGATGCTTTCTGGCAACACTTACATCGATCCTATCAACCTGCCGCCCCTTCCGCCAGGAAAGTCGGAAATCGATGTGGCGGCCGACTATCTCTTCAAGCTACGACAGGCGATGCGCGCCCAATTACAGAAGACTCTTGGAGAAGTGTTTACAAGAGAGGAGCGTAACATCCGATATTATATCACCGTACCTGCAATCTGGAATGATGCAGGGAAGGCGGCGACGCGTGCTGCGGCTCTGCAGGCTGGATTCTTGCGGGACGCCGACGATAACCGCCTGACATTGGTTTCGGAGCCAGAAGCTGCTGCTATTTTCTGCGCCAAAACCGGTCTGTTGAACCTGAAAATTGGCGATGCCATCCTCATCGTCGATTGCGGTGGAGGAACCGTAGACCTGATCGCGTATGAGGTCGAGGAGGAGCAGCCTTTCAGTGTAGCCGAGTGTACAGCCGGCTCTGGAGATTCGTGTGGTTCGACAGCTCTCAATCGAAATTTCAGTAATATTCTGCGGGCCAAAATTCGGAAAATGAAGCTTCCTGATGGTTCTCGGACGGCTGGGAAGGTGTATGCGAAGTGCATCATGGACTTTGAGAATCGCATCAAGGCAGATTTCCGAAACAACGGCCAAAAATGGGCGGTAGATGTCGGTATTGAAGCAGATTTCCCTGATGCTGGAATAGAGGAGGGTTATATGACGTTCACCAATGAGGAGATTCTTCAGTGTTTTGAGCCAGTTGTCAACCGCATTCTCGAACTTGTGCGCAACCAGATTATCGCTATCCAAGCCCAAAACCGGTCTCTGCAGGTATGTGCCCGATATTTGTCTTTTTTTTTTCCTTTGCCTTTTTGGTCTTTGTACCCCAATAGATGCCTTGAGACCTAAACAAGCTGCAGAATGTTCTCGTGGTAGGTGGATTCGGTGCGTCGGAGTATCTTTTCCAACAGATCAAGCTGCATGTACCGCCACAGTACCAGTCTAAAGTTGTTCGACCAATGGATTCCGTGGCCGCCATTGTGAAGGGTGCAGTAACAGCAGGGATTACAGAACGAGTTGTCACTCATCGTGTTGCGCGTCGACACTACCTCATGGCCACGCTCCAACCCTTCAAGGAGGGATACCACCCGGAGCAGTACCGTGTTCCCAGCCTTGACGGTCGGGATCGGTGCAAGTACACCCGGCAAATTTTTGTTCAAAAGGGCGAGCGGGTTAAGATTGGCGAGCCCGTCAAGGTCAGCTTTTTCCGGCAGGTTGCACCAGGGGCAACCCTCATGTATGAGGATATTTTGTATGCCTGCGATGAGGATGTGTGTCCAGAGTATACTAAGGATCCACGTAAGGCAGCACCCACCCCCTTGCCGTGCTATTTTTTTTTAGCTTGATATGGCTTAGTTGCTCATCTATAATCTGCTACAGGTATCAAGGAGGTCGTCACGCTCACGTCGGACTTGTCACGCAAGAACCTGGAGACTGACTTTGAGCGCATGGACACGCCCCAGGGTACATTTTACCGTGTATATTTTGACATCTATCTTACGCTAGACGGCAGTGAATTCAGTGCCGAATTAGTTTGCCAAGGCGAGGTGATGGGACGATGCCGGGCAAAGTTCAGATAAGGCTGGTTCAAGACCGCAATTCGCAAGACGAAGCATTGAACGAATTAAATTATGATAAAAAAAAAAGAGCGAGACGGAGACGGAGAGGGAGAGGGAGAGGGAGATGAAAGGCTCCCATACCACTTTTGCCATATTTCTTTTTTCTTTCTTTCGCAAGATAAAACAAAAAGGAAAGAAGAGGAAATAAACCCCACAACGAAGAAGGCCGCATCTTCAAGGCTAACTAACTACTAAATAGACGATTGATTGATCAGCACTGCACTGGGAGGGCGTTTTTCTTTTCGAGCTCCTGTCGATGACAATTTCTTGGAGATTATACGGCACTATCTCGATTTTTTTTTTCTTTTTCTTTCCTTTCTTCAAGTATTCGTCTCGTGGAAACAACCTTTCCGTGGGGGTTCTTTATCTGTCTGGCTTTTTTTTTCTTTTTTTTTGTTTTGGATACCTTGACCTCCACGATTGTTGATGATGATATTGATATCTGTTTTCTTTTCTCTCCTCCTTTCTGTCTCGCTCTATAATCCTATTTACTACTAGTACTACGTATCCAGGTATATGACGACTAAATACGCATGATTCAAAATTTGCCAATATATCTCCAATACTAGTCCCACTACGCTCCAATACTAGTACCCAGTATTTTGCAGACTCGGCGTCTTATCACGGGGGGGTTCAGTTTCTTGCTTTTTTTTACCTCTCTGTATATTTCTTATTCCACCCTCTTCCCCTGGATCTAGAATCCTTCACCAAGGCTTATGATAGCTACTAGGCACTAGTAGGTACGTACGTGGGCAAATCAAGTGATCCTCTACAGCAGTACCACTAGCAGTAGTTCCAGTAGTAGCAGTAGTAGCCCCAGAAGAAATACATACCACGTATCCTCCATAGACACCAAAACTCATTTATCCACATGCAATACCAAGGAATCGAGCAATTGCGCTTCGATATACCCGGCCATATATACTCCATATTCCATACTCCGTACTCTACCCTTCAGCTCCAAGTCCAACAGATCAGACTACAGAATAGACTAACCCGATAATACCAAAGTACCCAGAAAACAAGAAAGATAGGAATAGAGAGACATACAGAGAAACACAACATACACACCTAGGTACCTTTAGGTACGGAAGGGTAGATACATACTAGGACAGACTGGCTGTACCTAGTAAACTCTTCTCCTCGTTGCAGGGTGGTGTAGAGGGGTTGCTTTTTGCTCTGTGGCATTATCTTTTTGGTTAACTTTGTTTTCTTTTGGATTCTTGTATTTGAGTATTTGGGTATATGGATACCTCTACTTAGTATTGAGATTGTAATCGAGTATTGAGATAGAGTACTGAGTATAGAGTATTGAATATAGAGTATTGAGTATAGAGTATTGAGTAAGCGAGGGTGAGGTGAGGTATAGAGACAGTGGGTGGAATATGGACCCTCTGTTGTTTATACCTACTACTACTACTACTACTACTACTACTACTACTACTACTACTACTACTACTACTACTACTACTACTACTGCCTCCTAGTAACTAGTAGTAGTAGTAGTAGTAGTAGTAGTATGCATGGGCAAAAAAAGAAAAGAAAAAGGAAAATATTCTGCAACAAACTGGAGTGCGTGAGTTATCCCGAGTCCTGAAGAAGGCTAACTTTATTATTATTACTGTCATTTACTTACTATAGGTACTCTCGTTAGTGGTTATAGACAAGGCAGTATTATCGTCTCTGGCTGGTCTTGTTCTTTTTTCCTTCCTCTCAACTACCTTTGTCTTTCTTTTCTTATTCGTGTCTGGTGCTTTTTGCCCAGTTGGTTAGCGAGTACTGGTGTACACCAATACTTAGGACTTACTTACTACTTACTACTTAGTTAGTTAGCATCTACTAGTTAGTAATTAGGAGATAGGGTAGGAGTTGCGTCTATCTATTGTTGCTTTTTCTCGTCCGTCTCTTTTCGTGCCGTTTTCTTTTCTTTTTCTGCTCTTGCGGGTGATGTGGCTAGGAGCCATGCGATGGCTTGGGACTATCTTGCTACTTTAAATGGTTTCTTGGGAATCGCTCAAAGTTAGAAATTAGCTTGAGCTCTACGTTATAAAGTTCGTTTGTAGCTGGGTAGTTACAAGGTACAGTATAAGTATGTCCATATCTATGTGCATATATACATACCATCAATGACTGTCCCAGTTGCATACGGACTTCTCCGTCGCTCGCGGACCCGAGTTTGGGACAAGTCTTTGCTAATGTCAAGTCAGAGTCAGGGCTCAAGTCAAGATGTATTGAGATTCGTGGAGAAAGCTGAAAGCAGACTAGAACAGACAGAGACGGACCAAACAGTCTTGTAGATTCCACATGGCTGCATTATTCTGCACGGCGTCTTTTAATGGTTGCTGGGATTATTTCTTCGTGAACATACCACACCATACTGGTCAAACTGTTGTGCAATAATAGGAACTGTATACTCTAGTACCTAATAGTAGTAGTAGTAGTAGTAGTAGTAGTAGTAGTAGTAGTAGTAGCACTTGGCATGCGGAGAACTATTGCATCACATCGCATCAGCTCAAGCAGCCCGTCCGTGCACTTGCACCTCCACACGACTCTGCTGGGCATCTCATTGGATTCCATCACCGGAGTAGGACGACAGAGTGGTACTACTCCTCTTCTCTGAGCCCTGAAGCGAAACTTTACTAGACCATCACCCAAAGCGAGTTAGTAACAGGTCAACCCCAGCCCTAGAAGAATAACGAGAAGAAGAAGAAGACGAAGAAGAAAAGAGGACCGTGTGTCTGTCAGTGCTCCGGAGCAGTGCCGTTTGGTCGCGGAGTTGTAAATCCCCTCTGTCTTATTCGACAACCTTGGACTAGAGAGGGGAAGCGAGGAAAACATCCTCGGTGTTGTCTTCTGTGCGCAATGAGGGGTGCTCCAATGGCTAGGAAGAAGAGGTCAGTTTCGACGCTACTTGAGTCTCGACCTTTAGCCCATCACCATCCAGTGCCAGTAACTCCAGGTATTCCCATGATTTATCGCCCATTACCTATTATTACCAGTAGTGGAGTTATTGACTCGACAGGCTGGCTGTTAAAAAGCAATATGAGAGATGTCACGGTCAGGACTTTGGGCTCAGGTCGGCACAGAACAGCGTTCCTCGGAGGGATTTGGAACTTCCTAGAAGGACGCAAAATGTATTAAAAATAATAAACAAAGATGAAATTTTTAGTGAAATCCAATGCAAGGAAGACGACGAACGAGGACATCAGAAAAGGTTCAGGAAAAAGAAACAAGGAAGCCAAAGAAACCTGACTCGACAACAGAAAAGTTAAGATTAGAAAAACACCATAGAAAAAATAGATTAAAAAAGTAAAAAAAAAATAGAAAATAAGTAAAAGTCTAGAAGAATAAAAAAGAAGAGGGCAAAAGCAGACAAAACAAGGGGCGCCAGAAAAAGAAAAGAATCCTTTAAAAAAAAAAAAAACATAGTTATACGAAGGCAAGTAAATACCTTCTTTTCCCTGACACCGCCAGATTAGAGAAAGGAAAAAAAAATAAAATAAAAATAAAACCAGTGTCATGTTCGAATTGATAATCATCGTCATCATCATCATCATCATCATCATCAGAATAATCCTACTCCAACTTTGACCTGACCTGCGGCAAGCGCGCTTTTCGCGAGATAGAGCGGTTGCAGCGCAAAACCCCAGATAACTGGACCCATGGTTGAATAATCTCCCCTAGAATGGCGCAGTGCCACAACGTCTGCTGAGAAACGGAGTAGCTTGGACGCTGGTGGGCAGATTCTGGATCGCTTGTGGATCTGTTTTCCAGGTTTGTCGACTACTTTAGTACATAGTACAAGAGTAGTAGTGTATTCTTCTGTTTCTGTGAGTCAAAGTCCAATGTAAACTCTCGGCACACATGGTCCATGACTCCATAAGATCGAAGTGACCTAGGCTCTCGATTATTCATTGATTTGCCCACTAGCTGGCCCATGGCGTTGCATCTTCTCTTTTTGGATTAGGTCCTAGCTTTTGATCAAGTCCATCCTGGGCTGTGCACGCGAAACGCTGAAGAGGACTTGTCTGCAAGGACACCTCATAGTACGTCAGTCCTGACTCCAGACCGTCTCCAAAGAACCTAGTCTCAGTTATAGTGTCAGCGACGCCGAGAATCTGACCGACCAGTCGTAGGCTTCCTCCCCGTATATCACGCCAAAACCGATGTATATTGAACAAGCCCACAAGGCAGAAGTAGTAGTGGCGTATTTCTCTCTTGCATTTTGGGGGGAGGGGGAGAAAAGGTACCTATTGAAGCGGAACCTTGTCGTTGTAGCCGCCTGACGATATGTTTAGTAGAATAATAATAATAATAATAATAATAATAATATGATTACTTGTGAGGCTGGTGACCATCGACGCCCGAGTTGAGGTTGGCCCACGCAGCATCCCACGCGTCGACTGTCTCCTAGGAGTTCATCCTCTGTTGCACAAGGGTAAGATGATGTATGATCTTCAGCCAATTTTCAATCTAGAGTCCGCTCGGGTGTCATGAAACGGCGCTCCAGTTGTTGCGCTATTTCCCTTTTTCCCATTTCTTTCTTTCTATTTTTTTTTTTTTTTTTCTGTTTTGTAATTCTAAGTATATCCTTTTCGTTTTATCCAATCGAGATTTTTGTAATAATTCTTTGTTTCTTTTTTTTTGCCCTTTTTTGTTGTCTCTTCACCCTTCCTCATCTTAGGCGTCAACGTCGGAAAAAAAAGGTCGAATACCGCTGGAGCGGAACCGCAGGAACCTCAATAATGATTAATCTCCCCTAGGTAGCTAACTAGTTAATCTTTGGGCCTGGCTCAGCTCACGAGGTCTCTTCTTGAACCAAGGCGCACGGACAGATACGCGTGAGCTCGCCTGACGATTCGAGTCGATTCTCAGCACAGGTAATGCCGCTGCTGTTGCTGCTGTGGTTGCTGCCTTTTCTCCAAAGTATCTACTGTATTGGGTTAGTCTCGTGTACCCTTTATTGTTAGCAGTAGCACGGTAGTAGTAGACTATTAGTGGTAAAAGTGACGGCCTAGCTACATCGTAGTCTCGCGGATCTAGGGCGAAGTAGAACCTGGGTCCTGCGCATTGTTTGGAGCTTGCTTGTCCACTTAGAGTTCGCCTCCTGGCGGATCCTACTCCCCCCTCTGCCCTCCATTGACCCAAGGAGCTAGTGGAGCTCGATTTGACCTGAAAAAAAAAGGAGCTGAGAAACTCTGCTGGATCATGTGGATGCTGTCAGGTCCATTTTCTTTTTTGGGGCGGCGAATTGCGGCTTTTGCGGGGAAAGACAGAACGTATCAGAGTTCAACCCAGCAGCCTGAATTCGGAATGTTGAGGTCTTAGTTGTAGCTAATCGTCTGACCCAAATGATGATCTTTGCCTAAGGGCACCCTTACAAATATAATTGGAGCCATTGCCCTCGTCGAAGAAGAGAAAGTTTGGCCATGTTGAGCAGCTTCTTTTCGCCGTCTGGTCAGGTTTGCGTTGTGGAGTCTTGAGTGTAAGAGATCTTGAAGAAAGAAAAAAAAAGTTTCTTTGGAGATCAAGTTTCCTTTTTTTATTCTTTTCTTTTCCTCTTTTTTCTTTCTTTCTCCTTTCCTTTTCCTTTTCCTTTTTCTGTCCTATCTTCAGTTTCTCTCATCATCTGTGGAAAGGCAATGAATAACTTAACATGCATTGGGCTTGCAATTCTGTTGCTTTGCTTTGTCGCCCTCAAGCTCCAGAAAGATCTAGTCGTATCGACATGGATCAGGAACGTCGTCCAGCGTACGGGCTGCAGTGACCTCAAACGAATGGCACCTTATCCCACCCAGCCCATTAAGGGGAGGGAGAGATACCGGGTCATGATGGATATCCGAAAGCTTGATGTTGAGAATTGGCTCACCCTGGACAAGAACTATATGGACGAACACCAGGTCCGGAGCCAATTGCTGGCACACGAGAAGCACAAGGTCCTACAGTGCCTCCCAGAGTCATACGATGCGTGTCTGGAGGCGTTGGAAGAGGTGGTTGAGTTTCTGTCCCAGCGATTCTCGAATATGTTCGAAATGAAGAAGATCGGGGAGGAGACCACGATTTACAACAAGATGACTGGGGAAACGTTTGTTTTCGGTGGAGACAAGGCCCCAGAGATGGACCCTCTGGAGATCGCCGTCAGGTTGACAATGGAGGATCTGAGCATTTTGATGAAGAATGCGGATGGAGAATATTATCTGTGAGTGAAAGGCACAACCTGTAACTAGGGGAGGTGTCATAGACGAACAGAAACCGCTGACTGTTCTGTTCAGGGCGGCCAGTGCAAGCCTCTTCCCTGTAGGCTGGACAGTACAGGAACGGATTGGATGGACAATTTCTCAGCTACACAACCCAGTGCCTCTGTGGCACCAGCAGGTTGCCAATTCCGTTAGCAAGTGAGTATTTACACCCATCATTACAATAAAAAAAATAGAGAGAGAGAGAGAGAGACTAAACATTCACTCATCAAGGTTCCTATGCCGTCTCACACCTAATTCTCCCATGGAGCGATCCAACTACTTTGTCGAAGTGAAAAAACCCGACGAAGACCTCTTCGAAACCCTTTACCGACCTACCACTTTGTCCGAAGACAATCCGGACCCATCTCCCAAGGATATTGTCATCCGTCGTGAACGCCAGACCTTCCGCAGACTTCCCCGGACGGGGGCGATCGTGTTCGGCGTCAAGACGTTCCTGACCACGCTGGAGGAGCTTCCCACACAGGAGCTACAGAATCTAGCCAAAGAAGTCAAAAGCTGGCCCGAGTACGTGGGTGAATACAAGGGGAGAGAAATCTGGGGAGCCAAGACTCTCGAATTCTGTGAGAAACGGAAACAGCAGCAAGAGAAGGAAGCCGAGAAATTGGAGGTGTGAAGCAGCAAGACAAATGAAAGGGATGGGGAAAATAGAAAGAAAGAGGAGGCTGCATAAGTGGGAGGCTTTTTGTAGCATTATCATCATCGTTGCATTTCTCAGGGTTTTGTTTTGTTTTGTTTCGTTGGGACCTTTAAAACTTGGGTGGGCGGCTCTCTGATTTTGAAAAGCATTTGTCTGCGTGCATGGTTCGAGTCTGATTCTGATTCTTCACTCTGTCTTCTTCTTTTTCTTCTATTGGCTTTTATCTTTCCCATCTTTTTTCCATTCGGTTGCGTTTTTGTTGGGATGAATTTGACGATTTGACATACCGTGGACTGGGGACAGAAGGTTGCCTGAGTTGGCCAGGTAGGATGGGTTTTTAACAACCACCAAGATAGCTCCCTTTTTGCTGAAAAAGGGTATTAACAACTTCAAATTGTGGCGAAAACACCTAGTATCTCGATGTGTACATATTATAATTCTAATATTTGATAGTTCTGGAATATTATAAGACATAGAAGAAAGACCGTGCAGGTGTGCATACACGGAGAAAATAATGATATCGAAAATGTATGATTAAGGAAATGGCCAGCATAATGGAAACGAAATAGAATAACCAAAGTATCTCGACTTCCGCTCTTGGAGAATAGACATTCTAGATCTTCGAGCGAGGTGGCTCATCCTGCTTCAGCCTCACAACCCCCTGTTGGCGTATCCGCGTTAGCTGAAGATCTTTGAGCTAAACCACGTGGGCAAAATTCAATTCTACCCCGAGTACGCGAGTTGGACAAGTATGACGAAACATAAGGAAGAAGAAGAAGAAGAAGAAGAAGAAAACATACCTCTTGCGTGCAGGTAGCAATTAGGGTTCCGTCTTTGGCCCAAATCTTTTGCAGAGCGAGTCCCCTTCCCTCGCCTGCCCAAGGGCTCTCCATCTCGATGAGCATCCATTCGTCCGCGCGGAAAGCCCATGGATTATGGAAATAAATGGTGTGATCAAGGCTAACCATCATGCCAATCTCCTTGTGATCCTTACTGTTCCGCTCATCGTTTATCTTGTTCAAGGCCCCCTCTAGACGGCGTCGCAAATCTGCCGCTTCTTCCTCCTTCAGCTCACTCAGTGACCGCGCAATATCCTCATTGTCGAGATCAGAAGGGTTCTTGAGAGCCTTGAGAGCCATCTTGAGCTCCGCAGTCGACGAAAATCGCGGGATGTTATGAACACGAGCGACAGTTCCAATGAAAAAGCTATCAGTAATATATGCAAGAGCGGACAGGTGGGCATGCTGAGCTCCAGCTTCGGAAATCTTGCCTCGAGACCGGACCCAGCGTCTAACCTTTTGTTCTTCGGGGTTGGAGTTACCTAGCCTTTGTCAGAGGAGAAAAAAACGAATATGTGCCAGTATCAGAAACTCACGGTTCACGATCCCGGCCTTCGCTGATTCGAACGGGCCTCCACCAGTCTCGTCGAATCCCTTCTTCGCACCGGGCGACAGCTCCTGGGGGATGGGCACAGAAGGCATGGTCGATGCATGTTGGATCTTCTTCTTTCCGCCACTGTTGGCCTTGCTGAAGCTCAGTGTAGTGGTGAAAATGGGTCGGCCTCGTTGCCTCGCCTGCACAGTCCGTGTGATGAAACTTCTTCCGTCGCGCACTCGCTCAACATGATAGAGAATTGGTATCTCGGAATCACCGGCTAGGACAAAGTAGCAGTGCATACTGTGGACGGCAAAATCGACAGGAACGGTCCGCATGGCAGCGGCGAGAGATTGGGCAATTGCGGCGCCTCCGTAGATACCCCGGGCACCAGGAGGATGCCACAAAGGGCGAGTATTGGTAAAAACATCCTATGAATGCCATATAGAACAGTAATTAGCGGCAGCCAGTGAAGCAGGATGACAGCTAGAAAGCATAGTGACTAACTGGTCCGATGTCAATGACTGGGGTAAGCTCTAAGACGTTTTCGATTGGCGCCTTGGAGGAGTCCAACTGCGGGGGCTCAAAAAGCGTTACTCTCTTCGACATTCTTTCTAGCGCACGATAAAGGTCTGCTAACAATAAATACGCAGTAGATACAATGCCGCGATGATATCATTGAAGCACAATACGAGCTAATCGAATAGTTTTGGGGTAAGGAGGGAAAGGGTGGAATTGAGCCCTTTTTGAGATGCGGAGGCTCTCTTCACGCGCTGCTGCTGCGACTCCGGGTAGCCCATTGCGGTAATTGCCGAGGCGTTTCCATTCCTGAGCCGAGTTATTCACGGCATTACTAATTAATGTAATTCACAACTGAACTGCCATCACAGTGTTCCATATAAACAGCACCTTTGATATCCTGATTACCTCCACTAAAAGGTATATAGAGAGTAGTCAATATCTAATTAAGATATATGTAATTTGTCGAAAATAAAGACTATTTTTATATATTTTTAAATAGCTTTATTACTACTATTATTTCTAAAGTGACCTACTGGTAATATACAGACAGGCACTATGGAAAGATCCAAGATATATGTAAGCAGTATACCTAGTAAGATTACAGGGGCCATAATCCTAAGAATACTCTTATTAACTGTTCCACTACTGTTTCAGCGCGAGCTACTGGATGCACAAAAGCACAGTAGTATAAAGAATCCCGATCTTTTGAACCTACTTGATGGCTTCTGATAGAGGAGTTGAAAGTTATGCAAGTACACTACGTGCCATTTGCTAAGAGAGTAGAAACTGTGTTGGCTAAAAATAGAACTGCATCTATCCGTTCCAGCTTTTTTAGTAGAAATAGACTTCTTTATGGTTAATAAAGTCTGCGTCTCTTTACCTAACCTGTCATATAGACCACTTGCTAATCATGCTTTTTTTGAACCGATATTTTTCTTTAAAATGTTTCAAGATTATTATATAGTTTCTTAAATATATCTATAGCAGGTAATACTGTTATTACACCTGCTTCTAAGGGCCATTCCATGGTAGGTAGTTTGGCTCCAATCCCTTAATCTGGCCCCTGCTCCCCGCGCGCAACAGCCATGGCTCAGTACCTAATCCTCCACCTAATCAGTGCGATCATCATGCTGATTATCTTCTTCGTTAATAAACCCGGCTCCCCCAGGCGGAAATTGAACAAACATCAACACAGCAGTTCCCAAAATTGCAACTCCCTGTCGTCACAGTCAGTCTGACAATTTTACAATTACTTTCACCATGGGGATTCGCTGCCTACCGCATTGCAAAGAAATGTGCCATAGGATTTGCCCACCGCGGCAAGGCTGGCGAAAACGAATCCGAATAGGGCACGCGTTGCTAACAAGGCCACATTCTCGATTAAGGTAATGGCGTTCAAGGCATCGGAACGCCGTGAAGAGGAGCTTAGCTGACTGATGACGCCTTTAGCTGCCGGGGCGGATCCAGACCCGAGAGGAAGAAGTAACGCGGCTACCATCCTGTCAGTCATCAATTAATCAATGTGGGCATCAGACTATCTGACCAAGGTAGACGTGCCAGCTTTGAGTGGCCAGGGCCGCTAGGGCCGTCAGGGCACCATCCAGGAGAAGATTCCACTTTAGGAAGATGAGATCGAACTTGTGTGTTTCAGGCAGGTTCGCGGGCATCGACACATGGTCTTGTTCTGGGCTCTGAGGCGGAGACACTCGCTTTCTCCCGAAAGATATGATTGCTGGAAATATAAAGATAAGGAACATACCGCGCATCAATGCAAAGAATGTCATCAGGTATCCATTGTGGCTTTGGTCAAAGTCGAATGAGATCGTTGCGTACATCTGAAGGAGAGTCGGGACATAACCAGTGGCAAGCTAGTCGAGGCAACATCGTTAACCATAAGTTTAGCCAACACCCGTGCTGAAGAATGACTTACCACTCCCATGAAGATTCCGGCGCAGAGGATGATCACGCCCCAGTATCGCTTTTGCTTGCCATCGGAAAGCTGTATCCACTGTGGCTGCAAGGCTCTGATCGGGGCAAAGAATTCGGAAGCGTTCTTCGTGACAGCACGCGGGGAATTGTCCTTTGTGACTTTCTCTGGGGGGAGATAGGGAAGCCCGATGTAAAGGTAGGCCGTTGTCATCAAGAAGGATACGAAAGCGAGCTCAAAAGGAGCGACAACGCCAAAAACATCGCCAACTGTACCTCCGACTTTGAAGAAATCAGCTCAATCCTTAAGGAACAGGGCTAATCACCACAGATCGATGTCTTTGGTACAAGGACTCACCTAGATACGATAATCCCTGGCCGAGGAGAATGCACCCCTGCAGCCTTCCAAAGACCGCGGTACATCTCGACGGCTCGACTATTTGTCCCACGATGACGTTAACCACCAATCTGTTGAAGCAGACACAGTCAGTCTACTGTTGAGCCTGTTTACCCTGTGGAACTGAACGCTCAAGTTTTGAAGGGCCACCGATTTCGCATCATGATATGCAACTTACAGGTAACCGGCTGGTCCACCGATGAGCGTAATGAGCTGTGATAGCTGCACAATGATCAGACCAGCCTGCTTTCCGACAAGAATACCGAGCGTCTGGATCGCAACCCGTATCGCGGGAATGAATATTTGCACCATGAGCGCGAATCGAGGCCCACGCTTCTTGACGAACCATCCAGCCAGCAGCAGATTGACCGTTCCTAAAATTTGTTCAAACCCCGTACGCAACCCAACAATCTCAACTTATACAATGGATGTCCTGAACATACCACAGAACGTTGTCGTCATTCCCAAAACGCTCACATGGATAGCTGTTTCGGCAGAGATAGAGTCCAGCGCACAACTATCTCCGTCTCCTCGAAAGGGTACATGTCCGTCGTAGTAGGCATTGCATACCAATTCACGAATGCGTAGATCATTCTGCTACAGGGTCAGCTCTATGCCTAGTCGATGAACATAGGGAAAGACCAGAATGTACTTGGGATGCAGCGTACGGTACCTGGGTGAAGTTGAATGCCAGACTGATCAAAAAGCCGGCCAGGAGCAGGCGGCTCTCAACACTGAACATTCGGTGCCTGAGACTTAGACGTTTCGTGGTGTCGCCGCTGAGTAAACCAGTCGACTCGTCCATCGTTGTTGAATCCATGCTTTCGTATCCCCAAAGAAAGTCCTCACAGTGGCTAATGATGTTGTATACGAGATTTGCAGCATGAAAATTCAGTAATCTCTTCTTCTCCCGGGTTCCAACGACGGAAGATGACAGGTTGCGCCGCCTCCTCCCATCAAAATACAAGTCGTCGAGGCTGTTGATCTCGTAAGGAAGTGTTGGCCACTATGAGACACAGTGCAGTATATCTCACGTGTTTGTGCTCTTTGACACCCGCATCTCCAATTCCACTTAATTTTCCTACAGACTAAACTTGTCCGGAAGAGGGAAAGTCTTGATTGTGAAGCTTCCATTGAGAGTTGGGGTTGAATGTCGGAGGTGAACGACGGAGGTGAGCGACGGAGACTGGCCCTGGCACCACATCACGACTTCAAGACATGGTTCCAACTATCGAAAGCCGAGATAGTGGAGTCCACAGCTAATACTGATAGCGCTGCCGTCATTTCTACTTAATTGTTCGTTGCGATCGCGCAATAGGGACTATCTCTTGCGCCCTTCGAATATATCGTGGCATATGTGGTTTTCTCTACTCGCATGGTCGGCAAAAAAGAACCGTTCCGTGAATGCTGGCATCTGGAACGACAATAAGTCATGTAGATCTAGCATCCCTGAGTCTACAAAAATTGATAGAATCGTGCATAGGAACGTTGCGAACTTGTCAGACATGCCACGCGCTCTGGGTAGGATGTCATGTTAATTTGTCTATGCTACAATAGTACAAGAGCTGTGGCCGCGACGGATAGCAGCTGCATGCCAGCCAGCAAACCAAAACGTAATAATCTAAGCCCACTCGCCTCCAAGCCAGCGGTTAAACATATCCAGAGAATTCTGGGGCTGATCCATCGGAACCATGTGTCCAGCTTCGTATATGCGCATGAATGTCAAGTTGCCGCTGGAGCGGACCTGGCCGTACTCGTTGTCACCGTCTAGCTTGAGTGGCTGCATCTCGGCCAAGTTGAATGCATTCTTGCCCTCCCAGTTCAGCTCTCGTGTCCAAGCATCATTGCCCAGCCAGTTGCAGACGAAATCGACATCGCCGGCGTACACAAGAACGGGGATCCGTTCGAGCAAGCTTGGCATGTAGACATCGAACGGCCTGGCCCAATCGCCCTGGAAGAGGAACTCGTTATGAATGTCGTTGTTGCAGACGGTATTCTGTTCAATCTCGGACCCCAATGCCTCGCTGACCTTGGGTTGGTTGAGGTATTTTGCCAACCACGTCACCTCGCGATAGCATCTGTTTTCCGGGTCGGCACACTTGATCCGCATGTCGTAGACATTGTATCCAGTCTCGCGGTATGGCTCGAGCAGGGCATTGTTGCAGTAGACGCCAGCAGTCAGGCACGACACGTGGCTTCTCGTCTCCGCACACTTGTCCATGAGGGCAAGGCATCGGGGCATCGAATTGTTCATGGCGCCACACGTCTCGCTGTCCACAATGGGCCCGTAATTGGTCCCCGCGCCGCCGCACGCCATGAGAAGGTAGTATCCGTACTGGACGCGGGGATTCACTAAGCCGTTCCCAATGGTGATGCCAGCCAAGTTGATGTTTCGCTCATCGTGGGAAAAGATCTCGTGTGCAAAAGAAGGCACAAAGTGGCCAGCGTAAGATTCTCCAGATATGAAGAAGGGCTGGGACGCGTACTGGGTCAAAGTGCCGAAGAAAAGGGTCAAGAGGCTGTAAACATCTCTGGCGGCTGTGACGGAGTCATAAACGTTATTAGAGCTGTAGGAGAAACCAGTGTTGACGGGCTGATCGATGAAGAGTATGGAGGCATTGCTGTTCCACGAGAAGTCGTTGCGCACGACCTTGATGTTCTGGGTGATGCGAGCAGGGCCGAGTTCCATGAAGAGTCCAACCATGGAGGAGCATCCGGGACCACCGGTAACCCAGAGGACCACAGGGTCATTGGCCGGGTCGTTGCGAGACTCTAAGAACCCTAGACGGATAGAATGATGGGATTTAGACGTCTGACTCTCGTACCTCTCGGAGATGGATGATGAAGTTGCTTACAGAAGAAAAGATGCTTGTCCTCCGCCTCGTTATCAAAATAGCCAGTGTACTGCTTGACATCGTCAACACCTAGGATGGAACGATCTAGCTCCTTCACCCGAAGCGCGTAGGTGTCGAAGTCGGCGTCGCCAGCAGCGTAAGCTGATGGAACATCTCTGCCATATGTGATGTGGTCCCATTCACTATCTGGCCTTCTGTTAGGATTCTGGGGTTTGGGAGACTGTTTGCTGCTGGTCTTGCTGTCATCATCAATCACACGCGAAATCATTTCTTCCAAGGTTTCGGCCGATGTGGATGCTGATCTATGAAGTTCATCAATGAGGCTCGCGGCATCGCCCTTCCACTCAGACAGCTTATCGATTCCATGCCCAAATCTGCTGTTAGGCAGGTTTGGCTGACCCAAGGGCTGCTGATCACTCAATGCAGCGGCGACATGTTGGGTTACTCCCCCAAGGATGAGCAAGAAAAGTTTGCTCGACCACATCTTGCTTTGTTCCTGTGGACGTTCCTTGGGTAGATACCGTCGACGACCATAAAGCAATAGACTCAATGAGAGAATATCAACCCGAGAGCATAGGAGGAGGCTTGTATAAGACAAGATAAAACGGTTAACCGCGGAGCCACCACGTCTAGTATGCCGAGAGATGGGGGCGTTCCTGGAAGTGTACTAGACTAAACTGATGCCCCCGCAATTGAGTAATTCGGAGTAGAAATGGCATCTCCGGATAAGATGCAATTGGACACCACATTGTCGTCAGAGCCAGCCATGGTACCGGTATGCTGTAACTCCGGAGCAGAGAGTATGGCGGTTGGGGCCGCCTCAGGCAGCTTGGCAGCCTTAGCTTTAGGGCTCTTGCACGCGATCGAATTTGGAGCCACGTGACCGTAAAAGTGTGTTACTAAGCAGGATGGATCTGCCCCAAATGCTATCCCAACGACACCCAACAACACGCAACACCCACGATAGTCCTCCCCCTCTGGCAAGCCTCGAACGAACGATAGCATCACACCATCCATCCTCCGTTCACACACAACCTAGCCGAAATTGATCCAATCCGCTACCCCTATGGACAAGGAGAGCACGACATCCCCCTCGCGCAGCTTGCAATAGCATGTCTTGAAACGCTACCCACAGCACCATCTCCCAGGCCTGCTCCGACAATGTAACATCTGTTCTGGATGGTACTTGAAGCTGAATTTGAGTGTGAGCCTTATCGCCTGGACCGGCCGTGATGGACCAGAGAGCACGACCTGGGGAGAAACAGCACCCCCGATCCGGTCCAATGTAACGGCTTGCCTGCGCTGTAAGTCCAGGAAGCAAAGATGCGACCAAGGTATCCCAGCGTGCTCAAATTGCGAGAGGGCAGGTGTGGAATGTGTCTCTGTCGACCCGGATGGTGGCATCACCCCACGCAAGTACGTCAACCATACTTGATTCTGTTGTTTTCCCCTTTCATAAGAGAACTTGATCCTCGCCGCATCATACCTCTGGTTCATAACGTCCCCCACTTGCTAAATCACCGCCATAGCTATATTAAGGCACTCGAGGATCGGGTCGCTCAGCTCGAGATTCAGCTCGCCAACCGCAACCACCAGAATACCTATGAGAATGCACCCAATACTCATAATCATAGCCACAACCCAGACCTTCCTTCGCCTGCGTCACCGTTCACCAGTCGTCCCTCGCCGGACACCAATAATGCAACCACGCGTGCACCTGAGAATGGCTCACGATCGATGGCAGAAACGCAACGTGCAGCGCCGGGAAGCAATATGGGGCTCAACTTTAGCATGGGATTGCCAACACAGTTCCCCTTGCTCACGTTGCTGATGCCCAACCAGAACACGTTTAGCGTCAGCGAGTCGGCACAGACGCAAAACCGACCACTCCAGTCTCTGGTTGAACAGCTACCAACTGACACCAACGTCATTATGCCCGCCGATGATGTTGTTCGCCGTCTTGTCATGACTTACTTTGAACATTCCGATTTCTTCCTGCCCATCTTCCAGCGCGAGGCATTTCTCGCCACCATGCAAGAGCTCTTCGACTCACGCCAGGCCGCCCTCCCCATTGATGCCGTGGCCGAGTTCCGCACCTTTATGGCTCTCGCTGTGGCCATGATCCTGCTCAACAGAGCAGATTCCTCGATACCCACGTCGCATGCCCAAAGCTACTTCCACGCCGCACTGCGTATCTTCGCCTCTGCACCTAACAATATTTGCGAAGGCGAGCTCGCCTGTCTGGAGAACCTACTTGTCATGGTGCAGTACATGATGTTCGCGTCTGATCTCCGCGCTGCGTGGCATGTCCTTGGTATCTGTAACAGAATAGTTCTTGGTCTCGAGTTACATGTCGAGCCTCGCGACGAGGGCGCCTGTACACGCAGTGATGACCGGACGACCCGGAGGCGGCTTTTCTGGGCCACGTATAGCATGGATCGGCTTCTCTCCTCAGTTCTGCGACGACCCTTCTCGATCCCCGAAGAATCGATAGAAACCTGTTTGCCCGAGGTGGAAAGGGACGATGAAAACGCTGCCATGGCAAATCACTTGATCCTCCATAGGAGACTCGACTCGGAGATTTACACAACCATGCATAGCCGGAGTCCCGTGAATGGCGCGACGCTCGACCACCGCGTTTGGCGAGAAGGTATGCGAGAGCGTCTACTCAGATGGGCAGCCACGCGGCCACCTTTCCACAAGTCCTCCCGTTTCGCCCCCGATGAAATCTTCCAAGGCTCGCTCGAAGTTTCTCTGGCACTTCTCTACTGTCCATCGCGCCACATACCAACTCTATTCGACAATGAACTTATATTCTTAGCCCAGAAGGCTACCGACGTAATTGCCATGTATCGAGCCTTATTCAAGGATGGTTGCCTAAGGTTCTACTGGCGGACCTGCCACAATCTATTCCATTGCGGCGCCGCTCTCATACATTGTATACGGACACTCACGGCCAGCGGATATGCCTCTGCAGACATTGGTGCCATGAGGCAAAGCGTATCTTTGTGCTCGGCTGTGCTTTGGGGTATGGTCGAGCGCTATCCCGCTGGCGCATCCTACCGCGATACGTTCGAGAAGCTCGTTGCGATAGCGAACGACCAAGTTACAATGCATGCTGGTTCCACCTGGAGCTTAAGTTTATCCACTGGGGACGCCGCGCCAGGAACGACAAGGTCAACAACTATCGCGGATGGGTTCGAATCGTTCGGCTTCGATGCTCCAGACGTGGACTCGCTATTCTCGGGGCATTTCTCTGTTCCCACCCATGATTAATGAAGGGGGACAGGGCACCTGCCGGCCAGCTATCGTACTTTACGGGTAGGATAACGCCAAGAAAGATCTTTCTCTCAAACACAATAGATTTACAGCTGTCAACATCTTGTATGGGGAAGCACCTCAGTATATAATGATGAAAGATTCAATTTTTGCTTTGACTAGTCAAGAGGTCTTAGGTGATAGAGGCTAGTAGGAGATTTTGTATGTACCTCCCCGAATTTTCAACAAAAGCAGTTCTACATCTAGGACTTCTTAATTTCCAGACTTCAGAGGATCAGGAGGCGCAGGGTCCCCCGGAAGGCTCTTGTCAAACTCGGCCTTGAGCTTGAGGATAGGCTGCAGGACCCATGTGTTGTAGGGCAGAATGTCAGATTCCTCCTTGGGGTCCCTTAAGAGATAGAACAAGTACGGCGACTCGAGCTTGCCTGATGACTTGTTGACCTCCGGTTCCCAAACGAAATGAATCTTCCAGTCACGCCACTTGATCGCGCGGAGATCCTCCTTGATGTAGAAGCAAAAGCCCTCCCGAGCCGAGCCATTGTCGGGTGATTGGAGGAAAGCACTCTGATCTACACCGTCGATCGGTCGATCCTCTGGCACGGAGGCGCCAGCAATCTTCAGCAGCGTAGTGAATAAATCAGTGACATGGAAGATGGCGTTGGAAGTGACGTTCTGGGGAACGTGGCCGGGCCAGCGGAAAATGCACGGAACCCTCAGACTACCTTCCATTGCAGTGTGGTAGGTGCCCATCCAGGGTCCGGCCGTGCCCCGGTAGGGTGGCCGAAATTCGGGCCCGTTATCAGACGCGAAGATGACTAGAGTGTTGTCACGGAGGCTCAACGCATCGATATGATCCAGGAGCTGGCCCACCCTATGGTCCATCTCAACCATAGAGTCGGCGAACTCGCCGTTACCAGTTGCGTTGATGAAATCTTCGCGGGGTAATGTTGGAAAGTGCAAGTGGACGAGCGGATGGTAGAGGAAGAATGGTGTTTCGCTCTGGGCTTGACGAGATAGGAAATCCTTGGATCGGTCCACAAGCATTTCGTCAATTTGCCTCCGCGTCTTGAGGTCGTAGACCTGGACATTTTCGGACTCCTGGCCGGCGACCCCGCGCATGACGTACGGAAGTTCAGCAACCTGAGCGTCGAATCCCAGTGCTGAGGTGAATTGACTCTCGTCTGTTGTCCGGGGGATCCCGAACCACTCGTCAAAGCCACGGTCAGAGGGGTAACGGCCCTGGATATCTCCCAAGTGCCACTTGCCATGGTGAGCTGTCGCATAGCCCAGGGGCTTGAGGCATTCGGGTAGGGTTTTCTCCCAGGTAGTGAGACCTTGAGGGAACCCAGCAGGAACACTTTGGCGACACCCAGTTCGAATGGGATGACGGCCAGTCATGAGAGCCGAGCGCGTGGGCACACAATCGCTCTCTACGTTGAAGTTGTTGAGCTGCAAGCCCTCTTTGGCGAAGGCATCGATGCGCGGGGTCGGCGCTCCTCGAAGGATACCGCCCCCATAGCAGCCCAATTCACCCCAGCCAAGGTTATCGGCTAAGATCAGGACAATATTGGGTCGATTCGGATCTTTTGACATGGTGAAGCTGCTTGCGATGTAGGCGTGAGTCGTTGGACTAGAGTTGCATGGCCGCAGAGAGAGAGAGAGAGAGAGAGCCAGGCCAGGCCCTTAAAACGGGGCTGGTCAAGACAATGCTCCCCGCGGCAACGACATTTCAGTCGCCCACAAAACAACACGTCTAATAACCCTAATAAGACGTGCTGGCTTTCCGATGTCCGAAACGCCACTTCAATCGAATGGTAGTGGAGGCTCGGGGGGTGTACTTGAATTGCAACTAACGGAGGGGATCCGCTATTTTCGGAGGTGAGCGACAGCCAACGCCGGAATAACTGACGCCGCATCCCCGTGAAGAAAAAAAAAAAGGTACAACTGCATCAACTTTGTGGAGTGCATGCAGAACTAAGAGAAGAGACTCCAGTTGCCCCGTCGTCTACGAACATGGCAACATTCTGTACCATGATGGTGTCATTATACTGAATGCTGACGAAAGGTATTGATCCGAATGGGCACGTACCAATGCCTCGTCCTTGTCTGGCCCTCCTCTAGATAACGACGCTACGCTTCACATAAAGAATGTTGGGTCGCGCACAGGAAAACTTGATAATTCTCTTCAAGGAGAGTCTCTCGATCAGATCAGCTGTGATCAGGACTCAGGAGAAACCTTGTCCTTGCCTTTTCTCTATCTTCGTCAACCACTCTTCGCCGTCATGAGAGACGATTCAGTTCGCGACTCTGATAGGGCCAAGGCTGCCTTGTACAAGGATACCAAGGAGATGGGCGAAACCTTGAATGATGTAGGCGATGTCTCGTCTGACCAGCAGGAAGGTAGCTCGCTTCCCTTTACGCCAACCGAAGAGTGGAGGGTTCGCCTCAAGTATGTCGTGTCTCTATCGACTTCCGTTCCCAGCGAGTGCCTAGATTGAAATACAGCTGCTGACTTTCGTTACACGCTTCAGGCTTGACTTATATGTCATGCCCCTGCTTGCCGTCGGCTTCTTCGTCATGCAACTCGACCGTGGTAATATCAGTAACGCTCTTACGGACACTCTGAAAGAGGACGTCGGCATTACGCAAGCCCAAGTCAGCACCGGTGCCTCCCTTCTACAAGCTGGCATCATCCTCTTCCAGCTTCCTTCCAATGCACTTCTTCAGAGAATCGGCGCCCCGCGGTGGCTGACGTGTCAGCTCCTTCTGTTCGGCCTCGTCGGCCTCTTCCAGGCTTGGATCAAAAGTCCTCAGTCGTTCATGGCCACGAGATTTATCCTCGGTGCCTGCGAGGCTGGTTATATCCCGGGTGCGCAGTACATGCTCTCTCTCTTTTACCGAGAGAAAGAACTCGCTTTGCGGACTGCCATTCTGTACTTTGGAAACTATCTATCAGCTGGCACAGGTGGCCTGATTGCTGCGGGTATCCTGCAGCTGGAAGGCGTTCATGGCTTGGCTGGATGGCGTTGGCTTTTCATCCGTAAGATTTGTCCCTCCCCCCCTCCTCTTTTCTCTATCCTCAAGGTCTCCGCTGATGCAATCATGGACGGATTACAGTCGAGGGCTGCATCACCTTGATCATGTTCCTGGTGTTTGTTCTTCTCCTACCGTGGAGCCCGGAGAACACGAAGCCTGTGCACGGTCGTTTCGACTTTTTCAGCGATCGCGAGAGAGAGATTCTACAAGCCCGTATTAACATGGACCACGAGTCCAAGAAGGAGGCACGCGCCAAGATGACGTGGCGCGTGTTCATCGAAGCCATGCTAGACTACCGTCTCTGGATGCATTGCGTCTTAAATATCGTTTCTCTTACCCCTGCCGGAGGAATCAATGTCTTTGGACCTTCAATCATTAAGGCGCTTGGGTTTAGCAAAATCCACGCCAATTTGCTGGCGTCAGTCCCTTACTTTGTACTTTGCGGCGCGTCATTCATTATTTGTTTCCTTTCGGACTACACCCAACGCCGTGGCCCATGGGTCATGGTTGCCTTGGTCTATGCCATCGTCTGGGCTGGGACACTCTTCGGCCTTGCTCCCGATGCTAACGTCTGGACACGATACGCCATATTCGTCATGCTGGGCTCTGCCGGCGCCCTCGGGCAAGCCCTCAATGACGCATCGGTCAACATCAATGCCTCATCCGCTCCTCGGCGTTCTGTTGGTCTGGCATTAGCCGTTATGGGGAGCAACATGGGCGGTCTCGCCGGGGCGAATATTTTCCGTGCAAACGATGCGCCAAGGTACGCTCATGCTTGGCTAGCTATTCTTTGCCTATACGCTTCGAGTTTGGTCATTGCAGTGTTGATCATGTTGGCTTATGCCTGGGAGAACCGCAAGTTCAAACGGGCGAATCCGGATATTACTCGTCCTCGATATCAGCCCTGATCAGTCTTCCTACGAAGAGAGAGTGATCCATCACCTATGTATAGATAGTTGACAATTTTTTGACCTTGACAAATAATAATTATGGTTACGCCCACTAGTTCAGAGCCAGAGTCTCTCTTCCTCTGTGCCGTGGATGTCCAACGCTAGAAATTGGCCCAGCTCAGTTAGCCAGTTGCATGCACGCTACGGGTACTTTATGCCTATCACGGCTTAGACAGTACTGTTCCCATGCTTTTGGATTCCCAGCTCTAGTATCGGAAGCGCTAGACTAGCTTGAAAATAGACACTGTACCAAACACTGTCCTCCAAGAATGGCTCTGAAAGTATGGATTAATGGCGTTGGCTCTCTTGTTCATGGTTATACTGCTCAAGAGAGCTATAATAGACGTCTGATGCGTAAGCCTAGGTGGTAGGCTCCCTGTTCAGCTCGGACCCCGATCAATATCGGTCTCATCCCATCCATGTGTGACAAGCTTCAATGCGTGACCTTCTGACCTTAACCAGATGAATGTTTTCGGAGCTGTTGTATGTCTGTGTTCCCGCTTTGTCTTCATCCTTCACCTGAAGCAGCCTCAAGCCCTCTTATGTCTGCCAAAGTTGCTACAAAGAACAGCCATTTCTAGGCGGTCAGGAGCGAAGCCTTCTTTCTCCAAGGCCGCTGCAGTCCATTCACTTCCATAATCATTATTTTGATTTTATTTATGGTCTTCTCACAATTCGGATTGGATATGCGCTATGTCTATTCAAACCCGGCAATTACTCCGCCGCGAAATCACGTACTCAAGCGCAAAGGCTAAGGAGTTTAATGTTCTCCACCATCTTGAATACCTCAGCCAGCAAGATAAGTTCTTCTCTTTTCTTGAGAGCAAGTCCGAATGGATTCAAGAGGTTGTTTCGCATCACTTCTATCAAAGTCCTTCTCATATTAGTATCGCGTGCAAAAAGGAGTGGCTTCATGGTAGTTTCAAAGTTTGCATACCAGTTACCATTCAGCACGGCCCACGCGTCCTCTTTCGCCTGCCCTTACCTTACCGTGTTGGGGAAGAAACCTGCCCTGGAAACGCGGATGAAAAGATTCGTTGCGAAGCTGGCACGTATGCCTGGATAGAGGAGAACTGTCCGGACTCACCTATCCCCAAGTTATACGGATTTGCTTTATCTTCTGGTATAACAGTATGACCTCTTTTCTAGGCTTACCTACCTATACTGACTATATGGTAGTTCACTAGGATTGAAAATCTGCCATTCCTCTCCCGTTGCATCCGTCGCTTCCTACGCTGGCCACGGTCCTTTCTGGGTCTCCCGTCTCTTTCTCGTTATACTCGTAATGAGGGTTTATTATCTCGGCAATATCAAGAGATGCCGGGTTATTTACTGGTTGAGTATATTGAGGAATCGGTTGGTAGTATGCTCTCGCGGACTTTGGCTGTGCAGAAAGATAATAGTGAACTACGGACCAACCTTTTCCGTGAACTCAGCCGCATCTTTTTGAGCTTCGCGAGGATACCACTAGATCATATTGGTTCCTTTATTATATGTGATGATGAAAGTCTACGCCTGGCCAACCGACCTTTACCCCTCGGACTCCAGGAACTGGAAAATGAGAAAATCCCAGTTGATATACCACGACACCATATATACTCGTCAACTGACGCCTATGTGGTTGCTTCCCTTGCTTACCATGATAATCGGCTGCAGTATCAGCCCAACGCAGTAAATAATCCAGCTGATTTTGTTTACCAAATATCAATCCTTGCTGCTATGCGTACAATCTTCCCATTATTCTTTAGTCGAGAGCTTCGTCATGGCCCATTTTTTTTAATCTTACTGATCTGCATCAGAGCAATATATTTGTTGATAAAGATTGGCATATCACGGCTCTAGTTGATCTCGAGTGGGGGTGTTCTCTACCCGCTGAGATGATTCGGCCTCCACACTAGTTTGTCGATAATTCTATTGATCACATCGATCCTGGCGAGTTTAATAAAATCCGGCAAGATTTCATGGAGATCCTTACAAAAAGAGGAAGCGGAAATAGCCTCCAGCAAATGGCAATTATCAGCTATCATGAACAAAGCTTGGGACATGGGAACGTTTTGGTATAGCCTTGCTTTAGCAAGTCCCTCTGGGCTGTTTTCGATATTTGACAAGAGGATTCAGCCAATAATGAGAAAGAGTTTCTCAGACGACGATAGAATATCCTTCCATAACGTGATGGCTTGGTACTGGCAGCGACACCTTGCACAAATTCTGAAACGCAAGACAGACGACAGGAAAGTTTATGACAACTTGCTCCAACAAGCCTTTCAAATATAATACTATATAACTTTCTAGCTAGAGTAGGGGACAAATACTGCGTTATTGAATTTCACCAAAGCGATGTACTGTGACTGAGCGGGGGCTGATTATCCTGAATAAAAGTAACAAGAAACCACGCCTTCAAAACTGGCCTGGTGTTATTAAATTATCCCGGCTAGTATACCGTAGTAGACCCCAGTACTTTAGGTACTATACGCACCTTGGCTACCTACTTGACATCCAAGTCCTCAGGGCCTGCAGACGCTTTGTTCTATGCTACGAGGAATTCTACCACGTACAAAGGAAGACCAAATATCCAAAGTCAGATAGTCGTACCCGGCCTTACCAGAGGGTATTCAAACAATAGTAAGGAGGACGGATACTGAGTTCCTCCATCTATAGGTAGTAGTTACTACCCAAGTAAGATATATATGTATCTCACAACAACGTCTCAAAATCGTACCTTATACCTGATACCTCTCGTCCAGATCTATCGCTTTGACTACAGCAAAAACCTGTTATACCTCGTATTCGGGGTTCGTGAAGTTGGCTTAGCCCTCTTATCTTACTTATTCTTCACATTGTGATGTCCATGTCATTCCTGAACAGGAATGAAACAGTCATGATCATGTTGGATTAGTATTCCGGTCTTTGACGGCAACTATAGGTTGTTCTATTTTTAACGATTTACTGCAGATAGTATTGGAACATTAGGCTTTGAACTCTGTTGGGTTACCTTACCGACGACCGGCCACGGTAGATTTCAGGGCCAAGGTTATCGTGGCCAAGGTACTTGGAACCGCGGCTGTGCACAAGCGAAATAAGTTTTTTTGACGGCCCAAGGGGAAAAAAAGTCTGTTGTATCGTTGGAACAATTCATTTCTAAAAGAGGGCAAGATGACCATCAAGACTTTTCTAGTGAAAAATCTATTGAAAACAATGCAAAAGGCAAATCTAGTGCGCAATATAATACACCAAAACAGTCACAACAGGCATTCACGTCTATTTAATCTCAACACCGCCGGTGGCACCCAAGACACGCTTGATATCACCGTAGATGGCGAACTGACCGGCAGTAATGGTACCAATCTGTTTTTCACACGTATTGTCAGTAAGAAGACCATTGAAAACGGAATGGGGTCGCGGATAATGCTTTGTGCCCGCGTTAAGCTGCCACTTACCATGAAGAGACGGGCACCGATACCACTGAAGCTGCCACGGAGACCAAGCTCCTTGGCGATCTTGACCAGACGAGAGGTGGTGCTCTCACCAGGGAGACCCTTGGTCTTGTTGATCTTGCTCAGCATAGTGTCGGCAGGCTGGGAGACGATAGCAGCGGCGAAACCAGCAAGGAGACCAGCACCGAGGTTGACACCAGTCTTGCCAGCATCAGAGAGAGTCTCCTTGTCGACGACATTGTAGATAGCCTCAGAGAACTTCTCGTAAGCGACGAACTTGGCCATGGTGTAGGGGACCCTGGAAAATTGGCTTAGTACAGGCTGATCACTATTCTCAAAGGGGTTCTAGAACTTACTGCTTGAACAGAATGGGACCGAAACCAGAGTAGAAAGCGCCGACACCCTCAGACTTGAGGATCTTGGAGAAACCGCTCAGGAGACCGCTAGCAAATTCAGGCTGGGAGACGAGACGAATACGGGTAGCTTCAAGAGGGCACAGAGCAATATCGGCGAAGAATTCAGCGGCAGCGGAAGAGGCGAGGTAGACAGCGGTTCTGTTGTTGGAAGCAGTCTCGAGACCAAGAGTGTTGATCCACTGCTGCTTGAAGAACTCATAACCACCGAACTTGAAGGCACCCTGAAGGAAGTAACCGGCGGCGGTAGGACCGAAACCGGTGAGGAGAGCGCCAGCACCCTCGTTGGCAATGACCTGACGGAAACCACCGATCATGCCGCGGTTGTATGTGACGGGGTCAAGCTGGATTCTGGTCTTGACGCTAAAAGGCAGAACAAAGGAGCATGTTAGTATTAGAGTCGGTGGACGAAAAACAAAAACAAGGTCGGTCTTGAGCGGGATGGTTCGCGTTTGACAGGAGAAACGGGGAAAATGCTGAATTGACTTACACATCGACAGGAGTGAGAGCACCGTGGGTGACGGAGCAGCAGACAGCACCAGCGAAGGCGAATCTGGAGTAAAGCTGGAGGCCAGAGAGCTGGGGAGTCGCGGGAACAGCGACCTCCACCTTGGGAGTCGTGGGAGCGCTTGCGGCAGCCATTATTACTGGAGTATGTATGAGAGAACGTGTCTAAACACAGAGGAGAGAATAAAGGACGAGAAACAAAAGAAGGAGAGGAGTGGGGATGGAGGGGGGAGGAACGGGGAAACAAGCAGCAAGCAATTGAGGCTTTGCAGAGTTTGGGGATGGGAAGAAATTGAGACGAGGAGGAGGATTTGAAAGGGATGGACGGAGTCTTTCTTGGTTGGTTTAGTTTGTCTTTTGCCTGGCACTAACGGCAACTGAACCCGAAAACTTTTCGCGGCCAATGCGGGTGTCGCTCGGCCACACGTCTGTTGCCACCACTAACTCCGATCGCCCGGTCAAGGACAGGACAACTACTTTACACTATACATTTAATGGATTTACTCGAGAGATTCCCCAGGGCCCTGAAGAAGATGTTAGGAACAGATACTTGGCTTTATTCTTACAGTTGGCATTGTCCTGTACCAGAAGCTGACCATCCAGGTACACGGTCCTCTGTCTGCACGGCATAACCCGGACTAATATCTTCCGACGCCAGCCATCCAGCCATCCACCATCCCAACGCCATGGAGAAACATGGAATATTGATTATGAATATGGATGTATCATTACATGAGTTTATTATTAAATGCATATCTTCTAGTCTCTTACATTCTTGTAGACAGCAAGAGTTGTTCCAGTCTAAGGTACTGCGTCATCAATGCATCTAAACATAAGGTACCTAAATATCGTTAATGGACGCCTCAGGCACCGATATAAGCAACTCTGATTGGTCAATTATGCAATGCCTTAGGTCCATGACGGAGTCACGGGATATTTTATTTCACATCAAAGTTGCAGAGAAGCCATCGTTGCGGAGTACTAGGATGTCTCTCAAGGCTTCGAGTAGCAGTTATACTCTGTAGAACATGTAACCTAGGTTTGAGGATGGCGATGGCTCCGTCATTGCACCTGGATAGAAAGAATTTGCCAATTGTTTGATTCCATTGGCAACCTGGGGATTTACGGTGGTTGATATTATTATAGCACCTCTGATCCGCAGGTAATAACAAAATGGATGTTGAGCTTCTGGGTAGTGTATTTTCACCTTCTAGGTAGTCTACCTAGGTACTGTGTGAGACCTTAATCAGTAATCAAGAATTAGCTCCCGCGTCCTAGCCACTATTTATAGTGTAGGCAGTTACTAGTTCTCGAACTACTCTCAACACTAGTAGTAATAACCTCCTGAAACGATCATATCATGCATCTCCTCAACGTCTCTGCTAAATCGCGAGGATCTTCTACTACCCCTTGGCTTCAATTTCGTGGGATTTTCATCTTTATTAGGCTCCTCTAGATTCTGTTTTGAACCATCGGACCGTGACGTGTACTGCATAGGAACTGATCGCGAAGTTTGCAGCTGAGCCACCTTGATTCAAGTTTGAAATTTCCCGGCCGTTGCTTTGGTCTAAACTCGAGCCCTTATATCTTGTCTCTTATCCCACCAGCTTAATTCTTTCAAGGACCCAAATTACCGTGTTAATCACCATTCTTCAACATTTCCAATGCTATCTCGACTCTTCTGTTTTCCGTTTAGGAAAAATGAGAGACAGTCGTGGAAAGAAATCGAAGGTAGGTCTCCTTATCTCCCTGTCGTTCCGAATGACGCAGTAACTGCTCTCTGCCTGGTGTTAATCTCCACGAGCAGATGAGGTTGAGCACCTCCACGAGCTTCCATCGTGGAATGACCCTGACAACACGCTCATGTTCCAGGCTTTCGAATGGAATGTACCCAATGATCGAGACCATTGGCGCCGGCTTCACCAGGCGTTGCCTAGTTTGAAAGCTATGGGAGTTGACAACATCTGGATCCCTCCAGGCTGCAAGGCTATGAATCCCGATGGAAACGGCTATGATATCTACGACTTGTATGACCTGGGAGAGTTTGATCAGAAGGGGTCACGAGCAACTAAATGGGGAACTAAAGAAGAACTCCAGAGCTTTGCTTCTCGTGCACAGACACTCGGAATCGGCGTCTACTGGGACGCTGTTCTCAACCACAAAGCTGGTGCAGATAGTGTGGAGCGATTCCCTGCCGTTAAAGTAGATCCGCACAGTATGTATCAGGGCAACTATGAGGTCCTATAGTGGCTTTGACTAACAGATACCACCTACCACAGACCGCCATTCTGAGATCTCATCTCCTGAGGAAATTGAGGGTTGGGTGGGATTCAGCTTTCCTGGGCGCGGTGACTTATATAGCCCAATGAAATACCACTCGGACCATTTCTCCGGTGTCGACTGGGATGAGATGCACAAAGAAAAGGCGATTTTTAAAATCACTGGGCCTAATAAAGGTTGGGCTACTGAGGTCAGCGGGGAGAACGGCAACTATGATTATCTCATGTTCGCAGACCTTGACTATTCCAACGAAGAGGTTCGAAACGACGTTTTAAATTGGGGGAATTGGATTACTACACAGCTTCCTCTCAGCGGCATGAGACTCGATGCAGTTAAGCACTACTCGGCTGAGTTCCAGAGAGCTTTCATTGATCGCATTCGAAAAACCATGGGAGAACAGTTCTACTTTGTCGGAGAATTCTGGATGCCCGAAACTAGGGTTCTACTTGCCTATCTGGAGAAGATGGAGTATCGATTGTCATTGTTTGACGTTTCACTCCTTAGCCGTTTCTCGACTATTTCGCACAAGCGGAGGGCAGATATGCGCAAGATCTTTGATGGGACTCTGGTGCAACAAAGACCAGAGCATGCGGTTGTAAGTTCCCCCCCTCTATGATTAATTTTAACTATCTTACTGTCCCAAGATACTAACTTCATAGACGTTCGTCACAAATCATGACACAGTAAGATCCCTCGGTGGTTACCACCAATAATAGTGCTAACAATGACGCGTCTAAAGCAACCAGGACAATCTCTCGAGGTAGGCAAGCCTCATTAATACTTTTGTTGGACTCGATTAACAAATAATGATAGACTCCAATCGCTCCCTTCTTCAAGCCTCTTGCATATGCGTTGATACTTCTTCGAAACAAAGGTCAACCATGCGTGTTCTATGGGGACCTCTATAATGTTGCAGCGGACTCCAAACATCCAGAAGCTTCTTCTTGTGCAGGTAAAATTCCGACTCTTATGCAGGCGCGCAAGATTTATGCAAACGGAGCACAGAGAGACTATTTTGACAAACCGAATTGTATTGGTTAGTATCACGGCTATCGGGGCTTACAATTTTGAAGATGTCCACTAATATATGGGAAAGGCTTCGTTCGATATGGTAATTTTCGCCATCCCTTCGGGCTTGCATGCATCATGAGCAACGCTGGTCCATCTCGAAAACGCATGTACGTTGGACGAGTGCACGCCGGCGAACGATGGTCAGATATTCTCGAAGGCCAAAGCGAGACTATTACCATTGATAGTAAAGGCTACGGGTTATTCCCTGTAGCTTCGTCCAGTGTTAGTGTCTGGGTGAACTCCTCGAGAGAAAGCAGGGAGGGCCTTCACCAGTTCCTGTATGATTGTCCTTTATCTCCAACCTATTGGTGTTCGAATGGTTCAGGGTATCTTAACTAACCGCTGAGCCAAACAGTGACGAAAACATCTACAAGTACTGAGAACCTGAATTCTCTTTATGTCTTGTTTGCACACTGTACTACTACCATGTAATATTTGTCGATGTTAGCGGGGGCTTTGGATAGGAACATGCCGTGTAGGCGGAAGCCACATGAAATCTTACGGAGTAAGGGAAAATAAAGAAGTTGAAATACCGGAATATCAAGTTTAGTTTGTAGAAAAAAGACCTTGTTATAGAATGACTAAATACATTTTAGCTGTCGTCGGTATATAGGTACTGGTTAGTTGCCTGAATGAGGCATAGGACTTGGCGGCCATCCTTGTTATTAATCATCATCGCTCAAAGCAGCCTGGAAGGAAAGCAAGTTATCCCCGCTTACGGATCAACAACCTCGCATCTTCTTGTTACTCGACTTGAATTTATCATGAGAGTGAGATTGGTTTATTCAAGCATCACTCACTAGCCTGTCCTGCTTGGGGGCTGTAATTTCATCGTCTCCTGACCTTTTTCCCTATTATGATTTGATTCACCAACACTCGTTATGTCGCCGTATTTTGGACTCCTTCGAGTCCTCCCCTTCCTTTTCGCCATCCTCTTTGCAGCGTCAGTATCATCAGAACATACATCGAATTGGGCTGTTTTAGTTTCCACCTCCCGTTTTTGGTTCAACTACCGCCATCTCGCAAATGTCCTCTCCCTGTACCGAACGGTCAAGCGACTCGGGATCCCCGACTCCCAAATCATCCTGATGCTTCCCGATGACATGGCCTGCAACCCCCGCAACGCGTTCCCAGGGACAGTCTATAGTAACGCAGATCGTGCCGTAGATCTCTACGGTGATAATATCGAGGTGGATTACCGGGGTTACGAGGTCACTGTGGAGAACTTCATTCGTCTCTTGACTGACCGACTGGACGAGGATGTTCCCCGTAGCAAACGTCTGGGGTCTGATGCCGGGAGCAACGTGCTAGTGTACATGACCGGACATGGCGGGGACCAATTCCTCAAGTTCCAGGATTCTGAGGAGATCGGGGCGTGGGACCTGGCAGATGCATTCGGGCAGATGTGGGAAAAGAAACGCTACCATGAACTTTTGTTTATGATTGATACATGTCAGGCAAATACGATGTACACGCATTTCTACTCTCCGAACATCATTGCGACAGGATCCAGTGAGCTCGATCAGTCTTCCTACTCTCACCATGCCGACAACGACGTCGGAGTCGCGGTGATTGACCGATGGACATACTACGTGTTGGAGTTCCTCGAAACTCAGGTAACAAGTGCGAACTCGAAGCAGACGCTCGGTGACTTGTTCGACTCGTATGATGAGACCAAGATCCACTCCAACCCAGGAGTGCGCTGGGACCTGTTCCCTGGCGGCGAACAAGAGGGACGTCTCCGGACGGTGGCCGACTTTTTCGGCAATGTTCAGAGTGTTGAGGTAGAGAACACCGACGCAAATGAGCCGGGCTCCTTGAAGGAGGATATTATTGAACTCGCGCGACTTGTTGAAAAGTGGCGAACGCTATCCCAAGATTATGCTAGTGTTAGCAATGACTCCTTCCAGCAAGCCAGCACAGGCCCATCATCACCCTCTGCCCAGGACTCCAAGGCATCGGGCCCGTATGAGGTAAAGCGAAGGAACGTCGGACCTGCAAAACTGGCTGAAGAGACGCCCTGGGAAAAGCGATTGATCGGGCTGTCGATTTTGGGTGCGTGTGCTGCGCTGTGGTTCACCGGATCAGCCTTGGGCGGGACCCGCGGCTGATTCGAGGTGGGATTATTCTTGAGTGGCTGTTGTCCATGTAGTATATCTTCAGGCTGTTTTAATAATGGTAGAATTTGGAGAGTCATAATTGCTCCCGTCTCAGTCGAGTCGCGTGTGTCGTGTAGATGGCGAGCTGCATTCTGGCATTTGTATGATGGGGATACAGGGTTAGCATTGTGGGTAACTCCCTCTTTTCTTTTCTTTCTTTCCTGGCCCTAGTAATAATAATAAAAGCGTTTCTTAACCACCGGAATGGGCGATGCGTAAGGGCATCCCTTTGTTGTTCGAGCAACTGGTGAGACTTGGCGCCGGCCCTCCGCACGTGCAGCACGCCCTCTGGACGCGTCGAGCGGAGGAGATTCGCGACCAAATCGGCCATACTAAAACTGACTGACTCCGACTAACTATCACTAACAAGAGAGACTCTCCAGCACAAACCGTTTGCCTTGGAGTTTAAGCCTTTCTGCCATTGTTTTTCTTCCGTTGAAATATAGGGCCTCGAGGGGGCCTAGATTTGTCTTCGTTCTCCTCTCCCTCCGTCTTTCCTGGCCGCTACTGTTACCCTTACCGTTTGTTTGATTTTTAGATGCCTTCTTATCCCATCTCTATTTAATGAATACCCTCCTCGGCGCCTTGTTTTCGCCATGTATCTTCCGCGCCAATTGATATCCCACCTCTACCTCCAACTCCTCCGATCACACCACCCACTCTCTCCGCCCGTGCTGATCCTCGTGGCCCTCGAACCCGACGCCCTTTGTGCCTGCCGCATCCTCACTGCCCTCCTCAAACGCGACTATATCCCGCACAAGATCCAGCCTGTCGCCGGGTATGGCGACCTCTCGCGCGCCGGCGAGGAGCTGGTCCGTCCCATGCAGACCACCAATGGAGGTAGCGGGGGGGTGGTTGTTTGTCTCGGGGTCGGGGGACTGGTGGACCTCGGCGAGATCCTTGGGCTGAGTAATGCAGATGAAGAAGAGGTGGAGGATATGGGCGGGGTGGAAGTTTGGGTCTTTGATGCGCGACGGCCGTGGAATCTGGCGAATGTGTTTGGTGGGGATGGAGATCGGCAGCGGCAAGGCGCACTGGGGGAGACCGGTGTCAATGGCAATGCTGTGCGGCGGAAGACGCGTGGCGTGGAGAATGGGTGTATCACGGTCTCGTATACCTCTGGGAATGGGGGTATTGTTGTCTACGATGATGGGGATATCCAGGAGGATATGGGCAAGGAGCAGGCGGCTTATCGTGCATTGTTGGAGATGCCAGAGGTAGATGAGGATGAGGATGATGATGACGATGGTGATGATGACGGAGAGAGCGATGATGGGCAGGCTGAGCCGCCCTCGAGTTCGGACTCGAAGAAACGAAAGTCGTGGTCGCGGGAGGCGGACGAGGATGAATTCGGGGATGAGGATGAGCCTCCTCGCCAGCGGAGGAGGAGTAACTCTGTTCGTTCTTCTTCTTCTATATGACGGGATGAGTTTGTTACGTGTAATATGCTAATGCTGGTATTTCTTTTTTTTTTTTTTTTTTCTAGGGATCCTCGATTGCTTCGTCACCGACAAGGGTAAGGCGAGATGCGGCACACGATTCTTCGAATTCATCGCGCTCTGTTACGCCAGTCTCGGATTCACTTTCGCCTGCACAGCCCAGACAGCCCTCTGCGCGATCATTGAGACGGAAGTTGCTCCGGCTGAAACGAAAGCACGAGAGTGTGCTGCAACAGTACTATTCCTCTGGAACTTCGTACTCTGAGCCGATATCATCCCTCCTGTACTCGCTTGCATCTGAACTTGGTCGTGAAGACAACGATCTCCTTTGGCTGGCCATTGTCGGGGTCTCTAGCTTGGAACTTAGCGGTCGTACAATGTCTGGTGTAGGCATCTCGAGCGCATCTGAGTCGGGTGGGCTAGCAGGATGGGGCGGAGAGAGGGGCGAGCGAATACGACAGATATTAAGGGACGAAGTCCATCGATTGAATCCTCCAGATCCAAATGAGCGAGACCGCGATATTCGAGGGGAGATTACAGGTGTCATCCCAACCACGGCCAAATCGCCCACAGACAAATCGATCAGGTTGTCTCCGGAGCCGCGATTCATGCTCGTCCGGCACTGGTCTCTCTATGACAGCATGCTACACAGCCCGTACCTGGCATCTAGGCTTCATGTCTGGACTGAGAACGGAAGAAAACGGTTGCACAAGCTACTGGCCAAAATGGGCATAAGTCTAACACAATGCCATCAAAACTACACGCATATGGATATGGAATTAAAACGTGTGTTGCGACAACGGCTACTCAAATATGCGCCGATGTACGGCTTGGATGGGCTTGTTCCCCCGGAGCCATCTGGACATTCTGCTTCTCGGGAAGGTTGGGGGTTCGTGCGTTGTTGGGGCTGGAAGGCTTGTCTATCTGCTACTGACATTGGCGCTATCGTGGGCGCAATTCTAGAGGTTGGCCCTGAGGAAGTACGAGGTGTATGGGATACCAGGCGACTTCCCCAGCCAAAGAGGATACAAGAAGGCGATTCTGATTCCACCGGCATGGATTCGGACCCCTCAAATCTTCTTCCCCGGTTTTGGACTGCGTATGATGCCCTATCCTTGACGTCCGAGTCCCCTACACTACTCTTAGAAGCGCTTCCACTTGCCCAACATCTCCACCGTGCTATCCTTCGTACGGGCACGTCGCTGCTGTCGAAGCACCAGATTCGACATCTACGGGCTTTTCGCATCGCTGTTGTCAAGGACGGCCCTGACGTGAAACTGTTTACAAACCCGGGAGCGCTGACCAAGCTCGCACTGTGGATTGCTGAAGCCATCCGAGTACAAGAACGAGACCGAGGGGATGTCATCAAGATCGGGAAGAGGCGAGCAGCTGGTACGCCTCTCGTTCTTGCCGGGCTTGACGAGGATCGCGGTCTGTATGTTGTGGTTGGCACAGGGGGTGGAGGAGGTGTTGTTGATTTTGCCGCCTTGTCTAGGCGCAGGGAGGAGCGTCGGAAGAAGAAAGAAGCAAAGGAGAAGAAGCAAAAGGAGCGAGAAGAAGCTCGAGTGAAACGGGCTGCTGAACGAGCTGCAAGGATAGAGGATGGTGAAGAGGACGAGGAGGAAACGGAAGAGGAGTCCTCGTCATCATCTGAATCCGATTCGGAATCCGAAGACGAGCAAGACATGCGCGGCAACAAACATCTTCTACGCAATCGGTTTGGCATTGCCTTCCAGGAAGTTGTGCAGGAAACCAACACCCACGTTCGGATTGATAGTTTCGAGCACTGCGTGGTAGAGGTGCAAAAGGAAGATCTGGGAGGGTTCCTCGAGGCCCTGAGCTTCCGCAGCGTGGTGGGTTAAGCTGCTCTCCCAGGGCACCGTTACGCCTCGCCTTCCTTGTCGTTCGTTTTTATTTGGATTTTGATATGTCTGCTAATGTTCTTTTCTGCTCCTGTTCTTCTTGTCTGGACTGGGCTGATGATTGATTCCCCAATGGATTATGGGTGGTTCTGGTTTCCTTCTTTTCGAGCAATGGATGGAGAAACATGTTCGATGGAGAGACTCTACTAGGGGAAATGTGTAATGATGAGCTGGATCTATGCTGCCATTCATTCTATCTGTTTTTGCTGGCTCTTTTGTTTTGGAGTGGTTGATTTCTATCTGTGCCTGTATGTGCTGCTCTTCATGATGACTCCTTTCTTTTTTTGCATATTCTCTGCACATGTCCCGGCGCTTCTGGTGTTTCTGTTAAAGATCTGGACTTGACTAGCATAGATGAGAGAGAGGAATTGATTTGACTGCATTTGTTTGTTTTCAAAAGACTGGAATTTATAGGATCGGACAAACTCCGATTCCACCCCGCAGTTTTCTCGGCCAAAACATCGACGGTTGTTTTCGTCATCGTCAACATCAAGTCATTTGTATATGAGGTTTATGACTTTATGGGCTTCTCTCATCCACTCACCACGAATAAAAACAACTAATACAGAGAGAGAATGCGAAGGGATAAACCACCATGTCCTCCTATCCCGTACTCCCCCGCCAAAGCACTCTCGCCCAATTACCCCCCGAATACCCCTCCGACGTGCAGGCGCAAATCTCCCAACTCCTGCGCTCCCCGACGCTCACTCGACTTGTTGTCCTCGACGACGATCCCACAGGGACCCAGACATGCCACGGCATCTCAGTCCTAACAGTCTGGGACATCCCAACGCTAATCGAAGAGTTCCAGCAAAACAACGCCCCGGGCTTTTTCATCCTCACCAACTCCCGCGCCCTCCCACCCCGTGACGCAGAGATCCTCATCCGCAGCATCTGCGAGAACGTCGCGCAAGCCGCCAAATCAACAGGCCACCACACAGTCGACATCGTGCTCCGCGGCGACAGTACCCTGCGCGGCCACTTCCCGCTCGAGGTGGACGTCGCGCAGTCTGTCTTCGGCGCCACGGACGCATGGATCCTAGCCCCCTTCTTCTTCCAGGGCGGGCGCTTCACCATAGATGATGTCCATTACGTTGTGGAGGGGGAGAGTCTCGTCCCGGCTGGGGCGACGCAGTTTGCGCGCGACGCGACGTTTGGGTACAGGTCGTCGAATCTCAGGGACTATGTTGTTGAAAAGGCGCCGCTGAGGTTTCGCGCTGAGCAGGTGCATTCGGTCACGATCCGGGATATTCGGGTTGGGGGGCCGGAGGTGGTTTGCGAGAAATTAATGTCGTTTCCGTCAGGTGGCGGGGTGGTGGTGATTGTTAATGCGGCTGCGGAGTCGGATATGCATGTTTTTGTTGCGGGTTTATTACTTGGTATAGTCTTCTTCTTTTATATCCTTCCCTTCCCTGTCCTTGCCGTATGCTCTCTCTTTCTGTTGTGACTTGGAGCTCTACTTCATACATATACGTAGATATATAATGATGTGAGAAAGACATTCTAACCCCCTTTACAGCCGAAGCAAAAGGAAAACACTACCTCTACCGCACAGGCGCCGCCTTCGTCTCAACAAGACTCGGAATCCTATCTATCCCCCCCATAACAGCCACAGAGCTCGGCCTCCCCACCCCCAAAGAGACAGGCGGACTCATCCTAGCCGGCTCCTACGTCCCCAAAACAACCGCGCAACTGAAAGCCCTGATAAACGGACGCCGCAACGACCTAGCCGTCCTCGAAATGAACGTAGAGGAACTAATCGCCTCACCTGAGGACGCTGATCGCGTGGTCCAGGATGTCGTCCGCGAAACGGAGCGGTATATCCAGTCAGGTAGGGATACATTGGTAATGACTAGTCGCGGGCTGATTAGGGGGGCCGATGAATTGTCCTCTCTGGCTATTGGGTCTAGGGTTGCAGATGCATTGGTTAGGGTTCTCCAACAGATTGAGGTGCGGCCGCGATATATAATTGCAAAGGTTAGTTTTCCCCCCCTCCCTTTCTACTTTCTACATGCGCCCCAAATCATCACATAAAAAGCATTATTTCAGGTTATGACTTGGGAGTTTTTCTTTTTTTTTCTCTCTGTTCTCGCTGATAATTTATACTCTTGCACTCGGTATGGACAGGGTGGAATTACCTCCTCCGATGCGGCTACCAAGGGCCTCCGGATGAAACGGGCCCGGGTCGTGGGCCAGGCAGCTGCTGGTGTCCCGCTTTGGCGGTGCGATGAGCAGACGTCTCGACATCGTGGCGTTCCATTTGTTGTTTTCCCTGGGAATGTAGGTGGCGAGTCGACGTTGTGTGACTTGGTTGTTGCTTGGAGTTGAATGTGATGTTGTTGCTGTTGTTGGTATATAGGTACTAGTACACTTTGGGACTATGTACATACATAAATATATGTATCATGACCTGCCTACTCAATAAACTATTCTATATATCAGAGTAATTACACTAGAAACCAATAAATGGAGTGAAGTGACCCGTAGGTCACGGAAATGTGTTTCCTTCATTTGAACTACGATAGACCTAAGCTGTGAAGTACCAGGGTTTGCCTGGGAAAAAAAAAAAGGCAAGACAAGGGACTATGTACAGTTGCAAAACCAGCTGCCAGTTTAAAACCCCAAAAGAACCTCCACCCAGGATATGCAGTTAACAAGTAATGAAGTAGTTTCTGACACTCCATGCAACATATGTGTCTCCTCGGCTGTAAAGGGGCACTAATCTCTACCGGTGCCATGCGTTGTAGAACAGGAAAGGGAAAGAGTTGGCGACTGGCCAGTCCAGAGATAGAATGACGAAAAAAAAGAAAAGAAGAAGAGACATAAGATGGGGAAAATACACCAACCTTTTTTACTCCTGACATTAGGCGAGTCACTGAGGTCACCGCGGTCCTTGGTAGTCAGAGTTAGCATAGATTGCCGGTTCATCATTACACGGTACATCCAGAATATTATTATTTATTTGTTTATCGTGTGAGCTTCTCACGACTTCATGGGGACTTGCCCCGACGTGCTTGTGTGTTGTCGACTTGTTGTCTCGAGCTGAATAGTCTCATGCAGGCGTTGCAGTGGACGAGATCCCGTCAGATGTTACTTGCCGTTTCGCAGCCGGATTTGATGGATCCTGTAGAATGAAAATGTGAATATTAGTCATACCTAAGCGTTCGGAATCTGGAGCACCATGCAAGGTGCAGAGAGACTGAAGTTCCGAGTTTTGAGGGGGGCTCATTATTTGCAACAAAACCTTGACTCCCTTGTATGTACTTACGTCCAAAGATTCCATGCCTCGTTTTTGTCCACTTGGTAAAGCTTTCTTGACAACCTTTTTCTTCGGCCGGGTAGGTCGAGTTTCTCCGGGTTGGAATATGTCCTCAGGCAGGTCAAAGCTGGTCAAAACTGATTAGAAGACGCGCTCTATTTTGCCAAAAGTAAAACTCACTTGCGGACATGGGTAATTGACAAGTCGTTGATACCAGGCTGGTATCCAGACCAGGACGTGCACGAGGATTTGAAGATTTGGGCATCAGTCGAGATATCCAAAGACCGGGATGCACCTGTGGAAAGTCAGTGGAGTCGTGAATCGCATGCAACTTACATACCTGGTTCAAGGGGCTTCAATTCCAGTCCAATATAGTAGGTGGTTGTGTACATCGTCTGAGAATCGCTAGTGGGTATCTTCTCGATAGCAGCGGCGGCAACTTCGCTGCCTTCTATCCCATTTTGGGCTGCAGCTTGATGAGCAACGTCGTTCGTTTCATCCGTTGTTTCTGTCTTTGTACCCTTATCTTGGTACTTAGTCGACCCATTCTTGACAGCTTCTGCCTCTTCCTCGCTTTTCACTACATGAATTCTTTCGAATCCTTTTGGGAAGGGATGCGCCACTGCGATAGTCGATTTACGGTCCAATGCTCCGACCAAATGCCTGATTTTGGACTCGACAAGACCAGACCACACTGACTCGGCTTCCTTCGTTCTACTAGATGCGGTGATGCTGAGGTAATATTTGTAGTCTTGTGTGAAGAATGTGTGGCGGGTGAAAAGGTCGTTCCAGGTCAGCTGCTTCAGGAAAATCTTGTCCACAATATCACCTCCGCGTTGAAGCTCCCGCAGAAGCACGGTTTTGGTCGACATGGATACATTGTGAGTTGCACACATGGATGGATACGCAGGAGTGATGATGGGCATTAGGTGAAACCGATCGCCGTGGTAAATCTATATTAAGTACTGTGAGAAGAGGTTCGATGGTTGCATGGTGGGAATTCCTACCTTTGGGTTCCAAACTTTCATTTGGAGGGTTCCGTCCTCAATGTGTTTGAGTAACACCGGCTGAGGCCAAGCCCATTTGTTCATTATTCGGAAAAACTTGCCCACGATGACCGAACCAGTTGCTTGGGGATACAGCTGACACACTCTTGCTACCAGCATGGCCCAGGCCACACCTCCCGGAAAACCAACGATATTGGCGTAAATAGCGCGACCTATGATTCCCAAAAATGTTAGTTACACTGTTGCAGGGGATACTAAAATGGAAGGAAGCTTACGCTGAGCCCATAGTTTGATTGCACGCAAGGCGAGGCGGAAAGTCTTTTGCTGAGGTACCAACTCCAGAATCTCATCAGTTACACGAGTTCCGTTAAGTGAGCGGACCTCCCTTTCATCAAGTCCCCTTAAATAGTCATTGTTTTTCAAATCAAGATTCAAAGGAACTGAGGGCACAATGAGGCGCGCGAAAAGCAAATCCAAACTGATACCAGACATTTCAAGCTTGATGATAGGAACGAAAGCATCTGGAACCGGCGTCATCTTCTCAATCGCACCCTGAGGGGCCATCCTTTCGAGAATTGGGGGGAATTCCGAGAAAAAGTCCTCAATCGTAATATGCTTAGGTCCGACGATTAGAGTATCAATGTCCGATCCTGTTGCACATCGAGAGTTAACAAAGAGATAAGCAAGCCTTCGGGACCTGGCGACATGGACTTACCGGGTCCATAAACACCCAAGCGATAACTTCCAAATGTGAATATTTTCCCTCCTGCTGCATCGACTGCGGCATTAGAAAGCCCCTTTTTGCGACTCACGACCTTTACAAACTCGACGGTGATGCGTTGCAGTAGCTGTAGTAATTGTTTTCTATACGGATTTATACCTGGTCAGCGAGCACATGGCCTTAACATCGGAGACAGGAGGGACAGAAGCTCACCTTCGTTCAGTCTCCGTCGGGGGCTCGAAGTTGTTCTGGGCCTTTAGTTCTGAGATCAGATCATCATTCGCGGCGAGTTCTTCTTGAGTGGGCAGAGCTGTCGAAATAGGAGGAGTAACTCCCCACTGTCGAACAGGTGCTGCCGCCATTGTGACTGCTGGTCTGCTGGACCGGCCGGGACCCTATGACGACGGAGCTCGGAGATGTACTTTAGTTGAAAGGCAAGCCACAAGCAAGCGGGAGAAGCTGACAGCAAAAGAAATAAGGAAAAAAGAGAGAGGGAAGCGATGGCAACAGAAATACGTAAAACGCCGACAGAAAGGAAATGTATTCAAGGGAAGGAATAGAAGGAATTGATGGAAATGCACAGCTGATTAAAGCAGGACAAAGAGAGAGAAGATGCTTAGAGGCTTGAACCGATTCTTGGAGATCTTGATCGCCAGCTGACTCAGCGGCCCTTCTGATCATGTGACTAGACAGTTTACTACAGAGTACAGAGTACAAGTAACACAACCTTGCCAGCTTTGAGACAGCAATGCAGTGAATTGACTGGTAATATCGAATTTATGCTATGCTCTGATTCACTGGAAGATAAAATATCCTTGCATACTAATTGAGGCTGGCTGCAATCCCTGACATGGTGAGTGAGTTCTCCTGGAAGAACTTGTGCATCTGTTCATCAAGCCACTTCACATCCTCTTTGCTATCTCCCGGACCACCAGCCCAATCTGTGACAGTTGTTGTTAGATGGCAGCAAAAGCTCCCGTGATACTGGGTAGCACTTACGGCCCCAAATAGAGGGAAAGACCTCAAGAGTACCAATTCCCGGGCTCATGCACTCGACCTCATACTCGGAATCTTCAGGTCTATCCCCGACGCTGTGAGTTTATGCGTGACAGAAGGAGGTGCATAACTTACGGGAAATAAAGATCAGTCTTTGCAGGTAGAACCAATGTCTTGGCCTTTATCGCAGCCATAGCCTTCTCGAAATCGCCGTTGTATGGCTCTTGCTGGCTCACGTCTCCATTCTGCCAGGTTTGTAGCATCGCCAGGAGATTGGCCGGTTCTACGCAGAAGATCCTGCGTTACTACAAAGATATATATCGCTATTGATTATTTTGGGAGCAACTTACCTTTTCGGAGCGCCCAGCTTTCCCAGAAATTCTGCATGAAGTCTTCAAGGCTTTTATATCCCAGCACGGTCTCGTACAATTTCTTCCGATAGAAAGCTTGGGAAAACCCCCTGTATGAGGTCAAAGAGTTAGAATCCTGCCGCGTCCCCTCTGGAAGTGCAAGCTTATGAAGTGACTTGGATCTCACCAGCCAGCATAGCCCCTGCCGAATGCTTTCAATCCAACCTCCTTTTCCTTATCACTCCACGTTCTAAGTGTCTGATCACCCTTGAGGATTGCACACTCGCCAGACCCACCTGATTGGATCCCCTTCGCAGCTAGGAGAGCGCTCTTGACTCCCTCCAGAAATACTTTGTTATGGAGAGACGTCTTTGCCGAGCCACAGAAGGGCACAGCCAAGTCCATGAATCCTGGATACTGCGTAGCCCACTGGTAAGTCTGGGCTGCACCCATCGACCACCCAACGACAGCGCGCAGGTGCGTGATCCCAAGGTGCTCGGTGACAAGCTTATGCTGAGCCCGGACATTATCGTAGAAGGAGCACTTGGGAAAGGAGCCCTGGATGGGATAATTTGACGGCGAAGTTGACTGGCCGTTCCCGAATAGCGCTGGAAGAATTATGAAATACTTCTTCGGATTCAGGGCTTTGTCTTCTCCAATTAACCAGAGGTTGTCCGAGATGGCTTTTTTTTGGGTTTATCTGATTAGTAGCAAGCACTTTTGCGCCCGTTTAGAAACGAGCCAACTTACATCCGGAGAACCAGGTGGGATAAACGATTGCAGGTGAGCTTGGGTCACCGACGGTCTTGTACGCTACGTGGGCGTCGATGAGCTTGGAGCCGCTCTGGAGCTCCCAGTCTCCGAGCTTGAAAACTTCGTGGTCTTCCTGTGTCATCTTGTGGCTTTGACTGGGAACGATATCTTAAGTAACGATGTAAAACGCGGTACAAGCTGAATGCGAACGAATAATGAGCCTAGTTATTGTAGTTGAGGGACTGTTTTCCTTGTAAGCTCTGCTTGCGCGGGTATGGCCAGTAGTTAGGTATTTCGAAACACAAACGACTATCTTTTGCGAAGATAGGCCCCATTTATACCACTTTTTACAACGATGGCCGACTTGCAGATAAGGATGGCTCGTGATTGAATCTCCTCATGCTGCCTGGGGCAAAGTCACATCAATGCAGCTCTTTAATCGAGGAACAGTCGAACCCCCCAAACCAGCTCCAATAGATTTACAGAGTATAGGGCAGGGGTTCAGACTAGATAAAGAGAGATTGTTCGCTCTACACCATAGATATTCTTCTTCTTCTTCATCATCATCCTGCAACTGCAGGAGGAACAACAATCCATTTTATCCCCTCTCTCAAACTAACCCCCAACCTGGATTTATTGAGCGCGTCGACTGCGGGGTTCTTTCGTGCAACTAGTTATCGGGCCGGAAGTCGGTAGTCTGCGTGTATTTTTACTCCCGCAGCTTGCGCATATTTCCACGGATAGGGGGAGAAATGTGGCATATTTTTGGGATATGGGACGTGGAACTACAGCCCTTGGCCCTTTTAGTTTGCACCAGAGACAACCCAGTCAACTTATATAATGAGATTCCTCAAGTCACCAGTATGCATTGTCTCCTCCGTAATCCTGGAGCTTTGCGCACTTGCTTAGTTTTTCCGCCTCACACACTGTAAGTCTTCTCATGGAATTTGAACTCGGGCTGGGGTTGGTAGGAAAGGTGCTTTTTAAGTGATGGACGAGGGGAAGCGTTGACGATAACGATGCAGCACGAATCGACATCTCCTCCAACACGCACCAAATATTCAAAGTCCACATCGACTAAAATCAACCATGATAAAAACGTCCGCCATGTTCAAAGTCAGAGAGGACTTCGATAAAATCCAGGCAAGCCGACCAGACTTTAAGCGTGAGGTAGAGGTCACTTATTCAAAGCCCCCTAAACCGGACTGGAAGGAAGGCGACGGTGGGAACGATGGCGGCGAGAGTTTGAAGAAGAACCACATTGAAATCGACCCATATGAAGAGGGACGTCCGGCTTCTTCCAATTATAAGCTTCTGATCTCAGGAATTGTCCCTAGACCAATCGCTCTTATCAGCACAAAGTCGAAAGACGGGAAGACAGCCAACCTGGCGCCATTTAGCTATGCGCAGGTTATAAACCATGACCCTCCTCTCCTTACAGTAGGATTTGTGGGTGCGCTTGAGAACGCCAAAGACAGTCTCAAAAACCTTGCCGAAACGCAGGAGTGCGTGATTAATATTATTTCCGAGCACTTTGTTGAGGCGGCCAATGCAACCGCCATTAATGCGCCGTACGGGGTTTCCGAATGGAATATTTCCGGCCTACACCAAGCGCCCAGTTCTGTTGTTCAAGCTGCCCGCGTCAAGGAGTCGATTTTGTCAATCGAAGGCAAACTTGTCGAGATCAAGGAATTTGAAAGCAGGACTACTCCGGGAAAGAAGACTGGCTGTCTAGCGATCATCGAGGGAGTCCGGTTCTGGGTTAGAGAAGATGCCATTGACGAGGAGAAGAGTGTTATAGATTTGAAGGTTCTGAAGCCGATCAGTCGTCTGGGAGGCATCTCATATGGGCGAACGACCGACGCAATCGAACTGCAACGGCCAACGTTCTAGACTTTTTTTTTCTGCATTTGGCGACCAAGACACACTACTTAGTACTACTGTATAGAGCGGATTGAACGGCTTTCTGGTCTATTTTCAATTCAGGCTAATTGTTTTAGATGGCATGACAATCATAAAGTCTGTTTCAAGGCGACCTAGCCATATATGAATCATGATGTGTTGAGCCTTTTGGCTCCCAGTCCGGGATCCAGACGCATAAAGGCTCGACTTAGAGGCTCGAAAGCCGCGCATAACCTTCAAGATCCCAAATCTGTTGGAGTTGGCTCCAAGTCTCCAGCTTTGGCTGCAGTGGAGTCCCAACTCCGGACTCCGGACGAGAGGTTTACGGAGTATGACCTCGCGAAATGGGTCCAGAGTGGATTTTTCGTCCAGCTACCTAATTCTCTCCAATCCTAACTTCTGACTCCTGGCTCATGAGTGGTCTGTCTGATAGAAGTAGGGGATTAGTGCCCACTATCCATGGACTCATGGAGCCATTCAGTCCACAACTCCACAGTACTAAATAGTAGTTAAGTAGACTTCACAGTTTCTGGAGTAGTAGCAGTACCTGCAGAAGAATGACAATAATCTTAATAATAGGCAGTAAGCTTGTCCGTGAAGGATGGGGAGATAGAACTATGGATCTGGACCCGGTGACTTGGAAGTTTTGATCTGTTCCACCAGAAAGCTGGAGTCTAGGAGATTCTCAACCGTTGAGCGTCAAGTGTGAACAGCCATGGAGAAGTAGCCGAGGACTCGTAATAATACGAGTATACGATACCCTGGGGGTCACATGGATAGAGGCAGTGGAGATCTGCTAGTGGTGGAGGAGTAGGCTATTATTTCGTTTTTTTGATTTATTATTCTGCATTTTTTGAAACTGACACATAAAATCAAATACTAATAATAGTAATAGCAATCATAAAATAATGATTAATAGGTAATATCTAGTTGTCCATGATCTTCATTATCACTGGGTATTAGAACTCATTCCATGCAATCAAGGGATCTCAATTATGTGGTTTTCTAAAATGAGACAGGAAAATAAATAGAAACCCCAGGCAGCCAGGCTATACTGCAGTAGAGTAGATTTTTCACTCAGGCTTCAGTGGCTTTTTCATCCATCTATTATTTATTCACTTGTTAGTTGATATTAGTAGGTATTCTTCTTATCTACTATGGTAAGAATACAGAGTAACTAATATAATCATAATCATAACTCCAGTAATTATTAGGAGCTTCTTCTTCAGCAACCCAAAGACGCCTCTGCTATTATTGTCCTTGTTATTATCATAATTGGTACTGGAGCTTTATTAGCATAAATAATAATAATAATAAATCCAGGTAATGACAATAATAATGATCGCAAATAGGCCTTTCGAGTCTCGACGCACTAATAATCCATAGCTACTGTTTAAGCTGGAGACAATTACCCAAGCACTTGGTCGAGGTCCCCTCGTCCGACCCCCGAACCACAACCACCACCTCCACTGCCGCCGCCGCCGCCGCTCACTGAGCCCTTCGATAATACTACTAGTTCTACTAGTTATTACTTAGGAGTGTACTCCGTAACTATTAGTTACTGCTGTTGCTTCTGAGTACTATCGACTTCTTTTACCACTCCCACTACGGCTAATTCCTCATCTCCCGAATTATTTCCCTCTGCGGCAACTCACCGACCACTTCTGCGTGGGATCATATCCACGCCCATGGATGTTTCGCCTGCTCGGGTTCTTCCATTAACGCATTTTCCGCGCTACGTTTTCCTTCGTCCTCTGATCCCTCCTCCAGTAACTCCTTGAAATCGTCCCGCCGTGCAACAAAAGGATCGATCGCTTCAAGCGCCAGGAACGCGCAGGTACCAAATGTGTTGTGATCACGGATGATAACTTGCTCGCGATGAGCTATCCTTCTTCCCAGAAGAACGGCGGCAGTCATGTTCCCCCTCCAAGACAGATCCGCTTCGTTTCCACTGATGGACAACCCCAGACTAAGCGACGACGAGTCAACGCTGCGTAAGCCTTAAGACACTTCCAACGTTGTCCAGATGTGGCTATTTTGTTTGCGATGACTGACTCGATGCCCTTGGCCTTCCGTGTAGTTGCCGAACATGTCGCAAACGCAAGATACGATGTTCCGGCGAACAGCCAGGTGAGACCAAGGTTCCCTCCCTTTGAACTATGGGACGTAGTGGGCTAATAGGTTTTTGCTCTCCCACTGACTAGTGTGCAAAACATGCTCTGATTACAATCATGTCTGTTTGGGGTATAACGAGCCCATCGCCCATACACGAACGCAATCTGAGACCGTCTCCCGCCCTCCTTCCACTCCTACCCTATTTACTACAAATCAATCGGCTCAGTTGCACGGGGCTTTGAAGACAGAAAACCGCTCCCCAGTCTCTTCCCAACGGCCTACAATACTACAGAACGAGAAACTCGATAAATCCACCAAGGCTGCACAGGCGTCAGATTTGAAGGGTTCCTCGTTAGCGAAGGCGACGTCTTCGCGGACAATAAGAGAGTCCGAGCAGCAAACATCTGGAGAAAGTCCAGAAAGCAGTATGTTTTAGATAATGATAAGTTTTTGTGAGAGAATCGATCCTTACCATTCTCTCTCTTTTTTTAGATCGCACCTCTTTAAGCTCCAGTGGTCGTACCCATGTTCCTTACTTCAGATACTTTGGGCCAACCGCCATTGTTCCTGGCTTCAAACAAATGGTTGATATATACCCTGCCCGATATATCCAATAGTTATATCCAGCCGCTGACTCAGTGTGCAGGTTGTCCAGGTACGAGGCTCGCGCAAAAGTATTGCGTCACTATCATCAGGTCTGCATCCCCCATTCATTTATCTATTCTTCGACTTGATCGCATTATCTATTGTCTCTATGAGGCGCAATCTCAGATGATGCCTTCATGCGCTTGACTGACCTTCGAATAATTCGTCCCTAGACTCGCGCTCTCCGTTACGAAGCCCGAAGTTTGCTGACAGAGGAGTAAACCAACTAAATACGATAGCCGACAGCAGTGATAACCGTGATGCCAACACAATTCCCTTCTATGACCGAGATGATTCATTGCCTGTGAGTAACTTGGTCACTCATCTTTGTGACTTGTTCTTCGCCCATTTAGGCTGTAGCTTTCCATTCCTTCGAAGGGAGCGGTTTCTCCGTGACCTGAAGGACAAAAAGGTCGATACTATATTGGTGGATGCAGTTTGCGCCTTATCTGCCAGATTTTCTCCACACCCTCTGTTGAGTCCGCCACAAGGTCCGTCCATCGATGGTTCCGAACCCCCGCTGGACATGAAGAAGTCAGGTCGCGGCCAACCTTTCGCCCATCGAGCAATGAGTGCTCTCGTGGATTCACTATCATGTCCAACACTATCTGTTGTCCAAGCCTGCTTATTATTGGCCTATGAGGAATTCGGCTCAAATCATGATAGTGGCCTGTGGATGTATCTCGGCATCTCCATCCGGATGGCCCAGGACCTAGGGATGCAAAAGCTGCAGGGATTAGAGTATAGCTACGGGCGAATTGGGGTAACACCAAGTGCCGTCGTAACGGGACAGGCATCGAAGTTGAGAGAAGACCAGTATGATGAGCTTCAAGCTGACCAAATTTCGACCAAGCAATCGCTGGGAGTTGAAGAACGGCGTGCCTCGGAGCGGGAGAGAGTGGACTCGTTCTGGAGCATCTTCTTTCTCGATCGTGTGATCTCATCTGGTACTGGACGACCGGTAACCTTGCGCGATGAGGACATCGAACTCCGCTTCCCCTTACACACCGAATCCCGACTCCTCAATGGTTGGCCAGCGCCGTTTCCGCCGCTGATTCGTATCATACATTTGTATGGAAGGGTCACAGATCTTATCAACGGAATACAGGACGTCAATCATGTTACACCAGACACTTTGAAAAGTCTTGCTGGAATGGAAAGTGATCTGACAGGTATGGCTATCATCCACTATTATGTCCTTTTCTCTTTTAGAAAGGCTAACTTTGCATGTTTACAGGCATTTACCAGCGTCTATCACCTAAGCTTCACTTCAATGCAGCTAACTTCCAGGCCTATGTAAAGGCCAAAGAAGGAACAAATTTCATTCTCCTTCATTTTGTAAGATGTTCTCTGTCTCTTGTACAAGCATCGCACTCGAGTATTGACTCTTTTTAGTGGTTCCATACTGTAATTGTTCTCTTACATCAGCCTACTTTGCTAAATTCCTTCGGCGGAACGATCCAGCACCTATATCCTAATAGTAGGGAGCTGTCAATGTCTTCGGCAAAAACTATTGCAGACATCTTGTCTTTTTCAGAGCTCGTGGACGGAAAGAGCTTTATTGGTAACCCGTTCACAAGCCAGCCGATGTACATAGCTGCATGCGCTTTTCTTATGGAGAGCGCCTATTATTCGTCTCCCCCCTCGCGATCTGGCTCTCCTCCGAATCAGCCATTGCTAGCCAACCAAACCAGTGGTTTTGTCATGCCTAACATGGATTCCTCGAATGGATCCGAACGAAAGTCTACTGCCAAACATATTCTTCTTGCATCTGCCGCAAAGGAGAACTATCAAAGGTGTTACAAGGCTTTGAAAGCACTTGATACTTACTGGGAAGGCACCAGGTATATTCTGACGGTCTTAGACCAAAAGGCGAAAGGAATAGTTGATCCCCTACTGTATACGGAGGAAGAGATGGAGGGTACCGTAGAAACACCTTCAGCTCAACCCTTACCCGGACCTAATTGGCGACAGACGAATACGCCAGTTAGTCATGCGAATAACAGGGTGGGACCAGGATCAACCGCTCCTCCGCTAGAAGGAAGGCGATCGCCAAGGATCGATCCGAGTCAAGGTAAGATGAAACTTGATGCTTCAGCTTCCTCTTCACCCGATCTGTGGCACGTCAAAACTAACGCTTGTGCCTTCAGCCATTGGCTGGGCTCTTACCAATGCGACCAATTCGTCACAGCCCAACCTTAGTCTTTTATACCAAATGCCTGTTGCTCCCGCTGAGTCTGTCCCCGACAAATCAACATATTCTCCTCAATATAGCCATAGTTACGCCAATTTGCACGTACAACACGGTGTCGGACAAGGCTCGACTTCCTTCCCGGGAGAAATGGAGCCTCCTGGAACCTCTGATGTGACTCGAAACTCATCCATTGGACACGAACCCGACAAGTTCTCCCCGCTAGCAGCTTCTGCTCAGGTTAACACTTCAGATGCAAGCCTTCTTCTCGGCTTAAACGCGCCATATCCTAACCAAGCCTCACCTGGCCCCAATTCGCAGTCAACTTTTAACCAAAACCTTCCGACATCATCATCCTCTGGGTTTGACCCCCAAGCTACTGCATACAACTACAACCTTCAGTCTACTGCAAGCGACCGCCATGTCTGTGGCAGTCATCTCTCGGATCTACACCCTGTCGTGAACCCGCAAATGGGGGACATGTTGATCGAAAGTCAAGATATTGACATGTCCACTTTACACCAACAGGACCAATTTCCTTTTGCCTTCAATGGGGAGATCCTCCCTTGGCTTGAATACCTTCCCCAGGATGTTTTAAGCTACTTTGGTGGCGATCACCAAAGCTATCCTCCCCTAATGAGCAGCGACGACGGTGCTCCCCATCCTCCCCCCTAAATATCGTCGTTTTCTGCCATGCATATTTTGAGATTCTACGTGATCATGCCTAGCGATGCGTCTATTTTTGCGATGATTAAAAAAAGCAATCTCTGGCGTCTTAGGTGGTTGTATCTTTCAATTCTGACAAAAATAGAGCGGATCCAGGTTCTTATTTTTCCCATCCAAAGTCTAATCCCATCCCAGTTCTTCTATATCCCGGTTTCCCGCATTACACCATGCAATTTAGCGCCGTTTTTGTTATCATGCTGGATTATATTTGCCTTATGTCTCATGTTTGATGGTGGAAGGTTTCTCAGGTGTTCGTGTGTCTAGCAGAGTCAAGCTACATATTATCTATGTCAAGGGTTTGGTAAATTTTTGCGACATCTATGTATGCATACATACCCTAGCTGCCAATATTAAAAATACTAGATCAGTTGTAATATGTCCCATGAGTGGCATAATAATGACTTTCAATTTTATTCATAGCGCCAGACATTCATCCTAATAATAATCAAACAGATGCTGAAACTTGGTATCACACATTGGTTGCCCGCACAACAGGGCGGTAAGGCAGCCCCAACAAAGCACCAACTGCGACAGATCAACATGTGCATTAATCTTCCTTACAGAATAATATTGATGAGATGGAACTTGGTGTTTTTGTTTTTGTTTTTGTTTTTTAGCCAGTTGGTAGGCATCTACACCTATTCTTCCTTGGTTTGAATTTCTCTGCCTGTGAGCCCAAATCCCGCCTTGTGGTTTATTTGTTGACTGACTTCTGGTTTGGCCTGTAGTCCTCGCCGGACCGCTCACTCGACTGACAAAGGTATCAATGGAGGAACAGACAGATGTACTTGAGCTACTTGAATCTCATCTAATTGAGGCTCCGGGAGAGGGAGTCCATTCCGAGTCAACTCCCCCTCCCAATGATCTAGCAACATCCCCGGCTGCCCTACCGGCGTCAGTCCTCTCTCAGAAACTTTTGCAACATAATGAACACGGCGGCCTAAATGAAATCTCGGCGCAGGATAGCGGTTATAACTCTTCAGGATCCTCTGTCCAACAGTCTCCCGGTGATCCTCTGAACGGGGATATGGAAGAGGGGGAGCTAGTGTACAGACGATCGAGGGCATCCAGCCATACTTCTATTTCCTCGATCCCAGCCTCTATTCTGACGAACCTACCGGACTCGATGAAACCTATGACTGCACGCGAGTCCCATGATTATATGTTTCAGTCTTGGGAAGATCATAGCCCAGGGAAGCTGGAGGCGCCTCTGCGAACCCTGCAAACAATTCGACAACGTGAAGCCACATTTCGGAAACCTAGTTCGGTGAGGGCAATGCAGATGCATACCGAGGATGAGGGGGACGACGAATACTTAACACCCCCTAAGCGGCGAGGTGGACAGCGGATTTCCGACGTCTCTATTCGCTCTCTAGGGTCTTCGCCTCTTAAAAGATCGCCTTTTTACTCACCTACGGGAGCGGCTGGCAAGCCCAAGGTTAAGAAAGAATATCCGCTGGTTCTTCTTCACTGCACACTACTGCCGCCATCACTCCCTGTTCCAGGGCTTGCTGCCGCGCGGGATCAGAAGATTCTGAAAGATGTTCTTCCTACTGTGTATTGGAAGCGGTGGAAGTTACTTGAGGAGAAGATCGGCTCTGGAGTGCTTCGCGACCGCGGCGTGCTTATCTCCCATCCGGAGGATATGTATGACCTGTTGGAGGAGCGGTTGCTCGAAAGTCTGGAGCTGCAACGTCCCCGGCTCGACCACGGCCATTTCATCGGGCATAATGAGACAGAGTCTGATAGGGAAGATCGGTTGACAAGTGATGATAGCGGAACAGAAGACGAGGGAGAGAAATGTCTTGACTGCGGGGCCCGCGTGGTTCGTCATGGTACGACCAGGAAATGGGAAATCAAAGTATTCGCAGCCAATGGGCTCATGAGAGCTGGTGCCTGGGCTGCCGCCTGGAAGGAGATGGAGAAGGTCGATGTCGAGGTTGGCCTATGGCTACCGTCTGATGTGAGAGCGGAATTGGGAAGAAGAATGATGGAGAACGAATTGTCTCACATCGACAGCAGCCTCGCGGTTCCTTTACTGCAGGAACCGGGGAATGATTCAGCCAACCCTGGAGAACGCGTGGCTGCACCAACTCTTGGAGGAGAGCATGCTGTTGCTCGTGTTGGTGAGGGTCGCGAACGATCCCACTCATTATCATCCCCATCCGTCAGGACCAAATCCCCAGAGGATCCCTACTCAACTCCGCACCACAAAAGGTCGTCTGAAGATATTGACCTACACACATTGCTGATAAACTACATTCGCGTGCTGGCCAGCGACCGGCGTAATGTTGCAATTGCCTTTCTCAGTGTTTTGATGGTGTTCACGGTACTGAATTCTAAGTCAGGCGCATCTACATCCGACTTGAGGCCATTCCCCCCTGACATTCTAGAATATACTCCTTCAATCACAGTACCGCTGGAGCAGCATTCCTCCCAATCCTCCATCGACTCCATAAGCTTGGAAACCCAGCCTGTCACTGTGTCCGATGTACTCGACAGCATTGCATCGACTCCTACTCCCGAGGTATTGGAGGCTTTGATCGAATTCCCAAGTTTCTCTGTGCCTGAACCCTCTGCGCTTGAGGTGATGGTGGAGCCATCACACACAGCAAGCGAAACCTTTGCTACTGAAAGCACACATGTTATCTCCGAAGAGCAGGAACAGCCAACCCATTCGAGTGAAACAACATCGTCCGATGCAGAATCGACGACTTCCCCGGCCCGCACGGCCCAAGACATTTTCAATAATAATGACGGAGCACAATCAGCAGACCTTGACGAATGATATGATTTGTAACCTAGCTAGGCATCAGTTTACGACCGATATGAGATGACCGTTTGGATGCGGGCGTTGATTTTGTTTGTGGGTGTGAAGTGCAAAGAATTGCTTTTTTTTTTTTTTCCTTTCATTGTCCATTAGCTCCATAATTTCATCTTCTCTCAGTATTAGTATGTGGTAAATAAACTGGATATCTTCATTTCTCCCCGTATATTACCCCCAAGCATGTACCTATCCTTGCTAGATAGTGATGGACTTTAGCAAATGCTTTCTTAGTGTAAGATATGTAGCCGAACTTCTTCTGCGGGATTTCAGGCTCTTCACCACCGCCACATCTCTTGCTTCCTCAAACTCCCACAGTCCCGAACTCACAATTCTAGTGATGTCGATCATCGTCTCCATAGCTCCACAGACGCCGCTAACTCTTCACCGTCGGGGGCCTATGGACTCGTGGAGCAGTCTATTGATCAATAACTATAATCCCAAGCTGTCGTTGACTCGCTGACCTCCTAGATGGATATATTTCCTAGCTACATGGGAATGCGGCATTTCCAGCCCACAGTATCTGGCATACAGGCATCATCCTACGAAAACCTGTATTTGTTCCTGCGGTTCACGTTTGCTAGCAGATGCGGTTCGTTTTCATCATTCTCCGGATTGGTTAGCATTCCCTCACTTCTGCTTACTCGGAAAATAAGAGTCTGGGCTGACGAAGGAAAGCACATCCAATTATGGATCTTCTTCCAACAGGATACGCCGATCCATTGAGATACCAGGCCACTATCACCTCTCAACTATTTTAACTGCATAATATGTGTCGGACAACAGCAAAAAGGAAACATAGGGGGGCTCCAACCACGGAATACGGAGCACCTGTGCAGTGGTTGCTGCCTTGCCAACCAGCCAGATCAGCCAGCATCTTACATATATCCGAGATCCTCGCTCAGCATGGTTTAAATATCGGATTCCGGTGCCCCCTAGTGGCTACTATTTCTATTGCTACCACATGAATGGTGGGATTTCCAACCCCGAGTCTGGGATCACTTCTGTTGCCAACTTTAAACCATGCGATGTATAAAGGGGGAGCACCAGATATTGTCGCTATAAACATGGGCCCCAGCATCCTGAGGATTAGGAGTGTTCGATGATCCTGACAGAGGCGCTCTTTCTCTTGTTTTCCTGTGCTCTCCTGCGAGCATGCGCCTCATAAACTATCGAGTACTAGCCTGTTTCTTTGCTTTTTTGGAAATCTTTGCTGTTTAAAATCCTTGCTTCTCCTTCACTTTCTGCTCCTTCTCATTGCCATGAAGGTTGCTAATAACACTCTGAGCCTTGTGGCTTTTTTGTGCTTTGTACAATGGGTTTTATCTAAGGTCGTCCACTTTGATCTAAATCTAACATGGGAGGATCGAGAAATTGCAGGAATTGTTCGAAAGACTATTCTATCCAATGGACAGCTCCCTGGCCCTACACTTCGAGTGAAGCAAGGCGATGATGTGGAATTTCTCGTCACGAATTCCATGTCATTTGCAACTACGGTACACTTCCATGGTACATTCCTTGGGCCGACTTGCCTTTCCTTTCAATGACTAAATTTTGTTTCTCTATTTTTCTAGGTATCGACCAGCTGGGTACACCATGGTCTGATGGAACCCCTGGGCTTACGCAGGAGCCTATCCAGCCAGGTGATCAATTTCTCTACAAATGGAAGGCTGCGGACTATGGAACATATGTTTATCATGCGCATAGCCGGGGCCAGTTGATTGACGGGCTCTACGGTGCCATATACATCAAGCCCGACGAGTCGATCGAAAAGCCATTCGCCCTGATCACAAACGATGCTCTGGAGCTCGGTGCAATGGTTGATGCTGAAGCCAGGACGGAGCCCATTATTCTCTCCGATTGGCGCGTGTTGACTTCTGAGGCTATCTGGCGAGCGGAACTGGACTCGGGAGTGGAAGACCTTTGTTCCAACTCGGTATTGATTAATGGCAAGGGATCATCATGGTGCTTGCCTCAAGAGAGGATCAACGCACTTGCAACCTTTGCTCAGAGGCTACTTCTTGGAAACGATACCCTGACTGACTTAGGGTAAGCTGATTGGAGCTTTGACATTTATGACTTGGGAACTAATCTGTGCCGCAGGTGCTTCCCACCAACGGATGCTATTTTCGGTACCTTTCCTCGTGACCCCAGCGTGCTACCAAAGGGCTTTGTTGCAGGGTGCACTCCTAGCGAAGGGCCTACCGAAATTCAAGAGGTCGATCCCCTCGCACGGTATGTCAGTCGGGATGTAATTAGCATGGGTGGTGCCACAACGCTCCTGTTCTCCATCGACGAACATCCGATGTATGTTTATGCTATTGATGGCCGCTATGTGGAACCAATCCAAGTTGAGGCCATAGAAATCCCTGCCGGATCTCGATACTCTGTCCTTGTTAAGCTGGACAAACCTGCTGGAAACTATACTATTCGAGCTGCAAATAACGGAATCAATCAGGTTATCAATGGCACGGCTATCATGTCATATAAGGCACCTGTAATTGCTAAAAGGGGCCCCTCTCGACCATACATTACTGAATCCGGCAATGGAACCTCTCTCAACACCGTGTTTTTGAACGAATCGCTGGTGGTTCCCTTTCCCGTGGAGCTTCCAGCAACGACTGTTAACCGAACGTTCATCCTGAATATCGAGCTCTTCCACGCTGCATACCGCTGGTCTCTTGGAAATTCTAGCTTCCCCCTTCGCTACGAAGAAGTTGAGCCCGCGTTGTTTAACCGCAGCTCTATTCCGTTCGAGAATCGAGTGAGCACACTTAACGACACGTGGGTTGATATCATCTTCAACCTGACAACTGCCAACCAACCGCCCCACCCGATGCATAAACACTCTAACAAGTATTTTGTGATCGGATACGGCGACACACCATTCACATACTCCTCGGTGGCAGAGGCAATGGAGGTCATTCCTCAAAACTTTAACTTCGACCATCCACAGGTGCGAGATACTTTTTCCACTCCAGCCGCAGGCGCGTCGGCGACCTGGCTAGCTGTACGATATCATGTCATCAACCCAGGGCCGTTCCTTCTCCATTGCCATCTGCAGATGCATTTGAGTGGCGGTATGGCAATGGTCTTGCTGGATGGGGTTGATGCTTGGCCCAGCGTGCCTGCAGAGTATCAGTTGCCTATCAGCAATTAGTGGGCGAATATCTACCAGTTGGGCAGATGGAGCAATTGTCTATAATACGGTAATCTTGGGGGAAGGAATCACACAAATGTCGTGTGTATGTATGTATATGTACGTACTTCGAGGGGATTCATGTATAATTGAGATGTCTCCTGTTAACTACTAAGTGTTTCATTATAATTACAAACGGCTTTGTCTCTATTAAATCCATTTTCTAAGCTCTGAGTTATTTTTCCCATGATAATATAGAATTAATAATTCAACCCGCTGCTAACTAATACTGCTTACTACCTAGATAGACAACCACTCCTATACCTTGATGCAATCACTACCTAGGTATTAAAAGAGGGTGGTTGCAGATGGGATAAAACGAAAAAAAAAGCCTCCCGCGACCCAGAACTGTTTTATTAATGGCCTTGGCGGTCACGTGCAGGAAGTCTGGGTCACGCCATCTAATGCTTTACATGCTGTGACCTGTGTTCATCTTGTTATCTAAGATAAAGATAAAAAACTCTGTTGAAGCTCTCTTCAATTTTTTAACAAGTCTTTATTTCACTTGCTTTCAGGCATAGCTCAATAATCTTCTAACAAAGGGCAATAAAGCTGAATCAAATGAAGCATGAATCAGTCTTTAATTTATCATGCTGTATGCAATCACCAATTGCTTGTGTAGGGAATTCATCCTTGACTCTGAAGGCCTGCAGAGTGATAAGAACCATATTTTTTCGCCGCGCATTACCTCGTTTTTCCTATCGTGACTGATGAAAATGATCATTGGTTTACAGTTATCGTGTCAAGCCCCGGTGGGCTTGCCAGTGGGGAGACGCCTACGGTGTATATTCTGGACTCTTCCTGGATTGATTGGAAGAAGGAGAAGCTCTACCAGCCTATCAAACAGGTTATTATTATTAGAGCTATGGGTAGTTTTAACGCAACCCAGAGGGGCATGATTCGGTTTCATGAAGCCGTAGAAGGAACGCTTCCCCAACAATTTAAGCAGTTGTGCGGCTACTACCTGATGCTACGACTCGGAGCTTCTGGCCGCTGATCCAGATGCTCTACTAACAAGGGTGAGGAAGTTTCAACACCGCTAAAACCAGGATGGATTATCTATTTGAGCCTGGGAAGATGGACGGTGAACTAGCTGAGCGATTTGCGGAGCTGATTAAAGAGTTCTAGCATGCTGAACAGAAGTAGGGCCGCCTGGTTACCGAAGCTGGTCGTCCGATGTTTGATGGTGATCTAGGGTACCTGGCACGCGGTGTGAGCTCAGCTTGATCATGAATTTGCAGTGGCCGACATGAGTGAAATTCAAATTGATGACAAACTTAAAAGGTAGAAAATAATCTGCTTAATCTACTCTAAAAACCTCCCAGGACCAGAAGGCTCTGGATATTGACTCTCCCAAAACCCTGCTCGCGCAGGAAACCCCGGCCACCATGTGCAGGGAACTCAGCGACCACAATCACGTGGATCTTCTCCGAACTGATTCCAACTTGATTCAATAACTGCAGCACTGCGCAAAGAGTGCGCCCGCTAGCAAGCACATCGTCCAGGACCACGACGGAGGCGTCTCTAGAGAGCAGTCCCTCTTCTAATTCTAGTAACTTCCCGTCGCCGTCATGTGATCCCACGGACGAGATATGGGACCCGGGGTTGAGGACGGAAGCAGTAGGTGGTGGAAGCTTTCCGCACTCGCGAATCAGCACCAAGGGTATATTAACCTGCATTGACAGCCCCGATCCAATGATAAAGCCGGCAGCCTGGCAACACGCTATAGCATCAACTTTGGACCAGTCGCCAGTGAAATGAGTCTGGAGTAAGGATACGCACAGCTTCAATCCGCCTCGCTGCTGGGCAATGTTCAGCACATGACGAAAATCAACGCCTGGACGCGGAAATTCGGGCACTAAGCGTATCATGTCGGCTAGCCGCTGAAGATCTGCATGAAAGAAGGGAAGCAACCAGCGCTCGGCAAATTTTTCTGCCGCTCCGCTACCTCTCACATTATTGTGGAAGACAAAAGTGGGCTGGTAGTCCAAGGCGATCGCATTAGACGTCGCATTCGCAGTTTCCGGTTGTCTATCGCTGTCATGAAGACGGCCATTGGAGGAGGAGCCTTGGCCAGCTCGCCACATCTCTTCATCAGCCGCGATGTTAACCTCGATCAAGCGCGTATTTGGCACTAGTCGCGAAAAGACAGCGACTGGAGCTTCATCCCTCATTCCAGTGACGAAAAGCACGTCTGCATCCACCATCCCGCCTACAACGCTCAAAAAATGCTCCTCTGGAAGCTGAGGTCGACACTTGACCTGGCCCTGATAGAAATCTGTCAAGTCCATCCGGTGCTGCTCTTTGTAGGCACGGTCCCGTAATAAGCGATCCAAATCGGACCCGGTGGCTACGGCGTAAGCCCTCTTGGTCGCATCGCTGATGCTAGCTACCCGGGCCGTGAGCGTGATGCCTTTATTGGCATTTGCGTTAATCGACGATGCCCAGATGCTGGCGCAATAGTCCTTTCCGCTGCAATTTGGGCCTGTAACAAGAATGACAGTTGGCGGAATTTTTGGGACTGGGCAGGCGTAAGCCAGCACGCCATGTGGGTCATAGCCTTGCTTGACAGCCGCTAGGCGCGGCCCGTTCGGGCCGAACGCTTTGGTCGCCAGACAGGAGTCCCTTGGGTCTGGCCCGAGGTCTGCGCCATAGATGCCGTTACTGAGGGGTAACAAATTCCTTGCAACGTCGTATACCCATTGGACAGCTCTGTAAGAAATATCTGTCTTATCTTGATCTCGAGGCCAAACGCCGGTTATGACACAGGCGTAGTCCCAGTCTCGAGAACCGAAAGCCGTGGCACCAATCGGGACATCCCTGACTGCCCCACCACCATGCAGCAGGTGAAGATAGCAAAGCGGCAAGGGGCAAGCTTTAATAGCTGCCACCAAAATGCCAGCAATGTTCTCTTTGCCGATGTCTTTTAAGAATACACAACGTTTAAACGAGGAAGTTTTGCCCTTGCCCTGCCCGCCGCGCATCCCGGACATGTACATTTCGCAATCGAATAGACCAACGCCATCCACGGTCTGGGTGCTATCCGGCGGCCCCAAATCATCGATCAGGCAAAGTGGCGTGGATAGAGGTGATTCCGCGCTGAGTATCTCAAAGACCGTTACGCCTAGCTGTAGCTTGCCGTTGTCCCAGTGAAGGTAGCCATCTGCAGAGCAGTGGCGGGGCAGCTTGCTGGTGAGGTGATCAATACGGCTGAGCCTACTTTGCGCTTCCAGAGGGCCGTTGACCGGGATGACCCAGTTTCGGACCGAATATGACTGAGCAGGAAATGCCCGGAAAGTAACACTGATAACAATGCCGATATTGGTTCCGGCGCCTTTGAGCGCCCATAGGAGATCGGCCTCGTCCTTCGGGCGCACCGCGTCCGGGGGCCAGTGCTTGCTTGGTACATGGCCTATACCAAGGATCTGACCGGTTTTGACGCTGACTATGATCGCACCAACGATAGCGTCGCACGTGAGTCCGTACAGTCTAGCCTGGTGCCCAATGCCGCCTTGGAGCCATAGCCCGGCCCCTACACTAGGGCGGGACCCTAATGGCACTGTAAGGCCTACGGCCATGGCACTGCGGACGATATCTTCGGTTTTGCAACCAGCCCCAGCGACAACACATGGGCTAAGGTCGGATTCAAATCCTAACTCAAGTTCTTTCACTGTGTGCACGTGTATCCGATTAAAAGCGCCCATGTCGATCGAAACAACATTGGGCCATAAGCAGTGGCCGCTGTGACCTCCACCAATGACTGTCAGGCTGACCCTTTGCTTTACAGCCCACCGAACACATTGCTGGACATGTTCTACTTCTGTCGGTACAACAACCGCGGCAGGACAGTGAAGGCGGGCCTCCCTGTTTTTAACCATTCTGTGCCCGCTCAGCAAAGGCACCTTCGCTGCGAGCTCCGCTAGCGTGTCAGCGCGCTTGGTAAAGGATATCATGGCCTCGGGGGAGCGAAATAATAGATAGCCTGGTTGGCCACGATGGCTCAAGGCCCGGCATACCGCGCGCCATTCGGCCTGAAGCACCTTCTGGGTTATAACAAACCCTGCGATAAAAGAAGCAAACGAGTCCAGCGTTCTGTCCTCATCGGGAATTGTGATTGTCCCGGTTGGGAGAGAAGCCCTGTGATGGCTCACTAGTCCGTCAAGCTGCAAGGTATGGTCCCGATGGAACACCACAACTATTCCAGCCCCAGGTCGATCAACAAGCATTTCAAGTGCCCGTTTAATAATATCACGTTTAGGTCCCATGCCGTATAGACTGTGACAGAATAGGATGACGTTGAAGGTTTCGCCTTCACTCATGCTGCTGGCCCCTGGGAATGGACTTTGACGAACATCGTGTCCATCTTCGAGGCAGGGGAGCGGAAGTTCGCCCTCCGAGGCTTGGCAAAGCCAGTCTTCGAGCTTTGCAGCATGCAGGCTGTTAGGCTCGAATGCAGTATATTTCTTGATGATCCGTCTCTGTTGCTTGGGCAGGCACCCAAGTATGCTCTTGGGACCTGGCCCGATTTCAAGCAATGAGATATGGGTGTCCAGTTCAGCAAATAAGTGAGACAGTTGAGTAATAATGAATTCTTTGTATATCCCATCTGAGCCTTTTATTATGATATCAAAGCCATCGGTGTATTGCGTATCGGATAATGGCTGCCCTGATACTTCCAAAACCCTCTCCCTGAGGGCTTGCTTGAGAAAGTTCAGGGTTGCCATGTTGGTGTAGTCCAAGTGCACTGGACTGAGGAGGCTGTCAATCTTTTTATGCAAGAAGCCAGTGATGAGGCGAAAAATATGGAACATAAAGGATGATTCACTGAACAGGCCTCGACGCACATATTTCAAATACCCCAGGACTTGGGATGCAGCGTACTTTTGGCGGTCATGGGATGCGACCATGATGAACGTCGCATAATTACAGGGATAGAGAGCTTTGCGTTAGATTGTTGTGTATGCTGCCCTCTCTGCTATTGATTGGTGGCTCCTCCTGGCCATAATGCAGAAGAGCAGCAAACAGTGAACCACAACAACCCGTAACGAGCGAATGGTTGTTCCGCCTGTAGCATTCTTTGTTCAAGAATCCCCAAACAATTACTATGCACATGATGTACACTCCAACTCTATTGCGCCTAGGATTGATGCGAATTGAGTGTTCTGATTCGCAGCTCAGTATCGGATCGAGTCAAAGGTGAGCACTGATAAGGCAATATTGGGGGATAGGCCGCTCACCAGCCTTGGGACGCACAGTTTGCCCGACGGGGAAATCGATATGCTGCTGCGACAATTCGTGACTGGCACTTCATCACACGCACGGACTTTGCGTCTTTTGAAGAGGGGTTCAGTCGAGGTGTCATTAATTCCCTTAAGCCGAGAATGAACGAAAGCCAGGATACAAGGGTCTGTTGCCTGCTAAAGCAAATGCGCCCCGTTTCCATGTCCCGGTGCCTACTAGCAGACCGACTGAGTTTTGATGTGTTCTAAGAATGAGACACGCGCAAACTGCAGTTGCATCTTGAGGCTTCCGCGATCTATAAGTAGGGAGAACTCACCAAGAGCTGAATCACCAAACTGTCTTGAATTTATCTTCATACTAAAACAAGACAAGATGAGCCTTGAGTCACACTTGACTCCTAGCGGGGGCCTATGCAACAATAATAGCACGACAAAAAGTCCATCAGCATCAGCATTCGTATACCAGAAGCGTGAAAATGAAACCAACTACGATTCTGATACTGCTCTCTCAGAGCTTCCAGCTGCAGACGAGAAGGGACTGTGCAGGGATGCACACACAATCAATGGTACATTACTGCCTCTACAGTCTTCCCCCAGATTCGCTGACAGGCCCTTTCAGATCTTGGATCCAGACATGAAGAAAGGAAGGCCCTTCTGGAGTCTATTGCCAGAAGGATGCTGCAATGCCTCGGGGAAGATCCAACCCGCGAAGGGCTCGTGGCTACGCCGGAAAGATTTGCCAGTGCCATGCTCTACCTTACCGAGGGCTACTCCCAAGATCCCTCAGATGTTGTGGAAAGCGCTATCTTCAAGGAAAATAGTCAGCTTGTCCTAGTCAAAGACATCGAAATATGCAGTCTCTGCGAGCATCACATGCTTCCATTCATAGGAAAGGTATCGTATGTTTGGGCTATCCTGCGCTTTCCAAGTTGCTCACTTTTCTGAAGATTCACATTGGCTATGTCCCCAATGGCCAGGTGCTCGGTCTTTCCAAACTCGCTCGTATAGCGAGTATTTTTTCCCGTCGCTTACAGATCCAAGAGCGGCTGACAGAGAACATTGCTATCGCCATCGAGAGTATCCTCAAGCCTCAAGGAGTGGGCGTGATCATTGAAGCAACACACATGTGTATGATCATGCGAGGTGTCAAGGAATCCAATGCAGTGGCGACAACTAAATGGATGACCGGTGTACTACAGGAGGATACCGCAGCTAAAAAGGAATTCTATTCTTTGTTGAATCGTTAGCGTACCGTTGAACTTTGCTGAATCTTCATCGGGACAAATTAAGGTTTATTGTTGAGCCACGGGTCGCCTCTCTGGTATTCATAGTTATACTGACAAATCTTAGAGCTCAGAATCATGGTCTATTTCCTCTCTGCCTTGGTTTCATTCTCACTGCGTTAGAACATCACTACAAAGATTAACTGATGTAAATGGGCACCATAGCAATAGAGGAATTAGAATCCATCTCATTAAATACAGTTTCATTCCGTGCTTAGCTGCAGTATTTTTATTGCAGAGGATGCCTGACCATTTGTCATTACCTAGATAGTTTCTGTTCCTTTGCGGCCAATGTTCAGCAAGGGAACAATTTGGGCTAACTGGTCTATCAATCAGAGACGCAGGAGGAGGCCCAAAATAGAAGTTATGACTTTCCAGCGTATTTACTACTGTAAAAGGCAGATGTGATGCAGGGGTCGAGCTCAGAAAGCTCAGGCAAATTTTTTTTTTTTTTTTTTTTTTTTTTTTGAACAAAGTGCCCTATTCTACAACTGCCAAATGGACTGGCATCGATCAATGCATCAAATGGAACGAGAGGACTGTACTAAAGTTCTCCAGAAGTCCATCGTAAAGGCATAAATGCCATCATAGCGGCTGTGCTGCTGGATAGTTTTTCTCTTTAAAACAACTCTGATGGCTACAATAAGGTACAATAAAGCTCAGGCAACTCATGAGGAAACAAGGCTAATATTACGCCTCTGGAAGAATTTTAACGACTGGAACTGAAAGCCTTCGGTTGCTGGCAAGTGATCCGGGTCTGCGGGAATCACTGCCTGGTGTGTTGGAGGGGATAATGGCCCAACCACAGACTACCAAAAGGGTTATCCACTGGTGTTCAACATTTGCGACCCAAGCCCTCCAATACCCTCCAATACCCTCCATGAACAACAGTGAACCACAGCAGGATCCTTATATGACCACAGAAAGCCAGTTCCTCGACGAACTTTAATGATCTAGATATGATTCAGCAAACTCCCTTTCCCTTCTCGTCTCTAGATCCGGGTCCTGTTCCAAGTCTTCTTATGGAAGGCATTGCAACAGACGCCTCGGCATCGCCGATGCGAAACGCAGCTCGCAACCTGCCATCTGTCGGGAGCGTTACCGACGGGAACAAGCGAACATATCAGGACACAACGAAACAAAACAAGCGAAAAAGCATCCCTACGCGATGGCAAGAAAGCGAGTACGATGATTGAAGAATTTTTTGGCTCAAGAAAGATTAAAACTGCTCTCGGAGCATACCTACTTTGACACGAATACCCAGAATGCGACGTCCAAGTTCGAGGAATCTCTTGCATTTTTATTGGTAACAATAGCGGCGCCACAGCGAATAGCTAGTCTGCGGGACATTATATGCTGCACGAGAGTCGAGAAGCCGTTGCGAAAATACGTCTTGAGGGGCGAGATAATACCAGAGAGAGAGAGTGAAGATGATTTTAGAGATGGACGAAAAAGTTACAGGCGCCCAACTTGTGCGGTGATAATCACATTGTTGCTTTCTTTGAAGCATGTGACGGTCCTGAAACTTGTTCGATGACCCGATTCATGAATGATATGCCGACAACTAGAGGGTATTTTGGAAATCCGGCTAACAAAGACGATGCAAATGTAGCTCAAACGATGATGGAGGAAATATATCCCCACCTCCAGCTTGGAACTGTGGAATATCGGACAAAGCTGGCTACTTTCAAGAAGCTTCGGCAGCTTGGGAAGCGACTACACCTGCTGGTCGAGAAGTTCGGTCGAGGGGTGCTTGGTCTGATGTTGCCATTTGGCTTTGAGAACGGTACCGACAGACTTTTGCCAGATTCCAAGTAAGTACTCTGTCGAAAACGCTTCCGAAATCTGACTTCGTCTAGAATCATGAACTTGAGAAACAGTGCCTTTGAGGAATTTGTCAAGTTTTTGGACGACTCTCAGGGGTATATCCTCAGAGAATTCAGTGTTGCGGTCTTCCCAGTTCTGTGGGCCTTGTTGCAAGGAAGGCTGGAAGATGAGGAGCCTTTTTTCTCTTGAGAGAGTTGGCAGAGATAAAATCCTTGAATTGACCAAAGGTTCACCAGATCTACTTTGTCTCATTAGCTAGCCAATGATTAAGAAGCACTGTTTCTTCAGCTGATTGTGAATCAGTTTAACAGACAGCAGAAGCCTAACAAACATATTAGTCATGACGGTTTATGATACTGCGTTGAATTTACAAGAATATCCTTTAACAAGAATATTTGGCAGTGATCAGAGAACAGTATTCAGCAAATGTGAATAAAAAAAGAAGGAAGTGAGGCAGGCATTGTCTATCTCTATAAAAATAGTGCTTACAATAATGTCTTTATTTGTCTGAACATCATTGAATTTGAATATTATGGTCTGTGAGACAGCGTCCCCTAGTCGCCACACGCCATTGTGCTTCTGAATACTAGAATCGGTCCTAGGATGCGCAGGGGGATTCCTAAGCAGCCTCCAAGTGGCCCGGGAAGGCATATTGACCAGTTTGCTCCATCTCCGTTCTTTCCCCGGCTTTACCACCCGTCTCTTCAACAATGGGTCATGTTGGAGGAGCAGTGGATGCGCTGGACTGACGAGGTGTTCATGCTCGCTATCTATGGTATCCTCCCTACAGAGCTGATCCGGCACCGGACAGCGGGTGCGAGTGATTGCCCCATAACGGGCGATGGCTGCCTGCACAGAATGGATGGCGCAAGTCCAGGAACACGCCTAGGTGCAGCTACTGCACTACTTTATCCCAACGCAATATCTGGGCGGGATTGCGGGACCGCATCTAAGCCTATCTTGAGCAAGGCCAACAGACCGACTTCCAGAGCTGTCGAATTCTGATCGCCGCCAAAGATCTAAAGATGCAGTTTTCGAGACTCCAGTGGCCTTATATGTGGAATCAGTTCTTCCACGCTTGGGACTGTGCGATCGATCGCACTTTCCTCCAGGAGGACTTCTTTGACGTGGCGAAGGAGACAAATTGCACCGGAACTGAGTTTCTCCTTCGCGCAGGAGACTGGCCCGGACTGACTTCCCCTGACCCTTATAGTCGGTCATTCCTATATGGCTCGTAGACTATACTCTTCAGCTTATATCCTTGAAATCCCCATTATATATTTAAACATAGAGTTGACTCCAAGGGCTTGCCAAGCCTAGTGACGCAGTCAAGCAAAATTTCGCCGAGAGTCAAGTGACCTGTAACCTGCAGAAAGAGGGCACCTCCGATCACATGCACGCTTAGTCATCCCTGCCCCGCCATCAGATAAAATTGTATGACTCGATTAAGATCTGTTTGCCTCGCCCCCCCCGCACACGTTCACTCGCTCGCCCCTTTACCTCCCGACTAGCGGACCACACACCTCATTTTCCTCCGTGACATCAACGATAGCATCATATCGTATCGCCCCTTTTCTCAGATAAGAGACGCTCTCTCCCCCCTCCCTCCGCGAAAGACGAACCCAAAACGAAAAACATGGCCGGAAAGAAAGGCGCCGAGAACTCGAAGAAGGCTGCCGGGAATGCTCGTGTGCGTTGGTGACCTTGTCTTGGAATTTATCCGGATTACATTCTTCATTGCCTTGTTTGTTTGTTTGGTTGCTTCATGCTATATAGAAATCTTTTTGATTTTGCTTCTGGGGTGATGGACTAGGTTCGGTATAGATGGATTTCATCCTCTACCTGGTTCTAGCTTCGACTTTTTATTCTTCTTGTTGTTGTCATTGTTGTTGTTGTTGTTGTTGTTATGTCCTCGATTCTGAGTGATAAGAAGAAAATATACAGACTAACAAAGTGCGGTGTGGAATACAGAAAGCCGAAGCCGCAGCTTCCAAGAAAGCAGCTGAAGATGCAAAGCGAGCAGCCGAGGAGGATAAGGCCTGGTCGAAGGGATCGAAGAGTACATCTAAAAAGTTTGGCGCCTTTACCTGTTCTTTTTATTTTCTTTTCTTGATCCTGACCTTGACCTTGACCTTGACCTTGATCTTGACCTTGATCTTGACCTTGACCTTGATCTTGACCTTGATCTTGACCTTGATCTTGGGGAAAGGAAAAGGAAAGGAAGGAAGGAAAAAAAGCTAACATGACCGATAGAGATGACGCCGAAGCTAAGAAAGCCGAAGCCGCACGTAAGAAAGCCGAGCGAGACGCCCTCCTAGCCGCCGAGGAGGCATCGCAACCTTCCAAACCCAAGGGGGGCAAAACGGCGCAGAAGAAGAATGCCGGTCCTTCCCGTGGAACACTTGATCTGGGCCAGTTGGATGACGATGGGTCTCGTGGTGGCGGTAGATCAGCGGCCCTCAACGCGTCGGGTATCGATAATGCGCTCGATGCGCTGTCGCTGACGAGTAAGGATGCGGCGAAGATTGATCGACACCCGGAGAGGCGGTTCAAGGCTGCGTATGCGGCGTTTGAGGCGAGACGGTTGCCCGAGATCGAGGCGGAGAATCCTGGGTTGAGACGACAGCAGAGGGTGGAGCTTTGCAAGAAGGAGTTTGAGAAGAGTGAGGAGAATCCGTTCAACCAAGCACATGTGTCGTTTGATGCATCAAGGGATGAAATAGCGATGGTTAGGGACGCTGAGAGGAAGAAGGTGGAGGCGAGACTTACGAAGTGATAACTCTTTTTTTCTTTTTGGCTTTCTCTAATATACCCGAATTTCCTGTTCGATGTTGGCATTGAAAAAAAAAGAGTGAGTGGGAAAGAAGATGAGGAACTTTTATACATGGATAGATTGGATATAATCTAAGGAATTAAAATCAATGACTGGCTGAACAAGCCGACAAAAGTTGAGGTATCATGCAATCTAATTATCCAATACAAAGAAGGAGAAGGAGAAGAAGAAGAAGGAAGAGGAGGAGGAGGAGGAGGAGGAGGAGGAGGAGGAGAAAGTCATATCTAACCCATAACAGCACGAACATCCCATACATACACACTCTCATCCCACCCCGTACTCGCACACCACCCCTCACTCCCAAAGAGACACCAATCAACGCCTGTAACAAACTCAGTATGCTGGTTCATACGCCCAAGCTCGACACCCATGACAGGGGCAGGCCCCGAACGCATAATATCGACATCTCCGACCGCCCCAGGCGCGGATTGGTCGCTCCACGCGCGGCAGGTCATATCGTAGCTAGCGCTGAGAAGGATATTCGACAAGTGCGGGGACCAGGAAACCTTGCGGATCGCGTAGTCGTGCCCAACCATCACAGTCTGTGGGCCTTGGTGCGGGGCACGGATGTCGAAGGTGCGAATGGTACGGTCGACGCCCGCCGTGGCGACGACAGAGGGACGGTACTTGTTCCAGTCGTGGGTGAGGGCCTCAGAGGGCGGACAGGCTGCAGGCGGGGCACCTACTTTGCCCGGCATCGGAGAGACTGGGGCGGCGTGGATGGGGATCTGAAGGGTGAGGTGGTTGGAGGCGGATGCTGGGGTGCGGAGATCGAAAATACGCAGGTAGGAGTCGGAGGACACGCAAGAGAGGAGATCGGGAGAATGCGGTGTAAAGGCAGCCGAGTAGGTGCAGCTATGCGTGGGCAGGGTAACGAGGGAGTGCTCGCGATGCGGCGACCAGATGCGAACGGTGCCATCCCAGCTACTGGAGCAGAAGCGATCCTTTGCAACCAGATTCCAATGAACACTGAAAACCTCGCGATTATGTTCTTTCCAGTTCTGTACGGGGAATTCGTTGAGCGTGCAGTCGAAGAGCTTGATGCTACCGTCTCCAGAGGCAGCGAGAACCTGCTGTTCGTGGATTTCGGACCAGGCGAGGTCATACAGGGAGTCTTGGGTGGTGAACCTGCTTGGTATTAGCCTCTGAATGCGAATCGTGAAGCTGCAAATACTACCATTTGACGGGTACGATGCCATTTGGGGTCAATTCTAGGACAAACAGGCGCCCATTTCCGACGAGGCCGAAGTTGGCAGAGGATGCGACAGCGAGACGGTTGTCAAAAAAAGGGGAGTATTTGACTGCACAGCCATTGTACCCCTCAGTGCGGAAATGGAGCATATCGAGGGATTTGGAGCAGACAAAAGGATATAGAGAGATGAGTTAAAGAAGAAAGGAGGGGGGAAGTCGATAAAGAGGAGAAGAGGAAGAAGAGGAAAAAGTAGAGTAGAAGAGAAGGATGTACAGAAGAAAAGAAATAAATGAATGAACACAAAGTAACTCAGTGAATGAATGAATGAATCAATACCGATCGATAGTGAATGGCGCAGGAAGGAAGATTGCGGGGAGAAGCAAGCGAGCCGAGGTTTGATCTCGAGCCTCTTTGCGCTGTCATTCTTAACTTGGACTTTCTTGTCCTTGTATGGATTATCGTCGCTTCTCTGGCGTTTAATCTAAAGCTTGTTCAGGATATTAATATCTGTATTTATTCATTTGCTTTTTAGCATAGACCATGGACCTATGTTGTTGCTTCTCCCACCCTCTGCGTCTTGAAGCTCTCCTCATAAACCATCCAGTATCGTAGAAGTACTAGTATATAACCAGAGCATGATCTCTTGAGCTTTTAGACAACCCCACCACCTCGATTTATAAAAGTAGCAAGAGGAAGAAGAAGAAGAAGAAGAAGAAAATGGTTGGCCACTTCCACCGCAATCACGTGCTCCCTCGTGATGCAGCCTTTACAACCTCAACTTCCACTTCTCCAGCTCCTCTACTCTGCACAACATGGACAACTGTCTCTAGAAGGCCTCAGGATGCTAGACGGAGATATATCGCCGCCATGGACCGCTATATCTCCAGAAAGAGACCACACAGCCCACCAGCGGAACCCCAGGTCGCCGTGTCCGCCGATGACGATGATGACGATGCTTCCACTGATATCAAGCTAGCCCAGTTGGAGTCGCTCTTCGCAGAGATACCCCAGGAAACGCTTCTAGACATCCTCGTCTCCTGCTCTGGCTGCGTGGAAACCGCCATCTCTACCATCACCGCCCAGCAACGCTCCCCTCCCCCCAAAAGACGACTTGCGGGGGTAGGGACATCCGCCGCGATCCAGACGTCACTAACATCACACATCCTCCGCTCGCACTCCACAGGCGAAAAGAAGAACAGAGCTACTGCTAATGCTGCCACAAAATACATCACCCAAAAGGGCAAAACCCTTCATCTCTTCGCTCCAGAGGACATCGCCGCACACACCCCCTGCACCATCATCCACAACTTCCTCCCCACCGAACAAGCCAACGCCCTCCTCCTGGAACTCCTCGCCGAATCACAGCACTTCTCCCGCTACCGCTTCCAGCTCTTCGACCGCATAGTCCAAAGCCCACATTCCATGTGCGTCTACGTCTCCACCCCGGAGGAACAATCCCACCATTCGCCTTCAACAGAGTACACCTACGGCGGCATCTACCGCTCCAACACCCGCCAGGCAACCCCGCACCTCCGCGGCGTGTCTGCGCAGGTCCAGCGTGCCGTAAACGAGCAGATCCATGCGCGGATTCGGGATGTTTATCCGCATGCCCGGAAACTCAAGTATCAGTCTCCGCAGGAGTGGGTGCCAAATGCTGCGTTTGTGAATTGTTATGATGGACCCGCTGAGAGTGTTGGGTTCCATTCAGATGAGCTTACGTATCTTGGGCCGCGGCCGGTTATCGGGAGTCTGAGCTTGGGCGTTCAGCGCGAGTTTCGGGTGCGGCGGGTTGTCCCTGAGGAGGGAGAGGTGGGTGATGCTGTTGAAGAAGAAGAAGAAGAAGGTAATGTTGACGGTGGTGGTAAGAAAACGGTGTCGGCGAATAATGAGCGGGCCCATGCCCAGGGCCAGATCTCGATTGCTCTTCCGCATAATTCCTTGCTTATCATGCATGCGGAGATGCAGGAAGAGTGGAAACATGCGATTGTCCCCGCGCAGACGATCTCGCCGCATCCATTGTCCGGGAATCGCCGGATTAACATCACATATCGATGGTACAGGGATTCGCTTCATCCGCGGAATACCCCGCGATGTCGCTGTGGTGCCCATGCCATTCTCAAATGTGCCCAGCTCAAGCGTGACACCAGGGGCCGCTACATGTGGACGTGTTTTATGGGGTACGTGCCAAACAAGAAGGGCTGTGGTTTCTTCCAATGGGCCGAGTTTGACGAGGACGGTGAACCATTATGGAAACATCCCCAAGCTCAAATAAAAGAAGATGGAGATGCTCCAAAGCTGAAAAATTTTGCGGACTAAGCATGATTTTTTAAAGCAAACAGTCCCACGAACAGACCAGTATTGTACATGCGAGTTAATCTACATATACGTTATACGAAGCCTCCATGATGTTGCGAAAGAGTGCTATCAAATCTGACGTTATAAAGATACTTCCAGGCGTCCACCGGTAGCCTTCGCTATATTCCCGAGTTCGGTAAGATACAATTCACAATGACCATTCGGGAAAAGATGTATCAGGTATTAATGGTCGTATCGTGCAGCGTGTTCTAGTAGACTGGATGATGCTAGGAGTAATATAGGAGACAGAGACTACAGTTGCTGCATCCGATTTTCGCGAACTGTCTGTCCTTCAGCTTGATGCTCTCAACAAGAGTCCAGCCCTATCACTGTACGTACCCTATGCGCAGTTTAACCAAGGTGATGCTCTGCTTTTTGACCCCAGTCCCCATTGAAAGATTTGCTTTCAATTCAAAATGTGCCCTCGTTATCCACCATTTGAGAACATCAAATGTGATCCCCGTAATATAGTCGTCATGCAATCTCCTAGTAGGCGACCGTCACTGTTCAAGGTACAGCCAACGAGTCAGTACTGGAGATAAATCGCAGACGACAGCTCGCAAAATACCAGAATTACCCCTTGCGCAGCACTTACACACAGATACAGGCAAGTCAGCCGCACTAGACCTGCTCCATTTCCGTAGTAGATGGTTGGTTGGAAGAGCCCTGGCATCCATTCACCTGCTCAACATGACAAACATTTGTTGAACTCGGATCTTTCTGTCCATACAGCCGTCGCAGTCGGAACCAAGAGCTATAGGTAGCGAACCGTCTCGAGCTCCAGAGCTCGGCGCAGTACAGGCCCACGCCAAACAAGCAGACGACTAAGAGTATCGGGACTAGGACTAAGAGAATGAGAATAATCGATGTCCTGTTTTTGGAATGCATGTTTGATACTCGTATACTTGAATTCAGCAATGCGGTATACTAACGTGATAGGAGGCGGGGGAGGCGATGAGAATGTCTGCCCGTCGGTTGATAGAGGTACTCCTGTTGTATGAAACCCGTGGAGTATTGAATCAGACGGGCTTTGATAATTGTGGTCACCCCATTGTACCTTCGAAGTTGGGTTGTTAACCCAATTGGAAGGAAGGTACAATGGATAATTGAAGCAAGAGGCAAGCGCGTCGGTTACCTCGTTACTCAGCACAAGGCGGACTTGACTGAATAGCAAAAACCTAGTGAAGCGGTTCACATTTCGTTGATTCAGAAACGCGCTCCAGGGGACGAAAGGATCGTCTCCCTAACCGAAGCCATAGTAGACTTGTCCAGTCGGGTGAAGCGAATCTGTTTGTTTTGAGTTAGCCACGGCAATTCTATACACACCCAAAATACACAGCTGGAGCTTATACCATTTCATCTACGCCTACTCTGGCGGCATTTCCAAACAAAGTCGAATCCGACTGACTAGCCTCGACCTCATATTGCACGCGCCGAACCCAAATCCCATCCCAATGCCAGTCACCAGGAAGTCGCGCTTGTGGGCTCTCGCGCCTGGAGGTACTCGTCGCTGCCGTGACGCGGTTATCCTTGCGATGGGCCTTCCACGCGTGCCATGCACTCGGATTCCCAGCAGCTTCGAGCGGCACAGAGTCGAGAACAGCCTCGTCATCGAAGGAAGTCCGAATGTAATTCAAAATCTCAAGTACTGGGATTGAACTTCTTGTCTCGAGGGCAGGGGGAAGATCTGTAGGTGCGGGTGTGGCGGCGGCTTCTCCCCGATCAGTTTGGTGCAGTACCGACTCCATGGTCTTTTGCGGGGGCCCCTCTGTGCTAGCTGTGGCCTCTGGAGTCCCTGTGTTGAAGCCGTGTAGACTCACAGCTCTTGAAGATGTAACAGAACCGATTCCGTTGCGTCGTGCCCGACCGAACCAGTGCGGAAATGCATGTCGGAGACTGAAGCCGCCCGGGGGTAGACGTTCCTCATCTGTCGCGCTAACGGGGTCTTCATTCGATGCGCCGGTGCTGAAGGTGTACGTAGTGAGAGGAACGATTAAGGGATGGAATACGTCGGTGGAGAAAGTGACCAGTGGAGGCCGGTCAGGGTATGACGGGGGGAATCGAATCTGGAGTCGGAGAACGGCGCCAGCATAGGGACCTGGTAGCCAGGAGTTGTTTAGATTATAATCATTTAAATCTTCTGTTTAGGGTTTGTGTAGGAGTATACCAGAACGAACAAAGATCACGCAAACCCAGAGAGTAGGATCCCCGGGGCTGAGACTCACGTAGACTCCAGGAGGAGCAGCCTGTCTCAAGCTGGCACTGCAAGGGTAAACAATCAGCAATTGAGACTCCTCTAGCTGATCCGGGCACAAGGAAGCTCACTCACTATTCCTGCAGGAGCTGATATTTCCGAAGAGATGGAATATTAGGCAGCCGGGAGGTCGACATGATGCTTGATGATCTCAGGGGACACCCATCAGTTCAACACGCAGTACCTACCTAGTTAGTAGTTGGTCTGCCTTGTTTATCAGGGGATGACTGCGGATTTACTCAACACCGTCCCAGCCAATCATATCAACGGTTATGCACTAGTACCTTACTAATATCTTACTAATACCTCACCCACCTGGAAGTTAAAACACTTCACGTTGATACAACTCTCAGAGCAACACCTGGGAGTCTTTCTCGTCTGCAGGGAAGATTCGGATAGACTAATCACTGAGGCCAATCACTGACTGCTAGTGTTGCATTGAGTCCAAAGATTGGGAGCCAACATGCTCTGGTTTAACGCGAAATCGCCCGGTTTGGGGCGATATTGTCGTGTACAAGCCAGTAGTTGGGATATGTTCTGGTTCTTTTATATACAAGTCTATCATTGACTAGGAATAAGGTAATGTGTTGAGAAATAGGATAAAAGAACGTATGAGTACACTTTATAGTTCGAATTCCAAATAGGAGGGGGGCTTGTTGGAGATGATTCGGTAGATACAGTCTCTAAATAACGAGCACAGTAATATAAAGGGCGCAATGACCTAGTACCTAGTATAGCATCCTTCGCTAGGAAGCTCTGTCAGGAAGATACTGTACTGCTAGGTGCGTACCTGAGTTATTGAATTAAACCTTGGGAGATGTCATTCTTCCTACTTTCTGATGAAGACGTAAATATATAGATAGGTATCTCACATACCGCTAATCCCAACAGTCCATGGTATCCTAGTGGGACGTTCTTGTATATCGGATATTTATCGGCATGAATATCTTCCCTTATATATTTCTCCTAATCCCCCAGACGAGCGTAGCGAGCGAGTCGCATGTGACTTGAGTGATAGCGAAAAGACGTATGAATGCTTGTATAGACTATTGAATATGGTAAGTTTTTTAACCCCCACTCCCAGTAGATCTATTTTATTCTAATTCCCCAGTCCTAGTCTAACTATAAGCAATCAATTATTAATACCCCTCTGTCTCTCCAGCCTCGAATCTGGCCCGACAAACCCCAGAATCGTCATTCCCTCTCCAACACCCTCATAGATCCCTCCCGCAATGCCCTCTGCCCACCACGACGCCGCACTCGATGCAGCAACCCCAGGCTTCCCCTCGTACATCTTCAAAACAGCAGATCCAAAGCTCACGCTGCCTTTACTTACATGGTCGGCCATATACAACGTGATGGCTGCCACGCGCTCTGTAACCCGGAGAGAACGCTCGTACTGGTACAAGTGAAGTAAAACAATCTTTATAAATGGTAACAGAAACTGCAGAAGAAGGAAGAAGCAAACGATACTCGACGCCAGCAATCGATGGAGATATGACCGCGTCTCTGGAGAGCCGGGATCCGCCGAGTTTATATTCGGATGCGAAGGCGGGTTCGGGTTCGATTTCGATGGTGCGGGCAATAAGGCCGTCTTCATGTTCTCGGGAAGACTTCGCCGAAGCGACGCTATTTCTTCGCTTGTTAGATCCTCCGGGAGTGCTGCAAGAAGGTACGCGATGGCGTCGAGATACAGCGCTCGCACGAGACGGCTGTCGCATTGCGGCTGTTGGGCTTCGAACCCAGCATGGCGCAGGAGGTTTAGTGCTATTGTTTCGTCAGCTCGGGATTTATCCTGTCGTATGGTTTTGCATAGGGAGTGGGATGTGATATGAGTTGCGGGGTGCATCTATAATATAATATCGTATGATATGATACATACCTGGATTCACTCGGTTCCAGCGCAGTCCCGAATCCATCTCTTGGTTAGCCAGCACGATGCCCAAGGCATCCCGGCTGCTTCCATTGCTACTGTCGTCGTCTGAGATGGAGACTTCCCCGAAGAGGTCTTCTGAATTCCGTGCGGTACTTTGACGACTCCCCGCGGACGAGGGGCGCGGAGTATCCCCGGTGCAAAATGGCATTGATCGGGAAGCCGGACTAGCTTCCTCTCTTACAGGTTGATATCGCGTAGAAGACAGAGGTGGAATATGCTGTTTAATCAGAGCTGGGATGAAGGGGGAAAAGATCGAGAGTGTCGGAGAACACACAGAGGTGTCTGCCATTGCGTCTGGTTCAGTCATTCTCTGAATATTAATGACTATGTTTCCGTCTATTGTTGAAGGTGTTGATGATAGCGCCAGAAGATGGATAGGAACTTTAAGGTACAGATCCAGATGCAAAAAAGACGTTGTATGTCTGACGCAATTCCCTTCCTGAATCCGGAAGTGTTTAGAGAGAGTTTGGTGGCGGAGAAGAGCGAGTGTGCGATAAGAAGGCCATAATTCTGTTGGGGGAAGGCCAGAATCACCCCGCCATCGAGGTCAGAGTCATAAAAATAGGATATCTTGCAGCTATTGTCGGACTAGAAGGAGCTGACAGTCAGTAGTGAGATGGAGAAACAACGATAACTCCATCCATCCATGCAGGAGAAGAGGAAAAACCGTTGCGACTCAAGACGAAGAGGCTCGAGCTTCCTTTCACATGTCAGCGATCGATAACAGAAATCTTTCTGCGCCTCAACCAGATTCTCTGAGGCAAATGAAGATATTATTATTACTACTACTATTATACTATTATTATTATCATTATTATTATTAATTACATCTTTTTCTCAGCTAAGAAGATCTAGAGCCTTAAACTACGCCCTGTCGCCGAACTGCACCCAATCGCACCACAGCTACTGACAGCACCACGACTTGAGTACGCCCTTTGAATGACAGGCAGGCTTCAACTAATAAGGAGAAGGAAAAATATAAATTGGGCGCTACCGTACACCAGCGAGAAGAAGATGGCTAAGAGAAAAATAGTCGCTTTTAAATACATCAAATGTCGAGATATAACTTGCATATATTTACTCTCCAAATTTGGTCTTTCCTTCCTTAAAGCTCCCTCCCCCCATTTTCCTAAATGCGACGATGCCTAGGATCATTTCAGATTTCCATCCGTGCCTCGAAAATGGGGATCAGGTTGGGCAACCGCATCAGACATCAGGATATCGCCCTGCTTCGAGGTAGGAATCGGGATAGGGGAGGTTATACCACTGGCGACAGCAACGGGAGCTTCTAAAGGGCTAGCAAGATTGCCAGGATGCATTTCGGCCCCAAAGCCTCCTTCGCCGCCATCTTCTACCCCAAAGTTTAGACCTTGGAAACTATCTAGCGGCAGCTCATCGTCATATCGGTCATTTAGTTGTTGCAAAAATTGGGGATCAAACCCCATCTGCACGAATGGGTCGACGGACCCGGACAATGGAGTCGAGAAAGACGAGACCCCCGCAGACATGCTACTCGCCCAATCGGTTGACAAGGCGGAATTTTGCGCTGCAGGAAACATGCCCATGCTTCCTGCATAGCTGCCGGCCGAGCTGCCGGGAAAACTAGGGGCAGCAGAGGATCGACCTGTCTCGGGGATAGCGGGGCTCTGGAAGCCTGAGCTGGGATATCCCGGATCAAACGACTGGCGAGCACACAAGGGTGGCCTCCGTAAACCTTCATGTGAGGCATACGGCGGCTGCATACCCAGGTTAGAGAATTGAATGTGCTCTGACCCTGGGGCAGACTCAAGTCCGGTATCACGTTTAAGGATGCCGAGCCATACAGGGTTATCGGCGCATGTCTGGTTCCAGGGATCATCGGATCCGTAAATAACTAGTCGGGCCTGGTCTTGGAGCATTTGGTCTGTTGGGACGAGACCCTTTGCCATGTGATCCTGAATAAACGCGGTAAGCTCCAGCTTGAGTCGGTCATAGCAATTGGCGTCCTTTGGAACGTCTAGGCCGGGAGGTCGACCCTGACACTCTGAAAGCTTGAAAGGATCCACAGTGTAGCGTTCGTGACCGATAAGATACGGCGGCATGGCATTCTCGACCAGGCTTTGCACAACAGGTTCGAAACCCCAGTCACCCTGCCATTCGGCCATGTCGGCACCATTCTTGAAGTGGGTAGCAAGATGATCAGCTCGGCCCTTCCACGTCGTCAACGTAATTCCGCAGAATCCACATCGAGAGATAATCTCGGTGGTGTGACTGCGCCACTTGTCCATGGACAGGTCGAATCGCACATTATGCATCAGCCGAAGATGCTGGTTGAGATGGTCCTTCCGATAGAAGGTTCTCTCCGAAAGAGTCTTCTCTGCGCAGGTGCTGTAGTTGTGTAATTCGAGATGATCAGTGTCTGGGTCAACAGCCATACAAAATACACAACGATTGGCACCGTTTATGAAGGCCACGCCCCCCTGAGGTGAGCATGTCCATTTCTCGAGAGCCAGGTGTAATGACTTTTCGTGCCGTTGCCAGTCATACTTGGTTTGGAAGGAGTCAGCACAGAAAGTGCACTGATATATTCGAGCACTCCGGGCCTTCTGTTGAACAAAGATGTTGGCAGGTGTTGAGGGCTTGCGGCGACGACGTCGTTCTTTACGGTCCATCGAGCCGAAGGACCCAAGAGAGGAACGATGAGAGAAGGCAGAAGCAAATGAGAGGTCAGAGACAGAGGAGCGACTGGCTGAACGACTGGTCTCATGACTGCTAACGATGGAGGAGGCATCAAATATATTCGAGTTGGCATGGCTTGAGTCATTGCTAGACCCAGTCTTCCTAGAATGGGAGCGCACGTGACCTGACTGGGAAGATCCTTGACGAACAGAGTCTAAGGAAGTATTCACCAGGGCTCGCAGAATATCGGAAGTAGCAGCCGGTTCGTTTTCGGGAGGAGAGTACTTCCAACGCTCCAGAGGTGTCAAGAGGGTGTGATCGAGGGGTGATTGTTTGGGGATATCAATTGCACCTGGAACCGGAGAACTGCTCCTTGGAGCCGCTGGGCGCACTTTACCTCGTCGCCTCGCATTGGCAAGCCAGTTAGTAATCTGGGATTTCTTCAATCCTGTGCGCTGTTTCAATTCCTCTTTCTCCTGGTCGCTGGGGTAGGGGTGATCGCAATGCTCATTGAGCCAAGTTTTGAGAATCCGAACCGCCTCCCGAGAGAGACGAGAGGTAGATTTTCTCGCTCGAGCATCGAAATCCTCCGCAATTCCCGAGAGGGACTTCATCGCCTTTTTGCCTGTTAAACCTCCGGTGGGAATATCGAAATTCTCCGAAATTGGATGTAAAGTGTCCAAAAACTTCCCCGTAGGCATGGTGTGGGTGAAGCTGCACTCTCGATAAAGTGAGATGCAACATGTACAGCCGTGCTTCTGCATTACCCCCCTCTTCGCCATGAAGCAGTCCAGTCCCATGTTCCTGCAGAAATCGCATGGATCTTTGGCGCGAAACATAGGGTAGATGCCTTCGGGGATAGGGTAGATGCCTTTTGGGTCAGGAGCACCAACCATGGAGCCCTCCGGAGCATCAAGCTCTGGGGCGGGGTTTGATAGATCCAACTCTGGGCGATGAAGAAGAGAATGATAGTTTGCTACCACATCGTTCTCATCTATCTCCAGGTGGTCAGAGGTAACATCATCATCCTCTCGAGCATGGGAGCCTGATGCTGCCTCGTCAAAATCAAAGTACTCCATTTTTTTTCACTGTCTCCAGGACAGGATGAGTCAGGGAAACAGGGCAAACGTGCACAAAAACCGTGAAGACTTGCTGTAGCATCAATCGAGGGAGTAGTTGGATATTGAGAGAGGGGGAGGGAGGGTGGGAGTGAGATGGTGCAAGAGAAGAAAGAATAAAAAGCAGTAGAGATGGCCAGCAGGAGAGCAGATGGAAAATAACTAGATAGGCTGACAGACAGCAGCAGGAGGAGAGGGGGGCTTCGTTTTTCCCGTCCGGGGTATGAAAAGCAGCAAAGAAGCTGCAGGAAGAAGAGGATCAATCCTCGATTGCTGGTTGGTCCACCAGCAGTGCTGTTCAGAAGTACTCATAACTCCATAGTAGCAGAACTACGGCCCCATGTACCTACGAACAAAAAGATCACCCAGAAGTCAAGTCTAATGCGCGCCCTTCCAGTGACAACGCTATTCCTAATCAGGTTAATCTCACGCAGGGCGGAGCACGGGCAGTCTACGGTCTAACCCGATTGGGCAACTATGAATCATCGCGCGCGGACACAATGGACGATGTCGGAGATGTTCAGTAACAAACACCGAAGCAGTCCCAGACAACACCTAGGCACGAGGCAAGTATCGTGAGCTTCCAGCAAACTCCTCGGATTGTCCAAGCATCCGAGCATAAGAATTGCCGAGTGGCAGCCTCAAATGACGTCAAAGTGCAGAATAATACGCATCCCTTCCTGCAAGCTTCAGGACTGTCTCAGGAGGGTTTGAACTGTCGCAAGATGAATATGATCCTGAGAAGAGTCTATACTCGGCTGGACAGGTATGGATATGAATCACGACGCGAACGGAAGCATAAGTCGTTTCTTGGATCGTTAAGAAAATCCTTGTTCAGTCGAGGCTGGAGAGCCTTTGATGATGGGTACCCACTAGTGAGGAGGCTTTTGGAATTAAAGTGTTTAAACAACACGTGGATGTTCGTAGGCTTTTCTTGCTGGAGCTGGAGAGAAATTTGTGTCATTTCGCGATTGGTATTTCTTACTCTTACATCTGGAGTGGCCCTGCTAAGACTAGTACCCTAGTACTACTACTACTACTCCCAGCAGCAGTAGTCTACTTCTATTCCACCCCCAACTCCATATCCTAGAAGTCAACATCTTCAAGGTATAAAAGCCAAAGCAACCAACTGATGGGTAAATAGAACCAGTGAAATATCTACCCATCCACGCTCATGAGCTTACCACCAGAAACTAACGCTGATACCCCCCTTGAGACCGCGGACATAGTGCCACCATCCCACAGGGATATACAAGCATTCACCTTCCCTGAGGACTGTTTCAACATATTCCGCCTCCTGAAATCCAGGCCACATAGCTTCCCATTGTTCGGACTCGGCTGGAGAGAGTTCAATAGCGGCCAAATCAACCTGGGACGTGTTCGACATGTCGATTTGTTGGGCGGAAGTCTGGCCAGTCCCAGCTGGGCCAGATAGACTATTTCTTCTCTCAGAAGAATTGACAGTTTCCATGCCCTTGGGGTAGATCTGAGAGGCGGGTGTATGTGGCGAGTAGAGACGAATGTACTTGGCACCAGACACCTGGACCAGAATATTATCATAGGGGTCATGGTGAAGCGGCGATATCGTCCACGAAGGCCCGATCCAAGTGTTGATAATTGGGTCACTTGGAGGACTGCTGCATGATGAATTGCCGTCATTGTCTTGCGCTTTATCCCGTGAAATCGGACTGCCAGTTGAATTAGATGTAGCCATTTGCTGGCGCTTTTCCTCCTTTTCGCGCATTTTCTTGAGATAGACAGGGGTGCCTGGTTCCGGTCCTGGGGGGTCAATGTAGCAGAAATCGGGAACACAGATGTCCTTTCGTAAGGCTGGAATCTGGGTAAGAAGATCATGCTGCGCCAGGTATCCCATCTGACCCGCACTGCTGTCATCTTCTCCGTTACCTCCGCCCTGACCTTTAGTAGTCGACAACTTTGACTGTTCCCTCCAGATATACGTCTCGACAAACTCTTTGAACTCCATGATCCGCTGTCCCCACGCTTCATCTGTATATGATCTTCCTATTTCCACAGGGACCAGCCTGCGACCGCCAAAGGTCCGATCAAACCAGTAATCGGACGAGGCCCAAGGCCGGTTAGATAACGCTGGCCAATGGTCCACGGCATCCGTGATGATCAAGGGTGTCTTGATATTGTGGATGTGATCTAGCATAGCATCAAAGCTCGGGGCAGAGATACGAGGAACTGGATGTTTCAGCTTAGGCGCGGGGATAGCATCGGGAGGAAACAACGGAGGCGAGAGCTTTCTTCTCTTGATGCCACGCGCTGGGCCATGCGGGTCATCGTCGGCTTGTTCTCTGGGATCACAGGTGACACCCGTGGCTGCAGCTTTAGTCGCTTCCTGTAGGGCGTCGAAAAGACACTCCACAAGAGACTCACGAAGTGGCGCACCAGTCATTATCAAGGCTTTATCAAGAAGATGCACTGTGGGCGACAACCAGGGAGCATTGGGGTCGACTCGGAGCGCTTCCCTCCCCGTCTCATCTCCTGAACACTTATTGAGCTCCTCAATCAGCTGAGGCATCATGGAGTAGCAGCTTCCACCGCCCTCCCCGCTCTGACATGGAAAACCAGTGTTTTCACAGATAGCAAGACATGCTTTGACGATACTAGCATCTGTGTAAAGTCTTCGCCAGCAAGCTTCCACATTCTTGAAGGGGAAGACGCGTAGGTGCGCGTCGGCACGCTGAAGAGCTTCGTCTGGAGCATTGAACACAAGGTCGCGATGGGCTTCCAGGTTGTAATTAAGGCATCGAAGGATCGGGTCGTCAGAAGCTGGATCAGCGATGGCGGAGAACGCGGCGGCAAGAACTTGCTCGAGAAGGACCATCGTCCCTGAGCAGTCGGTGAGTGGGGGTTGTGGGAGATGAGGAGAGAGGAGGAGGAGGAGGAGGGCGGCGAGGAGATTTAAGGAGATGAGGAGGGATAAAGGAAGATTCGGTTGCGCATTTTGGAGTGTTGTGTTAGTTGATGTTGCCGTCGCCGTCGTCAATCGCCATCGTGAATTTCGCGGTGGAAGGAAGGACACAACGTCATGTGGAGAGCTTCACATTCAGCTTTACGGGCTAAACAACATGCCATTATCTTTCAACTACCACATAAAAGGGTACACCACAAAGAAAGCTGTTTATATCAAATCAGAGTCGGTCTGAAATATAGGTTAAATTACCTAGGTAATAATCTAAAAGTACAGGGTGCGACCAAGGAGGTCCTAAAAGGCGAGTCATTATATAGATACACAAAGCGTAAGTAGTATTGTACAGTAAAGATGATAAAGAGCTGCGACTCAGTCCAAAAACTCCATGACTATCTTGGGAATACGTTCGACGCCCTCGCCTCTCATAGCGCTCACAGGGATAGCATACACTTTTTCCTTCCACCCATTGGCATACCCTCCTGGATGCTCGAACTCACTCTTTTCAACAGCAGTAAGATATGTTTGGAGCCTCTTGAATTGATCTCGCGTTTCAGGAAGGTCTGCCTTGGTAGCCACGACAAACCAAGGCTTTGTGTGAATAGGGGGGAGAGTTAACGAGGGCAGTTCTTCCGCATAATGGGACACCTCCGTGTCAGGCAATTCATAATCTTTCTCGGCCTGAAGCTCTGGCAAGCCGTGAGTGGAGAGATTCCAATTCAAATCATCGCTATCTTCGTTGCGGGCCATCTCCATTTCACGTAGTTTTTCGTATTTCCCGAGTTCAAGCCACAGCTTTTGGAGCTCCTCAATAGGATCACCCGCACTCAGGTCCACCACAAAGGCTAAAATCCCTGCTCGCTCAATATGTCGCAGAAACCCTAGTCCTAGGCCGCGATCTAAATGAGCACCCTCAATTAGACCAGGGATGTCTGCAATAGTAAAGTTTGTTCGGGTAGCTTTTCCTTTCGACTCAACCAATGGCCGTCCCTTGTAGTCATCGATGACAACCGTGCCGATATTGGGGGAGAGTGTAGTGAACTCCCAATTCCCAATTCGAGTACGGCTGTTTGTTATTGAGCGCAGTAATGTGCTCTTCCCGGCATTGGGCTTGCCGACCAAGCCAACATCTGCAAGCAACTTCAATTCAAACTCCAATTCCAGTCGCATACCTCCCTCCCCTCGCGACGCAAAGTTCGGCCGGGGGATTGAACGTGAGACGAAATGGGGATTACCCAAGCCCCCAACACCTCCTGCAGCGAGTAGAATCGGTTTGTCCATGTGTTGGGAAAGATCAAGGTGGATAGGTGCTTTGGGCTCCAATGCGGCGATGTTCTGCCTCCGCGGCGGATTCCTTGGGAAAACTGTAGTTAGAAAATCAGACGGTTTGGCGCCAGGATAAAGAACCCAGCGATCATGACGGATAGACGGTAGTCCTATCTCGCCGAGTTCGTCCACATTAGACGCCTTTGCTTTACGGCGTCGCTGTTCCTCAGCGACAGGATCATGCCTGTCCACCTCGCGCACTACGGTCCCCACTGGGACCTGAATAAGAACATCCTGACCGCGTTTGCCACCTTTGCTCTTTCCCTGACCATTTTTGCCTCGAGCGGCTTTGATTATTCCTCTCCGGGCAAGCTTATGCAGGCTAGTGAGGCCTTCGACAGCCTGTATGTAGACACTTCCGCCGCTGCCGCCGTCACCGCCATTGGGCGGGCCCTCCTCGATATACTTTTCTCTAAGGAACGATACACATCCGTTACCACCAGAGCCGGCGTAGATTGTTGAGCGACATTTATCCTGGAAAATGAACCGAGAGTAATCGTCCGGGGAAGGATTGAGATGCGACAGTTCGGAGGGGGGATTGGTGCTGAGAGGTTGGTGGGGTGATGGACTTGATTCAATTCCCGAAGAATACCGGCGGAGGTATGTTTGAAATACTCTGCTAGCGCTCCTCGCGGAAGGACACAAACGAGTCGATTGTTGAGAGGAGAAGGGGGAAAAGAAGGGTTGGAGACAAGCTCGTTGAGTTGCCATTCTGTAACACAAACTAGGTGTCGCTCATCCTGAGAGAGAAAATGCAGAGTAAAAGTGAGGGCCTCCTTAGATTCACACAAGTCAGCTAGAAACCATTCTATTTTTGACCTTTCGCGTCCTCGTTACCTGACAGCAATGGCTATGAAGCATCATGACGAAATTGCTTCTCCCAAGCTTCAGAAAAACTATCCCGGGCATCATGTGATCTTATCTACCCGTGATGATAACAATGAGTCTATAAAGCCCGATTTGTTTTTCGCCTGCTCTTCTGTCCATAACGACCACTACTACCCCTTAGCAGTTAAATGAATAGGTTCCTGCTCGGTTTAAAGCTCTTCGTGAGACTCGATAAGCCCATCAGTCTATTTCAAACATTCGCATTTATTTACTCTATTTAACATCACAACCATTACCCCTCCAAATCTACCCAAATACCTCTACAGCTGATCGCGCATGATACGAGAATCATGGCGAATCCCTGAATATCACCCAAAGTGTGTTCATTATTCGTATCCCTGTCCCACCCGTCTATCTCATACCATGCAATTTAATTCTGAGAATGCGAACTACCTTATTGAGAACAATTCCGACGCTGGACATGCTTCACATACACCGACCCGAGCCCATCTTACACACCGAAACAGAGCTTGCATGCCAATTGAGAACCGCATAACCGAGAGCTGCAGGGTTGGGGTTGGGTAGCCATCAATAACCGATGTCTAATAGGCCAACATCTACCTATAAGGGTGTTCAGTAGATATTGCGGCATGCGGATTCCTGTTTGACGTCCGTTTCTATTGATCAAAAGCTCGGAGCCCAAGGCTGTTCATACGTCCTAGCTCAGAGCAATGTGCGCCTTGGATAGTAGGCTTCCACGTCTTGGGTCGAAATGCAGACAACCGGACCGATGAGGTTATTCCAAGAACCCTGTAGCTCTTACGCAAACCATATAGTTCTCCTAGGAATGACGAAGGGCGCCTGGATTGCGCATCCAGTACGGCCGCCAGTTTTATATTCTCGTGAGCTGAGCTTACTAGCAGGTAGGTGGTTTATTGTAGCGGTCATAGGAGCTGTCTGGTTATGGACTACAGAGGACGTCTCTGACGAAAGAGAGGCAGGCGACTTCAAGTAAGGCGGATCCCCGTCGCCTGCGTCTAGCCTAGCCAAGCGTAGCAATCCGAAGCCACTTCCATTTCTTGACAAACATGATCGAAGGCTTCAAATGTGGGTGTGGCAAATTCTGTGCAGGAGGATCGATCGTTGACTGGGGAGTCTGGACCTAATCTCGATTGGATGTGTCAAAACGCCCAAAATTGGAAGAACTTGAATAGATCATGCAATAATAATAATATAGAATTCCGGAGTATGAGGAAACACCCAGGTCAAACACGGGATATCAGAATTAAACCCGTGAAAATTAAAAAGATCATACTTGTCCCAGGTATATGGTACACCCATAGCTGAATCATGGATGCTGGGCAATCGGTGGGATCAGCCAGTCCCGAGTAACTATAGTACCTAATCGTGCGATCTAAAATCGACAGGTAATGAGAAGGCGGGTCGCAAGGAGGAAATTACTTCCCTTGTTCTTTTTTTCCCTACATAATGAATTAAGCTTGTCTATTCCTTGCCTCATATCCAGTATTTGCCATGGAAATAAAGAAGCAAAACAAAGAGGGAAAAAAATAAATCTACGTTACAAGAATGTTGCACAGTCCTAGATCACACGGAATAGTACCAATACCTACCCTCGTACTTTGTGCATCCCGTGTCCCCGATGTAAGGTACTCAAATGACGAACTTCAACCAATAACGACAGACATCTTCCATTGCATCCGAGACCAGGAAAAAACTGGGCAACGGGCAAGGGGGGTGTTCTACCGTCGTTACCAGGGTCTAGATCTGAGTATCATCGTGCGAGATAGCGCCGAGAGACGGGATGGAGGGGGGGGAACGAGGGGTAGTCTAGTAGTTACCTATAGCTGAACATCAGAAAAGGGCAAAGAGGGGTAAAAATAGAGCGAATTGGAATGAATGGAACGGGACTTTTTGACACATTCTTAGGAAGTACGTCCATACCCAGTAAGTACCTAGGTAATAATCAAGTTATCAACCCTATCAGAATCCAGATGCTGATGCACTAGCTTATCGTCAATTGTACAGGTACTCCAACAAAATGGTTGACGACTTGCTGGTAACTACTGCCTCGGTACTAGTATGAGAGAGAAGGAATATCTTCCGGTTCCGCGCAAACGCTACAGATATGATATCTGTGATTCGTTCGATAATAATAGCGTTGTGGTGGCCGCTATACTCGAGAGAAGAGAGAAGATTACCTTACTATCGCTATTACTAGTAGTTACTAGGTAACCAGATATTGTGTCACCTCTAACCCGTACCCCCTCTGGCCTGCAGATTTCAATGATTTTCAACTCGAGCAAACGCATGAACATCATAAAATGGTGTAATATATATGCTTCTCTATGATATTGAAGCCGTGATACACCAAGCAATAACTTCATATTTTTGAGTGCTTGGCGTATCCACATCCTGAAAATATGTAGGCCACAGGGGGGGGTAAAATATAACCCAAATGGCCACGGCTCAAATACCAGTCAACGCCACTATCACTAGGCACTCGTATGCATTGCGCCTTAGTAGTAAGTACGCTGCCTAACGACAGGAGACTGGACGGAAATAGGTAGTCCTCGAATCCTCTCTCTAGGAATTCGACAATGTGGGCCGGTCATAGCCGTACTTTTACTTATCTAGTGACTAACGCGGCTATCCTGGAGTAATAGATTATCACAGAATGATTGATAACGCCAGAGATTGTCTGTATGATAGCCGTTTATATGCTTCTAACCACACACCACTTTCAAAGAACATTAATGCTACACAGATACTTATTTTCCATTGGGTCAATGAAACTTGACCCTGTCACACTGGCCCTTGAGTGCCATGGATGCCCGACAAGCTGCATGATATATTATGGTCACTCGTGCTCAAATTTCCCACACGAATGCAAGGTTGAGGGTTGTGATACACGGAATATTAGCGCACGTTTGGCTGTATCACCCAGATTGAAATTGGGAGGAAGAACTGGTGTGGCTTTCTTTCCAGCCAGCCGTGGTGTACTGGTAGACCTCAGCTGGATGGTTAAACTGCGCCTACTTACATGTTGGCTTGTAGAGCGCACTTCCGAGGCTTTGACTCCGGTGACCAGGGATATGTTGGTTGCGTTAATTGCCTTGACAAGAGAGAGTAGCTGAGCCAATCGATCGTGGTGGAATGCTTGGAATAATTGAATCTGCGAGGCTGCTACTCTCTTTGAAAGCTGGAGTATTCGTTAGTGTAATGCATTGGAATAGAAAGACCGAGGAACTGTTACACAAGGCAAAAGCTGAAATTCACCATGGACGATAAGCATTACTAAAAAGCCGCATGTCAAGGAATTAGTGCCAAGTATTTCATAGGAGGGAGATCATGGAGGGTAAGAGACTCAGGAATCAAGAAAAGTATTTCAGCTAACAGCTGTGGTGCTGTGCAACAGTAGGTAGGAAGCATGTAAGTATCCCTTTGCCAAGGTAATTTACTACTAGTGAGTCGTACAAAGTACCTACTACCTGGTAGTAACTTCACGTCGCACCTTCACACAGTTTTGCCTGATCACTCACAACAACTCCTTAACACTATCAGACTGACATCATTTTCGAGTCTTCACCCTCACCTTATACCTCATATATTCCGAGTCTCAGCCCACCATTATCCCTCACCGTATATCCATGGACATAGAATACATCCCCTTCATAGCTAGCATAGTATCTTGCAAGGACCCGGCGCATTGTACAAATCATACTGAGAAATGCACCGAGTATTGCATAAAGCATACAAATCACATATAGGAGCACCTGGGTAGTCCTCCTGTATACTCCTATACTCCCATTCTCCCGTATATCATCATACGACAGGCGCATATGTCTGTGTGATGCCAGGTCCACAGTATACGTAAACTAGGTTTCGTCAGATGACCACGAGCTTTCCTCCGAGTACAGCTTTAAACAATGCCATTGGTAAGAACTGTGAACCCAGTACCATCGACATTGGAATGCATTGGCTGTGAGCAAGTCTCGAATGTCACGATTGTTGAAGATCGGCTGAGTACATACATGCATGCGTTGTTTCAGATGCTGACCGACTGGCAAATTGAATTGAATTCTAGCTACTACCGAGTCAGTACTGTAGAAGTAATAGGTACCTTTTTTTCCCTCTCCTGCCTCTTGAAGAGCCCCTCGATTTTCCTGTGTAGGACTGGTCTGGGAATAACTTGGAATAACACTTACCCGTCATACGGGGCGTACGTAGTATGAAATCCGGATAGGAGGATTGTTTGATTATTATCATTCCTTGTTAAGGACGACCTCCGTTCGTTATTAGGTACTTTCAAGCAAGGCCCAGCGGGATTCTTGCCGGCATATACAGAAAGTACCTAACCGAGTGCTCTGTAGGATCCTCCAAGGAATGGGAATCATCAGTGGGGGTTTGATCCTTGTTGGATCCATACTAGATCCATCTCTTGCCAGGGCTCCCACGTTCAGAACTTCAGACATGTTCGTGATTGCCATATTATGTATAGTTGACACACAAAAACTTGGAAGTCTGCCGTCCAGGAATTAGGTTAAGCCTGAGACGGCTGTATTGCGCGCATCTTCCGACAAAAAGTACCTACTACCTAGCTTAGTGCAAAACGTACTGATCATTTTTTTTTTAATGAAAAGATAATAATGAATAAATCCTTGGCAGGATGTACATACATACCTTACTCTGCTAAGGCGACTTGTTGGCTGGGAATTTAAGTGGGGGCGCCTCCTGCCGGGCACATCAAGTAGACTACGGGCAAATGGGAATTCGTTCCTCACTACCGGTCGAGAACCTTGGAAGGAGAAAGATTTAGTTACTCACATGATCAAAAGGGGGGAACAATAGTCGATCATCCCAGGATGAGACTAACGTAGGTAGTAGGGTTGGAGAATTACTTTCCCGGCAACATGGTCTAACCTTGAAACGGTCAATAAAGAGCAAGAAGAGCTGGAGCTGGAGCAAGCCACACAGAGTCAAAATGTCAAATGAAGACGAAAGACTCGAGCCATGGTTGGCGAGTGTTATCCGTCACCGCGGCACCGGATCATGCATTCCGATGGAGAAAGTCTGGGATCCACCAAAATAGCTCCGTAAGGTACCAGGTACATCTGGGCTCTGGGATGGGATTATTGCGTGCAACTCGCTGCGACGTAGTGCTATCGCCACTACTCTGGTCCAGTGGTGCTACTAGGGGGGCAACGTTTCTCTCAGCTCTTTCCGAAGTAAACTACAGGGGGCCGCGTTTGAAACCATTACTACATCATAATAATCATGTTGCCAACAAGATTATGAATGCTTTAGTAATTGACATTATTACCTTGTACTTTGGGGGCCAAGTCCTGACAGTATAATTTACATAGCTTCTATGTAGTGAAAGTTAAAAACATATGATTTACTGGGAATAGGAAAGCTAGGAGATATATCTCTAGATGCTACTACTTTAACTCAGTTATTTTAAAGGCCCCCACCAGTTGGTTCATCCCAGCTGAATTAACCTTGCCTGAGAGAAACCAGAATGGGCGCGGAACGGGCGACTTGTCTTCCGATCCACCATGTCGAAGTACCTGCTACCTTACGTATACCAGGTGCTTATTATTCTGAATTATTAATATTGCGCAGAGTTTCATAAAGGGAAATTTAGGCCTTCCCTTCGGATTTCCAGCCCCAATTTGGTCTTTTTGCTGGTATCCCCACTAAGAACTAAAAAAAGGTACTAGACTACAGAATCAGATGCGGACTTTTGATACCTATTATCCCCGTTTTAGTGTCTCCTCGGATTTGCCAATCATATTGCCGAACCGCAATGTGCTGTTTCACATCACACCGTGACGGCGCGCGGAGAAGCCCGGAGTGCTTCCATAATATCAATATACACCGTAGTGCCCACAGCCGCGGCAACTCGAGACCGCAATTCTGAATTGCACCGTATGTACCAAGTAGTAGATCGGGGAACTTTTCCGCAGGCAGATGGGTTCTTGTGCAATGTACTAGACAACTCATGATCAGGAAACACAGGAAACAGGTAAATCATTAGTGAAGTGAGAGGTGTCTCAATCTTGGATATAATAGTCTTTCTTTGATCAGTAATAAGACTCATCATGCTCGATCGAAGCGGAAATTCCGGGAGATGGTGATGGGGAGTCCAAGTTTTGGAGCCACCCGCATGATCATGCCCCCCAAGATTACTAGTCCCTGTACCGAATCCTTCTAGAACTATTATAGAGCCTTGCTAGCGGGGTCAATAATAATAATAGATGACGAACACAGAATGGAGCTTTTCTTTTTCTTGAAAAAGGGTTGATAATAACAATGGATCAGTCATAGACTCAAGAGGAGCAAAATGGCAATGTGGGTGCGGTTGTGGCGGCGAAAATAATCTATTTTTTGGGCTCTTTCAGCTCGCGTCCGCCCATTGTCTTTAATCTCGTAACCATAAGTGAAAACAATACGGAGCTCCGAGGTAGATTGACCGCACAATAATACTCGGTGTTGGCCTCGCGAGGATAGATGATGCCACCAAGGAAGAATAACCAGGTATAGTAATTGATAATTCTCAGCAGACTTCTCCTCGTTCTTCCTCAGCCCAAATTTACCTCCTTGGGCGTCCTGAACGGTCACGGGAGCGAAAATGAACTAGTTACTCCATCTTTAGCGGTATTTGGGGGGCGGGTCGATTTCATATTCTCAGGACTTGAGGGCGTCAAGCCCAGACCCGACAGTCTGGCACAGGGCCTGCATTCAAGTGATGAAGATGATCCCTGATCCACACAAGACATGGTCTTGAGTCCTTGACTCTTCATCCAGGGGGGAAACTGAGTGGCTTATTTTTCAGCAGCTGATAAAAGTCACCTCCTGTGAACAAGCCATTTAGATCCCTGTGATTTGATTGTTGAAAATTCGTGGGTAGTGAGACGAGACAAAAGTCAAGAAGTCGGTCAAGGATATGCCTTGAAGGGGACAAATATAGGAAGAACAAGACTGGTACCACAGTGGGCCTTTGAAAGATTTGAAAGAAATTGGAACCAAACCAAACCCAAAACCACGTCATAATAGTAATGATCCAATGTGAAATCTAGCCGATAAGATGGTGCCTCGTGAAGTTTTTAAGCGGTAATTCTAGTTAGTAGTTAGTGCGAGGATTAGCCGTAGTAGTTAGGTACCCGTGTCAGATACTCTAGGCACGGAGTAAGTACCTACTAAGTACTAGGGTGCTCCAGGCTATTTGCACTTTCTGCAGAATCTTTCGCGAATCGGAAAATAGCAGGTAGCCATGTGATGAGGACATCCAGGATAGGAGTTATCAATCTGACAGACTATAAGCTTGGAGAGCTTTTTTTTTTGGAGATGAGCACACCGAGGAGACCCGTGGACGTTAGTCGCTACTACCTAGGAATATACTCGGGCACGCTTCAGGACGGTGCTACGGTCTAACCCCTATCATCGTCACTATTACTTCAGTACGCCTGTGCTTGTTCTAGGATAAGCCAGCAAATAGTAGTACTGCCCCCGCTTTCCTGAGCAAGGACCAAAGAAGAATATGGTAGCTCGTAAGTCATTTGCCTTGCATCGTCGGTTTTAAGCCGTCTGTCAAAACGACTATCCAAGAATGGTGCCAAGTGCCCGCATCCATGGCCATGAATGAGATCAGACATGCTACTTGGGTAAGTAGTATTGTCCTCACCGTAAGTTTGACTCGCTGCAAGATGGACAAGGGCTCTTCCCTGGCCACTCCAAGGATTTGAGGCAAGCACGAATGAACACTAAAGCTGTGTCAAGTTGCTCAGTTGCTAAGCTGCTGGCTGTCCGCCGTTTGGTTTCTGCCCAAACTAACAGGAATCCCACCCCTGGCTGGCCTATGAGGGGAATAATTTGCAAAATAAACACGCGCCTACGATGCAGGCAGTCGAAAACCAGCCAGGATCTTGACAGATAGTAGTTCGAAAGCAGTCAACTCTCCTGTCCTGCAGCATTATTTCATTATTATTATTATTCATGTCTCTGATTCTTGTCTGTACCCAACATTTTCTTGATTGAGATGCCCCTCGCTCCTCCTCACCGCTTACTGTCGGCGGGGTATTTTTTTTATCCCCCACCATTCATTCTGCTGCTGCTGCAGGCGGCAAGGCTAATCAGTTGAGTTTCAACACCAGATCATCATCCATTTCAGTTGCTATTACCTATTATTATCTCCATTCATGATCAATGCTACTACCTAATATCATTCTCCCAACACTACATCAGCACCGGCAACTGGAGATTAGGTACCCCGGCCCCTTCAATAGCCTCCTATCGTTGGACGGCCTTCCAAATACCTCAGAACGTCTGATCGCCAATAGCCGACTGTCGACCTGAGTTGGCCAATGCTCACATGATAGCTAACCGTGCATACAGGCATCATTCATTGCAGTTGAATGACATTTCAGCAGCCTCTGATTTCCCTCCGAAACGTCCGAATGGATATTACGGTGAACACGATAGCTTTGATGCGTTGAGCGACGACGAGGCTTTTTCCCGGGCCATTTTCTCACCCTTTGTAGGCACGCTCCCGATTACCTTGTCAAGAAGCAAGTGACTCCAGCTGAGGCAGGCAATGGAGAGACTGCACTCCTTGGCCGTCACCGCCAGATTATGGATTGTCCGACAGATGATTTGCGGCCCACCCATTAACATTTCCAACCAAAGGGCTTCTCCATCAGCGATTATACGATATGCACCTGATCCAAGTCTGTACTCTGTATGCATTCCATACATACAAAGGAAAATCTCCAGCACGTCAGTACAGATCACTACCTAGAGTGAGAAGCAAACGAGTCGGAAACGCCGAGGAAGTCGTAGCACTGGCTTCGATCTTTGCTCGTTACTGCGACAATCTTTTACCTGACGGGGAACATACGCCATATGTTTGTTCCTGTAACCCTGGCTTTCGTCTCCTTAAAAACAGGCTACAATTATTGTTATAATTCCATCTTATTGAAGACGTACTCAAAGTAGCTCTAGATTATTACGACAGTATGGAGGAGTAGCGTTGACAAATTGGGGGTTAACTTGGCTGTGGCAGATTTTCGTTCTTTCCTAGCTGAACAACCCTTATATTCGAATTTCGATGATGTTGTGGATCATGATTACTACTGTACCCCCGGGCCATTGGGAGTATTTTCCCCTCCGGTCATTATTGCCTGCTCTTCTAACCCTAGCATTTCGTTTCCTGAGTACCCAGTACACTGAGGTAAAACGGGTCCAATGCGTGATCGGGCCTATCATATCCGGGGAGATGCAATGGCAGACGCTGTCTGTGGTGGTCAAAAGATCACTTGCAGGCCTGCAGCTCTCAGACTTCCATGTATCTTCTGCCCCTCTTCTCCTCAATCCTCATTCGGCTCGCGTGGCTCCAGATCTGAGCTGCGCTAAGCCAGGGACTATGAGATCCCGATGGATAGCGTGGTGCTATTTACCTTACACAGCAATGATGGGCTGCTGTATTACTGCTTAGGTAGATAGCTGTGGAGCATGTAACATGGATGAACGATTCCTTAGTACCTCTCTTCAAGTACTACTATGATAGTGCCGACTAATAACAATAATAATCCAAATCTACTTACTAGTCAATAGTTTGCGTTCGTGAGTACGGAACTCCAGGATTCGAGGATAGAAGATCCCAGTCCCTCGGGCTTGTCAATCCCCACTTCTAGTTAGCGTCGATGTAACTAGAGTAAGGGAATCTTCCATTCGTTATTCGGCTGGAGGTTCTAGTTTCCTCTACAGAACAATCCTATACTTCAGAGTCTCAGCTCTATGTGGACTGACAATAACTACCTAAGTACTAGGTAGTATTAGTAGGTAGTACTATGAAACAGCCAGCGGGTATCGGAATATTGTTTCCATACCGTGGGCCAACACTTAATAATGTGTGTTGGCCACGAGCACCTGAGGTACTACTACTAGTTAATATATGAAGGGCTACGTATTTCATTTTCGATCCCATACCTCACACCCTAACTGGCCCCCATTATGTTTCAAATATTAACCCACATAGCCCAGCAACTCCGGGGATCGGGCTATTATTATGACTAGCCGTTTAGTGTCACTTACAGATGACGTCAAGTGGAATACAATCACTCTAAATCTAGGTACTCTTGACGACAACTATGAGTCTACATAGTACCTGGTAGTAGGAGCTTTTCGAAACATCTGCTTAGTCTGCACCTGGCTCGATATCGCGAGCTCATAAGTTCTATACCACCAGAATTCTTCTAAGATACCCATTTAATGAGGCAAATAGATAGAGAGAGAAATTAAAGCTCCAACGGTAGCGCCAACCATAATCTTAGGTAGGTTAGGTAACGTATACTTGCCCATGACCTCCTCACTTGGATAATCACTTGCAATGGTCCTGGATTTTTATTTTGAAGAGCTTAATTGGGTTTAAGCCGGCCCTTGTGCCTAGCTCCTAGTATTAAGGTAGCATTCTCCAGCCAGGTACCGTATTTTTCCTTTGGGGTATAACCTCAAGCTAAGTTTGAAAGATGATGGAAGATGGAGTGTTTAAACTGATATTATTATTATAATTATTACTCCTATAGCTATAGAGCTTGACTTACCTAACATTTTTCAAAAATCCCACGCGTTTTCACACCATTTCCCTCTTACTATGTGGTGATGGTACCATGTTCTTAGCGTACAGCCATCTCTCCTTTCCCCTTTTGACATGGTGATCACACTATATGTCAATCCGCTTTTTTTTCTCCCCGATCAGCCCGTTTTCGGCCCACTTTAGGCAAAGTGACGAAATAATAGCGCCTTTCCTCACCGTACAGCGTAAGGGTTGATTGAAACTTGGAAGATGAATCATGGATGTCGACTGCTCACTTCCTACCATGGCAGTATCAGACCCACTTGAATGGCGCTGAGCCTGCCATTGTTTTGCTCCTTTCCCTCATTTTCTCTTTAAACTTCCGCCATATCGGATCACCACCTGTCTGTTTCCTCCTGGCCTCATTACTACCCGAATTTTTACGTCTTTTACCTTGTACGAAGGGAAAGTTGCTGTATTGAATACAACGCATATTTCTCCCTCCTTCCGCCTGCCCCCAAGCAAGGCCTGTTTTATTCTTGTTTTCTTTGTTTGCCAGTTTCTTGAAATAATATCAGGTCACGAGCTGACTTCGAGGTTGTCATAAATTATCTGTTGCAATCAACTTCAACTTGTTTGTTCCACCTGTCGTCCTCTTATCCACCGAGTTGCGAATTTGGGGAGAGCAAAATATCGCGGTAATTTTGGAAAGCGTCTTAATGAATTAAAAGGATCAAACAGAAATGCTAGGATCCAGCTCAGGTGATTTCGAGAATTCTCCTCCCCCCCTGTGGACCAAGGAGAAGAAGGGAGAGTTCTCTCCCTCTCCCTTTTCTTTCTTGAGACTTGGTTTGGAGTGGGACGGCCTGCTCCATGAAAGTGGGCTGGACTCTGGAGAACTCTTCTGAGAGCTGTTAGATCTATCATCTCACCTAAGTCACACTAAACCAGACTTCTGGAAAGCCGATCGTCCTTACGGTCTATTTTAGCGTGCTTCTAACCACCACCTTTGACTCTTCCCCGGAGCCGGGGCTCAGGTTAATGGGTCTCTACCGGTCAATTTGCGGCGGCGGCTCCAAACCTATTGGTTTTCTCTCTCTCTCTCTTTTATTATTATTGGAAGTAGCTATTCCTTTTTGCTATTATTATTATTTTATTTTATTTTTCGCTTTTTCTTTTCCGTCTCTACTCTTTTTTTTTTTTTTTTTTTTTTTTTAATTTTCTCCAGCTGACCTGACAGGAGGGAGGAATCATGTATCGGATTCGCCCACCAAGCCAATATTTTTTTTTATTTATTTCAACAATGATTATTTACATATTACCATTATTATCCAAGTTATTACCTATATTGTTACCCAGTCTACAAAGGTCAGGCAGATTTCATTTCCTGTCGTGTAAAACCCTGAAATCGATGCCACTCTTACTCGGCCGCTAGGAAGAGTACATGCCCGGGAAATCGGGCTCCCATTCCCGTCTCTCCCTTTCTTTGTACGGGAATGGAGAGTCTTCAGGCTCGCTGTATGATGTACTTGGTTATGATGTACTATAGCCCATTGCACCGATATCCGGAGGTACTAAAGAGTAGATACCCGGAGTGATCTTAAAGGTATCTAACCCAGAGGATTTACTAGAATAGCCTGAGTAATACTCATATTAATAGTTATAGTTAATAATAATACCCAACTCGTCGAAATGACCTATGGATGGCGTGGATGTTTGGTCGCCTCTTCTGTATCCTCTGCCGACTTGCCATTGGCTCCACCCCTTTTCAAGTTCCGCGTTCTCTCTTTCTCTCTCTCTCACCAAGCTGGAGGCAACCTCTACCTCATTTTTCCCTTTTTTTATTTAATTTTTCCCAAATTCATTTTATTTAATGCATATTATATTTTTTTTCCCTCTGTCTGTCTCCCTTCCGTCTGTCGTGCCCCATTATTTGCCTTCATGGCCAGTCGGGTGGCACCGATTCATCCATCTCTCATTCCCTCTTTTCCGGTCAGTCTATCCACTGAAAACATCAGTCTTAAAAAGTAAAAAATAATAAATCAATTAAATTTAAATAAATAAAAAAACAGAGAGTGTGAGAGAGAGAGACAGATGTGGAGCCTTTATTCCTCAACTGTTTGCTGTCGACTGCATCCTGTATCCTTTGTACCCAGCTGTAACCGAAATGGGCTCCATCATCGTCTCATTGAGATATTGAACCGTTGATGCTTTTTAGTCTTTGGTCTGCTCATATATCTAGGACTTCAAATTAATTCCCCTTCCCGTCCAGATCCTTCTTTATTTCCCCCTTCTTCTTCTCATTCCCCACGCTTGAATACCTCCTCTTGACTTCCTTCTCATATTCTAGTCCTCTTCCTCTTCTTCAATCTACTTCTTGCCCTCCCACATAAGCTTCAACTATAACTACTAACTCCCTCGTCCCCTGTCCCTTACGATTACCTCATTTATATTACATACTCAGTTCTACTGTTCTGTCTCTTGTCGCCCTTGTTCGGGGGGTATTTTGCAACAATTGGCCTTCATCTAATATATACGTGATTGGATCCCCTTGCAGCTGTTACACGCAAACTTCAGCGGTTTCTCAACTTCAGCAAGCGGAAAATTAAAGCACGAAAGGCCCAGAAGAAATTGAAATTCGAAGGTTCTACTAGAGACCAACTTAATACAGGGGGGAAGAAATGCAGAATCCCCTTTAATGAAAGTTCCTTCCTTCAGTATAACGAACTTATCATTATTTGCATTCCCTCCCTTCTATACTACAGCGGGGTTACTTGCAACGAAGACACATTCCTTCCGGCCGTCATCCTCGCTTGCTAGTGTTTAGCAGGAAAGGGAGACTGTATTTCGATCTCCTTCCTTTTAATTCGAGCCTTTCGACTTGTGGAATCATTTGCAAGACGGCAAAATGTTCCAACGACCAGCTTGTCTACAGGGCCGACGACATGGCGAGAGCCGTGGCGATTGGTCCGCTTTTCCTATACGCCAGCTATTTGTGTTAGGTATGGTTTTTTTTCTTTTCCTTCTTCTTCTCGACATGGCATTTTTTTTTGGCGTCCTGCTGGACAGAAAGACCTTTTTCGGGTCCCGCCAGCTTTCCAATGAGAGAAGTCCTGCATGATATTCAATGTTGTTGAAGCTCGGATAGCGACTGACGGTTTCACAAGCACTCGTCCGCATCTGCGAACCAATCGCCTTCATGTCAATTTTCCCCTATGTCTATCACATGGTTGAATCATTCCACGTGACAGACAACGATCGCAAGATTGCTCTGTATGCCGGTTTGATTACCTCGTCGTTTACCTTTGCTGAATTCTCAGCGGGCATGTTTTGGGGCCGCATGAGCGACAAGATTGGTAGGAAGCCTGTACTGGTAATGGGATTGATTGGAACCTCTATCAGTATGATTGCCTTTGGATTTGCCCCGAACCTGCCAACTGCTATGATCGCGAGAGCCTTGGGTGGCCTACTGAACGGCAATATTGGGGTTCTTCAGACGACTGTTGCCGAGATCGTTACTGTGAAGGAGCATCAGCCACGCGCCTACTCTATTATGCCTTTCGTCTGGTGTCTGGGATCGATTATTGGACCCGCGATGGGTGGTGCGTTGTCACAGCCATGCGACAATTACTCGTGGTTATTCCAGCGCGGCACCATATTCGAGAGATTTCCATTTCTGCTGCCCAACCTGGTCTGCGTTGTCATTCTAGCGGCTGGGGTAGTGGTTGGCTTCTTATTCTTGGAGGAGACCCATCCGGAAAAGAAGCATCGCCGTGACCCTGGCCTGGAGCTGGGTAATTGGTTGATTGCCAAGTGCCGGCGCTCTGGCGTGCAGCTTTCTGAGGATACGGACGACAAAGAGAGCTCAGCGAACTCTGACTATTTTGACTACGATGGCATTCCTCCACCGGAATACAGGAGCACTGAATCTTCCCCACGTTTATCCCCGGTGACAGAAGCTAGCGGTCTCTCCGATGATGACGACATTGAAAAGCAGATGAGCGGGCATTCATCCGGGACACCCAAAGCATTTACCAGGCAGGTCGTCTTCAGCATAATCGCATACGGAATCCTTGCATAGTAAGTCTATCGCCCCGAATACCAAACTGTAAATAGACCTTGGAATAAGGCTCCCTGTATTCTAACATCAGAACAGTCACAGCGTTTCCTTCGACCAGCTTATGCCCGTCTTTCTCAGCACGCCCAAATCTAGCAGTGATGTGTCTCTGCCTTTCAAGTTCACTGGTGGCCTGGGGCTTTCCACCAAGACCATTGGGTTTATGCTGGCAGTGCAAGGCGTGTATTCTATGATCGCCCAACTTTGGTTGTTCCCCTTTGTCGTTCGCCACTTTGGAACCCTACGCACCTTTCGCTTCGTTCTGCTCGTCTGGCCACCACTCTATGTGCTGGTCCCCTACCTCATCCTCCTGCCCGAGAAGCTCCAGATGACCGCTGCATATGTCGCCCTGATCAGCAAGATTACCTTCCATGTCATCGCCTTCCCCTCAACAGCAATCCTCCTCGCCAACGCAGCACCTTCTTCGAAGGTCCTTGGATCCATCAATGGTGCCGCAGCCTCAACTGCCAGTCTAAGCCGTGCCTTCGGACCAAGCATCACCGGTTTCCTCCACTCAAAAGGCCTTGATAGTGGATATTCTGTGATCTCATGGTGGGCTTGTGGTATCGTCTGTACTATTGGTGCTATTCAAAGTTTCTGGATGGAAGAGTCCGAGCCACAGCGAGATACTACGCCAGAGCCCGAGCACAAGACACCTCATGCGACCAGAGATGTGCTGCGGTCCTCGTTAACAGCAAACAAGGAAGATGGTACCCCTGAGGAAGTGCGAAGGTTGCTTTCTTCGGCACGGACAAGCGTCGACGAATTGGAAGTTTCTAATATCGACTTGGCGCGTTCTGAGCCGAAACCCACGAGTGAATAAAACTTGATTCTGATGGATCTAAGCCTGTGGTATTTCTTTTATGTTTTCTTATACCCGGCTATGCCATTGATTGTCACCCTTGCATTCTTTCTTCTTTCTCCACACCTTTACTTTTTTTATTTTATATATGGCGGTTTTTAATTTTTTCTCTTCTATTTTCCACTGATTGATATTTTCTTTTTTATTTTCTTGTGTGCTGCACTATTTGCGACTGATGGGTTTCAGCTTTTCTATCCTTGTTTTAGATCATGATTTTAAGACTGGGTGATGGCGCTGTTCATAGACTGGATGCATGTGTTGAAAACAAAAAGCATAAGGGAGAGGATGTCTGTTTTTTTATTTTTATTTCTATTTTTCCTTTCTTCATTGACTTGTTCTGGGGCATTTATTGTTGGGTACACATATTATTTTCATGCATCTGGGAGGCTGTTTGTCATCATTATTGTCATATCTAACTAGCTACTACTACTACCTCAGTACTTCTGAGGCCACAATCCATGTGTCGAGAATGAGAGGGAACCTTGTTTCCTATAATCCTTCTTGCTTTGTACATACATACATGTCAACTCTTGGTATCTCCATCTCTTCTTGCCTCTTATCCTCGTTCCTGCGCTGTTCATGAGCTCTTGAGAAGACTCAGAGACACTGGATGAATGGATAGATCCTTTTGATCTTGTCAATAATCATAATAACAATGATAGATATCATAATTATCATAGTTATCATAGTTATCATAATAATGTTAATAATGCTCTGACTGACAAACGCCGCCCCTGATAAGCAAACCGGGCCCTGCTGCCAGGCGCAGAGCACTCGCGTCATTTGGCAGTGCGGGGTTGCGGGAGAACCCCAATAAGATCTCGGTATTGGAACAGACCTTCTCCTACCTAGGTGGTGATAGATATATTGATATTATACCCATATCGGAAATCTCGGAAGACCCAATAATAATATCTCCCTAGGTAGAGCGCCCTCTCTGACTCGACGGGGGACGATGGCGGCCATCCTGTGTAAGTAAATATCTTAATTACCCAAGAGTACTCTGTACCTCTAGTAGTACAGACTACAGTACGAGTGGTACCGAGTAGGCCTGCCAGAGGTCTTATCAGTGGCCAATCACCGCTGATTCCTGCCGCAGAATCACGTGGGGCTGAATGTTCCGTATTGTCACAGACGAGAAGGTGGAGCGCAAAAGGCTTCCTCTCTATGTCTGCCAGTGCCATTTCTCGATCGCTTTGAGCTCGACATCAGACATATACTCATACCTACTCACTACTACTGAATACAATAACCAATTCCTCCCTGCGATCACGATCTCAGGTTCTTATCTTTCCCAACTTCGCAGCCCTCATCGGCAGAAATCCCGAGCCTTTGTGCCAACCTTGACCAAAGTACTCCAGAAATCAACCTCTTTGTCTCTCTCTCTTTCTTTCTCTCTTTCTCCCCCACGCATGCTTAGTACGAGGTATGATCGGTACTACTGCTGCTACTAGTACTATGTTATTGTTATTTTACCTACAAACAACTTGAACCTGAACTGTTCTGAATTGCGTTACCGAACTGCAATCCTGGTACGTCCCAAGTGTCATCCAGAAAATCCTCCAGGAGTGCCCTATCGCGAACTTGCATAGTTTCTATCCCCCCCTTTTTTTTCGTCTCCATTTCCCTATCAATCTTTGATTTATTGCTCCTGTTCGCTCGGTCTTTGCCAGGAGTGGCAGTTTTTACTGGTCATGCGCTGTTGCGCCTATTTTCTACACTCTCGACAGAATCTCCCCCAACCGTGACCATCGTCTCGGAGAATAATAATCAGCAAAAAAAAAAAGAAAAAAAAAAAAAAAAGCAACGCGCACACGCCCGCAGCTTGCAGTAGTCCTGGGAATTGGTTTCCACTCTAACATCTTCTTCACGATAGCGAAGCGTTCTGTTGACAGCGTATGGCTTAATTGAGTACTGACTCGTTTCTTGATATTTCACGATATACAGTCTTGCCGCCTCTCCTAACTCGCTACCGCGGAAACCCTTCTCGAGACATGGTGGCACCTTTGCGCTTTTGGTCATCACACCTTCCCCGCCATGTTGAATCCTACCTCTCCGGTCTCGCCAACCTCCGTTGGGAGGAAACGACCACATCCCGTCACTGAATCCGCCCCCATTCCACCGGACTCCTCGGCGCAGTCACAACAACACCCCAACGATGGAGTACGGGCCGTTGCTTCTACATCATCCTCCTCCTCGTCGAATTCTTCCTCTTTTCGCAATGTTTCTGCTTGTAACCGATGCCGACAGCGCAAGAACCGCTGCGACCAGCGACTTCCTCGCTGCCAGTCCTGCGAAAAGGCCGGAGTGCGTTGTGTCGGGTACGACCCAATTACAAAACGTGAAATACCCCGCAGCTACGTATACTTCCTCGAGTCGCGTGTAGCGTACCTTGAGAAGACTCTGGCAGAGCATCGGGTTGAATTTAAGGAGGCGTTAGCCTTTGACGAAGAAGAGGCAGTTAAAGTGGAGGCCAGGTATGAATCGCCTCAAATACACACGGCTCCCCCTGAAGGGTCAGTAGCTACTGAAGTATCTGCGATGGACGGAAATGATAAATTGATCCGGATGAAGAAGGACAAAGAGGGACTAGTGGTCGGATTGGATAAGACCGCGCGGAGTGGGCAAGATCCAAAAGGCAACCAAAATCCCGAGAAGGAGGACAACTGGCGCATACAGAACCTTGTTTCGAACATTGGAATGGTGTCAGTACAAGGAACCTCTGACCCTCGGTATTTAGGGTCAACTTCTGGAATCTCTTTTGCCCGGGTCGTCTTTGCCGCCGTAAAGAGCTCCGTCCCTGGAAATGTATCGGAACGTGGTCCGATGCGTCCTAAGGAACGCCTACCGCACAGTGCTACAGGAACGGGAGGAAGTACCATGCGAGACTCGTTCTTTGGTCTACAGACCAGGCCAATGATGAAGTGTGCAGCGTTCCCTGAAAGGGATTTAGCCGAGAAACTAGCCAATCTTTATTTTGAGCACGCAAATCCGCAAATACCTATCCTTCACCGCACGGATTTTATGGAGCTGCTTGATCGTACTTATGCTATTGAGGAGAAGAGCCGCTCGCCGCGCAGCCTCTACATTCTTAATATCGTATTTGCTATTGGTGCCGGTATTATATTCGAAGACAAACCGCCGGGGGATGATCAACACGAAGGCCGGGATCCCTCCCCATCCGCGTCCACATCGAAAAGACTTCGCTTATCAAGCCATCAATATCAACCAGAGGAATACCATGCTTCCGCAATCATCCATCTGGAATCCTTTCTCTCAGTATTTTCATCTACCGATGGGTTCGGCGCTCTAGAAGAGCTCCAAGCAGTTCTCCTTCTTGCTAGTTTTGCTTTATTGCGGCCCGTTGCGCCTGGCCTCTGGTATATTGTTGGGGTTGCAATGCGACTGGCAGTCGACCTTGGCCTTCATTATGAGGACGGCACAGGAATCGACGCACCCGGAAACGAGAATATAAACCGCTCGCATGACAAAGATGAGAACAAAGAGAAGGTTCGTATCGACATCCAAGAGCGCGGGCGTCGAGAATGGGTGCGTGATCTTCGCCGACGACTGTGGTGGTGTGTCTACAGCTTCGACCGGCTTGTCGGCTGCTGCGTTGGCCGTCCCTTTGGAATTAGCGACCAAGCCATTAGCACCGAGTTCCCATCCCTATTAGAGGACAAATATATCACAAAAGCCGGAATATTGAAGGCTCCTGAAGGTGCCCCAAGCTACAAGCATGCAGCGTTCCACTACTTCAAGTTGCGCCTGCTGCAGTCAGAAATACAAGATGTGCTGCAGCATCAGCAGGCACGGTTTGCCAGGCAAAGAGCGCCGTATACACCAAAGAACTTCATGCGCACCGATGTCGTGTCGCCCTTTCTCCAAGGATTTGAGTCCTTCCGCTCCTGGAGGAAGGATGTACATCGTCGATTAGCAGAGTGGCAACAAAGCGCACCAACGCCTCAGGACACCGGTGTAAGATTTTCCGTCGAGTTTCTAGAGCTAAATTACTGGCAAGCCATCATCATGCTTTATCAGCAAAGCCTTACTGTACCGGCTGAATTAGCAGATGAGCTGTCTCCCGCAGAAGACGTCTCAAGCCCATCATTCTCACAGGTAGATGAGGATGACGAGGATGATATTTATTACATGGTGGCAGAAGCTGGGCAAAAAGTGATTCGAATATATCGTCAAATGCATCGGGTACGCCTCGTAAATTACACATATCTAGCCACTCACCACATTTTCATGGCAGGTAAGGTTACTCCGACTTTCTCTAGATATAATTTCCTGCTCACATTCTCTCCTAGGTATCTCGTTCTTGTACGCAATCTGGCATTCGCCTTGGGTGCGGAGCCGCTTGGTATGTTCGACAACTTCAGTTCGTTCTATTTGTACATATTGCTGATTCTTTTACCTCTTGGCACAGACCCTCGACGAGGTAGACTTCACCGTTCTTGCAGCGACGTCTGTCCTTGGAGACCTAATGCACAAGTGTCCGCCTGCAGAGGCCTGTAGAGATGCGTTTGAACGAATGAGCAAGGCGACCGTTGAAATGAGCCTATCTACCACTGGCTTCGGTTCCCAGGTCGATCTGAGCCGAATCCAGACCAACGGCAGTGCATCCAGGCAGTCTAATGCTATGCATTCAAGCCGACATAGAACAAATGCGAGGTACTCTGCAGATCAAAGACACAGACACGGGCCACATCGGCGGCAAATGCAGATGAGGCAATCTCGGCCTGTTCCGAGATTTGACATGAATCTTGGAGACCTCTTTGGTGATAATGGCGCCATTTCGGAGAGGCAGAGCGGCGGCGGCGGCATAAGGAAACCTGTGCAGCCCTATCCCGTCTCCGAAACCTCAGACCCGAATTTCACTTCCAACCACTCAACCAGACCACCTCCTCAGCGGACTCCATCTATGGAATATTATGGCAACTACGAGAACCCGGTATCGCCCCAGACGCAGCAACAGCAACAGCAACAGCAACAATCGTACTACTACGACAACTCTCCGCAACCAAGCGGGTCTCCGAGCAGTATCGGTGCTACCACCAGCGGTCACCCGGCATTTCAAACTACAGAGCAAGAGACTGCCTCCGGGATGGGCATTGATTTCTTAGAATATGACTCTGCAGGCATCGAGCGCCAGATGTCTATGGGTTCTGATGAGAATCCCGAGTACAATATTCCGGTCATGTCGTCACTGGGACATGTAGGAATCGACCTTGGATTTGGTATGGCTGTTGATTTCCAGCACGACTGGAGTGAAAACCCCAGTTATGATTTACTCGAAGGGTATTTCTTTGGAGGATCGGGGCCAGGACCTGGGGTTGGGGGGATATAATTTTCTCTTCAATCTCTCTCATGACAGGTTATTGGGATTCTGGGTCCTCAGACGGTATGGATGAAACGATCTTACGAAACACTTGCATGTCTTCTACATCCTTTTATTGTTATTATTATTATCTTCCTTGGACATGTTATTAATGGCGGTTGGCGATGGCTATGCGCTATATAGAGGATCACGGATACAGATATAAACCTTTGTTGGCTGGGGGCGGTGGAGTATAAGTGTGCAATTTCGAGCATCCTTCCTGTAAGACTTTGTGGCTGGCGAGACGAATCTACCCGCCAGTACTGGTAGTAGTAGCAGTAACAAAAACCTCAACGAGGTTGAATTAAGAGCCAGACAAAGGTGAGGCCAGCATTATAATTGCAAATTGGGCAGCAAATTTTCTGCTTGTTGGCCGGCAGTTGAGTTGTCCCGGCGGATCGGCAACCAGCAAAAACAACCTCCATCCTATCGCTCCTCGCCGTTCGTCGTTCATCCTGCCTTGTGGCTGATCTGGTGCGGGACAGCGCACTCTCTCACTCTCTCACTCACTCTGTCTTGGTAGATGTTTCTGAGCATAGATCTTGCTTCCCATTCTTTTCTCACCCCTCCATTTGCATCTCTTTCTCTCTTTCTCTCTCCCTCTCGCAAAGACCTCGTGGAAGAGGAGCACAAATAATCCGGGACTCCAGATGATCGTCGTTCCACGCTAAAATCACGCAAACTGATCAGAACTGTTGGTTCCAGCTCCAGATCTGCTGCAGCTTGTCTTACCTTTTTTTCTAATCGGCCCCCGTTGTCGTTCCTGCGTGTCGTCCCCAATCGCCCTTCTCTACCTCCGTGCCCGTGTTTCCTGCGTGTCACAGTTACTCCCTTGGTTGGTGTTACTCGATTGTCGCAAGGACATTTGACTGTGAACTGGTTCTGCGCCTAAGATCGATAAGGGCAAAAAAGGTTAAACTACAGGGAAAGAGAAAAAGAAAAGAAAATTTTGGTTGCTCTGGAGCCAACTAGGTTGATGCATGCGCAGCAAAGAAGAAGGGGATATTTATGCACCAACACAACAAAGCGCGGAAATCGAAAGAAAATACAGGCCGGCTTATGAGAAAGGTATCTCTTCCCTGGCCTTGCAGGTACTCTTGACTTGCTATGAAATCTTCCTTCCCAAGGCTGACCTGAACTAGAAGAGGAAGAGTTTGACAGATCGAAACTACCCGTTTTCAACAACTCGTCGCCACTCTTGGAATATCTTTGGTTCACCCACCCTTGTCTCTCGATTCTCTGCTATGCCATTTTGACACTTGTTTGCTCTCCGGGAATGCTATAGTTCTTTTTTTTCAGTCGCGTGTTGGGTCATGTGCAGGACGAGTAGACCTTTACCCGATTAGTGGTACTCGCCCATCTCCTAGTATACAGATCCTTCCTGGATCAGTCGCTCTCTCAATATGGTGAAGGCCGACGTGCGGAGAGATTATTATGCAGACTTAGGTCTTACTCCTGGCGCAGACGCAGAGGATATCAAGAAGCAGTTCAGAAAACTAGGTGAGGCATCTCAAACAAAGACGCGCAGGGAGGGGAGGGGACAAATAATTTCTGACCTTGCCTAGCTCTCAAATACCACCCCGATCGAAACCCCGGCAAAGAACTAGAGTTCAACGCAAAATTCCAGGCGATCCAAGCTGCCCATGAAATCCTCAGTGATCCTCAACAACGAATAAAGTATGATACAGATCGATTGCGAAACGGCTATTACGGGCCCAAACCCGGTCCTGCTCGAAAAGAACCTACTAGTGGTTATTCCAGCACTAGACCTCCTAGCACCAAAGCGCCATTTTCCGAGCGTCCCAAGTCCTTCCATCATGGTCCCTCTACCGGCGCCCAACGCTATGCTAGCTACGCGCGAGCTGCCCCGAAGCAACCGTGGGAGAAGATGCGGGATGAAACACAAACTCGCGCCGATGCATACCGAGGATTTCAGGAAATGAAAGGCAGTGCCATGCCGGGTTGGTCGTCCTTCGACCCCCGCGGACGTGCTGGGCAACCCAATACTATGCCTAGACCGAATCCCACAACAAATGGGCAGTCTACGAGACCGAAGTCTGCCTACGAGCATCTCCACACTAGGACTAAGCCTATGGGTACAGAATCTGCAAAGAAGAAGCAAGGATTTGCACCACGAGCAGCCGGCGGCGATGAACCCATGGCCGCAAAGACCACATCATATCGAAATGCCCCCAGGTTTGACCGCGGATTTGCCCCCGCTCCGTCTCCGACTGCGCGGAAACCAGCAGCTGGCTTCCAGAGCCCCAATGATAATCTCGGAACCCCAGAATTTGAAAGAACGAGTCATAAGTACGCTACTACAGGAGGAGAAAAGACCTTTTTCTCTAGTTCTATGCTGGGACGGTCGAACAGCATGCGTACTTCACCTAAGAGCCCTAAACAGCGTCCGCGCACCAATCCTCCAAGTCCGACTCCCGAAGAGAGTGGACGACATAGAAGTGCTAGTCCCAATTTGAAAGCGGATAGGGGTCGAAATTACTCTTCGACAAGTTCAAGCGATCTTGACGAGGAAGATGTTGCCTTTAAGCCGAAGGCGGTGCCTAAAAGTAGGCTTCGGCCACATCAGAAATTCTCAAACTTCCATGGCACAAATGGATGGAGTACTAAAGCTGGTGAGTTTAATTTTCTTTGTTCTTACGTACTTTTAGGGGAGTGAAATGAAAACGGCATGTTTGCTGATAATGGCCTGTTTAACAGCACATGATTCCGATTCTGCTAGTTCCGGACGACACGCTTCTGATACACCCTTGTTTACCACGAACGGAAACATCTTCGACTCGTAAGCTGGAACCCCTTCGATTTTTTAACATGGTAAATGGTTCTTTTGAAAATAGGATGACTAATTGTCGTGTAGCGTTCATGCACCAGGATTACAGACTGGAGCTTTCAGGAGTAGTAGTCACGATGACTTGCGGAAGTCCTCGAATCGCAAAGATCCATTTGGCCAATTCACGGAGACGCAAAAGTCTAGTGATCGCGGGCGAAAGTCAACGAGAAACAGTCCAGACAGCGCTGGACATTCCACAGGGAACAATTCCAAGCATGAGTCCTCAAGGTCCCAGTCGGCCTCGCAACAAATGCCGTTTGTTGAGGAGAGCTACCTCAATAACAACTGGGAGGCGGCGTTTAAATTCAGGGATTTATCCGATGCTTTACCGAATAATGATGCTTCCCAACGGCAGTATCCCGCAGCGACTTCTCAGAGGACCAAGAGCCCCCGAAAACAAACAAGACCAACTACGAGACCAAAGCCTACGCCGCAACCAGCTAGTGTCTCGACAGAAGCTGAAGAGGCCGAAGCGACTGTCAACGGTCAAGAATCATCCGATGCCCCTACAGCTGATACTGATGGAGAAGCCATGGACCTTGATGATGAGCTTCCGTCCAAGACTACAGGCACGACGGCGGAATCTGAGAAGTTAAGCAGTAACCAAGGAAAGAGGTCGGCGACGCCGAAATCCAGACCAACTTCAAAGTCCGGCAAGACGGATAAGGCGAGCAACCTCCTTAATCTGAAGATCTTGGGTGGAGTTTTCCCACTTGCTTCCACCAATAACGGCGGACTTGACGACCTAAAGGATATGTATTCCACACTTCCGTTCGAGTCGCGGGCCAAAGCCCCAAAAACTGCCACCAAGGATCTTCATCCTCGTGAGCTAGTCTGTCCGAATCCGCCAAAACGACCTGAACCTCCACCCCTTGTGCCCATCAGTGCAGGATCCCAACAAACTGGAATATCCCGAGCAGCATGGGATCGATATATTGCCGAAATGAACAGCTACATGCGGGAATGGCGTGTTTTCGAACGTCGCATAATCGGTCATTTTGTTGCTCGCCAAGCATCCTTCGAGACTGAAATGGCTCCCAACTGGCTGGGCGCTGTTGGAGACTCCACGCGTCTCTGCAAGGATGATGGCCTGGGAGGGAATCACGGCGACGAAAGTGATGATGATGAAGTTACTCTGGGGCCCGCCCAAAAGGGGTTCAACTCGTACCAGCGTGCATTAGATGAAGACGACAGGGTCCATAAACACTGGGAGGTCGCGCGTGAAAGACACCGGGAATGCGTTACCAAGCATGGACAGATGCGACAATGGGCCCTGAGTGGAGGCAAGATATTCTGAAGTATCCTTTACTTTTTCTTCTGTCCTCGGCTATTTTTTTTGGGAGTTGTCTTTTTTTTTGCATACCCATGGAATGATTGGCGCAGGAACTGGTTTTCGGATGTTTGCAATATCCAAAGAGGACGGCGCGAGACTCGGGATGTATCATATATCTGGGTTGATATTATTTATCTCACCGATGGAGGTTGGCGGGGGAGGGGGCGTTTTCTTTTGTCCTCAGCTCCCTCTGCTTATATAGATACATCTCTTTAGTGTATCATCTAGCCACTTGCTACTAGAGCTGTAGCTGATTTCAGAACCGCATACCGCAATGATAAAATAATTACAATGAAGATGATTCGTGACAGGCGTAGCCCTACATACTAGCCCTAACCCTGAGCCCTAACTCAACCGCCGATAGCGGCGCTTTCCTTCATGCCTCAGGCAGTCACCTGCCCGATACGGCCGGGCCAACCCCGCCGTGGGGGGACCAGACCGGAACAAGAACAATACGGAAACAAACGCTGCGCAACCAGCAACACAGGCAGCCGGCGAGCAAGCCACCGGTATGGTACGGTAAGACGTGAGTCACGGGCAGGCGGGCAAAGAATTATATCGTTCGCAGCGCCCGCAGGTTTCCCCTCCGTTCCTTTCTCTGGCTTTTGGATCTTTGACGGTTGCGACTTTTTCGCTGCTGCTCCAGTCACTCTTGTGTACCGGTTGGGGACTTGAGTGTCTTTCTTCTTTCTTCCTTTGCTAATCTTGCTGGTCAATTGCGGTTTGTGAGTTTCCTTTTTCTGTCTCTCTCTCTCTCTCCTTTGGGGGATATTTTCTTTACTTTTTCGTTCTTTTATATGTAGGTGTTGGTGATAATCTTGACTGACTGTATGATATCTTCAGATCCGACTTTGACTCCTCTCAATTCTGCAAATTCCTTTTTTCTCCCACGTCAATTGGAGAATAATTGAGTCATTATGGGTGTTACTATCGTTCTGGGTAGTCAGTGGGGTGATGAAGGTGGGTGGAATTCGTGACTGAAAATCTCTATATCTTTTATATGAACGGCTTCCTCGGTTCCGACGGAGGCGCGTAAACTAAAAGAGTACATAAGGCTGATTGGAGGTGATTTCAATCGGAACAGGGAAGGGGAAGATCACGGATATGCTTTCGCAGCAAGCGACGCTCTGCTGCCGTGCCGCTGGCGGCCACAGTAAGTCAATCTGAGTACCTACGTGTTGTTCCGGCAATCGCGAAAAAAAGAAGAAACTAGAGGCGCTGACGGCATATACCCTCTTCTAGACGCGGGCCATACCATTGTTCATGGCAACGTGACATACGATTTCCACATCCTCCCATCCGGACTCGTTTCGCCAGACTGCGTCAACCTCATCGGTGCCGGAACCGTCGTGCACGTCCCCAGCTTGTTCAAGGAATTGGCTGCGCTGGAGACAAAGGGTCTGCACGGTGCTGCAAGTCGCGTCTTCGTCTCTGACCGTGCCCATGTCTGTCTTGACTTGCACTCCGTTGTAGACGGTCTGGAGGAGGCTGGACTCGGCGGGCGCAAGGTCGGCACTACCGGCAAGGGTATTGGTCCTTGTTATAGTGACAAGGCTTCGAGACGAGGTATTCGTGTTGGGGAGATCCTGGATGAGGCTGTTTTTGAACGGAAGCTGCGCACCCTGCACGCGGGCTATATTGCACGATTTGGCGACTTGAACTATGACGTCGAGGACGAAATTAACCGCTTCAAAGTGAGTTAACTCTTTCTTCAGAAAAAAGGAGCGAAGAAAGAAAGGAAGGAAGAAAGAAAGAAAGAAAAGGAGGACTTGATCGACTACATGGAAGGATAACTTCTCTAACGCGCAACTCTTCTCATAGGAATATCGAAAACTCCTTGTTCCTCACCTTGTTGACCAATTGGCCTTCCTCCAAAAATACAAGGACTCTGCCAACACTCTGGTTGAGGGTGCTAACGCTCTCTTGCTCGATCTGGACCACGGCACTTACCCCTTCGTGACATCCTCGTCCACTGGCCTTGGAGGTGCCGTGCAAGCCCTCTCCCTCAACCCCACCAGCATTAAGAACATCATTGGCGTCGTGAAAGCCTACACCACCCGTGTCGGCTCCGGGCCCTTCCCCAGCGAACAGCTCAACGAATTCGGTGACAAGCTCCAGGGCGTCGGCAAGGAATTCGGCGTCACCACTGGTCGCAGACGCCGCTGCGGTTGGTTCGACCTTGTCCTATGCCGCTACTCTCAAGCCATCAACCACTACACCGCTCTGAACCTGACCAAGCTGGACGTCCTCGACGACTTTGACGAGATCAAGGTTGCCGTCGCTTATATCCTTCCCGATGGTACCCGTCTGGAGAACACCATCCCCGCCGACGCAGAAATCCTCAACAATGTCAAGGTTGAATACATCACCCTCCCCGGCTGGAAGAGCAAGACCGTGAGCATCAAGAAGTACGAGGATCTCCCTGTCAACGCACGCAAATACATCGAGTACATCGAGCGCGAGCTCGGCGGTGTTCCTGTAAAATGGATCGGAACCGGTCCTGCTCGAGACGATATGATCTGCCGTGAGTTGTAGGCAAAAGACCTATCTCAGCCCCATTCCCCTCCCCCCAAACAATAAAACCCCTCACTTTCGCCAAAAGAAAAAGAGAGAGGAAGAGAAAGAGATAAGAATAGAGTGTATGTATATCAATCATTCCATTCCCTGGGGAAATTAAACCAAAAAAAAAAAAATAGAAAAAGAAAGAGCAGGTTCTATGTACCTACCTACTACTACCGCTTAGGTATCCTTTTTTTTCATATTGCCCTCCCTCCATTCTCTTCGTTTGGTTTCGTATTTTTCTTTCTTTTTGAGGTTGTTTTTTTTTTGGTGGGGGGGGGTGGTGGAAGGGGAATAACGAAATACACTATGTATGTTTTTCTAGTCTTGTTTGATGTCGATGAATTTGATGATTATTTTAGACAGGGAAGTGGATGGATAGAATAACATAGGGCTTTTCTATACATAGCATAGTTATTCTAGCATTGTCAGACTATTTCTCTCTTCCCCTAGTTATTACCTGCCTCTCTTTGAGAAAACCCTCTTAACTACTACGTATAAATCTTTAGACTAAGGAAGAAGGGAAGGCATTCAGTTGAATGGCCCGTTTTATTATACACAATTAGGAAAGAAAGTTAGACGAAGTTTTAATTTCAAATATGCAAAGGAGAAATGATAAATGAGATCTATAATAAATACATAATACAATACAATAAACACAATATTCTGAAATATGTAAATAATAATACACTCTGTCCTGACCCCCCCACCTTCTATAAAGTACATCCAATATCCACAAATGGGAGTAGAGAGCAGACATGACCATGAGAAACCTGATTGATGTCTTCTATAAGGAAGAAAGAAAGAAAGAAAGAAAAAAGTTATATGGGTTTCACAAAAAAAAACATATCCAGAGAGACAAAGAGGGGTGATTCCTGTATTCCATAACGCCACCTAAATGCAATCAAGCTATCCTAGCAGAATTTCTTTTTCCCTGATAGGGATGAGATATAAAGAAGCAGCACGAGTTGTCATTGGGGAGAGGGGGAAGGGTTCAATGTTCTTAGCGTCGACTTCTTCGAATCCTTTGCCACGCCTCGAGATCATCTTCCTTATATGACCGCCCTTGTCGCCCGCCAGATCTGAAATCGGATCGACTGGAATTAGATCGAGAGAAGTTTGATGAATGACGACCGCGGTCAGATCCGCGGCGGCCCGTTCGGAGCGATCGCTCGACGGTTTTCGGCGGCGGTGGCACCTGGCGCAAGTGATAACCGTGCAACGCTAGGTCACGGATGATCGGAAGCATTGCTTGTTTGCGGGAAGCAAAAACCTCCAGCATGGTGCTCATCTGGGCTTGGCAGGCCAGCGCCTTCTCATGGTCTGGGATTTCCGATAGAGCGGCCTTGATCTGCTGGAACGTCTCTTCTGTTTCTGGTGAATGTTGCGAAGTTTCCGAGTGCGGGTTGCGCATGTCGATACTCGCGGTTGGAAGGGATGTGTAGTCTCTGTCAATTGGGATGTCGCTCAGGAGTCGGTTAAGATGGCCCATCTCTTCCTCCATGAGGAAGACCCAACCCTCACCAGTCTTATTTGCACGGGCTGTGCGGCCTAACCGGTGGATGTAAGAGTCGCGTCCCCGAGGTACACCGACCTGGAGGACGTGGGTAACCTCTGGGAAGTCCATGCCGCGAGCGGTGACGTCGGATGAAAACAGAATTCCAGAGGAGCATGACCGGAAGAACTTGGAAACTTGGGTTCGTTGGTTCTGTGACAAACGCGCGTGTATTTCTCCAAGAAACATTCTTCCAAACGGATGTCCGCTGCGCGGGTTTTCTGGATCTCTGAGCAGTCGATCGAAGACTTCAAAGGCGAGATTGACCTGTTTTGTAGAGTTGAAGTAAACGATAGCCTTGAAAGGGCGATCGTTGTTTAGATTATTCTTGACCAACTCGAGAATTGCGGGCAAAAGGTTCTGGTAACCATCGAGAATGACAGCCTTCTGAGGAACCGTAAGGTGTGTAGGAACCTCGTTATCGCGGATAGTCTTGAGGAATTTGAAATCTGGTTTCATGGTCTGACGAACCATACCCATAACCTCACTGGGCACTGTGGCCGAGAACATGAGCGTCTGACGATCCACCTTTGTCGGGTCTGGAAGCAAACGCTGAATTTCCATGAGTTCTGGAGCAAAGCCATCATCTAGCAAGCGGTCTGCCTCATCCAAAACGAGGGTGCATAGTTTCGGAGCTTCAATACCATTCCTGGGGTCTGTCAGAAGATCCTTAAGTCTTCCCGGTGTGCCGACCAAGATATGGCAGCCCTCGTTTTGGATCTGCTGCAATCCGCTCCTTCTTTGGGTGCCTCCTACCGCGGTTTGGACTACCAATCCGGAGCTGAAAGATACGCGTCTAGCCTCAACAGCGATCTGTTCTGCCAATTCCCTTGTTGGGGAGATGATAATAGCCCGAATGTCCGCCGCACTCGCTCCAGAGTGGCCGTATCTTCGGCGGCTACCTCTTTGAAACCATCGGTCATAGACCATTTTCTCGATGGTCGGATCGCTTAGGACTTTCTGCATGACAGGGATGAGGAAGGCAAGTGTTTTACCGGTTCCAGTCTTTGCTTGGGCCAAGCTATAGGATCCTTGAAATTAGAATTCTTACACCCGGTTAAATGCGCGAAAGAGAAGTTAGGGGTTACTGACATATCGTGGCCTTTCAAGCTTTCTGGAATAGTCAAACTCTGGACATCAGTCATATCCTTAAGACGCATCTTCTCCGTAACGGCCTTGATAACTATAGGATCAACTAATCCCTTCGCCGCTAGTTCCTTGAACTGGGTCGCTTGGCTGGGCGGTTCTTGCCCGGCTTCGAGAGCATCATCCCGGACCGCAGCGTTTGTGGGTGCGGACAAACAAGAAGAAGTTGAGTGATACAATGACCTAGATGTGTGCGGTAACGAAGAGACTGTCGAAGAAAGACATTGAAACCGCTGGGGGGTTGATCTGATCGGAAGGGTTCGAGTTGAGGTTCGCAGCGCGTGGATCACGCCGGACCGACGAAAAGCACCCAGCATGATGAGGGGCCTGAAAAGGAAAAAGCGAAGTAAAAAGCCCTTTGTAATTTGATAAAAAATGATTTATAGATTAAACAAACTGATAAAACGAAATGAGATGTGGAAGGAGGATGGCGATGGCGATGGCGATGAAGCGCAAAAAACAGTTTGCCAAAAAAAAAAATAAGACGCGGCAGAAAAGTTGGGATCAAAAGGCGGAGAGGTCGAGGTCACTGATAGAAGGGGACGATTGTTAGAGAGCTCCAGGGCTGATAGCAGAACTATTTTTCAGGCTGTTTCTTATTAAGACTAATAATATAACTATCCAGTGTTTGGTTTGAATACTGTGTTTGTGATATTCTGTCAAATTGGTTACTTTTCCCTCTGTTTTGCACAAACTCAGCGTTGGCTGGAGGGTTCTCGTGGTTGGGTGCCTCAGGAACCAGTTCATTTGCAGCCCTCGAGTCTGCCTTAGGCCACCAATTAGGCCACCCACAAGGAATCGTTCTCTGGCGATCTGAGAGATGTCGATTGTCCTTCTTTCTGACCTCTCGACGACATGCCACATACATTGATACAGCAGTCTGAGGCCTCCTTCGAAGTCCTCTACTCGACGCTGAAAGAGGAGACCGCAAAATCAGGTTAGTAGGTTAATCTAATTGCCTGGGGTTTTAATAATCAAAAGCCCTGGACATCGTTCACCTAGGCATCTCAGCATCGAGTGATTACTGATCGATTGTCTCAGTGCCTCAAGATTGAACTTCGTCATCAAAAGAATGCTGAAAAAAGTGGATGAAAATATAGTGTCTGCAATATTTTCCATTGCTCGGACTTGATTAACCGATCCAGATCGATCCACACTACTAAAGCATTCCACCTCATCAAGAAGACGCTTAGAGTATGAGACCATATGGAGCCAAGAAGTTACAAAATGCGGTGCATCCATCGCCCCCCTCCTTTCAAGCAATATCCCCGAGCGTGAATGGGGTGTGTCGGGACTTTGCCCTCGGTCATCTTGCCCAGAAGGTGTATTCTTCCCGCCCATGGTGCCTAGGTTGACCCATTCACCGAGATTGTTATGTTGATTTAGTCAAGCATTACGATGAATTGGTGCTCCCAGATGCCCGTTTCGGGCAATTACCTAGGGATAACTCATGGCACCAGCTCCTCCAGAACTTTCCTTGAATAGATTCAATCTTGCTTTATAATCTGCAGCTAGGCAAGTCTGGTTCTGCCCCGCTTCTTGGGTATGGCTTCGTCGGCTATAAAATTCCAGGAATTCCACGATTAGTAGTAGCTATGTCGTGATATCATTATTACACACTACTTTCTACTCTTATCTGTGGTGCTATTTTGTGCTTGTGCCTCTCTCGTATTTCAGTCTCCCAAACCTCAACCATGGCTTCTAACAAAGGTCTTATCTTCAAGAAGGTCCCCCAGGGCTACCCTGTTCCTGGACAGGATCTTGTTGTCGAGTCTGCAGCGTATGACGCCAATGCACCCGCTCCTGAGAATGGCCTGTTCTTGCAGTCACTCTACACCAGCTTTGACCCTTACATGCGCGGCCGTATGCGTGGCCCCGAGGCCAAGTCCTATTCTCCTCCCTACCCACTCAACGCGGTCATAACGAGTGCTTCCATCGCCAAGGTCATTCGCTCTAATAATGATTCCTACAAGGAAGGTGATCTCATTATCGGGCATCTACCCATCCAAGAATACGTCGCCCTGAGCGCTGATGAATTGGTTCGCATCCGGCATCTCGAAAATCCCTTGGGTCTTGAAGACATCCGTGTCTTCCTAGGTCCGCTTGGCATGCCCGGTCTGACAGCCTACTCCTCACTCTACGAGATTGGCAAGCCTAAGAAGGGTGAGACGATCTTCGTCTCTGCTGCTAGCGGTGCCGTCGGTCAGCTAGTCGGTCAGCTCGCTAAGCACGAAGGTCTTAAGGTTATTGGTAGCGTGGGATCGGATGAGAAGCTTGACTATATTGTGAACGAACTCGGCTTCGATGGCGGGTTCAATTATAAGAAGGAGAAGCCTGCAGATGCTCTGGCTCGTCTGGCTCCTCAGGGTCTCGACATCTACTATGAGAACGTCGGGGGTGAACACCTGGAAGCAGCCCTTAATGCCATGAACAACTTTGGTCGTATCGTCGTTTGTGGTTTGATCTCCCAGTACAACTCGGCTCCTTATCCCATCACGAATATTCACAACGTGTTGATCAAGCGTCTGGACATGCGCGGATTCATTGTCGGTGATGCGGGTATGGGCGATAAGTACACCAAAGAGCATCAGCAGAATGTGCAGAAATGGATCAAGGAGGGAACCTTCAAGTCTCTCATTCACGAGACGCAGGGCATCGACAACGCACCTGAGGGCCTAGTAGGCATTTTCTACGGCAAGAACAAGGGCAAGGCTGTTCTCAAGTTCTAGTGGAGTAGTTCCGGCGAAAGTGCATATGGTTGGGTCGACCTCGTTTTGATGAGATGATGAGATGATAATAATGACGGCAATGACGATAGGACCAGTGGTCATATGAAGCGCGAAAACATTCTGCAGGCTTTCGTCCGTTGGCAATTGGAGAGGCGAATGTATAGTTAGCAATCTCTCTAGAGAACAAGAACAAGGACCTCTTAAATATTATTCTGAAGCAGTGATAGCTTCAAATTGTATCAAGAAAGCTCGTCTCGTGCCAATAACCGCTCGAATGCCGGAACTTCGGCCAAATTCGGCTGGGCGGAGAAAAACGGACCAATCACCTGATCCGCAATGTGATGACCGCATCCCGAACAGACTCCCGAGGTTCCCTCAGCGGAACTTCAACTTCACGACGATTCAACCTCTGTCCTCTCGGGAGCGTGTCTGTGTCTCGTGCTGCACTGAATCTCCTTTCTCTCTCCCTCGGTGTCAATATCACAAGTATCACAATGGCTTCCCTTATGCGCCAGTCCTGCCTCTCTGCCCTGCGAACGCCATTGGCGACCAGGAATGCCGCCGGAATCTCCCAAGTTGTGGCCTTCCATGCCTCCGCGAAGAAGCAGATTCTGCCTCCGTTGCCGCGTGAGTAAAAGCCCAGGATCAGTTGTATTGTTTGGAGCTTGTGGTGCTTGTCATATTGTGTTATTTTGAGACGGAGCTGGACGTAATAAGGTCTTCCGGATGAATGCTAACAAATTTCGGTACAGAGGTTGTCCAAGGAACAAGTACGTTATAACCCCGAATCTTAATCCTTTTTGGAAAGGGATGGGCGAATACAAGTTGCGGGAGAATGAGATGTGTCTGAAGAACCGAGAAAAAGAAATGTGTTGGGGGTAAAATAGAAAGAAGAAAATAGGCGGATATTCTCAGACTGGCGGGCTACTGGAGGTTTTTCGAGACAGCGATATTGACTATATTCGGCCGTTTAGTGAACGACGCTGCTCCTGTCCCTACGCCACACCCTTCGCACGGTAGCTACCACTGGACTTTCGAGAGGTGAGTGGAAATCCCACCACTAAATATCGGCAAAGTTGATAAGGTTCTGATGCTGTTCAATAGATTGATCACCGTTGGTCTGGTTCCCCTCACCATTGCACCTTTCGCCGCTGGCTCTCTCAACCCCGTTATGGATGCAATCCTGTGCTCTTTGCTAGTTGTCCACTCCCACATTGGATTCCAGTACGTCGCCCATTTTCCTCACCCGAAGAGTCTACCTATGAAGTGGGCAGCGGCTGATGTTTTGCAGGGCTTCTATCATCGATTACTTCCCCGCCCGCCGCGTTCCCAAGACCAAGGCATTCTTCGACTGGGTCCTACGCGCCGTCACCCTCACCACTGCTGTTGGCCTGTACGAGTTCGAGACAAACGATGTTGGTATCACAGAAGCTATTAAGCGGATCTGGAAGGCATAGACGGAGTATATTTGATTTTTCCCTCTTTAACCTTTTTCCCCCTATTTCTCTGCCCACTCTTATATCAGATTTGCTTTTTATGTTAGGGTGTCTGCCTTTGTATATGCTGTGCTTTTATTGGTAGGCCAACCTCAGCTAGGGATAGACGGACCTATTTCCCACTGAGCAATAAAAATTTATGTAACAGTTCAATTCTAAATTCCTGGTCATCTCTACGGTTGCTCCTTTATGATTCCTCTATATACCAATCAGATAGCCGCCACTAAACGACCAGCGCTCATGTCTAGAATAGGATGGGTGCATTCCATCATAGATATAGCACATAATCCCATCACCATAACCAGATTCCAAAAAGAAAATCCCATAAAAGATGAAAAGATATAGAAATACAGTGATAAATTCTATCACTCCTCCTCAGACTCCTCTCCGTCAGATATTAACCGGTCATCATCATCCGCCTTCCTCATCACCTTCTCGATTAACTGCAAAGTAGCTTTCAAGGGCAACCCAATCGCATTGTCGTAACTCCCCTCAATCTTCTCCACCAGAATGGACCCCAACCCCTGAAGCCCATACCCACCTGCCTTATCCACCCCCTCTCTCGTCCTCACATACGCCAGGATCAAATCATCCGTGACATCGCCATCAAACCGCACAGAGGTCTCCTCGATCGCCGTCTCCATCGCATACCCAGGCTGTCGCGCACTACTCAACGGCGCCATAGCAACCATCGCAGTGAATACCTTGTGGTCGCGCGCATCCCGAAGGGACTTGAGCATGGCGATGTGGTGAGCCTCCGAGTGCGGCTTCTCGAGGATCGAGCCCGAGGTGAGCTCTACGACGACCGTGTCGGCTGCGAGGATAAGCGCGGGCTCGCCCTTTTCCTCGTTGAGGATTTCCTGTCTGTAGACGGTTTGCGCCTTTTTGGTTGCTGTTGCCAGGACGTACTCGAATGGCTCCATTGTTTTGGGGAAATCTTCTTCTGCGTTGGAGGGGATGATTTCGATGTTGGGGAGGCCTAGGTAGGAGATTATTTGGCGTCGGCGAGGAGAGGAGGAGGCGAGGATTACTCGTTTGTTGCGGAGGTTGTTTAGGACGGGGAGATTGAGGGTTGGGCGTGGTGGTGGAAAGCGTTTTGTTGCTGTTGCTGTTGCTGTTGCTGCTTCGTAGGCTGGTGGTGGGGGGTCGACGGTGTCGGTTGGTGAGGGGGGAATGGGGTCTTTTGTATCAGGCATTTTTGGAAGGGGAGGATTTCTGTTGTTTCTATCTTCTATCTCTTTTTATTTTCCTTCGTCTTGTGATATACTGTAGTTTTTTATGTTTCTGCTTGTAGAATCAGGCTGGTTGCGGTGGAGGACGTTGTGAGGGGAAAGATTGAGATTACAGCAGATAAATTTATGGGCGGTGAGGTTCGGCAGTTGCCATCCAACTATAACGATACACTCTTCAAGTTCTTTGATTTATGGCTTAACAATAATCAATATGTGTCACTTTATTATGAAGAGAACGGAATAGAGTAGATAGTTTGCATATCGGACCAAGTTGGTGGCTGCAAGAGATAATTTGGCCATCCCTCGCCAGTGATACTATAGTAGGACCCAAATGTGTAGAAATAAAACCAAAATCCAAGGAAATCACTTATATATTTCTCGATAGTGTGTCAAGTGAAGTCCAATTCCCACACATACTTATCATCACTGTCAAGGTGGTAATAAATTACGATCGCCACTGTTAAGCGTTTGATCTTCCATATGTAGACTGGGCTAGGATGGCCTTTGTAAGACAACTTAGATCTTTGAAAGTAGCATTGCTAGTCTTTTCGACTTCGTATGAGCTGAGTAGCTGAGGGACTCGCTTACTATATCTGCAAGACCCGGTCTAAATAGGTGTCTAAAAATATGGTTAGAGACGTGCTTAATAGGACCCTTCAAGCCAGCGGAAGTCTAGGAGGCTAAAAGCTCTATGATAGCAGTACAACAGAACATAAAGTGCCATGCTAGAGATTTTTTTTTGGAAAACTTGGTATCCAAGAAATAAGGAGCGGATAAAACTCTGAACTAAGAGTCATGAAAAGGACAAGGGAATTGGCAAACTCGCCGTACATAATACAAAATGTTGGCCCATAACCATTCTCAAATAGAACTCCTATTACTCGCCTTGCATAAACCCAAGGAAATCAACCCGCTTCACAGTTTGTAAAAAAAGATTTTGAGGTCGTATCAAAGTGATAAGTCAAAGGTCATCAGAAACAATGAACTTCCAAGTTAAACACAGACAGGCCTTTACCTGCAAATATCGAAGTCAAAACTACCATCAGATTCGCAGGTTGTCGTTGATGCGACCGCCTCTTCGTTCGATTTCGGCGATAAGCTCTTTTCGCTCTTGAATTTTGAGATGAATAAAGTCGACGGTCTTTTTGAGTACGATGCTCTCACTGCGACCCTGGCCTTCAAGACCTGGGACAAGCTCTGTGAGTCGATCGAAGCCTTCACGAATCGCTGCGCGTCGTTTTTGCTCGGATGCGATGTGGTTGTTCTTCTTTTCCTGCTCTGTTAGTCTGGGCTTTTCCCTTTCCCCAGCGGCGCCTCCTTGTCGGGATGAGGAGTTGGTGGGAGTTGATGAAGAGCGATCATGCTGGTCGTCGGCGTTGGTGGATGTACTGGCAGCGATAGGAGAATATGAAGGCCCGGAGGAGCTGGATGCAAGTAGATTGGGAGGTTGTGCGGATGGCATCTTGTCGGGAAGACTTCTTGAAGAGCGAAGGGAAGAGAAAAGTCGGGTCTTCAACAGGAGAAAGGAGGGGTGATGCCCATGTGATATGATCTTAAGAGTGGCTGATATGTATTTTTGTAGACAGGAATAATCACAACAACAATGATACAGTCAGAATAAGAATAAACTAAAAGAAATTGCACGAAACGTAAAGCAAAGATGAAATAGAGAGAGACAGGATGATGGAAGAGCAGCAGAGGATGGCAAGTGGAAAAGCAAGAGATGCGAAGCTGTGGGATGATTCCAAGCCAGGAACCACATTCATTTATCACAATCACAGAATTCCCCAGTCTTCTGCCAACCCTAGCATGTGGAGAGTCTGTCCCCCGGAGTTCCTTATTAGTCCACTAAATCCACCCACTAAACTTGCAACAAAAATGGCGCCAGAGTCCAGAGTCAAAGTCCAGAGGCGGCAGCGCCGGACCAGAAGGCCAGCAGTGCCCCATCCGGTGCCGCCTTGGCATCTTCACGTCATCGATCTTCGTCGTCGTCTTGCTTGCACGATTGCCTGACCATCATGGTTTAATTTCATCTGCACCAGGTCTGTTGCGCTTACATTGGCTTCTTACTTTCCGTTGTGCCTGTCTAGCTATAATACAAGTCGTCAATTGGTCAATCCCATTGATTTTTGCTAGGCATTACCTAGTTGAAGTGCTAACCTACTTACTAGCGGAGGTATGATCTCATCCTGGATTGCCCGCTTCGTCGCGCTGATCTCCAAATCTGATCTTTAGAGCTACACAGCACCACACCCTCCTTCCTTGTAGCAAGATGGATCAACGTGATCCTCTACATGGATCGTGTATCTGCGGCCGGAATCAATACCTAATTCAAATTCCAGACGATGTGACTGATCACGCCCGTATTTACTTTGATGGTGGTCAAGACAACCGTATGTAAACGCATCATCGCTCCATTGTTCATCCCATATTCCCATATCTAATGTAGTTCGTTCCAGGCAGGTTTTATGGCACACCCCTCACCGCATGGCTTCGGGTCCCCCTTAGCTGGTACCAATCTCATACTCAGTCATATTTCCCCGATGAAACACATGGAAATATCCGCCGTATCTTCTCGCCTGGCCACGCACCTCATACCCAGCGCATTTTTTGTGGATTCTGTGGGACACCACTCACATACTGGAGCGAGCTCCCTCAAGAAGAGGCTGATTTTATGTCTGTGACTATCGGCAGTTTATCTGGGGATGACCAGCGGTTACTTGAAGATCTGAACCTTCTTCCCATATCGGACGAGTCAGATGATTCAACTGAGGAGCAACCAACTAGCCCTCCAGTCCCGCAGGCTTCAGCTTCCTCGCAAACTGTCGTCATTCCTACCAATAGTTCCGAGTCAAATGTCACCCGAAGTTACAGACAGGGAACAACGGGTGGGATCCCTTGGTTTGAAGAAATGATTGAAGGGAGTAAGCTGGGCAAGTTGATGAAGACTAGGCGCGGTGTTGGGGTTAGCGACGACCAATCCACCACTATAGAATGGGAGGTTAGCGAATGGACAAACACTGGATCCGTGGAGACAGAGGGCTCCGAAGTCCAAGCTGCTGGAAAAAGGAAACGTGGACAACATACAAATACAGATGAAATATGATCTCCTGGGAAATTAGGAGACGGTAAATCTCTACTTTTAATGAAATAATATTGATGTAAAGCTCCTCCTTGTATCATCCTCCACCTCCCAGGTCTTCATGTAGAGTTGATTGATAAACCCATCTTGTTGGATGAGCTCAGGGATCCTGCCTCGAAGCTCTTGTAATTTTATAGCATATGATTCTATTGGCATCTGAATAAGAATGCCTGAGGCGTGCCCCCTTTCACCAGGTTGATTTCCAAAAGGGGAATCGCTTCGCTTCGGTTGCCGTATCTACACCAAAGTGCAAAGCTTCTTTGTCTATTCCAATCTGTTAAACACTGAGAAAATGCCTTCCTGCACCTCCCCATCTTACCCAACTAGCAGCCTTTTATTCTTTTCAACGGCAGACTCATCAAGTGGTTTTATGCATCATAAAGTGCATTGAATACAATATAAAGGATGTATATCAAGGCTCTTGTTATTTCTCTTCCATTGAAAGGAAATTGGACCTGCTTATGCTGGTTTCAGAGAAACGAGCCTCTAAGGTTTTGTAAGCTTCTGTCCTGTTTTCTTGACGTAAAGCTAATGGTTCAGCGAAGGAATGGTATAAGAGAAGGGATATGAAAAAACATAGCCTGGAATTTTACATCTCCTATTCTGGCATTGCGTCCAGTGGTCCGAGGGAAACACAATCAGGAGAGATGCTGCTGTGAGAGGTCAAGTGCCTGGTGTTGGACTGTATAGAACTCAAAGCTGCCCAATTACCAGGGACGATACCGTCTCCGCTCTTGATATGTGGTGATGATTGTAAAGAATCTTCCCTCTGACTGCATATCGACGCGGCCTTTGATCTCTCACCAGAGCCGAGTCTTCATTGCAGCTTTCTAATATCATTCTCAGCTCTCAAAAGCACCATAACCAACCATTTGGGATCAAAAAGCTGCCCGGGTCATGACTAGAGCTCCCCCTCCTGGACTTTGACCGGGGCCTTGAAGAGCGGTAGATCCTCCAATTCCCAAAGAAGATAGGGATAGGCTGTAAACCTTGAACTTTTCTAGAACTCGCGCCTAGCCCGGAGATATGAGGTCAACTATCCATCAAATCGCAGCCAAAGAACTCTCAGAATCGGGTATGAATTTGACGACAACAAGCCATTCCACCCAGTCTGAGAATACTAGGCGGCGATGACATACCAATGATGACGAAAAGCACCATGAATGGAGTGTAAAGCTATCATATTGATGTATGCTGCAGTGAAGGGCACTTATACGCTCTGGAGGATGACGATGGCAGAGGTGATAGATGTGTGCTTTGGAGCAATGCCTTTCAATTAAAATGGAGGAAAGTACGTATGTGAGGAAAGAAATCTAGCGGACACTAGAGTACAAGCAAGTTGACTAACTTGGACATAGGCAGGGATAACTTACTTTGATGTTTGCAAAAGCCTGGAGGGCTTCGAGACTGTTAGTGCTACCGAGATCCTGGAAGCTCTCCATTAGTTCGAAGCGTCCACGGCCCTAATATTGTATGAGAAGTGCTTACAGACTTAGACTCATATTCAACGATTTGGGATCATAGTCCTTGGAGACGCTTGGAGATATTCGTCGGCTTCTGAATCTAACCAAAGAATGTCTGCACCTGTTGGTGCCTACCTAGGTACCGTACCCTACAGTACCGGAGAGACCCACTGGACTGCAGTATCAGGTAGCCTGCAGTATCAGTGAATGTTGACGGATACTCCCTCTTGTTGCCCTACCGCGTTAGCTAGTCTTGTTTTTCAAGGCAACACAACCCTCTCTTTAGAAGAGCAGACGATAAAAAGCCCAAACATATCTTCCCCCAGCAACACTTTCTCCTATCTCAAACCCGCTTCTACTGCCTTTTCGTTTTCTCCCAACGCTTTTTCAAACTACTTTCCTCTTCACTCCCCACAGACAGTTGAATATCTATCAACGATTCTTCTGCCAGTCACTCCCGGGCTCATAACCATATCTTCAAGCTTTACTCCTCCCAGAAGCATGCCCCCTGCAAAGGAATATCCTGAGCAGGGCGGCCACCAGGCTCCTGCAAGTGGTGAAACTAATGATGGTGATTGTGGAATCCAAAGTGCGTCCCAGAAAGGTATGTTTTGGTTTTCATCCTTTTCCCAAGCCACAGTCCAATATCAGCAGACGCCTCTCCTTTGGCCTCTGGTCATTGAGAATCGGAGGTTCTCATCAAATAATAGCATCTTTTCCCAAGGCCTCTTTCCTTGAGTCCTCAGTGGCTGACTTTTTTGATAAAAATGCAGATAAAGCAGTCCAGTGTACGAACTGCAGCTCTATTTCAGGGTCTTTGAGTGGTTCGGATTATGATCGTTGTAACATCATTGGTCAGGATAAACTAGGTAACTCAGATTATCTATCGCTGCTAGGTATATTCACTAACCATCCTAAAGAAGAGACACAAAATGGCAATTCGCTATACGGCCTCAGAGAGGAGAATGCTTCGCCATCACACCCTTCCTGCAAACAGAATGAGGATCCCCTGGCTTCGCGTATTCCCCGTGGGCCTGTTGCAAGACAAGTATCAGGCATAGCGGCCACGCCACAGAAAGGGGGGAGATTCACTCCAGAACACCGTAGCTCCATTCCTGTTGCTGTCCACAGGCATAGTGTGGAACAGTTGGGAGTCGGTGCTAATGCTAAACAAAACGATCCTTCTTTTAATGGAATTCGAGTAGCTGACAAGCCTCGCGGACCACGTCCTCGGCCATCCGCTGAGCAAAATGACTTTGCTATTCTCGAATCAACTCAGGAGACGGAAGAGATGGCTCATAATGCACCCCCATCCTCGTCGTCATCTATTAGTAGCTGGGATTTTGATGACGATGATGAGCCTGAAAAACCTCTAACTGTCTATACAGGCGAATATCGCACCCGCCCACTCAACATACCTGGACACACTATCTCCAGCCCAACTCTCAAAATTGACTCATCTGCCGATCATATTATCATGGGCGGAGCGAGCCGCAGCCCAAGTTTTGCTGTGACCCAACGATCAGATCCTGCCAAGGTTAAATACCTGGATACAATTGTCCCAAGCGCTTCAAGAGAGACGGGGAGCCAAATGCACGCAAACTCGGCTTCAAAAGAAACACCAAAAGTGAAGCCTGGTAATGACATTAGCCAGGAGAACACTCCAGTCACTCGAAACTTCTGCCGACCTCAGATATCCCTTGAGAGTGTTCCAAAACGGGACTTTAGCAAGCGCGAGATGGCGGTTCCACGCAAGCCCATTACTCGGCCTAGTTTTATGAATATTTTCACACCACCTGAGGAAAGTTTTCAGTCAGAAACTGAGCCTCTTATGCCAAAATTCCTCGAGCGGCATGCTGGTCGTCCGAAGAACGACACGTCTCCATCAACAATCATGTCTGTGGAGCCGGTGTCACCAGCCAGATGCGCAGAAGAACCCAACGACGCGCCCCCCGACTCTGCAGTTTTGGATACTCCAACTCCCGTAACTGCTCAGAGAATCACTGATGTTAAGCCACACCCACCCAGGACCTCATCGCTTAGGGCATTATCTGACTTTCCTGTGGATACTGAGTCGCAGCATTCGCCAGCAACTGAAACTGATCTTCACTCGGATGTAAACTCTCGTCTGAATAGAAATGTTACATTTAACGATCTTGTTCCCGAGTCTCTTGGTCAAGAGCATACCAGTCAGGGCAGTGACAAAGCTAGACTTCCTGAATCTAAGAGCAATAATATTCTGGGCAGTTTTCGCAATATGTTCAAATCCCGTGCTGGTCTTACTGACGCACGCTCTCGTATTAAAAAGGAAGATATCTACATTTCTGGCCCGGTGAGAGTAGACCCGACTCTCACCAGTGAGGAATTTACCAAGAAGATACGCCAGATCAACATTGATTCCGAGAAGACTCCCAAAACAAGGCCCAAGTATACGAGGCTTTCTGGCGGCGTGGGCTGGAGCAAAGGCTCGCGTAACCCTAAAGCCGCAGATGATTCTCCTGCGAGCCCATCGGTTCCTCGTCTTCTAGCACCCTCGACTCAGGTTCCTGATGATCAAACGCCCTCCTTCGCTCGTCCCACTAAGTCTACCCGAACTAAAGCAGCCTCTGGTTCGAAGGGCCAAGCAGCCACTTCCACCGAAATCCGTGCTCGCCGGGCTCATGTGCGGACTAGTTCCACTGGGAGTCCCCATCGCTTAAATCGGGGTTCCAGGCGTGCTACGCGCGGCTTCACAATGTTGCAGGCACCTAAAGCGGCGAATCAGGCCCGAAAGATGGCGACACATCTGCCTAGTCCTGCATCGGAAACGGGTGTCTCTACAGCAAATGGTGCCAACTCCACAGACTCGATCCCTAAAAGTCTGGACGCTGTTCGTAGCTGTCTAGAAACTCTTTGCAAGAAGGTTGGAGAGGCAGCGACTCCTCTAGAGAGAGATCGACACCTTCGAGTAAGATATTTTCTTTCTTTGTCGATATATCCCAGTATTGTTCTCCTTGAACTAACATCCGTTCCCAGCTTGCCCTCAACCTGCAGCAACAGCTAGGTGACTACCAAAGCATCGAGAAAGCAGTCCTTGAAGCTGAGGCCTTGGTGAAGGAAAAGCATTCAGAAAGAAGAATTGCTGAGAGCTGCCTTGACACGACTCTGACCGAAGTTCAGGCCCAGCTTAATGAGGAATAAGTGAGGTTGAAGGTGTATTTGCAAACAGTGAGCATTCTCTTTCCTTTAATTCATCCTGTCCACTAACTGATTCGTAGATTCTGCACTACTAGCAACACACAACAATCTTCTGTTTTGAGTCAATCTCTTTCACAATTTCACCATTATTGTCTCTATTCAGCAACTTGTCTCCACTCTCAAGGTTTTTGTGTATAATTACACATCAAGACGGATATCAAAAAAAAATAAATTGAATGCCTCAAAAGTCTCAAAAAAAAAGAGGAAAAAAGAAAATTATAAAAAAAAAGAGAAAGGAACAGCAATCCTGCTATTGGAAGGGTCAAACGTCAAGTTTCAATCTTGGTGTTTCAAAAAGATTTACATTTCGCGCTCTTGCTTTACCCGGTGCGCATTTAATACAATGTGCCTCACCTTCCATGTTTCCTTTGTCTCGGACTGAGAATATAGGATATTTACAGGTTGGCTTGAAGCTGGGAAGGTAACGGAGGGGAGTTTTTGACTGAAAGAGAATAGAGGACAATGATCAGTGGTCTTGGACTGCGTCCATGAAAGACATCGTTCCTTTTCTTCGGGATTCTTTTGTGGTTCATTGTCCACGCTTCGCAGACTGAATGGGTTCTTTCTCTGCATCACAGAGGATGGATAAAGAAGGCTCCTTTTTTTTAAAAAAAAAAGGAAAAAAAAAAGAAGAAAAGAGGAGAGAGAAAATCGAAAATCCAAAAAAAGTTGTACTTAAACTAGCTTTCAATGCATACTATGTCTGAGTCAAGGATTCTAGAGAAAGTACCTTAGATGTAGAGCCACAGCCTGCTTAGCACCTTACTCAAGCTTTAAATCAAAGGCGAGAAGGAGAAAACAAAGCTACCTCCTGCTAGAGAGAAGGCACCATTCTCTCAAATTTCTGATTCATTTCAGTCAAGTACTTGAAAGTGCTTGCAGTGTTGCATCTTTCAACATTAAAGCTCTGCCTGTACTTTCAAGTTTCTTGATCCAGCCATTCTATCTATTGTCCTGGCGTGCCTGCAACACTTTCACCTCCATCACTTCTCAGTGTTTCCCTACTCTTTACCTCCCTCTTCACTCTTCACTCTTCACTCTTTCTCTTCTCCTCATTCTTCAAGGACTTGCTTGATACCAGTCCCTAGAAAATGGGAAAGGCTCACAGATCTCAGAGAAGCCAGGTAAGCCCAGCTCATCTTGATTTATACATTCACAGAAGCCTGAACTCAGGGTTTCACCTCGAGATGATATAGCATTATGGGAATTAATGTAAGGAACTGACCTTGACTAGAGCGGCGAAGCATTCGGTATCCCTCACACATCCAGCAAGAGAAAGCTCCGTCCCATGAGAAACAACATGCCCTTCTATCCGCATCACGGAGGCCATTCTGACCCTCGTTCCTATGAACGTCCCCATGAGTTCGCAGAGCCTCCTCATCTTCTGTCGCCTTGGGGCAGGCCTGCTCCTCCTCCTCCTCACTTTAGATCTTTTGGGAACTCGGGAAATAGCCCACCTTTGAGACCCTTCCCTCATCCTCCTCGTGAATGGCAACATGAGTCGTCATTCGCGGAGCCATTTTCTCTTCCTATATCAGGAACAACGGGTAGAGGCTACGGTGCTCGGCTCAAGAGACAGCCAGAATATTCAAGCTTCCATAACAAGCTGTTTCTGGATGAATACCGATTCCCTGGTCCCCAGCAGGTAAGCTTGCTCTATTACATCATTATTGGATTTCTTATGTTGAAAATGTAATAATGATTTGACGTCCGTGGTAGATGTATCAGCCACCGCAGTTTGAAGGCCCCGCCAACCAGCTCAGGAGAGAAAACAAAACGTCCGACTCGGAGGACAAGCCTCCTCTCATGAGCCCAAAACTTCGTGGAGATGCACCCGAGTTCATTCCAAGCTGGATGTCCGCTGTCAGCCGTGAACCAAAGGTGAAAGCAAAGGAACCTTGTTGGCTTGTCATTAGTAGCTGTTAAGCAAACTGTTTGGCGCTACTGAATACCACCAATATGGACGAAATAATGGTTTATTGAGGGCCATAATGGTTAAACCGTTGCCTGTATCGCATAGTTCAATTTGGGGCTGGTAGCTCTACTCTAGCTTCTACCCCTTCAATCGACTTGAACACCGACCGATGCAGTCATGCTATTGTTATTTATACTCCAAAATATGGTCAAAATGAGACGCTTGAAGGCTGGGGCTGGTTCATATCAAAATACTGGTATTCAGTGTTGTTAAGCCATTATTACACGTGGCTTTGGCTTTATTAACGTAGTGACTAGTGGACTTCTATGTTTCGTGGCTGGTTAAGCAAACTGACTATAGCTACTTATTAAGTATTCAATAGCCTGGGATTCTTTTATGACTCTGTGAATTGTGCTCTTGTCATAATTTTTTATCGAGGTTCAATAATGTGTGGGTAAAGCACCAAGACAATATATCATAACCATGTTTTTTCCACGCTTTGGGCATATTCCATGAAAGTTAAAAAATCTACTGAAGGGAGATTACTCTTATTACACATAAAGACTAATTCATACAAAATAAAAGAAAAGCCGGGGTACTTGGGGACGCAAACAAATCCAACTATATATCCTCGTTGGGGTTCACCGTAGAATCGTATAGTGTAAGCATTAAATCCAACCCTCCATCCAGTGTTCTTCCTTTTCCTTTTCCTCTTTCTCTCCATTCCCCATCCATCCCTCTTAAGACAGATCATTCAATTATTTACTAGTTCCCTCGCTTCATTTATTCCTTTTCTGGTTGTGTATTTTGCAAATCAACGCTTTTCCAACACGCCTACACAACATGATTTTTTTCTCCCTCGTTAATATGCGATTCACCTCTCTGTTATTGGGGCCAGTACTCGCAGAATAACACGGCCATGAATCTTTCTCAGCTGGATTATTTCACGAATAATAGCTGACATAGGAATCTCGCAGTCGATGATCTGCGTCGTCGAGAGTTAACTAGTTGTTTACAGCCCCAAGGGGGACAATAGTGCTGGCCGATCACCTAGCGAGCTCTCCAGATTTTAGGTAAAATAGAGCCCTGAGAAGATGAGATAATGATTTACAAAGAGCCTTTGATTTACTGTAAGGGGATCGACCTCTTTTGTCAAGCATGCAATTGGCTAGATCCCCCCCTTTTTTCGATTTCAGAGCTGAACTGTCAAATCTACATACCAAAGGTGGACGTGAAGAACTCGGTCTAAACAGATCAAATATGCTTACCATATGCTTACCTAGGTCTACATGCGCGGCCAAATATTTATATATAACTATGCAGGGTCCTCTGAAAGCCTTCGAGGGCGTGGCAATCGTGATTGTAGGGGCTGTCCTTTAGTCCTCTTAGTATGGCGCTGTTCCGCTCTGTTCTGACGTTGCTAGTCCTATTCCTGGGGTTGGTGTCATTTGCTTCTGGACGTGACAGGAATGGCAGGTCTTCCGGGAATACCACGAGGCAGTTTGAAATTAGGTTCACATGGGAGGACTGGGCTCCCGCCGGGATACCTCGAAAGATGATCTTGGCCAATGGCCAATATCCTGGTCCATTGCTGGAGTTAAACCAGGGAGATGATGTGGAGCTCTTTGTTATCAATGACCTCCCATTTTCTACTACCGTTCACTTTCATGGTAATGATCTCGCTCCCATAAACTTGTGAAACTTATAATGAGGTGAAATCTTACTCTTTGGCATGTATAGGCATTGAGCAGCATGGCACCCCCTGGTCTGACGGCACCCCCGGCATGGCTCAAAAGCCCATTGCCCCTGGAGAAACATTCCTATACAAATGGCGAGCAACCGACTACGGCAGTTACTTCTACCATGCCCACCACCGGGGCCAGCTGGAGGATGGGCTATATGGAGCTATCTACATCCATTCAGATGACTCCATAGAGAAGCCCTTTAGCTTGATTGCTGCGGATTTACACGACCTCCAAGCTATGCAGGCGGCTGAGGATGCAACAACCCCCATCCTGCTTTCGGATGTACGCCAGCTGACATCGGAAGAGTTGTGGGCAGCTGAAGAATCTTCGGGGTATGATGCGTATTGCGCCAACGCCGTTTTGGTGAACGGCAAAGGATCTGTGAGCTGTCTAGGGCAGCAAACGTTGGACAAATACACAACCCCTACGCAACGACGCATCCTAGGGAATCAAAGCCTGAGTGACATCGGGTATGAACCATTCAGAGTCTGATATTCGGTCTAATTGACTGAGATAACTAATGTTCTTATAGCTGTGTTCCACCAACTAATTTTCTTACACAAGGAGCCTACCCTCACAACCCCAGTGCCGTTCCATCATCAGTATTTTACGGCTGTACCCCATCACATGGCGCAACTGAGAAGTTTTTGGCTGACCCTCAGGCAACGTACGTGAGCTACGATTTGATCAGTGCTGCGGGTATTTTGACATTCGCATTCTCGATCGATGAGCATCGCATGTATGTCTACGCCATTGATGGACAATACATCGTACCGACATTGGCGGACGCGATAAACATTGCAGGTGGAGTCCGATATTCTGTGCTTGTCAAACTAGACAAACCAGCAGGGGATTACACCATTCGGGTTGCGAATACAGATGTCAGTCAAATCATCAGCGGGACTGCGCTTATGACATATTCACCCGCTATCAAAACGCAAAGCAAGCCTTCGGTCCCATCAATTGACATTACGGGAACACTTACTTCAAACCGCTATACCTTCCTGGATGAATCGACTATCATCCCATATACTTCGCAGACCGTGTCACAAGAAGTTACAGAAACTTACGTTTTAACAATTGGTCGCTATAATTCCTCTTATAGTTGGACCTTGGGGAATTCAAGCTTCCCCTTGTCCCTTGAAGAGACAGCACCTCTGCTTTTCCACCCTTCAGCAGCCGAAAATGACCTCACTATCAAGACTCTCAATGGAACCTGGATTGACTTGATTTTCCACGTGACTGATGTTGGCACACTCGAGCCTCCTCACCCGATTCATAAGCACTCTAACAAGTTTTTTGTAATCGGCCAAGGCACCGGAGACTGGAACTATTCCTCTGTGTCCGAGGCAATGAACTACATTCCCGAGAGCTTCAATCTCAAAAACCCCCAACTCCGAGATACGTATCCGACCCCCGCAGCTGACGGCACAGCCTCGTGGCTAGCAATCCGATATCAAGTTGTCAACCCTGGAGCGTTTCTGCTCCACTGCCATATCCAGGTGCATTTCAGCGGAGGAATGGGTCTGGCCATACTGGACGGGATAGACGAATGGCCCGAAATCCCGGAAGAATACCGACAGGTGGAATCTGGATCATCTAAGAGTACCGGACTTCGTTAGTTGGAAGTAAATTTAATTAACTAACTACTAACTAACTAGTTCGCTTTGGGATGAAGTACTTTATAATCAGCTTTAATGTCTATTTTTAGCCTTATACAGAGGTATACTGTCAAATGACAATTTTTTAGAATTTTTGACTTTTTATAATCGATTAAATGAAAGTAATATAAAAATAAGAATATTTCATAATATTAAATGCCTCCTAGCCGCATTATGAACTGCTGGCAGAAACCTGAGTTGTTATTGAGACATCTCAAGTTTTGCTGACACTCCCTACTAGGCAGACGTGTTTGAACGCGATATGCTATCCCTAGTTGAGGATGACTCAAGGAATCTGTATTAGAGTGTGCATCAATATATGAAAATTCTAGTCATCTCTTCATCCTGCAATGTTTCACTACATCCTGTGACAGCAGACAGTGCTCAACTCTTATACTCAACCAAGTCAGTAACAGCTTCCTCCATTCGAATCGTTTCTTAGGGAAAGCCATAACCTTCCGCCAGTGACTCACTAGGAAGATCAGCTACAACGATGGAGTTGGTGGACATCCATAAAGCGGCCGACAACTTCCGGCCGACGCAAGAGGCTGGCGATGCGCATTCAGGAAAAGAGGTTGACCCTAGCAAGGAGACAACATCCAGTCAAAAGTCTCAGGATCCTCCGAGTCTCCAAGGCGTCCGATTGATCGTTCTATTATCGTGCCTTTTCCTTGGTAATTTCACCATTGGATTTGTAGGTATCTCAGAATGAACTGCATTATGGACAGACAGTATTGACAAGCCTTCTTGTAGGACAGCAGTTGCATTGGCACCCTTGTTGTGATTCTCACCGACCACGTTGACGCTCTTCAAGACATTGGTTGGTACCAATCAACATAGTGAGTATTGCACAAAATTGTAGTCATTTAATCTCCTCAGACTGCTGGGCTAATCAAACAAGCTTGCTAACTTTGTGTGCGCCTATCTTGATTATGGGCCGACTGTACACCTTCTACTCCATGAAGACGCTTTACGTGCTCTCTTTCATCATCTTTGTCGCCGGCTCTATCCTTACCGCTGCCTCACCAACGTCTACTGCCTTCATCCTTGGCCGCGCAGTGAGCGGCCTCGGTGCTGCGGGAATAAACTCTGGCATGTACATGTTAAGTATTAAGCATGATGGATTAAGTCTGTTACTCCAACAAAAAGAACCCAGCGCTGACTTGTAGCGCAGCATTCTTGCACACACCGTTCCGCTAAAGATTCAACCCATCATATTCGGCATGTGCCGCGCCGTAGAGTGCGCGGCGCTCGCTTTTGGGCCATTGATCAGCGGATCAATCGCTCATACCGACAATTGGAGGATCAACTTCTGGACTATCGTGGGTCTGGGAAGCGCTGTTGCATTAGGCGTGTCCGTCAGTGTAGGTCATCTGCGCCAGAATGCGGACGACAAACAACTCAGTGTAACTGAAAGGTTGAAGCGTCTCGACTGGTATGGGCTGGCGACAGAGGTTCCCATGACGATCTGCTTGATCCTGAGTTTGCAATGGGCTGGTACGGCGTATGCTTGGTCGAACTGGAGAATTATCTCTCCTGCTCACCTTAACCGGTGTGCTTGCCATCCTCTTTTTTGTGGCTGAGCATATCGGTGGCAGTAACAGCATGATCGCCTTGCCAATACTACGACAGCGAAATGTCACCTTCAGCTGTGTGGTTGGCTTTTGTAATTTTGCCGCTTTGTGGATCTTTGCCAACTACGTAAGTTCCCATCGAGAATCATCAACCTCATCGCAAGGTGCTAATGGTTCGGTAGATCCCCGTCTATTTTCAAGTAGTGCGTGGAGCAGATACCCTTCATTCGGCTTTGATGTATCTACCGACCACGCTAAGTATGTCCATCTGCGCGCTGGCCAGTGGACCTTTTACATCTAAAATCGGTTATTTCAATCCAGCATTACTCTTCGGCAGCGCGCTGAATGTGACTGGAGCAGCATTGATGGCCACATTCGAAACCCATACGCCTGCCGCACGATGGATAGCTTACCAGATCATCTACGGTATCGGCGTTGGCATGGCATTCCAGCCTCCTTTCATCGCCCTGCAAACCGTGCTTGAGAGGCCACTTGTTCCTGCAGCCTTGGTACTGCTGAACTTTGTGCAGATGCTCGGTGGCATCATCTTCCTATCCATCTCGCAGAATGTGTTCCTGGACAAGCTGACAGACAATCTTACACAAAACATCCCGAATTTTAACCCAGCCATTGCCAAGCAAAATGGCGCGACCGGTCTGAAGGGTTTGGTGCCCGTTGAGTATCAACCCCAGGTCATCATACTGGCCTACAATTCTGCTATCATGGACGTATTCTACATCGCACTTGCTCTGGTTAGTGTTGGTCTGCTAGCTGCGCTCGGCCTTGAGTGGAGGTCAATCAAGAAGGACGATGAGAAGAAAGAGTGAACTCAAAAGAGATGTGTTGCTCTGCGCAGCTATTGGACAGTTGAGATGATTTTGCGTATTCAGGGAAACCATCCCATTGTGTCTTACATGAGCGTCTTTCAGTAGCGTACTGTGCTACTTATGTTATTCTCTCACAAGGCTCAGCTGCACTTCAGTAACCCCAGCCACCAGAATTGTGAGTTTCGTGATAGACCTTCCGGGTGGGTTCTCGGTACGGTCCGTGATGGGGAACTAGTGAATGTAAAATTTCCATACGCAACGGCCCGAAAGGCAGTGGCGGCACCGTGGTCTGGTCCTCGAGCGTATGGGGCTTTGCCCCCGCTCGGCTCGTGCGATTCTAGGCAGCAATCAATGGATCTTGACCTAATTCACAGAAGCCACTGACGCCATGCGCTAAGCAGTTCTTACGGAATGCCATGGTCTTCCCAGTCCGGATCTGCTGTGTAGGTGGGAGGATACTACCCTCTGTATCAGGGGGAACCTCTACTAATAGAGACCTTGCGCAGGTGGGGAATCTCATCAAATGGACACCCGCTATACCTAGGGAAGTAAAGCCTGGAAGCTGGCGCTATATCTCTAAGAGTTTAGAAGATGTGGACTTTGTCACCCCATGCAAACTTACTAAACACGCATATTCGGTAAAAGATCTAGCTAGAGATATATACCACCTTATTTCATATTTTAGTGTATTCTATTAAGAGTTATCTATCTACCTATATAAGGCTATGATATAGCACTAAGCTTACTATATCCTAATGACCTGAGAACTGATGCCAGCTCCATTTGATGATAGGATCCATACCTGTGCAAGATCTCTACAGTTCATCAAGATATTTGAATTTACATGACTCAAAGATTCAATGCCTGACAGCCAACATAGAGACAGATGACACTTTATCAGGAATACTAGCTTTACAGTCTTCTTATTCATGCAGGAAGACAAAAGAACAAGTAAATTAATTGATTAGTTACCCATCTTGGCGGATTGTACGTGGGTGCCAACTGGATTGACTAGAAAGGTCTAGTTCGGGCATATATGCTGTCATGTTAACGTTGACATCCTTTATAGTTGAATGAAAGACTGGGATTGTCAGCGCAAAGATTTGCGGGCAGATCATTATTGAGATTAGTATTGATGAGTTTGATTAATTAGGCAAAGAACAGTTTTCCAAGCATATGTAATGTAAGGCATGTCTTTTCCATGGCAGAAGTAACTGCTGCGGCCTGGAAGTTTGCACCGTAGTAGACCTCCTGGGCTTCAGCATCGACTATAGGATTGTCTGCCGACGAATTCAACTCAGTGGTGATCTGTTTATTAGCAGAGAGGAGATCTTCCAGTTGCGGTCCAATCCATTGAAGTGTGCTCCTGAGCGCATATCGATCCTGGACAAGTCCATCCGGGGCATAGTCTTTGCTGTTACAAATGCCCTTTGCCAAGTATGAGCCCTGCAGCATTGCTAAGATATTACGGCTGACCTCGATTTGACCGGATCGCCGTGCTCTGTTGTGACGAACCCGTCGGAGCAACCAGGCAAAAATATAGCGATTTCGGTAAAATCTGTTTCGAGAACTCCTGGAGAGAGCAGCTATGCAAAGTAATGGAGAATAGTTCTTATACACCGTTCGAAACAGTTATATCTCGACGTATGATGTATTGAACAGGCAGTCATTTCCGTGTTTGGATGATGTTGACGCTTTGCTTTTGACTGGGAGTAGTGAGTACCGAGAAAGAACTATCATGGAATGCAATTTCGGAGGTAAATGCTCCCAGGATATGATAGTTACTCGGATGGGAAGGATGGATGGATACTGCGACTCGTAGGTGCTGCATGAGCAGACACGAGTTCGAGTGATGGGTGTGTGCTTCGGCCATCAAATTATCGGACGTGCGCTGGGGGTTATGCCAGTCCAGAGCACTCTGGGGTGGGAAGCTTCGGTGACTGAGGTCAATTTGACCACTACGGGGAGTCGGCTTTTTGGGAAAAGGTCGTTAGTAACTAATATATTATTATTTTATAATAGATTTTTGCTGCTGTTGCTGGTGGCTGTTATTGGATGCTAACAGTTCAATCAAGCTCAGTTCTAAAGCAGCTCATGATTACATAAGATATGTTTGGGTTGTTTATGGATTTTAGCTGCATGCATCTTATATTCATTGCCTACCTAGATAGTAGATCTGAGCTTTCTGTTTGATAGCTTGTACTTGTGGGAGCTTGGACAGCATCACTTGACTGGCTGATGATCATCATACTGTATAAATATGCCTATCCTTGTCATAGGTACCCAACATAGCTCAATCTAAATCAATTTACAACATAAACTCTGCGGCAAGAGCCTCTCCAGAATCCTGGAATCTCACGTCAAGGTCATCCTATGCAATAGCTCATTATCGACATGTCTAGCCACGCTGACGATGATGGACGAAGGGAGTCTGGTGTCTTATCCTTCTTAGGATTTATTATTCCGCAGCATATAGGCCACTAAATAGGAAATAGTTACAGAGTATAATTCCATTTCAGTTATCAATGATATGCCTAGAGCTCCGTTTATACCACAAGATGAGTTGCAGACTGACTGACTGACTAACTAGCTTGGGCCAGTATTTTTACACGTCCACCGTAGTACTAGTGTATACCCCATATTCCCCGCTACAGCAGAACATGTCTGCGCTTTATAATACTCCAACTGACAAGTATTGCAGCAACCTGCAGATTTTGAAAATTTTTTATTGAATTATTCTGTGTATTAATTCCCTTATTATTATTAATAAAGACTTTCCAACTGTCTTTGTACAAACAGCGTGCTCCTCCTCCTTGCCATTCTGACTGTTGTGGCCGGGCAGAGGTCTATACCTCAGGCACGCCCGCTTCCCCAAAGCAACAAAGAAGCAACAAAGAAGCTTCAGGATTCTTATCATTCTAAATCCCAATCACGTAGTAATTCACATGCAAATCAGGCTACCACAGGGACATCAAAGGAAAGGAGTAAAGAGTACAGGCTGTCGGTACTCTGTCGATACGGAAAAGCTGCGGTCTGCAGCAAACTGTAATGTTGATCCTTGCTCAAGTCCAGCTAACTAGTGTCTTTAGCTAAACCCACCCCCTCTCAGTGGCTCGCACTGCTTACCCTTTCTCGGTATCTTGCAACTACGCACCGGGCTCCCCCCTGCTACCGAATCGCCTGGTGGAATTTTTGTACGAGGTACCCGCCCATTGTCCAATATGGTTTTCTGCGGCAAACCAAGTAAAGGTTGCGGCGAGTGCCGATCTCGAAAGATCCGATGTGACCAGGGCCGACCGACATGCTCCCAGTGTGCCAAAGGGAACAGGGTGTGTCCCGGATATCGGGACGAGCTGTCGCTGATGTTTCGCGACGAGAGCCAACAGGTTGTTCGCAAGGCAAAGAGAGGTTATTCGGGACGCAGGCCTAAGAAGCCCAAGACGTCGCCCCGCTCAGAGTCGAATAGCAGCAGTAGGCCAGAGCTCTCCGTGGGCAAGGATCCGTCGTCGTCGTCGACCTCCTTTGCAAGCAGCAGATCTCATTTCAGTGAAGTGAAAGATATACGATTTATCCAGGTGGAGCAAGAGCAGCTAACATGCAAACCACCGATGCGGCAGCCCTCCTACCAACTGACTGATGGGGAAGCTGTCAGCTACTTTCTCCGCCACAACGTGTGGTGGGCTACCTTCATGAGGAACTTTGAACCCAAATCCCCGGCTCGCCTGAGTGCCACATTAAGTGAGCAAGCCCAGATGGCTAGCCTTATCTCCGTGGGGACCGCGATGCTCTCGCGTGTCAGGCAATCTGTGCAACTAGCCATAGCCGCTGAGCAGGGGTACGGTCATGCACTGGCACTTCTGACTCGGGCTGTCAGCAATGAAAAGGAGTCTAGGGCCAATCAAACGTTGTCGGCAGTGTTATTGCTGGCCATTTTCGAGGTGAGACTTGGTGCTGTATTGTTACTGTGCTTAACAGAAGCTAAAGCGGAAGTTCCCAGATTATTACAAGTCGCAGCCCAAAAAGTATGGAGAAATGGACAAGTCATATATATGGGGCAGCTGCTTTACTGGAACTACGAGGGCAGGAACAATTGCAGAGTGAAGAGGGATTGAGGCTTTTCGTTCAAATGAGGTTCCAGATTGTATGCTGCGGCTTTTTCTTTTCATCTTCTGTGTGACAACTAGCAACTAACAAGAGAAATAGATTATAAGCTGCCTCCAGAGGGGTTTCCGTGTACCACAGTCCCTCCTCGAGTGTACCAAGATTGCCATGTATCTGCGACCACAAGTAGACGCATATTGCGACCGCCTCATTTGTATTGCAGGAAAGCTATCCAATCTACGGGCGGATATCAATACAAAAGTTCTGACAGACGCGAACGAAACCATATCTGCTGCATATGCTGTGGAGGCAGAGTTATTAGCATGGGTTGCAGCTAGGCCTCCCGATTTCTCATACTCCACCTATGAGTGTCCATCGGTAGAACAATGGAATAGGATGTTTAGCAACAGGCCCCCCTTCCCATACAGAAATCAATACCATGTTTACGGAGACTTATGGATTTGCCACGCATGGAACCAATATCGATGCTCACGGATAATCGTCTGCGAAATCATCCTGAGCTGTCTCCGTCGACTGTCAACTGCCTCTCCTGCCATGGCCTTGTCCAAGGAACTGCAGAGTCATTGTGCCCAAATCCGCAAAGTTACTCGAGAGTTGGCTAAGGACATATGTGCCAGCGCCGCCTACTACCTTGGTGTCGAGGGCCCTGTATCCAGCCAGGCGGCGTTATCCAGTGTCCCTTCCAGCTACTGCTCCGTCGGAGGGATGCTTCTTCTCTGGCCACTGACTCTGGCTAGCGCTACAGAGCCAAAAGATCATCCGTTGCGAAAATGGGTGCGCGATTGTCTCCGACTGATTGGACACAGCATTGGCATTGACCAGGCCTTGGCTCTCATTGAGGTTCTGGAAACCGAAGCGGGAGTCTTTGAAGGCATTGAAGAAAGCGATTCAGGAGTCGTCTTCCGGCAGACAGCCGATGCAAGCATCCATAATCGGTTCCTCGTCGGGACCTGGAGCTCCTGACCTGGGAGAAGGTGTCCCTAGAAGCATGTGATTACGCAAGCTCAGAGGCGATGATTTTTTTTTACCCTTAGAATTATACTAGTTAGAGCAGATTATATCATTAGATTGGAATATACTTAGTTGGTTTATGGGATTTCGGACATACTGATTCTTATGTGTTGTTTTATGGCGTCGGTATCTGTGTACACAGATGATGCATACTTAATATCTTTCATTATGCCTGTTTCTTTAATCATTCCAGAAACATGCATAACGAACACCCACAATGCTTGTTGTAGTCCCTGTAGTCATAAATCCAGTCACAACACACAAGGCTCAACAATGCGAGGGCTCCGCCACCTCAGCCTTGCCGGGAACCACAAAACCACGACTTGGAGCCAATCTCAACTTCGGCTCGCTGCTCCAACACAGCCCCAGTATTCAATAGAAGACCTGTTTTCATTCAAGCGTTGTCTGATGCAGTATCCATTCCTGGGGCATTAGTCGAATCAATGGAGCGGCTCTTGAAACTGCATCTCCCCAATGGACCCTGGATACCTCGCTGAAGCATCACCAGGTAGTGTCACTATGGAACCCACTCTCTCAGTGGGCAGACCATCAAAATGCCTTCCAATCTGCCTCACTCATCGCGCCTGAAGGGGGAGTCGAAGCTTTGGGGGCCATTTATAAACGTAGTAGGAATGGGAACAGGTGCTGAGTTCCATGGGAAACAAAGGTTTAGTCAAAACCACTCTTTCAACAGCTAGGCAGTGTTTCAGCGGTTATAGCTGCTAATTGCATAATTATCAAGTTATATATTTCCCTCAGACGAGCTTCTCTCCTGCTCAACTTCACCTCTCAATGCCTTTCAATCTAGGAAGCCTCAGACTCTCTTCCTCCTTCATCCAGTCTCCATCTCCCCAGCTACGATCCTCATCACCACCACCACCACCACCATACGTCGAAGCAGTCAACATGGGCAACCGCCACTCATCACAGGACAGAAACACTACATCCTCTGCTCCTCCAAAACCCAGAGCTGTAGCACAAACCGCAGCTAGAACACCAGCCTCCAAATCCATAAACACCCACATGTCAACATCAACACATTCCAACAACCAACCCAATGACATATGGTCTCCGCCGCCCTACTCCAGCCAGGCGGTCGCCACACCCTCCAGCACCTCGACCACCACCAGCAGCGACTCACCATACTCATTCCTCCGCGAATTCGACACCATATTCCTCGTCGACGACAGCACAAGCATGATCGGCAATCGCTGGCGCGAAGCCGAGGACGCCATTGCCGCCATCGCGCCCATCTGCACCCAGCACGACGGCGACGGAATCGACATCTACTTCCTGAACCACCGGAGCGCGGCGCGCAACAGCGCAGGCGGATACAAGAACGTCTGCGATGCCGAGGCGGTCCGCGATGTCTTCAAGAGCGTTGTCCCGCGTGGCGCCACGCCCGTCGGAAGACGCCTGTATCAGATTCTGGGTCCTTACATGAAGAATCTGGAGCGGGTGACGGTCCGCGGGGAGGAGGCGTCTGTCAAGCCGCTTAACATCATTGTTATTACGGACGGGGTCTTCACTGATGATGCTGAGAGTGTGATTGCCCAGGTAGCTAAGCAGTTGGATCAGCCGAGTATCATGGCTGTTCCGTGGCAGGTTGGCATCCAATTCTTTCAGGTTGGGGATGACCGAGCGGCGAGCTTGTATTTGCAGGCACTGGATGATGAGTTGGAGAAGAGGACTGGGAATGAGGGACTTCGTGATATCGTTGACACGGTGCCTTGGCGAGGCGAGCAAGGGAAGATTTTGAATGCAGAGGGTATTCTCAAATGTGTTCTTGGTGCGGTGAATAGGAAATATGACAAACGCGATGCTTCTCGTTAATCAATTCTTCTTTTTTTTTTTCTTCTTCTTTTCTTCTCTTCCTGTCTGTACGAAGCACGTCTTGTGTTTCTTTTTTGGCACCTTTTAACTTTGGATGGGTAGCAGACTGGAGCTTTCTGGTGTTAGTTTGAGCAGAGGCGTCCAGCTCTGGATCATGTATTATTACTTTTTCTTAAAAGCCTGAGATGTCACTTCGAGTACAGAGTAACTAATAAAACCTCTTACTCCGTAGTATGATAATACACAGTACTAATTGTTGCTATGAAATATTCGGAGGTGATCGATGGGCGTCTCCAGTTTTGAGTAGCTCACTCCAGACACTATTCTATAGAGCTCACACGGAGGAGAAACCTAGAGAAAGAGAGGACAATCCTGAATAGAATACTCTGTACGCTGGAGCTGAGTTGGAATATGTGTGTTATTGATAAATGGCATTTCCAAGTCGAATCGAATCGAATCGACTTTGGGCTGGAGCCGACTTCTGACGATTTTGGAGCGTTTACTCCTCCGCCCGAGAACCCATAGTAAAGCCACGAGGCAGACTATCTCCTAGACTCCCATTTTATTTGCCAATCATTTTAGTTCGGGTTCATGCAGACTGCAAAGTTCACAGTAGTTCTGTGTAGAGTAGGATATGAATCTGATCCATCATTCATCCCTCGTTCACTCCAGGGGCTAGGTGTCTACTCTGTACTGTGTAGGTAACTAGGTAGCATACTAGGCTCCAGGAGGAAAATAGTAGCGGCTAATATCCCCTTCATATATCATAACCCTGCGATTGGCGAGGATCTTTAATTGTCCCTGTCTTGGACTGCACCCAGCTGCCCCTGACGACAAATGCGCCTGGTCCGTGAGAAAAAAGGATCACCGGCCAAGTCCTAGCGCCTTTTTGTGATGTGCGATTCTTATTTGACGTCTCAGAGGCCGATTATCCAATAACTAATTAATGTCTACCACTCTCTGCTGAGTGCTGACTCGCGATGCGAGGAATTCGACGCATTTCGCCTCTTTGCGTGATGAATCATGCATTCTTGGTGTATTCTGTGCAGAGTCGAGTCCCGAAAGTCGGCCTTTTTTCGCCTGACTGATTGTGAGGAAGGGCTGAGCTGAGATTGTGAATTGGGATACTCCGGAGTCCGTACTACCCAGATTCCCAGAATAGTTATTTGATGATGGAGCTGAGGACTTGGAAGAAGGGGTGGTCCAGGCTCCTGTGGCTTGTTGTGTCTGTGGACTCTGTGCACGTCAGTCAGTGTTAGCGAGACACCACGTAAAGCCTCCTCGCTTCCGATTTGCCTTTCATGGGGGTGGAATCAGTGGGATTCGATAGACTGGGTGATAATGATATAGATGATCATGCTCTGTGATCGTAGTTGAAGCTTCGTAGATACTGGAGTAATGGAGATGCTCGGACATGGATGGATCACCAGGGGATCGGCACACTTGATATTTGATATGCACAAAGTGTAGAGTATTCTGGACAGAGTACGTAGCATCATGATGAACAATAATAATTATAGTAATACTAAGTAAGAAATAAAGAAACCACTGAAAACTAGCCGCAGCAGTGGCTGATTGTGATCGCGGTGTAAAGTATATTCCTTAGGCACACACACTTGTCTCCAGCCACGAATTGGCCTTCATTTCCACCGTCAACAATAATATCTCCAGACCGGCCCCGACTCCGACTTACATACAAGTTCCAAGTTCCAAGCTCCAACAGAGTAGACTCGCACTCACATGGCTGGCGCAGCTGTTCCTGATTTACCGATCACTCCTTTCTGCTTTGATTCATCGACCCCCACTAGGCGCCCAGCTAATGTCTGTCTAGGAGGTAGTTTCTCGCACTACGCCTTCTGGTTCGCCAGCGTCCCTCAGCTCCTACTCTCTCCCCAGTCTCCCTCGACTCTCGAGTCTCACTCTCGCTCTCAGCACTCAGATCCCTTTCATTGCTCAATTGCTAACTAATTTACTAGCTCAGGAACCATGCTTCGGATCTTGCTTTTTTTCACTAGCTCCAGTTCACTGGCTGATGGACCTTTTTGGTCCACGACTCACGGCTGTTCCTGGCATCCCTAACGACAGGGATTTGATTCATTTCAGAATCGCTCTCTGTGACGTGTTTCTTATCCTGCGAAGGAATACTAAGTTTAATAATAACCCACCACTAACTCACTTGTGGTCCTGGATCGTGGATAAGCGCGCAGTCGATGGAGATACCATGGGAGACCTCGGGCTAAATCTGCTCACTAACTCGTCTGGGAGCTCTTCATCTAGCTACTGACGTGATGACCCAGTAGTAACCAACTACTAACTAACTTCTAATCTAATAAGTAGTTGGTGGTGGCTCTCTTGGCCCACAGCCCACGGAGTCGCGGATACAGAAACACGCGGTTCCCCCCCATCGACTCACCAGCTATTATTACTGCTCTTTTTTCCACTTGGGAAAGTTGAAAAAGAACTCAACCTACCAACTTCAACTTATCACTCAAACCGCGCCACGTTTGGAATCATTCAAGAAGGCTGTTTCGAACCCTCCGACTACTCCTGCACCAAGCGCCGATATTCGTCCTCGCTCACCAATCGTCCTTCCTCCCTCTGTCTTGTATCCGCCTTGTCGGCGCTTCCATGCTGTCTTTCACCACCACTATTGGCTCTGGGCCTCTGCTGTAGTCCTCCGCTCAGGAACATCAGGGACATCCAATTTAAGCCTGCTACGCCGCCGCGGCTAATGAATCATTGACATCCAGAAGTTTCGTCGCAATTGTTGGTTTCGGGTTGTTCTAGCCAGCATTGTTGTTGTTTGTTGTTATTTTTGGCCTGGGGATCTTCTCCTCCGAAATCTATATCATCTGGTCGAGTGGGCGGCGAGGGCCAACCTGTTGGAAATCCTCTTCTCCCGTCTTCAAGAACTCTTCGATCAGGCTGATTCTGTAGCCTCCAAGGCATTTCTCTCTTTTCTTCCTGTTCTCTTTTTTTTTCAACTTTGTCCGGGCTGGTCTTTGGACATCATTCCTTATTCTTGCTGTGCTATATATATCGCTGTTTGCGCCGGATTCGCTCATTTCGCTTCATACTACTACCCAACTTCTTTTCCATATCTATTATTCAATTGCCTCTGTCAAGGTTGCAACCATGTCGTCCACTACATTGATGACCTTCCTTCTGTGAGTTGATCGAAAGTATTTCTACCGAATATTACTGACAGCATTTTGCCTAGTTGCACGAGTCCGCACGTCCGGTCAGTCAAATTGTTGGGTTCCTGGGATAACTTCTCCAAACCGTATGTCATGGAGAGGGATAGGCGAGTAGGCCCTGGCCATTGGCGTGGATGCCATACATTCACAAATATAATTTACGATGGATTGCCGAACAACGCGGCCTTAGCTCGTACTGGCGGCCTCAAGATGGGCGGCACCTACTGGTACTACGTACGTGTCTCCGTATCACCCAATTCAGCCCGATAACTAACCACAGAAACAGTATTTGCTAGATGACGATGTTGAATACTTCAACAAGGCAGAGCCTGTGACTTCGCATTGTCCATTCCTTCCTGGCCAACCTGTCAATATTCTCCAAGTTCCCATCATCCTTCCTGATAGTATACCAACGCAGGCCAGGGCGAGGAGTCCAAGTGCTTATCGGGCGGAACGAACTATGAATCCCGATGATAAATATATGAATCCCCGACAACCACCCAAGCCCAAACTTCGTCTGCGCACCTCTCCTCCGCTTCTGCAACAGCCAACATCAAACTGGTCTTTCAGCACCTCTCCACTTGGAGCGATCACCAACAGAAGCACGTCTCAGCCTGCTCATGGTGCGCCAGAGGCCCATTGCCATAGCATTGAAACAAAACCCGCTCGCTCTGTATCCCCACCAAGGTCCAGGGGTCTTCGGGCAGCCTTCCGGCAATGGAACACTTCCTCACCTAATCTCTCACCCACGGGTGACCAGCCAAGAAACATACCAAAACTGGCTGTGGATCAGCCTATTCAGGAGGATCGCTTTCATGTTAGAAGCCACTCGAATGATAGCTTCGCACGCTCTCCCTCCGCGAGAAACATGGCGGAATACAAAGACGTCCTCTTCCTTCGACGCCCTGTATCTGCGGGCACTCACAAGTCCATGTCGTTGTCCATCCAGGAACGACGTGCCATGAATTCAAAGACTCCAGACCTCGCAACTTCGAAGAATCCTCTCACTTTGAGAACCAAACCGGGCTGGGCTGTCTCCAACAAGGTTGTTCCCCAGAAGGCATATTCACCTGGAACGAAAAAATCACTTTCTACCCCCTCGTCGCCTTCCGCATTCGCACGGTCATATGGCTATTCATCCACCCCAGATGAGGCCATTACACCAAGACCGTTTGTTACAATGAACAAACGACTTCCCACCTTACCCAACTCTCCTTCATCGGTCATGGATGAGGCCTTGCGCGACCTCGATGCGCGAGAAAGAGACCTGGATATGGAGATCTTGGCCAGTCATTTCTCTGATTTCACCGAAACAGAGTCTGTTGTTAGTGACTCTGCGTGTGAGAGGAGCCGTTTCTCCCAGTGGAGTACTGACACTGAGCTGATCTCTCCCGAATCTATGACGTCCTCTTCTACATTCAACGAGAAACAAGAGTCTCCCATGCAGGCGGCACTCGAGTTCTCGGAATTACTCAACCCCTCTATTGCTGGTGACTCCAGTGATCCAAACACTCCACACCTTACCGTGGATTCGAAATTGTCTCCGACCACTTTACCAGGGGATTCTCCACGATTTGAGCTACCTCTCCCGCGTCTGACAGTTAGCCTGTCTCCGTCTGATCTTGATATCCCCGGTCTTTTCATCACTGAAGATGAAGAGCAGATGGAGAGCAATCCTAAGCGACACGCAGCTTTCTTTGGGGCCATCGGGCCCCTAGAAGGACTTGGGTTGGTCCGGAGTCCTGATCCTTCTGCCATCCATTTCCCTGATGGCTTGGTGCCTGAGAAGACCTTCACACCTACCGATGACCAGAATCGCTATAGCACTGACGCATTTCTGGCCCAGTCCGCGACTATGAAAGAGTTGATGGACGAGCTGAGCTACTTGAAAAATATAATCCAGTCTGGGACTAGCTCAGACTTGTAAAATAAAGCAAGGGAAAAAGAAGATATTGGTGGGAAACTTGGGCATATTTAAATTATCCATACATATATTTATATACATATAGCATTGCGGCGGAGCGGACTGTTTCCTCCTTGTTTGAAATTTAGCATGGCGTTCATAGTGGATAGATATTTTCTAATTAATACAACCCCAATCCTGATAACAAGTATAATACTGCTTATACGCGTCCCTCATTGTAAATTTTGCTGCGCGAGTTGCAATTAGGTAAGTAAAGTACTTCCAGAGGACAACGCAGAGGACAAAAGAAAGTATTTGAAGCGTCAACAACCCGCGCGTGCCAAGAATCCAGTTATCCCACACGCATCGAAGTTTCCTTCAAACAACAACAGAATCAAGACCCCGATGGCACAATAAAAGCGGCCACCCTTCCTGTCCACGACGAGGAACCGCTATAATAATTCTAGGATGGGCTAGAGAACAGAAATTGCAATCAAAATGGCTGACGACGGTTCCACACTCCAACCGCAGCTCACTCCCGTCGGAGAGAAATCGCTGCCAGCAAAATGCAAACCGGGCACCCTGACATACTGTCCGACAATGGACCTCATTGCCCTGGTCACGGAGGACGATGAATTGCGCGTGTTCCGCTTAAATGGCCAGAGGGTTTTTGGGGGCTCATTCAAGGGGGACCCTTATTTAGATGAAGATGATGGTAGTGGCGAGATCCGAGCCTTGTGCTGGAAGAATAATGGTGAATTATGCCTTGATTGCTCCCGTTCCCCCAACACACGTAGAGAGAGAGAGAGAGAGAGAGAGAGGGAGGGAGAGAGAGAGAGAGAGCAAGCTGACATTTATTCCAAATCTCAGGTCATCTACTAGCTGTTGCTTGTGCAGATGCCACTATTCGGGTCATAAGTGCCTATAGTGGGAAAACAGTCCACCATTACCCTGCATACCAGCCGCATGGCGAATCACTGCCAGCTAAGGCTACGTGCTTGGGCTGGGGAGTGAATTTTACTGATAGCAAGGCTGCACAGCGGCACTTGCAAGAGGCTGCAGGACAACTTACTGTGGATGATTTGCTCTCACTGGATATCCAGCCGTCGAAAGCAGCGGCCTTGCTCAAGGCTGATCTTCCCCGGGAACTGGCGCTCCTGGATATTGAAAGTTCCTTGCCGAAACTAAGCACCCTACCATCAACTGGGGGCGAGTGAGTTTGCCATTTCTTGTTTCCTCCCATAGTAGGGAACTACTAGTCTCCTGATCTGGAAGATTCTTTTGCAGTTTAGGTGCTAACCCGGATGAATGGCAGTGATGATGTGTTTAGTTCTCGGGCGTCCATTGATGCTATCTTTCATTCTACAACTAAAAACACAAGCGACGCGGTCGACGTGCTTTTTGTTGGATTCGAAGATGGTTCCGTCCATCTGCGCATCTTCGATTGTTTTGAGATCGGGTCTTTCCAAATCGCTGCTTCCCTTGGCTCTGGTGATGCCCAATGCACCATTCTCCGACATGCTTCTCATCCGCTAAGCTCGACGCATGCACTAGTCGCGTGGAGTCCTTCAGATGGTGCAGCATCGGACTCAGGGTCAGGCTCGTTGCACCTCCTGACGCTTGATCTCCGGTTTATCACGAGGTCTGGGAGGTATCTATCGCTTCTTGCCCACAAGACGACACAGCTTCAGAATTTGCTTCGGTACATTTGTCAGGTGCAAAAGCAGATTGAACTTGAATGGAAGAATGCACAAGAGCTCCCAGCGCGCTATCTACGCAGTGTCAACCAGGATTTAGAGGAAAAATGTCATTGTGATTTTGTTACTGCTGCCTATCACCTGCTAGTTACGGGGGATTGTTTTGAGCCATTGAGAGAGTTTTTAGTTGATATTGTAGGGGAAAGGGTACATAGCCTTAAGCCTCCTTATTCTTTTTCTCCACTAGTGGTCTATTTTATATCGTTGAAGAGGCTAATGGTATGAAATAGGGTCATAAGAGATGGGAGAAAGCTGTATCGACTGGCTACGAGAATGTCCGACGACTGACTCATGAGTGTCTTCTTCCAGCTTTGGAACGGTGCGAAGTTCTGCTCAGTAGGCTTATTGGGCTTTCGAAATTTCACAAATTGAGCGAGGTTCTTGGGCTGGAAACCTCGGATCTTAATGCAATCGTCGAGACACTCGACTGCCTTCATCTTCTAGCTCACCACATTATCATCAATGCGAACGAGGAACTATCCCAGTTCTATTCATTCTCCAGATGGCTCCGCCATCAGATTGACATGTTGAGCGCAGAGCCAATGTCCCAAACACTCGAAGAGCTAATGGAGAAAACGGACCTGGTCGAATATCCACAGACGTTGAAGTATATCCGGGGTGCTTTGACGAAGAGTTCACTATTGAGATTCATCCAGCAATTACCTATGATGGGATTTGCAAGGCCACCAGCGGCAGCCTCTGATGATAAATGGGCCCCAACTGGGCAGGACCGCTCATTCTATGATACATTCAAGAAGCTTCTTGAGCAACGGAGCCACACAATTGATGATGCAAGTCCAGTGGAGCTCCCCAGGATCGACAATTTAACCAAGCGACTAGGGCTACAATTCGAGAAGGTATTTGGGCAGATTGCACTCACTCAACGCCGAGGTATTCTTCATCGATCGACTCTTACACTCCATCCTGATTGCGATAAAACTGTTCTTGATGTTGCGATGCGCTATGAGGTAAGTCACACTCTCTTCCTGTCCAAAGGACCACATACTCATCTGATCATTTGTAGGACATCGATACGCAGAGTCTATGCGTGATATATACAGCTACGAGATTGACCACATCAAAGCATCTTCGTATGGCTTTATTAACAGTTTTCATTTACCCTGTACTAAGTTCAATTGTTAACGACTGTCTAGTCTATATCTACCGCACCATCCTGGACTCGGAAAATGGCGTCAGTTCCACTCGACAGGCTTGCGTGGGAGCCATCAATCTACAGGGGGGAACGATCCGGCAGGTCCAGTTTGTTGACGACGATACGATCATGGTCCTCTGGTACAGCAGCGGTATGTTACACAGTCCCTACGAGCCCCCTTTTCACTCCATCTAAAGAGATTCCAGCAGGATCCGTATACCTGCTTCATTTTCCATTCCAGCCAATGTCAGCTGCTGCAAAAGCAGACGCGGTGTATGATTCTCATTCTCCCTTTCTAATCGACTTCCATGACATTAGCGGCGACTTCAGCTCGCCAGATCCTGTCACGGTAGTTATGGATTTAGATATTTCATCTCCTGATACTGGCTTTACGAGTGTTGTGAAGCACCGATTTCCAGTCAAAGCACGGCCAGTGAGAGTTGATGTTAACGGACGACGGGGTCGACGGGCAGTTTGTGTGCTGTACGGGGATGGACTACGATACGAGGTATTTGATCTCGATGCTGAGATGGGGGATGAAGAAGAGGAAGAGGAGGAGTAACCATGATATTACGATTACTTCCCATTTCTATTAGGTATTATTGTTGAGATTATCTATCATTTATTATTGCAAATTGTGGATAGCGTGCGGCGTGGTTGCTGGGGCCACAAGAAGAAAGTGGGATGCGTTCTTCAAGTAGTAAAACCACAACAAGCAAACCCAAGACAGGAAGGAGGGGGAAAATTTACCCACAACAACAACAACCGCAGTAATAATAGGTAATAATAGCCATGATGAAGAAAATGATGACCAGAAAAATTCTGAGCGTTGTGGGCCTGGCCTCAGGCAGCAACAATACAATACTTCCGAGTTTACAAAGTAAGTCGTGACGACAGTGCCAGTGTCAGAGAAAGGTAAGTTTGATGTGGAAAAACCTTCGCTTTGGGGCAACCTAAATGGACAGAAGGCTGCTATTATGAGGGGAAGCGGTTTGATCGACCTGAGTTATTTGCATGGGATAGCAGGAATACTCTGTAATCTGTAATTATCCTTTACCTGGATGGCGGAGGACCGTCACCCTGTCAACCATCCCACCCCACCATAAGTCCTGACTAAGTAACCATGGAGGAGATCATGGCTCATGGATATCAACTCTGGAGTCCTAATGTATGCAGAGTAAGCATGTGAGAAACCTGCTAGATACTAAGCAACTATGAATTATTACTATATTTATTATTCTTAGAACAATAATGTACATTAATCAAGGGTACCTATCAATTAGGTACTTCTGAGCAACAGATCGCGGTTCTTTGTGAGGATGCATCATCACGTGCCACGCCTAGCCCCATCGGGACGGCAGGAGACCGCCAGCCAATGAAAACGGGCTGTTTGGACGGCTCGGACTCAAAGTTCTCCGTCATCATCCATTCATACTCAGTACTACCTGTATTATTACATTATTACAGATTCAGAAACTACCTACTACGGGGATCGGAAACTGAGATCTTGCTTGGGAAGAGCCTCTGGGAAAAAAGGTCTCCCTTGTCATCATCTTACTACTAACTACTCCATACTTCCCAAGTTACAGAGTACTACTAGCCCTGCACTGTACCTAGTATATTCGACTGATCGTATTTCTTTTGCCCCCCCTTTCGATCTGGTCCTCAGCCTTAAGAGAGACAGACAGACAAGACACAGAGAGAGAAAGAGAGAGAGCCAAGCCCTGGAATCACAGGAAAGACACATAAGCTTGTCCTTTTTTTTGGCTTTTCTATATTTTCTTTTTCTTCTTCTTTTCCTTGTTCAAAATCTTCTCGGTCTCCTGGAAAGCGAGTCGACTTTCCTGTGTCCTGCGTCGTCCTGGTTTGTCCTTTCTGGCGGGCTCCCTTTGGTTCACGACTACCACTACTGGCCGGCAAGAGTCCAGGGTGGTGCATGCCTCTCCTCGTCATAATCCACAAAAACAACTTGAACCTCCCGCCCTCCCAACAACATCCTCCTCCTCCTCCTCCATCTCATAATTTACCCCCTCTGCATCTGCTTCGTCCACACGACACCATTCTTTTGCCGTGGACATTCTTATAATCGGCTTGTTTCTTACTCCCTTTTAATCCAGTTTGAGCAGCCTTGTTCTCTGCTTCTTCCCCTCCCTTTCCCTTTTTTTTACCTTTTCTTTTCTTTTTCCTCTCATCCTCCGACTGGCTGGTGATTTCTGGTATTATTTCCTGCATAATCCAAGATGAATGTGACTCAGGTGTTAGAAGGCACCATCTCGCCAGGTATCTTTGCTGCCATTTCCTTCCTCCTCTGTTCCCACACAGCTTTGAGCCGGTGTCTCAGCGTCCCTCCTTGCTAATCCGGCTTTTTCTCGACTGATATATAGATGCCACCACACGTTCAAATTCTGAACAGCAGCTGGCTCATGCGGCAGAGGTCGACTTTGTACGTTCTGACAACCCCTTCCCCCCTTTCTCTATCGTCCCTTCTTTTCTTCTATGGATCAGTTGAAGGTTTTATTTGAGACATGCTAACGCCTCGTGGTCGTCTTTTCTAGGCTGGCTACCTCGTCACTTTAGGCCAAGAACTCGCAAATGAAAATTCCGCTCCCCACATCAGAACCGCTGCTGGTCTCGCTTTAAAGAACGCCTTCACCTTTAGGGATCGAGACAGGCTACATGAGGTTCAAGTAAAATGGCTACAGCAAATTACCCCAGAAATCAAGGCGCAGGTGAAGGACCTGGCGCTAAAGACCCTCGCCTCCAAGGATGGGCGGGCCGGCCAGTCCGCCGCCCAATTTATTGTTTCCATCGCTGCCATCGAGCTGCCCCGCAACGAGTGGCAGGACTTGATGAACATCCTCGTTCAGAATGTAGCGAGCGGTTCCGATCAACTCAAGCAGGCCTCCCTGGTCACAATCGGCTTCATTTGTGAGTCGCAGGACCTCGAGCTGCGCGACAGTCTGACGGCGCACTCCAATGCCATCCTCACAGCTGTCGTCCAGGGCGCTCGGCGCGAGGAACAGAACATGGACATCCGATATGCCGCCATCAAGGCTCTCAGTGATTCTGTAGACTTTGTAAGGTCGAACATGGAAAACGAGGGTGAACGGAATTACATCATGCAGGTCGTCTGCGAGGCTACACAGGCCGATGACCTCCGTGTCCAGGCTGGCGCATTCGGTTGTCTGAACCGTATTATGGGCGCTTACTATGATAAGATGGGTTTTTATATGGAGAAGGCCCTGTTTGGTCTGAGTGTTATGGGTATGAAGAGCGAAGAGGAAGACGTTGCCAAGCTTGCTATTGAATTCTGGTGCACCGTTTGCGAAGAAGAAATTGCTATTGAAGATGATAACGCTGCGGTTTGTCTCTCTCTCTCTCATCTTAAAAAAAGAAAATTTTCTATCTTTTCAATAATTTGTCTAACCCTTTCTTTAGGCCCAGGCAGAGGGTCTGGCTGACCTTCGCCCGCTTTATGGCTTTGCGCGAGTTGCGTGCCGTGAGGTTGTCCCCGTTTTGTTGCAAGCTATGTGCAGACAGGATGAGGACGCCGGGGACGACGAATACAATGTTTCCCGTGCTGCCTATCAAGCCTTGCAGCTCTACGCCCAGTGTGTCCAGGGCGAAGTCATCCAGCCCGTCCTGGCCTTTGTTGAAGAGAATATCCGCCACGAGGATTGGCGTCGCAGGGATGCTGCGGTCGCTGCATTCGGGGCTATTATGGACGGCCCAGACCCTAAGGTTTTGGAGCCCTTAATTAAGCAGGCTCTGCGCGTGCTTGTGAGTATGATGGAGGATAGCTCAATCCAGGTTCGCGACTCGGCTGCCTATGCCCTTGGCCGCGTATGCGACTTCTGCTCCGAAACCCTCGACCCTGATGTTCACCTTGAACCTCTCATTTCTTGCCTATTTAACGGCCTTGCAAGCTCTTCAAAGATCGCTAGCTCATGCTGCTGGGCACTGATCAATGTTGCTGATCGATTCGCTGGAGACGTCGGCGCACAAACCAGCCCACTGTCGAAGTACTTCCAAGAGAGCGTTAAGTCACTTTTGACGCTTACAGAGAGGTAAGTAATAGCCTTCTCTCGCTTGGAATTTCAGGTCGCAGCTCTAACTCCCTCACAGACAAGACGCGGACAACCAGCTTAGAACCGCAGGATATGAAGTTCTTAACTCCTTTGTGACCAATGCCGCCAATGACAATCTCCCAATGATTGCAAACCTCTCAGATGTCATGCTCCAGCGTCTTGAGCACACTATTCCTATGCAACAGCAGGTTGTTAGCGTTGAAGACCGTATCACCTTGGAAGAGATGCAAACCAGCATTACCAGTGTGATCCTGGTATGTTGATTTTCCACCTTGTTTTCCGCCTTTGACTTCTCTTGTGTTATGCAGTTTTGGCGTGCTAATTTGACCCCACAGGCAATCGTTCAACGTCTTGAAACTGAAATCGCCCCCCAGGCTGACCGTATTATGCACACCATGCTTCAGGTTCTATCGACTGTTCCCCCCAAGTCTAGCGTGCCTGATGTTGTGTTCGCCACTATCGGTGCAATTGCCAGCGCGCTAGACGAAGAGTTTGCGAAGTATATGGAGTCTTTCAGCCCCTTCCTGTACAATGCCCTTAGCAACCAAGAAGAGCCAGGTCTTTGCTCCATGGCGATTGGCTTGGTTAGTGATATCTCTCGTGCGTTGAACGAGAAGGTTCAGCCATACTGTGATGTCTTTATGAACCATCTGATGAACAACTTGTCGGTCAGTAAACCACCTTAACCCCTAATTTCTACAGCGAATTCTAATTTCGGGTACAGAGTGCTACGAACCAGCTCAAGCCTGCAATCCTGGAGACATTTGGAGATATTGCCCAGGCTATTGGAATCCAGTTCGACAAGTATTTGAATGTTGTCGGTCAAGTGCTGAAGCAGGCTGCTATGATTAGCACAAGCACCGATGTCTCAATTGAAATGCTAGACTACGTTATCTCCCTTCGCGAGGGTATCATGGATGCCTGGGGTGGCATCCTTCTGGCGTACAAGGGCAAGCCACAAGGTAAGATTCTTTGGTTCATTTCATCTCATAACTGTGAGCTACTTTCTAACCTCTTTTTAAAGTGAAATCTCTTGAAGCGTTTGTGGAGCCTATCTTCACCCTTCTGGAGACCATCTCTCGCGATCCCACTTCTCGAAGCGAGGGCCTGATGAGATCATCAATGGGTGTTCTAGGGTATGTTTCATCCTTTTATTCCCTTTCCTAAAGTTTTCTTGTCTAATCCTATCTTTAGTGATCTTGCTGAGGCTTTCCCGGACGGTTCCATTGCCCCTTTCTTCCGCCACGAGTGGGTCACTAGTTTGGTAAGGGAGACCAGGTCGAATCGCGAGTACGGCCCTCGTACCATTGATACCGCTCGCTGGGCTCGTGAACAGGTTAAGAACCAGGTGAACCTGACACCGGCTGGATTGTCGTAAAGAAGACGACTACCCCCAGCATGATCATCGATATCCACCATCGGCACTACCCCTCCTTCACCTGAGGTGACACACCTGTCTTACGTACTCTCCGGGAAGTCGCCTCGCAGGTTGAGTTGCCCTCTATCCTGAAGCGCACCCTGTCACTTGAGGCACTCAAAATGCCGTGTCGTGGATCGCTGCGAACTGCTTGACAATCTGTTCAAGTGATTTTGGCCGGCAGAGAACGGTGAGGACATCTTCACCTGTCCTCCATGATCTATAGCCTCGACGACGCATTTCACAACCCCCATCCGCTATCAATATTCCCCTTACGTTTGCACTTCTTCCCGTCGTATGAACCGCCGTAAGGTATAATTTCCCTGCTTTTCGGACCCCTTCCCCACGCTTCCCCCTGACTTCATGACATCTCCAAAATGCATGTTGGTACCTCCCGTTTCTTTTTCACCATCACAATTAAGGCTTCCTCGTCTGCGCCGTCTTTTTCTCCTTCCTTTTTTCCCCCTACCCCGTTCCCACTAGACAGAACCCCTTTGTTTCTATTCCCCTTACCCTTACTCATGTATGCCCGAGAAGTCATGTAACCCCTAAGAGATACACCGCCATGAATTATTTGACCCACTGTTGCACGTATAATCCTGGACCCCACCCCCAAAAGACCTGTATAGAGAGAATGATAAAACTTGAATAAGCACCCTGTATTATTCGGAGGACACTTGTAGTTGACGTAGTGCTCGTGAGTAACAAGAGTCTGTGCTGTTTCTTAGGTTCCAGAGAGAATGGCATTGATGACTGAGGCGTTGTAACATTATCATCACGTGATGCACGATAAGGGCAATGTCTGTGGCAGCCCTAAGCGCGCACATCCGCGAAAACCTCAACTTCACCGCCGTGATCCATCTTCTTGCCAACCTCGTTCTCTTCAGCATTGTCGGTACCATCCATCGAGGTATGTTTCACTTGCTATTTCTCCCCCCTCTACAGCCTCACAGCTAGTCTGGGTGAGCAATCACCCTGGACCTTTGGTTCTTCCAAATTTCACCGGAGTTGCGACCGGAGAAGAAGCATGTCATAAAAAGGAAAAGGATTGAGAAAGAAAAGAAGAAGAAATCAACAATCAAAAGCTAGCTATTATGGAAGACCAAAGGCTCCAGGGTGATACGCATCTCTCATTACGGCACGGGCTGAAGAACCCTTCATGATTGTTGCAACCATAAGGGCACTCTTTGCGCTCGAGGACTACTGGTGGCTGACTTTTTCGGGCGAATCCTCCCCCTCCGTAACACGGGGGAGCTTGCCTTTTTCCCTCATGATTTAGATACCTCATCTCCAGTTGCATTCCTCGATTTGAGAATCTCGTCCTCAATTCCACACTACCGTCAAAATGGTCAAGACCTCCGTCCTTAACGATGCGCTCAACGCCATCAACAACGCCGAGAAGGCTGGCAAGCGCCAGGTCCTGATCCGCCCCAGCTCCAAGGTCATCATCAAGTTCCTTAGCGTCATGCAGAAGCACGGTATGCTTGCCCCTTTTTTTCATTACCCTGGTTATTTTTTGGATCTTGAATGGCAAGTGGGAGTTCCGGAGAGAGACAACTTGGGAGAACAGGAGCTGGACCAGAAATTCGGGTTGATAACTAGGCTGCGGTCTCGAACCATACGACGTTTGCCCTTTAAGTACCCGAGATATTAAGATTGTCATTATATGATATGGCGAGGATCTTACAAGTTCTCTTTCTTCCGGAACTCTTCGTGTTTCACCTTTTGTGTCTGGGTAACTTTTAAATCTTCGCTACAACCGACTAACGTCTCCTTTTCATTCAGGCTACATTGGTGAATTCGAGGAGGTCGATGACCACCGCTCCGGCAAGATCGTCATCCAGCTCAACGGCCGTCTCAACAAGTGCGGTGTCATCAACCCCCGCTACCCCGTCCAGCTCGGTGACCTCGAGCAGTGGGCTGTGCAGCTTCTGCCCTCTCGTCAGTTCGGCTTCGTCGTCCTGACCACCTCTGCTGGTATCATGGACCACGAGGAGGCTCGTCGCAAGCACGTTGCTGGCAAGCTCCTCGGCTTCTTCTACTAAAAAGTTTTTTTTAGCCTTAAAACGATTATTTTGACGGGCTGGCATGGCAGGTTATGGGTTCAAGCGAAGTAAATATGTACTCTGAGCGAGGAGTTGGGATAATTCCCAGGCTTAATCCTAGTTAGATAGTTATGAGTTCGCTAATCTATGACTGACTGTCTTGTCTGTCTTGATTCTTTTTCTGTAATTGGGAACTACCATATTCATATGAGTACTAGTAAACGGGCCGAGGTAGTATGTAAAGTCTCCCCACAGGCATCATCCCATCCCAACTCCTCGTGAATCCCATCTTGTTTACCTTCACCACTTCACCCTCCTCTTCCTCCACCACTCCAGTAATCCAGCCATGCCACTCGATACCATCTACCTGACCCGACACGGTGTACGTTCATCCCATCCATACATCTGAAACCCCCACACAACTAAACCCGCAACAGCACCGTCTAAACTGGACAATCGACTACAAAACAGGCACATACACCTCGCAATTCCCCACGCCCACAGGAAACCCCGCCGACCCAACCCTCACCTCTCACGGCGTGCGTCAAGCACAAGAACTCGCCGCCCACATCCTCAGCGAGAATGTCCACCCCAAGCCATTCAGAATCTACTCCAGTCCTTTCTACCGCTGCATCCAGACAATCGCACCCACCGTAGAAGCCCTGAAACAATCCACCACCACCACCACCACCACCACCTCCTCTCTCGATCCCAACGCCGAATACAACATCCGCATCGAGAACGGACTAGGGTACCCCCTCTCTCCCTTTTCCCTCTTTCCAACCTTCCAAACAAAAAGCCCATACTAATATATACATACATATATATATATATATATAAAGTGAATGGTTCGGCTTAACAACCTTCTTCCACCACCCAACCCCCCCAACACACTCAACCCTCCAAACCCTCCCCACCTTCTCCGCCCTCCTAAACCCCACCAGAAAAACCCCAGCCCTCTACACCTCCACCCGCGGCGAAACAATCCCCCAACTCCACAACCGCATCGCCACAACCCTCTCCTGCATCATCGCCGAAGTCGACGCCGAGATCGCCGCGTTGGAGGCTGCTATACCCGCTGAGCAGCGTAAGAGCAAGGCCCTGCTTATCTGCTCGCATGCGGCGCCGTTGATTGCCATGGGTCGGGTGTTGACGGGTGTTATGCCTGAGGATAGTGCGGAGGAGGACTTTTTGGTTTATACGGCTGGGTTGAGTGTTTTTCGGCGGAGGCGGGGGGGAGAGGGAGAGGGTGGTAGTGGTGGGTGGAAGATGAAGATGGATGGGGGGTTCGGGTTGTTGGCGGATGGGACGAGGGTTACGAAAGTCGGGGAGGCGTTTGTTGTGCCGAAGTGGGAGGGTGGGAATGGTGTTGGTGGAGGGTGGGATTGTGTTGTTAATGGGGATTGCAGTTTTCTTAGTGGTGGTGCGGAGAGAGGGTGGCATTTCAGTGGGGAGGAGTCTTTTGATACTGGTCCAATGGCTACAGAAGCAGAGGTGCTGGGTTCATCGGGGTCTGGTTCTGAGAAGTTGGAAACCAAGCTGTAGTATACATATACCCCCTTCAATTTCATGATAGATAGACTTAGTTAGATATGTGCGTTTTGGCAAGTCTTGTTTATTGGTTGTGATAGACATTTGGATTATTTACATTGTCAACCTGAGTCCTTCATCACCCACATTATTATTAACTCCATAGTCCAGTTAACACCAACATAAAGACATAAAAAAGAATAAAAGGATAAAACCATGTCAAACAACCGCTAGAACAGGACAAGCTGGAATACACAAATATTGAGGGTTATTCATCATCCTGCGGGGTATCAAAGTATGGGACTCATTCTCACTCAGTCGCTTCAGGTTGATCGGTTGCACTGTCTCCCTGCAGTTGATGCTCCTCCGCAGCGGCTAGCTCTTCCTGTCGACGTCGCTCCTCCTCTTCCTGTCGTGCCCGTTCCGCATTGCGTGCAGCCTCGGCAGCATTGCGTACTTCAATATGCCTCTCTCCGACACCTGGCACTAAGCTGGCAATGAAAAGAGCTACAGACCGCTCCACTCTTCTCAAGTTCTGGCGCAATCCTGCAGGGAATCCTGCTCCGCGGCCTTCCTGTAACTCGACTTGTTGTTGCACTCTTCCTTCCCCATCATTAACACCTGTGCCCTGGGGTCGTGGTGGGTTATCATCCTCTGGGGTGAACTGTACCAAGCCTTCAAGATGTCGTTGGACTGGAGATAAAACCATTTGGTATAGCCGCCGTGGAACGCTGGTTTCAGAAAGAATTGACGCGATCACAGCCAAGCTGAGATAAAAAACCCGGGCCCAAGTTCCAGGGTCACTAAACATGTAGCAGAAGAAATATAGTCTCACAAAGAGCCACAGGCGCCTGATATTCCGCGCTAAACCCAGCTGTCCGTCCTCTGCAGCCCTCTGATTGAGCACCGCTTGACGAACTACATTTTCCAGAACGACTGAATCTGGATTGGGCTGTCCAACGGGTGGTTGGCCACCGGGGCCGCCGCCATGAGAGAACGGAATTTGTCCGGAACCCAGTGCACCTAACGACATATGCATCACATCTGCTGCATCTGACGATGCTACTAGGGCTTGGTAGCCAGTTGGCGATGAAAGTAGATACAAAGGAGCGGAATCATACGCCCGGTTTATTTGCTCAGAGGCACCATGGTGTAAATTTGGAAATGTAGTCTGGGTGGCACGGAGTTGATCGGCACGAGTATAAAGGTTAAAGACACGAGTAAGCAATGTTTCTATTGACCCGTCTCGTTCGGGCAGTGGCCTTCGATACTGATCATCAAGGAGGTTGAATAGCTGTGTTCGAAGAAGGATGATCTGGTCCATTGGAGGTGCAATTCCACGGCTCAATTGTTCTTCCGCAGAAGTAACGTGCTGTCTTATCAGCTGCAGCCGCAACCGAACTTCCCCAGGTGGATAAGAGCTGGTATTAGGGTTTTGAGTCCCCGGTGCCAAGCTCGACAACCTTGATGGCATCGCGAAGGGTGCCGTGGTTGGTGTCGCCGGCGTGGAAGAACTTGGTATGAATGATGATGAATGAGAGAGCCCTGACCCCACTTGTTGCCAAGGGGTTTGGGGGGAGGGTGACGCGGGGTTAGATGTCTGTAAATTAGAAGGTACGCCCGTTGTCGCTACTAGCGGTTGGGTTCGGGGTAGCTGTCCGTTCCGTTCTTGCGTGTCGAGCTGGCGGCGGAGGACGTCGACATTCTGCCGAAGCGCCATTCCAATGTCAGCTTCACCCAAGGGAGAAGGTATTGTAGGACCTCTATATCTCAATTCCTGGCCCTGTAGAGGATCCATGGTAACACGGTTCATGTAAAGAGGGTTCTGCTGTAATGGAGAGCGGTCTGTACCAGGAGATCTAGCGGAGCTGGTGGCCAGAGACGGAGGGGCGGGAGGTAGGACAAGATGCATGGAGAACTCGGAACCCTTGGCGAGCTTGCGCGTTAGTTATTATTGGGGGAGGTATATGAAAGACAAGAGGGGCATTATGCTCACATTTGCTGTGTCCAAGACCGTCTGCAGCGTCACATTATCATTCAAGAGCGGCTTCCCCAGGTAGAACAATCTCTGGGTCTCGGGAAGAGGGTGAGACGGAATTGACTGGGACAGTCGATTTTTGATATGCGCAACGGTAGTGGATAAGGGCAGATCTTTAAGAGTAAAGCGATTTGGCTGGGGTAACGAGGGACAGAGCACATGCAAGACCAGGCTCTGTGTGCTGCTTGCTAGCTCCGGTCCCGGTCCTGATGGCATCTTCGCAGTACTCATCTTCGGAGATGGTCTTGGGAACGAAAAAGAGGAGACAATCGCTAAGACATAGAACGAGCTAGGATCCAGAGCCAGTATTCGAAAGAGCGTACAGAGGAGACCTTAGCGTGAAGGTAATCGGGGTAATGCTGAACGTGGAGAGCGCCTCTGGGGGAGGTAAATAATACTCCGCAGCGCTATTCAGAGTAGTATATGACGACGGTGTCCTTTGCGGGCGAAGACAAGGGGTCAGCCCACCACCGCCACTTCTAACCTTTTTGAATCAAGTCTGTAAGCGTTAGATCCCCACAGACACCGGTGTCTGAGTTGGGACACACAGAGGATATATAAACGAATGAAAAAAGTAAGACTCGTCCGCGCAGGTCGCTAACAGCGAGAGGAATCAATGCGAACGCTCGCGGAAGCTGCGTCCCAAAAGCCAAAAGCACCGAATTCTGCCGAGCGGTGAGACCCGCCAAAAACATCATTTCTCCCTAAATCGGCAGCTCGTTTTCACATGAGACGATCTTTTTCCCCTCCTCTCCTCACGCTCTAAGGTCCTCGTTATTTGCTGTTTTCCCCCTTCCCCCCGCTACTACGGGGATGACCTTCATGGTGTGAGCTCACATTATGGCCTTGTGCCTGTCCAGCCGCTTTGTTCCTTTTCGTCGGAACCTCACTCTCTTCTCGAATAAGGGTGGTCGTGGATCGGTAGACATGGTGTCATTTGGAGCTGCTGAGCGGCGTAAGCCTTCAGTTCGGTATTTCTCCAAGTCCTGGGGTCGAAACCACAATCAGAATCAGAATACTTCTCCCAGAGGCACATTCGGGTCCCGCCTCCGCTTTGCTCTCCGAAACACCAAGGTTGAATGGTATCCGATTCCAGTCGGATTGGGAATCGGTCTACTGGGTTTACTCCAATTTTATAAGTCCCAGCGCGCTGAACGGGAAAGGGCTGAAAGAGAGGCGTCGGGAGAGGCCTTTGATTTCGCAAAGCCCCCTCCACGTCCAAAGGTTCGACTCAGTGGACCATGGCACGTTCAGATAATGTCTACCCTGCCCCTGAAGGCAATGTCGCGGCTATGGGGTCGCTTCAACGAATTGGAACTTCCTTATTATTTTCGTGTGCCAGGATTCAAGCTTTATTCATGGGCCTTTGGCGTCAACCTGGATGAGGTTGCGGAACCTGACCTTCACACCTATCCGAACTTAGCTGCCTTCTTCTACCGCAAACTGAAGCCTGGAGTCCGGCCGTTGGACTCCGATCCGCATGCCCTCCTTGCTCCCTCCGACGGACGTGTTCTTCAATTCGGTCTGATTGAACGAGGGGAGGTTGAGCAAGTCAAAGGAGTCACCTACAGCTTGGACGCTCTCTTAGGCTCTGCCACTCCGTCCCACGCTGACCACTCCAAGAAGTTCATGGACCATCTAACTGAACCCTCACAAAAGGATGCTGAAAACATGTCAGCCCATGAGGAATTTGCCAGGGTTAATGGCATTTCGTATACACTCCCAGCTCTGTTTGCTGGAGAACAAGACGGGATAAGGAAGCGATCTGCATCTATTGATGCATCCACCGCGTCCAAGGCAACTTCGGAAGCCCAAGTTAGAGAGGATCTGGCCCGTGGAGACGGTAGCCCATGGTATGCTCCCAAGCCCATGTCGAACAATGCACTCTACTACGTGGTCATTTACCTTGCTCCCGGTGACTATCATCGATTCCATTCTCCCGTCCCATGGGTGGTAGAGAGCCGCCGACACTTTGCAGGCGAGCTGTTCTCGGTATCGCCTTACCTCCAACGCCATCTACCCGGCCTCTTCACTCTCAACGAACGCGTCGTATTGCTGGGTCGCTGGCGATGGGGATTCTTCAGCTATACTCCCGTGGGCGCTACAAACGTAGGCTCAATCAAGATCAATTTCGACTCCGAGCTGCGCACCAATAGCTTGCTAACCGACACTGCCGCGGACCTGGCTGCCGCAGAGGCGGCCAGGAGAGGCGAGCAGTACCCCGGCTTTGCCGAGGCGACTTACCTTCACGCCAGCCGGACCCTCGGCGGTCATCCGCTCCAGCGAGGTGAAGAAATGGGCGGCTTCCAGCTGGGAAGCTCGATCGTGCTTGTTTTCGAGGCGCCCGTGGGCACCCGCAAGTCCTTTGATGTCGGTTGGGCAGAGGGTCATCGGGACGGTGGCTGGAACTGGACAATTGAGAAGGGCCAACGCATCCAGATGGGTCAAAAGCTTGGATACGTGGATATCAATGAATAGCTGGTTATGTATAGAAATGTCCTCCGCGGAGCCTCGGGAGGACTCGCGTTTTACTGCGCGTTGCGCTCTATCATTGTATGAACACTCTGGCCCAGTGGCTTGATGATACTGTATCATACCATTAATATGTATGTTTTTTTTTATTATTCTAGATATCAATCATTCAACATGTTTTCTAGCCTGTTTTCTTTCCTTTCTTTTTTGTTTGTACATAACATTTATTCCACGTGATGCGGAATTCTGCGCGCGAAAAAGTAAAGAAGCTTCGAGCGGAGAAAGCATCAACAACAACCCAACATGTACCACGAGAGCAGAAACACCGCCACAAGAGACCATTCATGCCCTCTTGCAAGGAAGGAAAACGGGTAATGGAAATACCATAAACCTCACTGACCATCCACTTCATTTCTCCCATCTACTGCCCGCCTCAAGCAGACAAAGAAAGAAAGAGAAAGAAAAAGCAAGATGCCTCGCCATCTCCTCCGCAGACACCCCGCAGCTCCTCCTTCAGAATCACCCTCCAACGACTCTCCACAGCCGCGCCTCAACAGGTCCAGACTCACCCATGTCCCTGCTCAATCACAGTTCCATACCCCTCCCGCGAGAGGGATTCCGCAGCTCCACCCTTCGTCAGGCCCGATCGATCCCACAGCCAATCCAGGCATAGCACCTGAGCCTGTCCGTCGCGCAGCTGCCGCGCAAGCAGCTCTCTTCTCACTGTTTGGTCGAGGAGTCTCCGGTCGGCCGCCGCGAGGGTCAATGATTGAACAGGATGAGGATGAGGATGAGGACGATTATAGTTCACTAGACGATGACGATGACATTGACGTCGACGATCTCAATGGTGCGGAGACCAGGCAAGGGCCGCTGGGTGAGAACGAGGTCGATGTCTCCGAGGAAGAAGACTTGGACGGGATGGTAGGGGAAGAGATAGACGACGAAGATGACGAAGAGGTAGAAGAGGATGAAGATGAGCTAATGCAAGACCGAGGTACCGTATTCCTTTTCCATACATATATATATACCAAAACAACTTTCAACCACTACCATCTCCTCTCCCCCTCACACACCCAGGTCAACAAAACGTCTTACGCTAAACGTGTCTATAGATAAATCCCCCTCTCCCCTCCCCACCGACCTACGTGAAATCTCCCCCCTCGCATCGTGGACTGTATCCACGCACAAACCAGGCTGCGGCGTAGCTGCCCTCCGCAACCCAGATCATACGCAGTACTGGCAGTCTGACGGGCCGCAGCCGCACACGCTCACGCTGCACTTTTTCAAGCTCGTCGCCGTCGTCAAGATCAGGGTGTATCTTGATTTCGGGCTGGATGAGAGCTACACGCCTACAAAGATGACCTTTCTAGCTGGTATGGGCGGGAACGACCTAGTTGAGTTCGCTACCTGGGAAGGCGAGGGTCCTTGTGGGTGGGTTGACGTGCCGCTTGAAGGTGTTGGCGGACAGAATGGCGGGTGGGTGCGAAAGAAACGCAGACACCGAGGGGTGCGGAAGTCACTCCGTCACCTGGGGAATACCAAGGGCAAAGGGAAAGGGAAGTCGGCGAGGGATATCTGGGTGGACGATTCGCTCTTCTCTGACTCAGAGAATTACGGGAGGTCTACTCGGAGCCGTGAGGAGGGGAGACTGGGAGAAGCCTACGATGCGGGAGAAGACTATATCAGCAATGAGGAGGACCATGACCATGACCACGACCACGACCACGACGATGATGATGATGATGACGATGACGATGACGACGACGATGATCCGTACGCGGGCAGCGTGCTTAAAGCGATGGTGATTCAGATGCGCGTGCTCGAGAACCACCAGAACGGCAAGGATACCCATGTGCGTGGCTTCCAGGTGTTTGCGCGAGATGATGACCGCCACCGTATAGGTAACGATCTAGCGCAGTACCAGAGACATTAGACACTGCTTTTATCATGTGTTCCCTGGGTGAGGCTTCGGTACCTAGATAGTTCCTTCACTTGATATTGAATTCTCTTCATTACTGTCCTTCGGGGATCATTATCGATTAACTCTTAATATAATAGTAATATAGCAATAATAACCAACTACTAAATAGCTTCTTCACCATAGATCATCAGATTCTACTACTACTACTACTACTACTACTACTACTACTACTACTACTACTACTACTACTACTACTACTACTACTACTACTACTACTACTATGATTATCCACTCAACCACCCATCACAGCAAAACTACGCAATGCACATCAAAAGCAACAATTAAAAGTAATATAAGCAATATAATAAAAAATTGCATCCTATCATATCCTAAGAGAGGAAAAAAAGCTCTATGCAAATAATTCGTTCATATCTCATCTCACTTCATCTCATCTCATCTCATTCCGAATGACATTCCCGCTACCTCCCCCCTATTCTTTTGTTCTTTTGTTCTTTTTCTTCCCCGTTGTTTTTTTCTCTACCTTCTTTTTGTTTGGTTTGTAAAGACGGGAAAAGAGATTTACTTCAGAAGCTTCTCCAATTCAGCAACAACTGCATCACCAACTTCCTTGGTGCTGGACTTTCCGCCAATGTCGCCGGTGCGGACTCCGGATTCGATGACGTTGCGCACGGCAGCCTCGATGGCGCGGGCCTCGTCGAAGCGGCCGAAGGAGTATTGCATCATTAGGGCGACGGAGAGGATGGCGGCGACGGGGTTGACGATGCCCTTTCCGGAGATATCGGGGGCGGAACCTTGTTAGATGTTAGATGTATACTCTAGGGAGCGAGGGAGGGACGGAGAGAGAGAGAGAGAGAGAGAGACGCACCATGAATAGGTTCGTAGATACCATTAACCTTTGTCTTTCCATCTGGGATACCGCTCAGACTAGCGCTGGGCAAGAGACCCAGAGAACCGGGGATAACGCTCGCCTCGTCGGAGATGATGTCTCCGAACAAGTTGCTGGTGATGACGATGCCGTTGAGCTTGCGCGGATCCTTGACCATGATCATAGCGGCGGAGTCAATGAGCTGGTGCTCAATCTTGAGCTGGGGGAACTCCTTGGCCATGACCTCGGAGACGACCTTGCGCCAGAGACGACTGGTGGCGAGGACGTTGGCCTTGTCCAAGCTCCACACGGGGAGCGGGGGGTTGTGTTGCAGGGCCAGGTGGGCGCCCAGGCGGGTGATGCGCTCGATCTCAGCGCGGGAGTAGGGCTCTGTGTCCAGGGCGAATCCGCTGCCGTCGTCTTCCTTGCGGTCGCCAAAGTAGATTCCGCCGGTCAACTCGCGGATGATGTTGAAGTCTACGCCGCGGCAGACCTCGGGGCGAAGTGGGGAGCTATCGACCAGCGAGGGAGCGGCGAAGTTGCAGGGACGGAGGTTGGCGAAGGTTTGCATTTCCTTGCGCAGTTTGAGGATTCCCTGTTCTGGGCGGACGGCGCCTGTTCCCCATTCCTGGGTATCCAAACGTTAGTCCCAACTTTTTTTTTTGTACCCATTTGGGTTACATACAGGTCCACCAATGGCACCGAGGAAGACAGCATCGGCATTCTTTGCGGCGTTCAGGGCTTCATCGGTGAGAGGAGAGCCGGTAGCATCAATGGAGGCCTGGAAGGAGAAGAAGAAAAAAATCCATCAGTATTTCATTCATGCCGTTCGTCAGGGAATCAGGAAATAAGGTAGCTTACACCACCGAGCAATTGATCCTGCAGGTTGAAAGTGATATCATCACGGTGCTTCTCGATCACACGCAGAACCTATCGATCGCAGACGCACAATTAGGACCCCTATTGTCCAGGTTGAACTTGATCTTTAACCCTCTTCAAAGCTCACCTTGACAGCCTCCGCGGTCACCTAGCAATCCCATGATATGGTTAGCTACCGAGTCATACGGTAGGAAGTACCTAGTAGTGGAAACTCACCTCGGGACCGCAGTGGTCACCAGCAAAGACAACAATGTTATAGGACGGCATTATGACAGCACTTCTGTAGAATAAAAGCGAAATACAATCAAACGATTAATTTGGGGAGGGGAGCAGGAGACAAGTTGAAGGGGTTGAGAAGTCCAGCGGGGTGGATTTGATTTTACCAGCAGTTATTTATGAACTGCTGCTCTGTCGTCCGTTTCCCCACGCCGACACCGGAGGTCGTTACGTGACGGTATTCCCACAGCCCCGATTGGATAGAGAGGTAAGTGGTAGTATTTGCCTGTCGATCTACATTAAAAAAGAGAGTGAAAATAATAGTAATAATAGTAATAATCTACAGAAACAGATTAAAATAACTAGAAGAGTCGAGAAAAGAGGCCAATTTAATAACAAGAAAGTGTGGTGAAAAAAGGGAAGAGAAAAGAAAGCAGAAAGAGACCGTCATTCAAAACATTGGTCCATACAAGCCTGGGTGGTGACAAGACATACACCCAAATCCTCAAGGAAAGTTCCTCCCAAATAACATACTCAGACATGACCGATTTATCCCTCACATGGAACTGCAAGACGAGAGCTAGAAGCAAAAAGGTAAGAAGGAAAAAAAGAAAGAAAAGAGAGAAGAGAAGAGAAAAATAGGTAGTAATAGTAGTAGCAAATAGGTTACTCCATATCGTCCCCAAAAACGCGGACCAGAGCACCAGAACCATGCACAATGAATATGTATACCCGCCAGGACTGCAGTGAGCCTGTCTACCAACCGAAGTCGGGGTTGTACTCTAGAGCATCCTAACGAATGCAAAGAGAGGAGGGGCAACTGGTGTTCACCTCGGAGCCCCAGCTTTTGACAGCGTGCCTTGTCTCGTCCATACATTACTGTCTCTTAGCATCACGGGCCGCCTTGCGTCGGCTAGCCAGGTCACCCTCAACAAGCCATTTACTAGCCTTGATTAGCTGTACGACATTGACAAACTGCTTGAAAGCCATGACCGGCGCAGAAACTGAAGTGATGACCCAGGGCCAGAAGCTGTCAATTTTGTTTGCTCTGGCCAGCTCCAGGGCACCTGCACTCCATGGGCTAGCAAAAGCGCTTGTTGAAGATGGCGGGGCAGGTGTTCCACCCACAGTGACGCCTTGAGGAGGCTGAAGAAGAGATGGAGAGAGCGTCGGAGAAGAGAAAGAAAGCAGATAGAGGCCAATGAAGAAAAGCTCGTTGAGAGCACAGCAGATGAAAAGGACTGTCTGTTACAGGAAAGGCTAGTTAGCATGCTTGAAAATGAGGAAATAACAAGAAAAGGGTCCGAAATCCAAAGCTCGATAAAAGACAAGAGGACGGGGGTAAAAAATGAAAGCCTACCCTGCTATTGTAATAGAGGTACAAAATCCAGCTTCTGTCGGAGTCGATCTTCTTATGACTTTGACCAGCACCTCCCATGCTGAGAGTGGCATACATATGCATATAGTGACTGGCCAGATCCAGGGAAATCAAGCTCTGGAAGATAATTGACCATCTTGGCCAGGCAGAGCTCAAGAAGACGAGAAGGCAGGCAGTGGTGCAACGGTCCGTCACCATGTCAAGCACCGCACCGAATGTAGTAGATTGGTTGAAGTATCGAGCTGCATATCCATCTAGAGCATCCAACAAACAGGATACACTGTAGAGAAGAGAACATGTTCGTGGATGAAGGGGCATGTAGTAGAGGGAGGCGATCGTCAAAACTATTCTCACATAACCTACTCCGAATCCAGAATGTTAGACAGGAGACAAAAGAGGTAGGAAAAGATGCGTCCAGTGGGATGAAAAGCGCAAGCTCCTTACCGATAAGATTAGGTGCAAATAAGTACACATTTTCTGTGACTGTATCCTCTTCCTCAGGTGTAGCTCTTGATCTGCTTCTTCTCGGCGACCTGCGTATAGTACCATTGCTTGATCCGTCGCTTCCCTCAGACTGCACGGCCAATGCGGCCTTTTGCCTTCTAGTTCGGGCGCTCATATCTGGGGAGCACAGGCCTAGAGGGGTTATATTATGCGAGATCGAAAGGCTATTCCGGGGACCAGGTAGAGGGGGGGCGGAAGAGCGCTCGATGCGAGGACGAGGGGTGGTGGGTGGGAAAGGGAGGAGATTCTTATCCGCGAGTTTCCACCGCAGAGGGATCGCGCAACCTCGAGAGAGCAGATGTGAGGACTACTGCGGCGATAATAGGGGAGAAAACTGGAGGGGAAAAAAAGAAATTTTGCATTAGTTAGCTAGACTTGAGCTCTGGAGATATTCAAGAGGAAGGAATAGAGCACAGAAGCGACGTAGTTGCGTTGCTAAATGGCCGGCTGTAAAGCTTATCCAACACGTAATAACTAAGAGGACGCACCTTGACGACACGCCTTCACCCGATTTGATCAAGAACCACGGGGGAGATAGATATCAGATAGGGGAAACAGAGCACAAGCGAGGAGGTACAGGATGGATGAGTCGTGCGAGTAGTAGTAGTAAGTACTACTGAGAAGAGGTGGGAGTAGAAATTTGTCTGGGAGATAAACATTCGACCATAAATTAGTTAGTGAGCTCTCTCCAGTCAGCAGATCCTCCAGCACCACTAAAGTACTATACAGTCCTCTTGTCCCTTGAAGATGCGCTGGAATTCCAGCAGCAATGATAACCGTGATAAGCACGATCAGCCACTTACAGAAGACAAACAGCGTTCGCTTCCTTGTGCCTCAGAGATCGCGCTTTGGGAAAAAAACAAGTACTCCGGAGTTATAGGGGGAAAAGGGGAGTAAGAGACTCGAGACACTACGGAGGAAGTACTCCGTAATGGAGCACCCAAGGAAAATACTAATAATAATAATAATAATAATAATAATAATAATAATAATAATAATAATAATGTAATAAAAATAAAAGAAATGATGACTGCCAAACTCCCACAAAAAATAGCAGATGTTGAATCTCCTTTCTCTCGATTGAAACTGAACACAGCACATTTTTCGCTTTCGCGCTGTTTCCGGAAAGTTACATCGTTAGCCCGAGCTACACAGACAGTGTTTAAACCATCGCGTTTTGGCATCACATCAAAAGAGACGAGGAAAGAATGAAATAAAATAAAATAAATGCTTCATTTTGTATGTACAATCGATTTATTGTAAGTAAAAGGAAAATAATAGCGACGGCTGATAAGCTCAATGGCTGAAGTCCATAAATGACTGCTGAGTATGTATGTACAGTGTGTATTCCCATCATCATCACCTCCGTGACCTGCGCGGATCCGTCGCCTCTTGTTGACGCCATTCTCGGGATTCCTTGGTCCCCAGACTTCCTAGTCCTCCTTCTAATCGCCGCTCCCAACCTCCAAGCCGGACGACAAGGCAGGTGGCATTGTCGCCTGTTTTGGTGACCTCCGTCGCGAAACTAACCACATGTCGTGATCCTTCGTCTGGGGTCTTGGCTTCTTTTATAATGTCCACGACTTCCTGGTCTGAGAGTGTCTCACTGATACCGTCCGACATGAGGACTAAGAAGGAGTACTCTGCTGGAGCCATCTCAATGCGGCGGATCTCGGGTTCGGCTGAGACTCCAATTCGTTTGGACTGCACATCACCAAAGGCGCGAGTATTGGCTAGTCCACTCATGCGTTCTTCACCAAAAGAATCGGTCACAAATGTAGCCGCGTAGCGCCGTAGCCTGTTGACCTCGATGGGCGACGAAGGATGGTGGTTGGAGGTAATGGGAATGGCTTGGCCGGTCAGAGTCGAGCACAACACGACCCTGGTGTCACCAACATGCGACACCAGCAAGCTGGACGGAGCTGATGGATGCCAAAACGGCGTGGGACTTGGAGTCGAAATCAGCGCAACACTTGCTGTGCTTCCGCCCTTAAATCGACTAATACCGGAGGCGCTGAGAGGCCGAGAACGGTCGGGTCCATATAGAATGTCATCTTGGTAGACCGGGTGGCCAACATTGGTGAACTCATTATCCTGTCTCGCCGCTTGGGTTGAAATAAATTCTAGATCCGCGCGTAGAAAGGCATACTCCAGGATCTCTTCGATAGTGACCCCCCGGTCACGATCTATCCGCGGGTTAGGCTCAGTCTCAGTGCCATGCCTCGCAAGATGCGAGAAGTGAGCCGGCACAAATCGCTTAAAGTATCCTCCGACAAGATTTCGCCAATTCTGCACCAAATGCTTCTCTAATTTCCGGATCCGCGTGGAATTACCTCCTTGGCGAATGGGCAACTCACCCGACGGTGACGACTCAAGCGCTTCCGCAGCAGAGGATTTATCCCGGGACCTTCCCAAGCTAGACTGGAGCTCAAACTCGGCAGCCGTATCTTGAATATATTCGTGCAGGGTATCCTTCAGAAAGGTACTACATTCCGATCCACCGTGCCCATCAAATATCCCAAAGTAAAAAACCTGCGGATCTCCGCTGGCGCTATCAGCGCCTCTGTTCTCTCGAGGTGCAGAAGCGTCCCGCGCACCGGAACGCTTAATCGTCAAAGACGCAGGCGGGCGCTTCGCAAAGGCAGGGATATCGATCACGCCGGCCTGGTAGGTATCTTCATTTGCAGGGCGAGTTCCGCGCGAGGTTGCAGCTCCGAAATGGTGCTTTGCGCTGCGCAACGGAATCCGAACTACCGTAGTTTCCCGGCCCAGGAGCGCCTGGAATGAAGCCGGAGAGTGTGATATTTCTCCTGTATGCGGCACTGACGCCGACCGAGGGAGCTTATGGAACGATGTGAGGGGACCCCTGGGATCCGGATGAAGAGAGGACGAGGGGAGGTGCGTAACGAAGTAGTCGTGGAATTCGCGTCGATTCGCTGTGTGCGGGTCATGGGAAGCAGGAGAATGAGTACGGTAATGGCGCCTGCACAGAGAGATGGATACTAGTAGAAGGAGAGAGAGAGAGTTAGTATATACTATTTTCTCCGGGGGACTCTTAAGCCTTCATCATGTTCTCTCTCTTTTTTTCTTTTTTTTTTTTTGCCTCCCGTGTTGTCGTAATGTGAAGTCAAAGCTTCGGAGATAAGAGAGCAAGTCAATGAAGTCAATGAACAACAGCGACAACATACTGGAACTGTTAGCCAAGGTCCAGACCCGGACAGTGACTCGCTTGGAAGGAGCCAGAGTCATGAAGGTCGCGACATCGAAAACAAGGAGGAGTGGCGAAAGGGTGAAGAAGAATAAGAAGAAGAAGAAGCAGCAGGTTTCGTTATTGGATTGAGAGAGAAGTGATTGTTGCGGGGACTGATTCAATAAATAACCCTCGATTTTACTATGCGGCCCGAACGAACGGAGAAACAGGCCGGCAGTTCCATGGATTCCGACGACTGAATAAGGTGTGCTTTGGAGCTATATTTCTCTCATTATTATTATTATTATCCTCATGGACTTGCAGTATTGTTATTACTGTTGCGCCTGAAAGAGCGCAGGCATCGGGCTATTGACAGCAAATCAACTGCGCGGACTCGTCTATCCAGGAGTGCTGTGCTCCTAGACTGCTTCTAAGTTCTGCAGTTCAATCTCACTTGCAGTCGTTGAGAGGGATTTTCTCATTCATCTATTTCTCGACTGAATAGCATCAAAGTAAGTCTTGAAAAAGCGCGATCAATCTATGTCGAGCCGGTGACAGCATCAAATATGACAATAAGAGAGGCAAAAACAACCCCAGAAAGAAAGGAAAAAAAAGCACGCAGACCAGAGGAAAGGAAATCAATATCGTATATCCAGCACATTCATAAACAATTGTCAACATTCTTTTGGTATTTTCTCGAGATTTTCCTCCTTTTTTTCTTGTTTTCTCGTCTCTTTTCTCTTGGTGTGCCTGAATAACCATCCGTGATCATCTCAAGCCACCTGCTTTCGAGGCAACTTCAACAGTACATCACCGCGATATATCAACTTGATGTCGCCAGGCGCCTCGGCGGTATTCCTGATTCTCGCAATAGGCGATATCCCCAGCCGCACACGAGTGTCGTTGTTCTTCAACAGCTGAGGATCCCCAATCATAAAAGGGTCCCGATTGATCATCGTCAGCGGTTCGAAATGCTCACCAGGCTCAGGGAACTCGAACTTGTATTCCACGGGCACCATGTACATATCGACTGCGAGCGCCTGCGCCTCGGACACGATAGTGGTTATATCGATCCACGCCTGGTCGGTGTGGGTTCCCGGGTCGTGAATGATTGGCGCGATGACCTGCCACAGCTTGGTTATGTGGCTCTGGGTCTTCTGTTGGGAGAATTCTGCGAAGACGGGTTTTTTGACCACGTTGTTCGCGTGCGTTGACATTGCCGTGATCATCAGATGGCGGACAGTTAGTGGGGTGTCTGGTTGGGCTATCGGTTAGTTGTTTGTCGAGGAAAAGCTAAACAATATGGATATCATGGAGAGGAAGAAGAAGAAGAAGAAGAAGAAGACTTACCAGGGGCCATCTGCTTTTGGATCTGCCCGATTTCTAAGTCTGCGGATATATCGAAGCCCCTGATGATGGTGATCTTGAGGACCTCTCGAACAAGGTAGTAATTGACTGCCTTCGTGACAAGACAGCACCGAGTAGCAGTGTTCCCGAGAAGAACAGATGCCTGCACACGGTTCGAGATGGCCATGAGGTATTCCTTAACACGGTCATCCAAGTGGCTGTCTCTGAAAATATTGGGAAAGCCGGCATGTGTCTTCCCAAACATCTCCGACTTACGCATCAGGGCCTGGAAGCGAGACGAGAAATCTGACATTACTCTCTCGAAATCAGCAGGTGTAAGAGGTGCAATAGGTGTAGAAGGAGCACCAGCACTCGCAGCCAGGGGGGTGAACACATCCAAAGCTTCTTTCTGGTTTCTCGCGAGACCCGGTGGATCTCGCACAACCGGCGTATACGCAGGAAACGAACAGCCAAATGGGAGCTCGAACTTTGGAGGCGGCTGGTCGAAAATATTGGCATTAAATGATCTGTTCGATTGCGGGGTCTCGAAAGGCGAAGACACGGCACTATTCCACACTCCAGACTGCTGCTGCTGCTGGTGACGCTGAAGCGGATTGTGTTGGTGAGGAGACATAGCGAACATCGTCATGGGCGACTGTTGCTTCCACAAGGCCCTGCGATCGGATATGGTCCTGCTCTGGTTGCTGATGGTGATCCTTTGCTTCTGGACTAATTCTTCTAGCTCAGTGACTCTCTTGTACAGGTTACTGATCACCTCTGTATCGCGCTCGATACGACGGCGGGAGTCTTCAAGCTCATTTTCCAGTCGCTCAATCTCCATCTGGGAGTATGCGGCTTCTTGGGTATGAAACGATAACTTTTCAGACTCCTCCTCCTCCTCCTCATCATCATCATCATCATCGTCTTCCTGGGTGCTATGCCCACGACTATCAAGGCCAGAGCTAACTGGAATTCTGCTGTACCGTTGCGTGCTGGCCATGAGGCCTGCGCCGGGAAACTCTCTAGGAGACATCTAAGATCGAGACAAGCTGTCAGCCACACAGGTAAACCCCCCGGGGTGGAAGTAAACGGGGAAGCAGTGAAGTATTCTCGATATTTACCTTGATATCCATTAAAATATCCCACAGGATACTACAAGGAAGTTTCTGAAATGTTTCAATCCAGAGGTGTCTGCTCAGATGTGTGGGAAACACATCAACGATACTCAATAACGACAGGGACTAACAGAAAGAAAAAGACGGTCTAGTTAAAATATGACATGAAGCTGGGTCTCCAAGGAAATAAAAGAGAGAGAGAGAGAGAGAGAGAGAGAGAAGCACACAGAAATCTAATAAAGATCACTTGGAAAAGAGACGCTGGTGACTACTTACTGTACTTTGCGCACATTTCTATACAGGGCCTAAGAGGTATACCAAGGGCAAGCAAACTTATTCTTCATTTTTTTTTCCAGCTACAGATTTTAGTAAGAGCGCCATCAAAATGATATTTTCCTGTTCTCTTCTCTTTCTTTTCTTATTACTCAATATTACATGCTTGAAAGAAAAGATTCTATATAGGAGATACGTTTATAGTGAATAACACATTATCCACATAGTACTATCCAGTTACTATACCCATTCACCAAGTAAATTGAAATCACTAGTATTATCTACATTACTTACCTAGATAGTCTTCCATCATCTATGCTCTAGGTTCTGATCATTTGAGAAGCTTTTTCGTGAGTAACAAGCAAGAAGGGCTTCAGGATGGCAACTCGCACTTTGAAGATATTACTTTAATACAGTCTACAATACATTTCGAGTGCTCCGAGAGTTGTAGTTCTACGCAGAAATATATAAGGTTTAACTCAGAAAATAGCAATTGAATTCACTTCACGCTAGAACAAATGTACAGAGAGCCCTATAAACAAATCATTGTGCACATCGAGCCTTTCGGCCTCTAAAAACCCGGAGAAAGCAAGATGTCAGAAAAAGCTAGCACCTACCAGGGGTTGTTTCGTACAAATCCAGGCACAGGACTGAACTTCGCGAAGATAAAAACGCCCTTCAAGGTCAAAGTTTGTGTATATGTGTGTGAGTGTGTGTGTGTGGGGCTTGGATTGGTCCTGTCGTCCACGAGTCGCACCTGATAGATAGAAATTAGATGAGATACCTACCATCATTGGAATGTTGTGGTGGTAGGGGGGATGCACTAAATTGCCTTGGTTCGAGAAAACAGGCTGCTGTAAACGGCGTCAACGACAGGTTGGGCGGTGATTTGTCGGCCACCGAAAAACCGACCGTTCAGGCCCTTAATGGCATTCTCGCCGCCCTGGACTCGGTCGAATTTCAGATAAATATCGCCTTGGGAGTTTGGATCTAGTGCAATGTGAACAACATGGCCATATTTTTCTTCGCACTCAGCGCGGACGTCATCCTCCAACTCCTTGATCCACACTTCACCCTCTTCCCTGTAAAACGTATTAGGTAAAATGAACCGGTATATATGTTTGGGGTAGTGGGGTTTGCTTACTCGGTAGGGTCGAACATATTGCGAAGCATAACACATCGACTCGCCATGTTGACATTAACAGGCAGCGGCTTGGTTTCAGTTTTGGGTTGCAGTATCTTCTGCTTGTCGTCGGCCGAAGGCTCAGAAGGTTCATCTGTTCTTGCAAGCTTCCTCATCAATGCGTCCCTACTGTAGTTGTTGAAGTTCACACCAGCAACATCTGTGTCATCCAAAGCACTAGCACCGGCTCCCTTTTCTGATTCACGGCCTCCTGCACGATCGAAGTTGCTCGTGCCTCCAGCTTGGACACCGCGTCCTCCGTGGCCTGAAAACATAGAGCCCTGGAAATTATGTTGGTTTGCACCTTGGCTCTGTGCACGTTGAGAGTTCGACTCAGGGGTGAACTTATCGTTGCCAAGGCCAACGCGGATAGCTCGACCTGCGAGATCAAAGCCATTCATCTTCTCCAATGCTTCCCGAGCCTGATTAGGGTCGCGGAACCTATAGCAAACAAAAGTTAATACTTTAAAGAAATTCATAATTTGGTAACAAGACAGGGGACTCACTGCACAAATCCATAACCTCTGCTCCTACTGTTTTCGTCCTTCTGTAGCTGAACGAACTCGAGTTCACCAAATGGTTCAAAGACATTCTGAAGGTCACTCTCAGTGATACTGAAATGAATATTACCCACATACAGCCTGTGAAAGGGGGCAGCGTGATTCTGGCCACTGCTAGCCTCGGGGTTGCGAGCCTGGCGGTTCTTTTCAGCCTCAGTCAATTGGGCGATAATGGGAATTCCTAGAAGTTTCTGTCCTGTAAGCTGGATAGCGGGCGCAACGGAACTCTCGTTTTTGAATTCGACATAACCGACACTAGAGGAAGAGTCAATTAGCTTTAAGCAAACAAAGGGGAGAAAAAGAAGAATTAAACAAAAATAATGTTAGGAGGCAAAACTTACCCTTTGGACCTTCCACTAACACGATCTTTGACGATCTGAGCCTCCTTGACAGGCCCAATCTTTTCGAAAAAAGCAATCAGTTCCTTCGTTCTCAATCGCGCTGCAAGCTGCTGCACAAAAATCGTGCGTCTATCGCGTTCGTCTTCATTGAGTTCTGGGCTTCTCTCACGGCTTTTCGAGGGACTGCGTTTACGGCCTTCTCGCTCACGACGAGAGCGTCTATCCTCCTCTCGTTCGTCGCGACGTGACCGACCCGAGGGGCGGTAGTATCTGTCATCATAGGGAGAACGGGACCGGGTACGAGCCCGTCCACCGCCACGGTAAAAATCACCACCGGAGCGGTAGTCATCGCCGTGGCGGTCACGGCGAGACCGGCGGCGGTCGCTATCACGGCTCCTACTCCTCTTCCTACTTTTATGGCTCCCGTTAGCACTGCCATGTTCGCTTCTCGGGCTTTTCATGTCTTCATCTCCATCGGCATCACGCGAGCGACGTCGGTCGCGGCTGCGGTCCCGTCGCTTGCGATCTCTCTCGCGGGAGCGATCGCGGTCACGGTCACGATCACGACGGTCGCCGTTTTCGACTTTGGAACGGTCATCGCGATCCTGGGGGGTCGGCGCTGCTGTGGACTCAAGGAGAGCTTCAACGTCGAGACCTGACATGCTGCTTGACAGGTTGGGAATCCTCTTCTATTTTTTTTTTCCTGGACGAAATTGAATAGAAAAAGAGGGAATAATAAGGATCGCGTGGAAAGGATTTAGGTCACTTTTGGCTTCGTTAGAGAGCGATGGCGCGGACCAGAGTTGTCTTGAGCGAACCCTTCTGTTTCAAAACCCAGATCCTTGCAGACGGTCTCTGCTCTCTAATCAATATCCAGGGTTAAGTAACTACTTTCTTGGATTTGTTGGCAGGAAGTGACAATAAGTTTGATGAGTTTCCTGAAAACTTGGATGATATAGAGGAGGTGAGGTTGAAGGGAAATGAGGATATAACTCAGTCGTCGTGAGATGAAGTTGTAGTCACGTGAACCTTGGCATTTGCCTCCATCTCTACAGAGTAGATTTTTTTTTGTCTGACAGCAAACCATAGAAATGGCTTCAGCTCCTCTCAGGCTGAACTCTAATTAAATATCACAAAAAAGAAGCATTACAACACATCCCTATTCATATAAAAAAAGAGCTTTTATTATCTATTAATTAATCATATACAGTGGGAGATATACTAAACAAAGCTCGAGTCAGGTGGTGATAACAAGTAAAACAGGAACTCCCAACCAAATGACAGAGTTAGCTGTACACATCAGGGTCTCGTAAGAAGATCAGAGCTTATTCAACTCTGAGAAAAACAGATTAATAACAGTTATCATGCATCCAGCTATAGCATTATTTTCATGAAGAAGTAAAGATATGTGGTGAAAGGGTCATGAGGAGCTCATATAACACAGCAAGAGAAGGTCAGGTAAGACTAGAAAGAGTTCAAACTCAATCACTGCGTCTTCAGGACTTTGGGTGGTGGAGTTTGAATCTCAGTGCCAAACACCCGGTCCCAGAAACGGCTGGTGACACCAAAGCCATTATCAAAGTCTGCGAAATGATGTGCAAGATGGTATTTCTTGAGCTCCTTATAATAGAGGGGTAGGCTGTGGCCCAACGAGTCAGCAGCTGATTGGCGAGAATATATTGAGGGTACACTTACTTGCGGTGATGGAGGAAATAATGGGTCAAGTCGTAACAGATGTACCCGAAAATGCCGCCGCAGAACACCAACACAGCCACATACCAGTTATAAAAGAAGACCGCATGCGCCAGTTTCCAGAACGGAGTGGCCAGAATAATGAAAAGAGTGGGTGGCATAACTAGTCGATACTTGTCCATAGGTAAATAATGGTGAATGCCATGGAGGAGAAAGTGGAGGGTTAATCCAACGCGATTGTCAGGAAGGAAGCTGGTTAAAGTTAGTTGGTTGTTGACTGAGAGCTTAACGATGTAGAATTAAAGGGCCATACCGGTCAATATGGAACAAAAACCTGTGCAACAAATATTCGATAAGGCTCCAAAGCAGGAATCCTCCAATCCAGTAACTGGCTGCAGCGGGAGCATTCCCCAGTCCAGCAATACCCACGCACGTTCCGTATATAACAGGAGGCAACCAGACGATTGGCACCACATACCAGGCGGTCTTGCTCAAAGGCTCCAGGAAATTGCCAAACAGGGGAGCAGACTCACCCCCCTTGTAGTGGCGTGGACGATGGATCTGCTTCAGGTAAAACTCCTTACTAAACCCACTGTTCCAGAGCTGCATAAGGAGTGGCTTGTTGAGGTCCAAGAATTGGTGCGTCTGGTAATCCTTGGAGAAGTCGGTGTCCACGGACAGGTCCTCTTCGCGAGACATTCCAGTACTGGCATACACGGGCAGGGATGAATCAGCTCCGTTGGCGAGCGATCCATTTGCATCCTGGGACTTTGTACCCGACCCAGAATGGAGGAATCCCACCAAGTTCTCCTCCAAAATTTCGTAAGCAGAGTCCGAGTGCTCATGGGATACTGAGTCCCGCAGGATTTCCTTCACATCTTTCCCAGCATATTCAAGTATCAAATCTCCGCCTCCTGGGTGGTCTTCGACAAAGGAGGTAATATCGTACACTTTCGGGCCTATAGTGACATAGCAGGATTTGGCATTGTTGTGCGACTCAACCTCTGCTGAAGTGAAGGTTGGCAGAGTCCTTCCAGGCATGATGGTCGTTGAAAGGGAGAACCCGAAAAGTCGACACGAAGGTCCGAGGAGAAACTCTGGCAGGAGAAGAAAGTGACAAGCGGGCGACCCTGGCAGTGGTGATGAGCGCGCAATAAATGGCGAGAGAGCAGAGTGGCGTGAGCCTGTAAATAATATTGATGATTACGGGTCCGAAGGCTCCGAGGGAAAATTCGTTTGAGCAGGCGAAAGTCTGGAAAAAGGTTCCACGGCAGTTAGAGACACTTTTACAGCGCAGAAAATTATAGACAGACATGCGCAGGGGTAAATTGGCACTCGTACTTGACTGATGGATTCTCAACTGTGCTGTTTGGAGATACAGGAAGAATGGAAGAGTCCCGAAGGGCGAACAGAGAACGCGTTCACAAGTTTGGGATTCAGGGAGAGAGCGGAACAGCTAAGCCGCTTTAAGGGGCCAGGAGATGGACAACCCCTGGCTGGCAACAGTAATAGTAATATATGGGACCACAAAGTAGAGGAGGAGACTCAGGAGAGGCGATCAAAGCTGACAAATGGAAGCAAGTTGGAGCTTGTTTATTAGTTAGTATTTGCAGGTGATGCCAATGCAAGCAGAATAATATTAATACTGTGAGTTGGAAAAATTGAACTTCTCCAAACTGCAAAGAAGGGATCCTGTTTAGTGTGCTTTTATCGCAATCAATCTAATCTCCCCTGCCGCCAGCAAACTATACTTATCTTCGACTTCAATCGCAGATTTCAACTATTAAATCAGTGGAAGGAATTCTGGAGTCAGCTGCATAGTTGATTGGGTCTTAAGTAATTTAACCATAGACAACCATCATCGGCCGTCTAGCCACAAAATTGACTCCAAATCTACCACAAGTTGGATAACTGTAGATATGAACACCAGGATAGTTGATATAATTGTTATAATTATACCTATTATAAACTCAGCATGCCATTGTAAGGAAATTTGGGGGTCTTTTCTTGTCGAGCTATTTATGGACTCGCCTGTCGAATTCAAAGACTTTTAGCTAATGAAGCTTGTCAAGGAGAGTACTTACTTAGTACTCCGTAATGAAGTCGACGACAATGATCGCCCGATCAAAGCTGCAGACGGTGACCCATTGTGTGTACTTACAGAAAGAGGGGTAAAATTATAATACGGAGTAGAGCTCTGAGAGGGTAGATTTTCGATGTCGAAGACTCCCTCTTCTCCCATGAAATAACCTGGGTAAGTGTACCTGCTAACTAGGAGGTCTAACTAGCCCACGAACACAGTATTATAGACGTATCACACAGCAACGATGCGTTGGACCAATGGGCCTGGGGATTGCTTGCAAGATAACTGGATTGTCTCTAGGACGGGGGAAAAAACTCACACTTGAGTCCCGCGTGATATATTGCAACTTTCTTCTCTTGAGTCGAAATGAATCAAGAACCAGCAGAGAGAAAAAGAAAAGGCCCGCGCAACATGTCATAACCACGAGACAGGCCTTTCCTAAGACTCCCTTCATCTTGGAAGTTATTATTAATATTATTTAATTTTACTATTTTCATTATTACTATAATTTCATCCATTCAACCCTCTACTGTGCCAGTGTGCTGTCCTGTGCTCTTGATACCTAGACTGTACTGCCTGGGCTCTGGCCATCCCTCACAAAGTGCTTTACGGGCGATCATCTTCGGGCAGATTAATATTTCTCTCGGTTAGTCCCGGAAATCCCGTTCCGGCAGGCGGGACTTTTTTATTAGTCTCGTCCCCCTTTACCTGGACTGGGCAGTTGGGAAGTTGGGACTCAGGAGTCAGGAGTCTCTGAGACAGGCTCTGTGGGCCGAAAGGCTCGTTGGATTTCGATCTGGTTGGAACGGCCAGTCACACTCGATACTAGACAATTATCAGTGGCAGTTAAAACAATCGATTGGATACATGGTCTTTGGGGGGCGTTGGACTATCAGTAGAATGTGCGCCGTTGAGAGAGCCCAGATGGATGAAGAGCTACATATAAGATAGGAAGAGGAGAACTTGACCGATCAGAAGTGGGAGGAAAAAAGCAAACCAGAAAAAGAAAGGAGAGGACAGGATAAGATTCCCGGGTTCTAAACTACTTTCTGGTATGTTTGTATTATGTGCTTGTGCAGATATCGAGATCTTGGGTGTTACTGTTATATTAATATCGGCGTCCTCAACGTCTTTCCCCAACTTTCCCCCCAGTGTCCTCTCTCTCTCTTTGTGTCCCTCTCTCTCTGTGTGTGTATATCTCTCTACTATATTCATTTCATGTTCATTGTTACTCTACACCAGTAGAATCACAGAGTATATATCCCCGACTCGGGCCAATATACTCGAAAAGACATCGAAGCCCGCCTGAAGAACCGATTGAGTTTACCAACCATAAATAGGCTAACAGCAACAGCCCATAAAGCCGGGTCTCAGATTCTCAATTCTCCCTATCCGACCCCTTGGTATCCTGGTCGTCTTTGGCTGATCTGGTCTAGCTAACACTACGAGGACCCCAAGTGGAGATTTTGACAAGCTGTCAATCCCTTTCCTTGGCCCCAGAAGACGACAGACTGCAGAGCTGGAAAAGCATCCAGGATCAGTTAGTTCAGCTCTAGTCCAGCTCGAGACAAGATTTCCCTTTCTTGCTATTATTATTATCTATTCTCATTCTTATTCTTATTGTTATTCTCTCTGTTTTGCTGCTTTCTCCCTCGCTGACCATTTCACTTCCCGCACGCACCCTCCCCCTTCTTTGTTCGAGGTGTAAAAGAAGACAGTCCCTATCATTAATCCCCCCACAATTTCTCCCCTTCTCTCTTTCTATCTTCCAAAAGCTCTCCTGCTCTAGCTTCAGAATGGATGCAGCCGCTTTGGAGACGCCGTCGTTTCCGGGAAATCGTCTGATTGCCTACATCCAATCCTTAGCCAAAACCAAAAAGGGATTGCCATACGGGCTACCCGTTTGTGTGGCCCCTTCGCACACCGTCACCAGCACAGACGCTCTTCTCCGTCTAGCATCCTCAGTTGGCCCGTACATCACGATCCTGCAGGTTCACGCGGATATTATCGATGATTGGTCTGGTGAAACTATCCGCCAGTTGACTTTTCTGGCCAAGAGATATGCTTTCTTGCTCTGGGAAAGTGGCCGGATCCTCAATGCCACTATTGACATCGTTGGCCGACAAAAGGTCGAGAGTAGAGAGGTGAAAAATGAGCTGGTCGATCTCACCCGTAAAAAGTACACCAAGGGCGTGGTTAAACCTGCTTCATGGGCAGGCATCTCAACCGCCTGGGCCTCCGGAGTGGCTGTCAATAACCAAGAAGCGGACATCCTTATCCCGACTCTGAAAGCTGCCGCCCGTGAAGCTGTTGCAGACGCCATGCAGACCATTAGAACAGAGATAACGGCAGAAAACAGCGCCTCCAGTGAGCGTCCATTCAGCGGTTATGGATTCCCAGTAAAGGACGCGACTTACGACCCAACAGCCCTGCATTTAACATCCGATTACGTTGTAGATGCAAACAACAGCCTAGGCCTTCCACCCCGGAAGGCCTCGACCATCTCACTCACACAGACCATATCCCAATACACCGAAGACTCGAGTGAATCTATGATGCACACAGAACATTACGAGCTAAGGGACGAATGGGATTATGGAATCGCCACTCCCCGGGCCATTGACACTGATCTTCCGGCGCCCCCTCTCCTTGCGCGAGGTATCGTACTTTGCCTACCCTCCGTGGCAGATACATCCTTCACCTCTGAGTACCGAAGGAGCTGCATCGCAGCTGCATATGCCCACCAAGATTTTGTCCTGGGCTTCATATACGGAGAACCATGGCACCTCATTTCCCAACGCGATGACATCTTTGACCTGGATTCTATAAAACAAACGCCGGAACAGCAACAACTAAGCCCCTATTCATCAGACGAGGACGAGACTCCCCCGTGTCTTGCATTGTTTTCAGTGATTTCCCACCGACTTAATGTAATAAACGGCCAGCACCTGGACGAAGACGATGATGATAGCGATGACACAGCTGCTCTTTCCAACCCCGAATCACCATATCCACCTCTCGAGTCTCTGAACCCTCTCGCCTCTAAGTTACACACCATTGTCCGTCAAGCCATCAAATTCCGCGAGGCCCGTGGCAGAACTAATGAGACAACACCGCAATTAGGGACAAAGCCTAGTGGTCGCTTCCCTAGTGTCGTCCATATCCCTGTTGTATCGTTGCCGTGAATGAAAACAACCCAAATCGCTTTCTATCTCTCTATCTCTCCATCTGTCTAATTTTCCTCTTATCTCCTTTCATCTCATTACTTTTACTGTCACACTTGCGCTCCGACTTTTCGATTTTGTGGAGTTACGGCGAGCGGAGTCATTGTATACCTTCCCCTATTTAGCAGTTCTAAACATCAGCACATGCGACGTTATTAATAATAACTAAAAGTCCTACAATAAAATGAAAGATATCCGTATTCAACATTGTAGAGATATCGGAAAATTGGGGACAGGAATGGTCAGTATAGAGTATCTTTGGCGAGGTCAGCGCTTATGTTCATATTAGCCTTTTCTTTTCTGATTCCAATAAACAATGCTTGTCATCATAAGTGCCAAAAGAGGGACTTGTAGGAAAATAATAAGGCTCGTGCTGCCCCATTGCTATCTGAAAACTCTTCGCAATTTCAGCATCCATAGCCTTTCGCCTGAAAGAACAGTTTATGTTATGAAAGCAGGAAAGCCGGTCAAAGGACGCAATGGCATGAGCCAGTCCGAGAAGAGCTTGGAGAAGAGGACGGGAAAGTTGCTAGCAGGCATCTAGTAGAAGAATAAAGCGTTCTTTAATTGTCATGGATTTGGCACTTGAGAAAAATCTACACTGGAGTTAACCTTTCAAGAGCTTCTCTTCTTTACCTTTCTCATCTGCCTAGGTAGAGGTAGGATATTGTTTCAGACTAACCAGGTCCTTTCCAAAGAGAACCTTTGTTTGCATCGTCATATGTGATGCGCCACTATGTACACAAAGACGCTCTCAAAGCATCTTCTTCCATTCTGCAGTTGTGAGCTTGGTATTGAGGCGAAGGAGCTTGTTCTCTTGCTGATGACTCTACCCAAAGCTGCCCTTGACAGAACTAAACAAGGATACATTTTAGATGGGCCTTCTGGAACATGCTTGTTGTATCGTACTTCTTTGAAACAAAGAGACAGGGTACACTAGTAAGTGCTCGTCTCCCCCCCTTGTCACCCCTTAAATTGAGATATCATGGCGGTCATCAACATAAATGCGTACGCTCGCCCAACATTTAAACAGCCTAGGAGAATCGGACACCTGGTGGGGGTTTACTACCAAGATCGCTCAATGCATACGACGCGACCGCCATATTCTCGCAAACAACAACATTCCGAGCAAATCTGTCCAGACACATCGCCTAAGCAGGTCTATAAGGAACAAAAAGTCGACCATCCCAGCAGCTCACAGCTCCCTGCGGCGTTTTGGGATAATTCATCAAAACTGTGGTTGACTCGTAACGCACTGCGGGAACTTGATCGAAGGAACCATCAAAGTGTGTCAAACGACCGCCCACAGTCTGAACTCTTGAGACCTGTAACCGGGGACGAACTCATTCGAAAGTTTTTTTCGGCAAGGTGGTCCGGACTTATCCGAACTAAGAGGAGTAAGGCTTTCGAGGTTTTTCCAGGAAGAACTCAGACTGAGCGTTGCAGTATCCAGAGCCTACTATAAGTTCTCGCCGATCAAAATCCCGCGTCCAGAAAAGCGGTTTGAACTCACCTAGAGGGTCAAGTGCCTCACGGAGTACCAAAGCATCAACTTGCAAAAGTATCAACTTGCAAAAGTATCAACTTGCAAAAGTAGCGAGCCATACGATCGTAACTTCCAGCAACATCTTGTTGACCATGGAATCTTTCCGCATCGTCATAGATTTCTTGACGGAAATAAATTATCTCCAAACCCCGCGAATTGGGATGACATCGTCTAAAGACTCTCTCGGCGTCGATCGTCGCTTTCACCGTCCAGATTTACGAAGGAAGATTATGATGACTTTATCCAAGCTGACGTAGATGCCTTGAAAGAGAAACAGGTTGCCGAGACTGTCATTCCCTTCATTGAAGTTAAAGTCACCAATAGGAAATGCGTCGGTGGCGGTATACCTTTCAGAAATCTTGATCATCTTACTGATGGGACATTGGTTTCCGGAAACCCCGATCGTTATCATGGTGCACGACCTGAGCAACTTGATTGTCGCGTCAGAAATGAACTCGATCGTCAGATCATTCCATCAACGCAGCATGATCTTCCCATAGCACCAAACTTTTTCCTGGCAGTGAAAGGGCCTGACGGATCGGCTTCTGTAGCCAAGATGCAGGCTTGCTACGATGGTGCATTAGGTGTAAGGGGAATACACTCGCTTCAATCACATGGGCAGAGTGAGCCAATTTTTGATAACAATGCTTACACTATTACATCGATATACCACAATGGCCAGCTTCAAATGTTTACTAGCCATATTTCTGAACCAACTACTTCAGGTCGGCCCAAGTACTGCACGACCCAGCTAAGGCCCTTTGCCTTGACGGACAATATTGATACATTTCGAGAAAGTGCAACATGGTACCGGAATGGCAGAGACTGGGCAAAAGAGCAGCGAGATAATGCAGTCAGGAAAGCAAACCAGCAAGCAACCCGTGATCTCATTTAATCGAACACTGTCAATGCGAGCTTTAGCACTGAGGTTTCGAACAGTGAATCAGTGGCATCTATTACTGAGCAATCATACTTCCATTAAATGATGCAAATGCAACCAACACATCTGACGAGTCGTTACGATCAACTCCCTCGATTCTACCCAAAAGATATCGAGGGAAACATAATGACTCACAGACTTGATAATACACTTGCCTTCCGCTCATATCTACTTCGAACCTGTTTGAAACACAAATAGAACCGAGACTGTATATCTCATGAATGTGCCATTGGTCTTCGCACATGCAATGGGTCCGTGAAATGTCGAACCCGCCCACAATTTTGCTCACCAAGTACTCTGTTATTTGACCTCGTCTTTAAGGTCTTTTCAAATAAATATCGTTTGGCGTTTCCTGATCGGTAATAGAATAGTATAAATACTGTTTGAATTAGTTATGATAATGATAGAACAGAGTCCCTTCTATCTGTGATATACAAGAGGACCAAATGTCCGTCTCGACTATGTGAAATATATTCATCAGACCAATGTCTCGAAATCTAATGCCGGGACAACAGCCAGGATGGCAGCTAGGAGTATACAGTATCGAGAGAGGGTTGTTTCCATACCAGATATAGCTCAACGTCCCTAAGTAGGCTATACCAGTGGAAAGTTAGTAGCAGTCGAGGGGGTGGAGCGAGGGTCACATGACGGTATTTGTCGCCTAACCCACAGCTTTCTTTCGACGACAACGATGACTCAATCAACCCCCCACCAGCTCTTCGAAGCTGTAGACGGAGTAAGGTCAGGTGAAATCTACTTTCTCCTCTATTATCGCGCATGGATTGCGGACTTTGTGGGTTCGACACTGCGTGGAAATTTTACACCCCCACTCGCTGAAAGAGTGTCCGAATGAGCATCGACAAGTTCGAGAGATCAAGTTTCCATCCAAAAAAAAAAAACAGAAATCTAGACATCTTAAGAACATTAGCATATTCGTCAATTCGATGCTCTCACACGCCCGCATCAATGGTGGTGTGAGGAACGAAACGTCTCTCACTGAATTCCATGAGTTGCTTGTTGGCTGACGACTGACGACCATGGATTCAGACTATCCCCCTCTACCACCCTCCAGAGCGATTGATGCCTTGCTCCATAGCATGTCGATCTCCAGCGGGGATAGTGCAGCGCAGATAAACTCCGCATCGGAGACCCTGGATTTGGCCGCGAACGATCATGGATGCGACCCTGGCCGACCTTCGGCATCTGTGAAAGTGATTGTGCCCAGTGGCGATGTCATCCTGGAATATGCTCCAGTGATAACCTCAAAATTAAGAAAGAGCGAGACCACCGCTATACTCGGCTGGAAAGTTTCCAGTGCTAATTTGGTGCAAAATAGTCCCTACTTCCGCGCTCTTCTGGACCCTAACAAGTTCTCCGAGGGCAGACATTTCATGAGACAGAAGCAGAAGAAGAAGCAACCCTGTGGAGTTAAACCGAAGTCAGAGTCGGTTGGGAGAACCACTAGCTTCATGTGCCAGGACTCAGAAGAAGAAGAGGATGTTCTCCTCCCAACAATTCGATTACCTGGTAATCATATCCCTCCCCGGCTCGGAGTAGATGCTATCGAATTGTTCCTCAGGATGTTGTGTTTTGATTCCCTTGACGACGAGGAGAAGAAAGACTTTGATGCGGAAGTCAAAACGCAACGCTTATCTCTTATTGCCAGGCTGGTCGAATTGGCGGATGCGTTCAATTCGCCGGAAGTTGTTCGGGATTCTCTGCAGCGATCCGGTTATGCCCTGGGAAGAGCAAAATTCCCACTAACGAGGTTCAACTCTTCGATGCTGAAGTTCACCGAGGACCGTATTCGACAGACGATTTTGATAGCAAGGTTTCTCAACAATCAGCCTGTCTTTCAAACATTTACTCATACCCTCATCGTTACTGGATCAAAGCACTGGGTCAACGGCATAGAGCGCGCAGATCCCGACGCCCCCCGTTGGTACCACTTCTCAGAAGGGCTAGAAGGTAATCAATCCCATACCACCACCACCTCCTCCTCCTCTCTAGTTAAACAATGCCATGAACAGGCGCTTGCAGATTTCCATTCACCGTCACATAACTAATCCCCCATACAGAAGAACTATACTACCGACGACAATGCATATTAAACACAATCACTAATCTCCAGGCACACTTCCTCCGCATGTACGGCGCCCTAGAAGAGCCAGTCGAATCCAAAACCGCCGTTGCCGTTCCAACCCCATCCCCAGCAGCAAACACCACCCAGTCTCGCCAATATCAATGCCGCTGCGGATTAGGCAACTCCAGCGCCTGCGATGCATTCCACCTCGGCCAGATGACCCGTTTCTTTGCCGTTCGCACGAAAACGATCTTTTTAGGCTCTACTCTGATAGACCTGGACTTTAGCTCGGATGTAGACGAAGAAGAAGAAGAAGAAGGAGAAGAAGAAGCCGAGGATCCAACACACGTTTTCCAATCTGCTGGTGGCGGTGCAGCTCGGCCACCCCCCGATCTAAAAGCAATCGTGTCCTCTCTTAAACAGTGTCCTGATTATCAAATCGATGTTAATCATACTGCCTGCGGCATCAGGCGCCGTATCTTACCCCCTTTGGATTGTATTGAAGGATTTATTGGTGATGAGAGAGGATTGCTAGGGGTTAACCTCCAATACTGGAAGGGAGGAAAGTGGCCCCTTGTTCCCGGCTCTTGGGCAAGTCGTTCTCTTCGAAGAGCCTTGGTAATTGATATACGCCTTTCCCGGATAAATGGAGTGCCTCTGATGTCCCGAGGCACCTCTGGGTCGGGATCTAGGGAAGAGGACGCCCGATTGTTATTTACGGCGAAGAAAAGGAACTGGGAAGCCTAGTCATTGCATGTCTGCTGCATCTCAATTCAAAGAAAGCATCCAGATGTAAATTAGAGAAAGACGCGTGGAATGATTGGAATTTCATTCTTAAATGTAATTAAACATAAACCAAAGTCATTATTAGTGATAAAGGATGTGAAGGAGAGAGGTGAAAAGAATAGAGAGTGATTGTGTATATACAATGATTTAAGAGATTGTTGAAAACTCGAAAAATGGAGGGTTAAGTTATCATATTTGATCGTTCCAGTAATATCCAAGGCCCAGGTCGTTATTCGGCCCTGTTGGAAAAAAGGAGCCCGTGAGTTGTCCGGTGCTTGGATCATAGGGGAGGTAGTCGTCCTCTTCGAAGGGATTATGGGGACCAACTGGCTTCTCATCCTGCATTATATCCAAAACACCCGAAGCTCCAAGTTCTAGCGAGGATGAGTGAACAATAGAGTTATCCGACTGAGGAAGTGGTGATGACGGACTAGTCAGCATTTTCTCAGAAAGCCTCTCTTCATCGTCCGGGGTTTCGTCGCTGAATGGAGGAGGTTGCGATGAATCATCCTCCTCTTGAGGAGTTCTAGGGACTTCGACATTGTGTTGGATCCCAAGGCGATTCAAAATGCGTTCACATAAGGTCCTGGCTTTCTCTGAAGTCTCGCTAGTTCTGGACATGGCCGAAAGCCACTCGAATGATTTAATGGCTGCCTTTGTGACCATGGACGCTTTCTCAGGTACATGGCGAGTATTGTAAGAAAGTTCAAGATATATTATGGCAGTGGCTTGCATGAGAAAATGTAGCACGCACCACCAAGGTGTTATCTTATAGAGAGCTGCGGTATCTGGAGGATTGGGAAATAACCTAAGCACATGACAGGCCGCCTCAATGCATTCAACAGCTGTCTTTTGGTAGAAATCATTTGCTCTGATGACATTATCATTTTCGGGAGGCGACTTTGGGATGTCAAGGCACGGTCTTGTAATACCGATTTTAGTGCTATAGAAGAGAAGCGCAAGGCTCATCCTTTGACCTGCCAGCGTGAGAGGAGTTTTTGTGGAAGTAGATGTAGAAGTAAAATCGTATTCTTTAGGCAATTTCATGCACCAGGAGTCGATTTCAATCATTAAACCACGAATGGTGAACTCCTTGCTTGGTGGTGGTTCTTGCACTCCTTCCGCACTGTAGAGCTTTGAAGTCATTCTCTTAGCAATCAAAATTAGCTCAACAAGTTGAATAAAGTACAACGACCCGGAAGCTGGATGGCAGCCTATTTTTGATGGGGTTAAACTAGTATCTCTGCTTTTAATGTTGGGATCTATCAAAGAACCCGAAGTTCTCCCTAAGTGGGTAGAGGGCCCAGACGAACGACGGATAAGAGACATCACCTCTTCATGTGGAAAGTCGTGTTCATCAAAAGGAACGGGCATAGGGGTTGTGCAGACGCCATCAGGTATATGGGAAGGTCGTCCTGTCATTACACTGAGACGATGCTCCAATGTATATAAAGACCACCAAACACGGTATCTGATCTCCTTGGAAGTGTCAGATGTACAAGCTCCCACAGTACGGAGATGAAGCCCAAGGCTCATCGCTCCACGAACGGCATCCCCGCATAATCTCCATGCTCTATAACTGTTGGTTAGCAAGCGTCGAAGGAATTCACCCTCAACCAGAAGCAAAAATACACGCACCGATTGATTTGACCTGACGCTAGCAGATAAAACGCCGTTAGCCCCTCAACCTGTATTTGCTGTAGATCATAGTGATGAAAGCCACGTTCATCCAGGCTTAAAGCTCGTGCTCTAGCAAAGTACGACTTGTGTGCATCTCTATCATTTTCGCCTGGTATGCTAGCGGTGTAGCAGTATTTAGTGCTGACTGCAAAAATCAAATTCAGAATAGCAAGCCACTTGCTCCCTGGCTGCAAAGACGAGTTACTGAAGAGCGTCTGGAGTTGCGACCCGAATGTCGAGGTGCCAATGATAGGAAATGATGGATGCACCGAATCCATATAGATTTGGTAAAGACGCTTAGCCGGAGCGTATGACGGGAGGTCTTGCAGGCTTGACTTGTCGGTAGAGGGCAAGTCCAAATCATCAAGATGATAACTCAATTTAGACATCACACAACCCGCCGGATTCGCCACTTGATGCGGTATTATGCCGGTATTTTGGTTGCCAGAGTCTCCACTATGGCTGAGTTCACTGTCAAGCTTTTGTAGCCAACTAATCTCGGAACTTTCTCCGATGAATCCCGTGGCGCGTGAGGTATCATCCTTGTTGAAATCTTCAGTTGTGTGTACAGGGATACGGAAAAGTTGATTGGGGGTGAAGGGATTCCGGGGAAGTAGAAAGGCACTTGGACCATGCGCAGCAAGCAAGTTAGAATGTTGTGATGTCTGATCCCCGGTAGTATCCTACATAGTCTTAGTGAAAGTTTGCCCAAATGTACAGATCCCTATTCGCACCAAGGATGTACCAATACTCATTAATTGTTCAGGAGAAACATTGTAGCGACGGCTCAGACCGGTGAATGCGTTTTCATATTGTTCGAGCTTTGCTTCGAGGCTAGCTAGTTGTCTGCCAATGTTATGCCAATGTTAGCGGTGGCAGCAATAACCAAATCATTCGATAACAGGATATCCAGCATAAATGCTAACTCGCCTCTTCGATTTTTCTCTTTTTCCGTCTGTGTAGCAGCAAATGATGCCAGCTTCTCGACAGTTTCGACAGCCGCTCTTGTCCCCAGTGCATTTTGTTTTTCTCTGCCTACATGATTCACAGGCGCGACTGACATGTCGACGATGGAACCGCCCGGGAGACAAAAAAGTTGCCTCAGCTCCTTCTGTCAGTCTCGGGATCGCCATTTTTTGACTAGTGAAAGGATATTCTGGGTCACTTGCAACCACTGCAGGGATTACTTTGTCCTGGTGGCAGGGAATAGAACAAAGTGTTAACAAGCTCTATCAAAGGTCCACAGGATATAGCTCACACTAAATGTAGGGAAGTTGAATAGAGGAGTTTGAGACAAGCTTGGATTTGGTGAGCCGTTCATGCTGGGAGGAAGAAAATGAGTTAAACAATCTACCACGTTGCGCGTAGATGTTAGAAATAGACCAGTTTCCCATATTGATGTCACCATTCTCAGCAGACATACCTCATGGTCCAGAAGTCTGGGATCTAGCAGCTTGGGCTTAATGTTGCAGCGATAAGCATTAATATAATAGTTAATGATGGCTGATTATGTTGCGTATAGGCTGATTAGTTAGGCCTAAACCCCATCGTTCATCATTGCCTCAGACTCGACTTATTGAAGTCAGAAAGAATATGGGAAAACTGAGAGAGAGATAAGCTCATAATTTTGGATGAAAGAGATGCATGTGTCTCTCAAAGTGAAGGTGCGGTCTAGAATATAGGGAGCAACCGTTCCAGAAGTCCACCGATACAAAATAGGCAACTGGGCTGTTGGGAAGGCATCTCGTGGCAATATGATGTAGCGAAGGGAGATATAAGAGTTTGGGTGGCCACTATGACTATCGATTACTTCTTTTTATTGTTGTATGCAGGGAGCGTTTCTAAGATTCGAGAGCTCTTTTTTTTTGCTTCCCTACAGCATAGATATTCACAGGTCGGTCCAGAGCTGGCAGACAGAGTTTTGTATGACGACCTGTACTGCAACCCGAAATCGCAAAGTTAGCAAAGAACCAGCGGAAATGTCAGACGCTATTTAATTTGGGGGGTGATGCTGCCATCAAACTGACGTCCAAAAGCCGATGTTTATGTTTTAAACTTCACTTGGGGGGTATGGCAGGGGACAGCTCCTAGGCACGTACCACAGAATGGGTGACTACCTTTGGGAATGTGAGAATCGTCATTTTCCTTCCCTATATTGGTAGACTAGCTCTTGAGTGTCTACCCATGTGAATCCTGGCGTTACATTTGGATATCAACTTTGATGAATTGGGTAGGGTTGCAGGCAAGTGACAGAGACGTTCCATGGCTGAAGAACCGAGTTTATTTCAGCTGTGCTATCCAACAGCCGTCAGAACCCGGCGGGAAGTCTGGAAGAGAGGGTGTTTACCTGTCAGCACATTGTGTACTATGATCGTGTGATGTCAATTGGCAACTCAATGGAAGTCGAGTGATGATGGCAATGTGTTTTTGGGACTTATTCAGGTTGAAATTGCGTGGGGTTTATTTGATTAAATTGAGTCAGGTTGGGGAGAAGTGTTGAGTGTACCTACCTACGTATGACTAAGGTAGTGAGGTGAAGGTGAAAGGATTTAGAAGAAACTTCGAAGATTACTCAGGCCACATATGTGCCCCAGCAAAATTTAAATACCACATATTGATCTCTATTTCAACTGACTCCATATCCCATTGGTAGAATGACAAAGATCTTTTGGAGATAAATTCTTAGACAAGGCGGGGGAACAGTAGGTTAGAGGCTTAAATCGGGGAAAAGAAATACCATTGGAAATGGGCCTTGCAAACAAAGTAAAGAGAAGCTCGCAGTAAATTGATACAAAGGAAAGGGGGCGGTCCGAACGTCATTAGTACTTTATACACCCAAAACAGAATATTACTCAATAAGATAGCCATCCGCGACGCTCTTGACGTCTTTCGAGAAGCCGGTGCTTTCTCCTTCCTCTAGTAGAGAAATGTCCGTAACATCTACTTCGACGAACGGGTTGGACTTGGTGAAGCGCACAGTCATAGGGAAGAACTCGTTCTCATCGTCCCCAGTAGATTCGAACTCAAAGCTGCCAGAGGCGTTATTCTCATCCACATTTCCAATATTCCAGTCGAGGCTGTCTCCTGAAACCTCGTAAACGGCGTCGAAGCTAGATACTGCGGGCTCGGTTGTACCGTATGGGATAGTCACCACGACATCCCGAAGGCTGTCTGAGCCAGTGAGCTCATACTCGACAGTCACTGTGGTTGAATCAGAGCCTTTATTGGCCCAGACGTTGAATGTAATTGGGAGAATATCGGCACTATCGGATCCAGAATTCGTGACACGCCAGCGAAGGACACCGATAGAATTATTAGCTGGGAATCGCTTGGAGGTATCCTTCAACTGTATGACAGAAGAGTTGCTAAATACTGCCTTGTCAACATTTGGATGGGTGCGGAACTGCGCTCCATGTGTAGGATTGGCCAGAAGGTCAAGTTTAAGCTTAGTGAACGCTGGGTCGGTAATGCGAAGCTGTAGATCCCCCTTGACTTCGAAGGATTTAAGAGCGCCTTCACGTGTAAGAGATGCAGAGATAGTTTCGGCGATGGTAATATGAATGGGCTCCCGGTCCATAGCGAGTGAAGCACGAGCGGACGAGGCCTTTTCGGCGACGGGTGTTGACGCCTGTGGTGTTACCAAAGGGCTAGATTCTTCAGCCTCGGGGCCCAGATCTCCGCGAACTTTCTCATATATATCCGTCGTCTTTGACTTTTTACCAAGCTGCATTCCCTTGCCGCGGGTTGGCAGTGGCCTAAGCGAGGGCAACATACATTAGAGGGGGTTGACGGACCGAGAAGAAATGGACAGGACATACTTAGCAAACGTCTTCTTTTTCTCCGCTTCATAGCTGTCGTAGGTATCTGGCACGGCAGGACGCGAAGGAGGAGTGTAAACGGGATAAGAGGGAGCTCGTGGGGCCGTGGTGCGTGCATTGCGAGCTGCCTCCTTCCGTTGCATTTCCAACTGCTTTGCCTTTCTTTTGCGCTCTTCGCTAGCCTCGAGTTCTTTGTTCTGTGTAGAATCAGCAGTTTGTCCAACATGAAGCCTGCATAAATATATATATACCCGTTCAATAATCTCTTGTATCCTCTCCTCATGACTCTCCATCTCCAAGAACGTCTTTATTTGAGAGAGCGACAAGTTCTCCCTGTATCCGAGAGTTACCAGTTCGTCATACGCACTGAGTAACTCAAAGGCATTGCGCAGAATCTCCCGCTCGTCCAGGCTCTTGCAGATGCTTGTCGTCACTTGGGCAAAAAGATGAAGACTGTCAATATCTTGCAGGATGTTCGATTGCCGGTTTGTGATAAGGACGATGTATAACTCGTCTAGAGGTTGGTAGACAAAGCGAACGTTATCTTGTTCAACAGTTGTGTGCTGGGTGCCGGAATCTGCCAGCTTCGGGAATGATGCGAGCAAAGCCTCAATTCTGGATCGAGCAATCTCCCGGAACTGACGCGAAAGGACTGCTTTGCCCCCGCGGGTGCATATTGATGCTGCGAGGATGACCTTGTTTGTGCGTGGTAGGTGAGCATAGGTTGGGGAATTGAGGCGGGGAGAATGTGCCTACCATAATTGTGTAGATAGAAAGAAACGCTAAAGGCAATAATTATCAGCCGAAGGGTTCTGTCAATAAGAAAGGTCGAATGACTTAAAAGGCGTGTCTTGCCCAGGTGAAGCCAGGTATTCATTGCGGCGGAGGTGCTTGCTGGTCTCTTTCTCCCCCGTTGGCCCGTGCACCGCGCTATCCCCTCGCTTACCACTACGCAACACAAGAAGCTTCGGGCGCCGCTTGCAGTCTTCTTGCCTCCTGACAGACCTACTCATCAACCACTACATGTGTTTTTTGTATGAGGTACCTACTCATCCTCTCTGGAATCCGTCAGCGCGACCCGGCAGCACCGTTGCATTGGTACACATAGCCGGTTGGCTTTTCTTTCCAAGGCAATACCAACTCCTGTTGGGTTGAAAACGCCACATCAAGACTTTCTAACGCGACCTCCTGGTCGCGTCCCATGCAATGACAACCACGTCTTCCTTTCCGTTTTCCACAATGGAAATCCCTCAGATTGAGGATAATATGGAGATGGCGTCACCCTACCAGGATCACGCCGATGATTTTGATATTGATATCGATGTCATGGAGGAGCAGGCTTCAAATCCGGACAGAGACATGACGGCAGCAGATGAATACTTGGACAGCTCCCATGGCCGAAATCACGATCAAGACGGATCACCCGATGAAGACATGATTGATGACCTAGCTGAGCCATCCATGATAGATGACGGTGAACAGTTCCACGAAAGAAATTACAATGCTGTTGAGATGCAATACGAGGACGGAAAGGCATATGAGGCCGAAATGCTAGAAGAGGAATATGATGAAGATATCGATGCACCTGTTCCGGAGCCGCAAGAAGGGGTGCCTTTATCCGAACACACAGATAGCCAGGCCACCGCACGCGCAAACCCAACGAAAAGTGAAGATCTTCCTGAGGAACACACAGAGACCTCTATGGAGGCTAACCCAGAGACCGGAGAAGAATCTGCGGATCAGCATGAATCTCGGCCACAGGGCTCTGAGCCAGTGGTCGACCTAGGAGCCCAACGCACTGAAGAAGAAGTAGAAATACCCAGCATGGAACCAAATCAGACCCTGGGTAGAACCAATGAAACAGAACAAGCAGGTCCGGGGTTTGTACCTGCCGATGACCACAATGAGAATATTGAAGATTCTAACGAGCTTGAGAATGCGAGACGGGATTTGAATGTAGCTCAACCGTCAGCTAATGAGCCTAAAGCAATAGAAGCAAAGCCATACGAAAAGGCACCTGCAGAAGCGTCTGAATCCAAGGAGCTGGAAGCTGGTCAAGTGCACGATCCAGTCGCCCAGATGCCGCTGCATCCTGTGAAAGTCTACTATCAAGACAATGAGATCTCACTCTTTCCTCCCCGAGAAGGTGACTCTTCTGAAACTTACTTCCTCGAAGACGAGAGTCTAGCGTACGGGCCTTTTGGGAAACTTTTCGAATCTTGCCATGAAGTTCTGCGAGATCACATCAATGAGAATGAAATATTAGTCATCGACATCGAGGCTCTGAATATTCAACTAACAGAGGTCAGTAAATCCCTTCACGCAGTTATACAGATGCATGCTAACCAAAGCTATACAGGAGTCCTTGCACACGTACAAGTTCACGTTACATCAGATTATCGATATATATCTGCAGTTGTGCCATAATGATGGAATTGATGAGCCAGAAGCGCTGTATCTCACTCTTGGTACTAAACTAACAGTTACTGCGGAAATATCAGCTCTTCTTCTAGCCGCTAGTGAAGGGAAGAGACTGTCGGATATCCATTCTTGGGAAGGATACAATGAACAGGAAGACATTTCAGCTGATCTTGAAGAAAATGATCAAGAACCTGATGTAGAAGAATTTCAAAAAGCCTCCCCTCCCCAAGACAATGGGGCCAGTCTGCAAGAAGACCAGGACATTGAGGCTGCTACTCACGAACAGAAAGTCCGTACTCCCCCGCAGAATATGTTCGAGCCTCAAGAGAATGACGGTGTTGAGCCGAACCCTCATCATGAATCCATTGGAAGCGTCAAAGATGGAGAAGATGATGAGGGAGAAGTCGACGAGGGAGAAGTCGACGATGAATTTGATGGACCGGAGACCCAGAATGATGAAACTCTCAATTATGAGTCATCTCAAGCAGACTCTTACGACTCTGAAGAACAAAAAACAGAATCAACCGCCACAATTGACCAACTCCCCCTTCCTAACGTGGAAGTTGAGCAGGAGGAAGAAGGAGAATTTGCCCAGCCCTTTCACAATGATCGCTATGATCAAGACGAGTATTATGAAGAAGGGGAACGGGGTGATGAAGCGTTCATTGAGAAAGAAACTAATCTTGAAGCCACTGGACACATTGTCGACACGGAAGAAGCCGAGGACGGTAATACTGCAGTGTCCAGGGACCCAGATCCGCAAGAACACCACGTGGCCCCAGAATACGACGAACAAGCACTTTCTGGGGATGTTACAACGAATAACACTATTCAAGACCTCGAAGATGTAATCTCAAGCATTTTACAAAACGACAACAATACCGAGGAACCAAAACCCGTCTTGGATGGAACTCTGCCGCTTTCGAATTCCCAGTCTCCACACTTAGTAGATGACCCACTAGGTATTACAGAAGACCTCTTGAAGACCCCTACGAAAGACTCGCGGACTTTTGATCAGGGAGTCGGTGTTGAAGATGCAAATGAAGCGGGAGACCTTGGCGATGTTGATGAAGCCAGCTACACCTCACCTTCACCAGCTATCAATAACGAGGCGGGAGAGTTACCTTTCGAAGATGAGGAATATTTGGACCTAGGAATCACTGAGGGCCTCGAAGTCTTCCATGACGAAGGCGGCGCCAATCCTACGTCACCCAGTCACATACCTACGAAACGGTCGCGTGAGCCCGACGACGACGAATTCGACCTACCTGAAACGACGACACCAGAAGTAAAGCGTTCTCGATCTTCATGAGTTTTCAATACTTTGCAACTTACACCTTCCTATTGTTACTTGCTACATATGTTCCGCAGGCTTCTATGGGAGCGTGTCATGCCCTATCTAACAAAATCCAGAGTTCCACTCGATGTTGGCCATCAAGTTTCCCCTTCTCCAGGGCATCTTGTCGACCACTTGAGTTGCTTATCATTATCTAAACGTGTTGCACTCGCAACTTTATTCACCGAGCCAGGTAAGTACCCATTCTTCCCTTACCGCGGGAGGTATACTTGATGGTCATATCTCCATCTCCTGTGTCGCCCTGGACGCCCCAGCTGCGATCTGTAACTCCAGGTTTGTACACTATTTACACTCCGTGGGTTTAGATTTATTTTCACCTAACTTCCCAACACTCTATTTCTTTCCCTTTTTTACTCTCCTTTTTTTATTGTTTGTTTGTTTTTAGTGTTTGTTGGGTGTTAGCGATACCTCATGGATTCATCGGTTTGGCGTTGCGGTGGTGTGTACTCAATAGCGGTTCCTGGTTCCTGGTGGAAAGTATCCGGAGGCCAAACGATGCAAAATAATATCTGAATCTCTTTTATAGCCTGTTATAACCGGAGTCATTGGTCATTTCTCATTTGACTGATGCCCTCGTGTTTGGTGCCGATTGAGATTTGTGAGCAGGAGATGGGAACAGATTATCTTGTTCCTTTTATGAACTTGGGGCGAGTATTGCCTTTCCATGAGACTACCTTGAATCCGGCCTAGGATCGATTGAAGTACTTAGTGTAATATACAACACTTGATCGAGCGGATGCTATTCCCTGAGCTTTTTTTAAATAAAAAAATAAGGAAAGAAAGAAGAAGAAGAAGAAGAAGTGGTGTGTACTCTGTACGTTTATTCTCAACCAGTTGAGCCGAGGGAGCCCTCGCTGTATTTCGGAAATGTACCTAGGTATGTAGAACAGAGTCTCGTGCTTGTAGAGTCGGAGTAGACCTGTACGATGGTTGATAAGATGCATTTAAACATGCATATTTCATCATAAGGTTATATGATTATGGAGAACTCTGCAAGTCTTAAATCTCGCTTATTCCACAACATCAATAGGAATAATATTATAATAATGCTGCTGGGTCTGTCCTTCGATATCGCTTGGGAATAATCTAATTTCCAGTTCGGCCCGCAGGATGTTGGAACGGAACAGCATCGCCCTGTCTGGTCAGAATTTCGTGCTATTCTTAGGTTGAAACGCCGATCGCAACACAGGACCAGAATCACCAGACGAGGGAGCGCTTTTTTTTTTTGTTTTTATTTTTTACAAGGGGCCGAGCACCAGAAGGCGAATAAAAGAGTGGCTGAAATGGCCACTTTGCCTCCAAGGCTCAGATCTTCAAGTTTCCAGGAGGCGAGTACCCTTGAGTAAGGTGGTAAGTAAAAGGCAGTAAGGATGTTGTTATTTGATCTGTCCTGCTACTGCATATACATAGGATGAAGGATAGATCGGAATAGGCATATAAAAAGGAATCCCGAGTCATAAGATCAATGCTCTACAAAACTGCTGGGCCTTGTCAGTAAATATACTACTCCGACTCCGACTACTTCTAGGCATCCATAATAAAATATCAACCTCTCTGCGGAGTACATCTACACAGTACGACTCTGGCACCAGGACAGATACATCATTACCCTATCTAGGCACTCAGCTCGGCCTTTGTTCACTCTTCTTTCCCTTCCTTTACTCTTTGTCCTTTTTCATGTGTCTCGAGGTTTGTTTATTTTGCTCCCTCCAACCCCTCGTCCCGGTCTCCTCTCGTCATCATCACAAAGCCTGAGTATATGGTTTTCCTCCCTTCAACCCTCTTACGCGTCCAGGACTCCAGATCCAGTGCCGGTTCCGTCTGAAGGCACAAAACCCCACCGCACGAGCGCAGCCAACAACTTCGACGCCAACTGAGTAATAAGCTCCCTCTCTCTCCTGCGATCCCTTGGAATTGAATCCATTATCATCATCATCATCGCCTTCCTCTAGGGAAAAAAAAAAATAGCAAACAGAAACACATCCGATCGTTTTCATTCTTATTTTTATTCTTGTTATTTTTATTATTTCTTACTACTACTCCTACTGCTATCAGGCTGCAGGGTCTTCAGCCAACTCGCTCTTTTCTCATCTCACTTCATTCCCGCATACATACCTGCGACGCTTTTGAGTATTTGTTGGCGCGCGCGTTGCGGATGCTTGGCTAATTGCCAACTTAACCTTCCAAACAGCCAACTCAATTCATCCTTCCCATTGACTTGCAACTTTCTCTCCCCCTCCCTCTCTCTTTCTTCAATTTAGCCTCCCTCCTGGTAGCATTGGAGTTCTATTATCAGGAGGAGCAATTAGCTCCTAGAATTGCTTCAACAATGATTTCCGAAAAGTATGACCCTTCTCTTCTTCCTACTAAGACCTTATTCTCTCATCAGAGCACTGCATTCTAACCGGGCGGCGCGGTCTTCAGGTATATTGGCCTCATGTTGGCCGTCCTTTCCACAATGGCTATCGGTATGGACTCTCTATTTCCCTCTTCCGCCTTCCATTGTGTACTCCCATGCTGACTAGGTCCTAGGCACGAGTTTTGTCATCACGAAAATGGTGCGCTTATCCCCATCCGGCCCTTCCTCCCTTCTGTCCGCCGGTCGGTATTCGCCATCGTCCAAAACCATCGACTAATTGGTTCCATACAGGGTTTAAATCACGCTACAGAGAGACATGGGTTCGAAGGGGAAGGTTTTTCGTACCTGAAGAGTCCGATTTGGTGGGGTGGCGTCCTGACATGTATGGAAATGCTCTTGTTGATTCGCTCTGGGGGAATCGAGCTGACACAGTGTTGCAGTGGCCGTGGGAGAGGTTGCCAATTTCGCAGCGTATGCATTTGCGCCCGCTATTCTGGTCACTCCGTTAGGTGCGCTTAGTGTCTTGATTGGGTATGGAAATCTGTTCGACAAAAATTGGATTTGATTGGGACAATTGCTGACGGGTCAAAAGCGCTGTCCTAGGCTCCTACTTTCTCAAGGAGAGATTGGGTGTCTTGGGTAAATTGGGCTGTGCAATGTGCCTACTTGGCTCGGTTGTAATTGTCCTGCATGCCCCTCCAGATAAACCAGTTGAAAGGATAGACGAGATCTTGCATTATGCGCTCCAACCCGGTATGTTGCAACGCCATAGCTGCCACGCTCAATCGGGGTTCTTGAGCTGACTGGTTGGTTGCAGGTTTCTTGGTCTATTGCCTCGCAGTTGCGATATTCTCAACCGTGATGATCTACAGAGTCGCGCCGGTATACGGCAAGAAGAATCCTTTGATTTTCATCTCGATTTGCTCTACCGTCGGCTCTGTCTCAGTCATGTCCGTCAAGGCTTTTGGAATCGCCGTAAAGCTTACATTTAGGGGCAACAACCAATTCACGCATGCTTCAACATACGTTTTCATGATTATCACGGCTTTCTGCATCTTGACTCAATTGAATTACTTTAACAAGGCCCTGAACGAGTTTTCAACTTCGATGTAGGTCGTCGCAATGCCCCGCTAAACATTGGCTTCAGCTAACGAAAGTTGCTAGTGTCAATCCCCTTTACTATGTTACATTCACGACAGCCACACTGTGTGCATCCTTTATCCTCTTCAAGGGATTTAATACGACCGACGCTGTCAACACTATCTCCCTCCTGTGCGGCTTTTTGATCATTTTCTCTGGCGTATACCTCCTAAATCTCTCCCGACATGATCCGGATGGACGGCATATGGTCAATACAAAGTGCGATGAGGAAGGAGTGCCCACAGACGGTATTGCGAGCTTCCAAACACGCCGTTCAATGCAGGCGCGCAGAAGTAATGAGCCGCATCGCCGCAGTTCATCCAGTATCGCCTACCTTAACGGTCATGGCGACCGTGAGGGCCTCATTCGCTCATATGATATTGAGAATCAAAATTTCGGGCTATCGGAGCTGACTGAGGAGAGTGATGGAGAGCCAGGCCCTACCTTGAAAAGAAGCGTGGAGGGAACTCGCGCATTCAAACAGCCCAAGAAAAACGACGATCAATAGTATGACATGATTCCCCACACAGCTGTTCTGGCAGCTATTTTAGCTTTATTTATGACCAAGCTTGTTACGTTTATTTTCTTTTTTATTCCTTCTCTACACTTTTTTTTTTCTCGCTCCACATCAACCATCTAGAGCCATGCTCCTCTACCGCTATCACCCACCTATCACCCACCCCAAATATTATCAGATGTTTGGGACACTCTGTACTTTTAACTTCTCTACACGCGCAAGGAATATGACGACTAGGAACCAGAAATGCCGACAACTGGCCAAGGCGTGGTTATCGACGGCTTTTCGGTATGGCGTTTACCCTTGGATGGGTGGTAAAAACGCAGGCGTTAGAGCTTGTGATCAGGACTTTAATTGTATATACTTACGTATCAGTGTCAATTTTGAGATAGACTTTGGAGTTTTTCCATCGTGGATGTGCGATTTGTCCCTTCCGGTTCTACTGCAACTGGGATCATGAAATCAAGAGTAACCGAATGTCCAGTCTAGTATGTATAACTAATCTAACCATGACGAGTTGACGAATAGAAGAAAGCATACCATTCATGTCTTGAGCATCAAGAAAAATCGTTCTGCCATTGTCGATTTTCCTGTTGCGTCACAGATCACCCGGTGGGGGAAGAGGGGATGACTGGACAGAACTGGGCTTACCCATGCGAGGCCAAACCTCCTCCTCCGCTAGCACACTCCTCCCCTCCCATCAAGGCCATCTCCCGCCCTGAGACTGGGGGAAAACGATGCAGAAAATAGTGTGGATAAATGCATCTTGGTCCCTCAGCTGCTCTCGTTAGAAACCCACCCTCACGGACGTTTTTTTGTCAGGTTTTTTTTGATGGTGTGGTGACAATATTTCCCCACCACATCGGCGAAATTCCCCGCTACTAGAATAATAGGGCGTAGTTGTACACCTGGAATGTGACAACATGCCTAGCCTGCTGCGAAAGGTGATCATCTTCGCGGCCGTTGATGGACTTATCCTTCAGTCCTCTGGGGGCGGAGTGCGTTACAACGCGAATAATGAATCTTCGTCGATTCTCATCGATTATAAAACAAACCGGATCTCGTCATTCTCGGGGCCCGCGCATGAGTCGAATGAGAGAAAGGAGACCACGGGTCTAGAGGCCTATGGGCTTGTCGGTGAGTGCCTAGATAGCGCTTTCGTGATTGAGTCCTTAGGGGATTCTGAGGACTGCTACGGACCGCATTCAATATGAGAGCGCGCTTGGCTAATTAATGATGCCCGGCAACGGCAGGCCTCCTATCCGTTGCGTCATACTCGTTCCTCATCACAATCACTCAGCGCCAACAAGTCGCCCAGATCCAGGGCAAGCCGATTTACACTATCGCCAATGTCGCGGTTATTCCCACTTCGTCCCAGGCAGATGCCAGCCGCGCGATCGAGCAAGCACGAGAGAGCATTCTGCAGGGCGAAGAAGGTGAGCACGGCGATACGGCTTCTGAGGATGCAGACATCTCAGATCCCGAAACAGATGAAGGCGACGCCGAGATAAGCACTGCGCCGGCGTCACCTGTCAGAGAAATTTCCCACGGTAGGACCCATAGCGTCAGCAGCAATATCGCTGAGGATGTAATTGGGAAGAGAGTCCTATTCGGACGCTTCGCGGCCAACTGGCTATCAAGGAAGACGATGGGTCTCCCAGGATTAGGTACTGTGGAAATGGACGCAGACACAGCAGGCATCCCCTTGGTGGAATTCAAGGAAGGAAACACCAATGTAGCAGAGCGTTCCGCCTCTGCTGCGAACACTGACAAGACTCCTACGCCTCAGGAAGATGGTTCTTTATCAAATGAGGACGTGGGCCCGCCTATACAGAGCCAGTCGGTGGAGTTGCTGCCGAAATTACTGCGCTACACGAAGCTGATATTTTCTTCTCGCAACTTTTTCTTCTCGTATGACTACGATCTCACCAGGCCTGTTAGTGCGCAGCCGTCGCCGCTAAACGGTCAATTGCCTTTGTACAAGACAGTGGATGAATTGGTACTACCTTTTATTTTTGCGCAAATTTTTTCTTTCATCAAGTGCATCTAAGCTAACTTTATTCTCATGGTTCTAGTATTTCTGGAATAGAAACCTCACATCTCCATTCGTCGCAGCAGACGCACATCACTTTGTTCTTCCGCTAATCCAAGGATTTGTTGGACAGAGTGAGTTCACGATAGCAGCAAAATCGGATCCCCAAGCTTCTAAGACGGGCTCTGCTGAAGCTCGTATCCTGGGAGAAACACAAGAGGCACAAAAAATCGAGGTAACAGGCGAGAAGCGAAACTTTCTTCTTACTTTAATCTCCAGACGATCGGTCAAGCGCCCAGGGCTACGATACCTCCGTCGTGGCGTCGACGATGATGGAAACACTGCCAACTTTGTGGAAACGGAACAAATCCTCTCGGTCCCGGATTGGAACCCCTTTCATAGCGTTTACTCTTACCTTCAGGTGCGCGGCTCAATTCCGCTCTACTTCTCGCAGTCTCCGTATTCTTTCAAGCCGGTTCCCGTATTGCACCACTCAATGGAGACAAACCAATTCGCTTTTGAAAGACATTTCCGCAATTTGAGCCGACGCTACGGAAGAATTCAGAGTGTTTCTCTCGTGGATAAGCAAGCTCCCGAGTTGAGACTTGGTGAACAATATGAGAAATATGCGGAGAGGTTGAACCAATCCGGGGGCATTGACGGCGTCCCTCTTGGGTTTGAGTGGTTTGACTTCCACAACGAATGTCGTGGAATGAAGTTCGAGAATGTGAGCCGGCTTGTTGACAGGTTAGCCGCAACCTTGGGCGAGTTTGGCGATACTATTGTGCAAAACGGTGCCGTTACTCAACACCAAGAAGGTATCGTACGTACCAACTGCATGGACTGCCTCGACCGAACAGGAGTCGCACAATGCGCCTTCGGACAGTGGGCACTCGAGCGCGAACTAAAACATGAAGGCATCGACATTGACCTTAGCAATGATTCCTCCACCAGGTGGTTCAATATTCTGTGGGCCGATAATGGAGATGCAATCTCACAGCAGTACTCCTCAACTGCAGCGCTGAAAGGCGATTACACCAGGACCCGGAAACGGGACTATCGCGGAGCTTTGAATGATTTGGGCTTGACTTTGTCTAGATACTACAACAACATTGTCAACGACTACTTCTCACAGGCCTGTATTGATTACCTCCTGGGCAATGTCTCCACGCAAGTGTTTCAGGAATTCGCAACAGAGCTGCAAACCGCGGATCCAGGTATCTCCGTTCAGAAGCTGCGGCAAAACGCCATCGACACGAGTTGTCGAATTGTCATTAGCGACGCTTCGGAAGAGTTCCTAGGCGGGTGGACGATGTTGACGCCGAAGCAGCCAAATACCCTCAGAACCCTCCCCTTTGAGGAATCGGTGCTGTTGCTTACGGACGCTGCTGTATACAGCTGCCGTTTTGATTGGAATATCGACAAGGTATTATCGTTTGAGCGGATCGATCTACGATCAATCATGCGGATCAACTATGGCACATATATCACCTCGACATTGACAGATGCGCAGGCGGACGAGCAGCGCAATGTAGGTCTGGCGATCGAATACCGGGAGGGCGATAAGAATTCGCTGCGGGTCAACACACGGTCACTCCAGAGCCATGTTGACCCGAAGGCGCTGGATAATGAATGGGACGTGTCCTCGTGGTTCAAAGGCGGCGGACAGCGCGTGAAGACAAGGGTAATGGCATTCAAGGCGCTTCCGCTGTCGAATTCTGTGACCCAGACACGGCACTTGAATAGTGCGACTGTGAGTGAAATCGACTGGGTGCGCAGCATTTGTGAGGAAATCGAGCGGGCGATGAGGATGGGTGAGGAGGCACAGCCCGATGCAGAACCTCGATCATCCGTGATTGAGTCTGCTGAAATTATATCGTTGGCCGATGCTAAAAAGCGAACGGGGCTTCTAGAGTATCTAGTTCATGATATTAAGAAGTTGGTCTGGGCTTAGACTTGGCTTTTTTTTTTCCCCCGAGATATACTCCACATATATCGTTTATATATAAACCTTTAAGACGCACATTGTCTACTCTAAATATACCAGGTCATACCATTCCCTTTCAGGCCTTTTCTGGATGGATATGACAGCTACAGTCATCAAGACACTTAACTAATCAACTAATAGAAGTTTCGTAAGACTATTTTTGGGTGACTACAACTACTAAGAGGAGTCTTGCAAGTTGCTTCAGGTATGAAGCGTTGGGCGTTCCATCTGGTATTGCTGTTTTGTTACGGTATTGGCCACAGCGGGCGCAATTGCAGCGGGCAATCCGCGGTAAATACTGGAAAGTTGGAGCTGGGATGGACTCGAGAAGTCGTGAGAATATCGTTATTATTCTTATAATTATTATTTCAGGGAAATAATATTGTCCTTTGCTGTCCTCGAGATTGATTACCTCGCGTGGTCTGCGCCTTCAAGTTGTCAGACTGTTGTATTTGTTGTAATTACCTCTTCCCCTCTCTCAGTCTGTCAGTCTGTCAGTCTCTGTCAGGAACAATCGACCTCTTTTTTATTACAGTCACCAGACGGGCTGCTGGTTTCTTCACAACTCCAGCCAAGCTCCATCTATTCATTTTATTCTCCGTATATTTAATATCTGTGTTTACTCTGACAATAATAATAATAAGATTCCCGATGACAAAGGGGGAGAAAGAGAAATAAGGAAAAAATCGAGCGAAGAAAAGGCAGCCCAGGGTTGGCGCCTTTTTCCCACCAACTCAAGGCGTGTGCTCGGCGGGGTTTCTTGGACTCACAACCACCAACTTCTCCTCCTCCTCCTCCTCCTCCTCCTCCTCCTCTACTGCTGCTGCTGCTCCAACAACAGACATCGACCACTCGCTCTCCTTCTTGCGGGCTCTCATCCCTCCCCTCCCCTCCCCTCCCCTCCTCCTCCCCCCTTTTTCTCTATTTTAATTTCTTCCCTCTGGCCCCTGAGTGTCAATTGTCCCTGTTTGATCTCTTTTTTTATTTTTTTACAATGGAGTGGCAACCACAGGAGGAGCCGCTCGGGCAGCTGGCCTTCTGTCTGAGGGATTCGCTGAATCCTTACAACAGCGCCGCCCAAAAACAGGCCGAACAGGTGGGTTACATATTCGTATTCCCATGATACTACTACTGCTGTTGCTGCTTGCTGTTCCTTTGCTTTTCTCCTATTTCCTTCTAGTCTTCTCCCCCTCCTTCCGAGCCACCCACCAACTTTTTTTTTTTTTTTTAAATATTTTCCCGCTTGGATTTGCCCTTGCTTGATGCGATCGCTTCAATTTTAATTCTACTTTTTTCGAGGGCCAGCTCCTCAGAATCGATGCGCCCTTTGTTTTGGTCGGGAAACTTTTTCAAATGACTGACGTATGCGCCTTTTTGGCCCTGATAGATGCTAGTACAGGCTACCTCCTCTCCAGATTATGTTAACTATATCACCTACCTCTTCTGCACCCCGCAGAAGCCCCCCAGTCTAAGCATGGAGGCAGCAGACTACAACATGGTCCGGTTTGCGGCTGCGATGAACCTCAAGACAAAGATTCACATTGCATACAGCACTATTCCCGAGCAATCTCTCGCATATATTCGGTCAGCCACTCTGCTCGGGCTCCGCGATGAAAGTCCGCAGGTGCGAAACTCGGCTGGTAGTGTTATAACAGAGTTGATCTCGAAGGCGGGGCTATTAGCTTGGCCCGAGGTGCTCCATGAGCTCCTGACGCTGGTGGACAACCAATCCGGGGATGTCAGCGCTATGGCCCAGGAGGCTGCCATGTCCGCTCTGTTCAAGGTTTGCGAAGACAACCGCAAGACCTTGGAGCGGGATTACAGTGGACAGTGCCCGCTCGATGTGATCATTCCAAAGCTCCTCTCGTTCAGCTCCAGCGAAAGCTATCGGATTCGAGTCTCCGCGCTGAAGGCTATTCTTATTTTCCTCCCGCACCGACCCAAGGCTCTCGTTACCTCGATGGATTTGTTTTTGTCGCACTTGTTTCAGCTTGCCAACGACTCTAGCCTCGAGGTGCAGCGCACAGTGTGCCAGAGCTTTGCGCAACTAGTGGACTTTGCGCCCGAGAAGCTTATCCCCCATATGGAAGGATTGGTCAACTACATCATCATGCAGCAGCAGAGCCAGGTCGACCCCGAGCTAAACCTTGATGCAGCCGAGTTTTGGCTCGTTGCCGGTGAGCAGACAAAGCTTCAGCAGCCGCTTGCCCCACACATGTCCAAGATTGTACCTGTCTTGCTACAGAGTATGGTGTATGATGAGGACGAAGCTATTCGCCTCGCCGGCGAGGGCGACGATGCTGATGTGGAAGACCGTGAGGAAGATCTCAAACCACAGTTCGCCAAATCGAAAGGCGCACGATTGGACACTTCCAAGCCATCTGGACAGCAGAACGGTAATGCGCCTGCTGCTGAGGAGGAAGAGGATGACCTGAGCGAAGGCGAGATCGAGGATTCCGAGTTTGGAGACGATCCAGAAGATGAGTGGACCCTCCGCAAGTGCTCTGCCGCTGCCTTGGACGTCTTTTCGAATGTCTACCACGACCCAATCTTCGAGATCATTCTCCCTTACCTGAAAGAGACTTTACGTCATGACCAGTGGGTACAGCGGGAGGCTGCTGTGCTGACTCTCGGGGCTGTCGCGGATGGCTGCATGGATGCGGTCACGCCTCACCTTCATGAACTCGTCCCGTATCTAATTTCTCTGCTGAGTGACTCGCAACCCGTGGTCCGTCAGATTACATGCTGGTGCCTTGGTCGCTACTCCGAATGGGCGTCGCACCTCGCTGACCCAGCCGAACGGGCACGTTACTTTGAACCCATGATGGAGGGCATTCTCCGCCGAATGCTTGATGGTAACAAGAAGGTCCAGGAGGCGGCCGCATCCGCCTTTGCTAGCCTGGAGGAGAAGTCGGATGCCAGCTTGATCCCCTACTGTGAGCCCATTCTGCGGCAGTTTGTGATGTGTTTCGGAAAGTACAAGGATCGGAACATGTACATTCTCTACGACTGTGTGCAGACTCTCGCAGAGTGTGTCATGGGAGAGCTTTCGAAGCCCCATCTCGTTGACATCTTGATGCCTGCGCTCATCGACCGCTATAATAAGGTGTCAGACCAGTCACGGGAGCTGTTCCCCTTGCTGGAGTGCTTGGGATATGTGGCTGCGGCTTACGGCGATGCGTTTGCTCCGTTCGCAGCTCCTCTCTACCAACGGTGTACCAAGATTATCTACGAGAATTTGCAGGAATATGTAGCCTCTGTGAACAACCAGGCTATCGACGAGCCGGACAAAGACTTTTTGGTTACTAGTTTGGACTTGCTGAGCGCGATCATCCAAGCGATCGACCCGCACAAGAGCGGCGAATTGGTGGCCAACTCCCAGCCGCGATTCTTTGATTTACTCTGCTTCTGCATGGAGGACCCTAACTACGAAGTGCGCCAGTCATCCTATGCCCTTCTTGGAGACTGTGCTATCAACATCTTCCCCCAGCTGGAGCCTTTCATCGCCAACGTCATGCCTATTTTGATCAAGCAACTGGACCTGGACCTCATCCGCGATGATGAGCGCCACACCGGCTTCAGTGTCTTGAACAATGCCTGTTGGTCCTGCGGAGAGATTGCTGTGAACGAGAAGGCTGCGCTTTCTCCATACGCAGAGAAACTTTACCAGGGACTTCTCGCCATCATTGCCAACGAAGAGATCATCGACTCGGTAAACGAGAACGCTGCAATGGCGCTAGGCCGGCTGGGTATCTGCTGCTCCGATCAACTTGCGCCTCGGTTGGCAGAGTACGCCAGCACCTTCCTCAAGTCGATGAGCAAGATTGAATTCACACGGGAAAAGGCATCCGCCTTCCTGGGGTTCAACCAGGCGGTAATGAAGAACCCGCAGGCAATGGAGTCTTGTCTGGTGGACTATTTCCAGGCGATCGCCGCTTTCCCCAGCAAGTCCCTCCACCAAGATGACTACCGGGATATTCAGAGTTCGTTTCAGCAGGTAAGCCACCGCCAGTTATAGCCTGTATCTTGAGCAAAGCACACTGACTAACCTCCTTCACCACAGGTCCTGCAAGGCTACAAAAATATGATACCCGATTTTGATTCATTCATGTCCCAAGTTCCAGCACATGTTACTCAGAAGCTTCGTTCTGTATATCAAATCTAGATTTTCTCCCTCTCCCTCTCTATATCTTTTTTTTCTTTCTCTTTTTTTTTTGTGTGTGCGTCTTTCCAGTTATGGGTTAAAATTTTTATGGCGAAAGGCGTGTAAAATGCATTCTTCCCCCTTCCCCCCCTTCTTCTTATGTCTTCCCTTATCTTTTTTTCATGACTGAGTAGGTAGTTCTTTCATTCACACCTGGGCGTGTTGACTTTTTTTCCTTCCCTTTTTTACCCTTGATTTTAATGAGGCATTTGCGAGCTGGACTGGATTTGTGTGCATAGAGTGGAGGCCCGATGGGCAGGAACTGCGGCCAGCAATATTTTTTGAGCCTGGGATAGTTAAGTATACCGATCTACGGACTTATATACCAGGGGGAAGTACGAGATGAAATGAACTATGAGAGATGCGTAATGGACCAGCTCATGATGATGTCTTGTACCATTTTAGATAGACTAGGCAATATTAGATTCGATGATTCTTTAACTCTTTCTTGTCTGGATGCTGTAGTGGTTAATCTTGGTAATATTGTCATCGAGATATGTTTAAGTCAATTCTAATACTCTTTTATGCTGGCTATGTACTATACATCTATATCCTTGTATCTACAGCATCCTGTCCCACACTAGTACCATTCATTTATCCATCATCTATCCATCATCCATCATCATGAGTATAAATAATATCTTAATAGATATAACTGAATCCAGATATCTCTGACAAATCCATAAACCACTCCTACATCAGCCCTGTTATACATCCCAGTATATAATCCCATCCTACTCCATCACACAACATGAAAGAACACTAAGGAGTGAGTAAGAGAAATGAAAATGCGAGGTAGGAGAAATTGAGGAATTTAATTTAAGAGGAGACGTTTTGAAGTGTTGTGGTACACTGGTAATTAATAGCTGTAGCTTAGCTTAGCTGTAATATGGTGGCGTGTGAATATGGCTGGGATGGTATGATGGTTACTTGTTTACATAAAGGCTATATGCTGGAGGTAGAGTTGACATTTACTAGTAGGTATTATTAGTAGTAGGTACTCGTAGTAAGTAGGTAGGAGGTAGGAGGTAGCAGGACTGGTGGATACCGGGGCGGGATTATGGGTTTCACGTTATAGAAGGCAGGAAAAATACTCAGTCAATAAATAATACTGGACAGTGACTCGAGTGAGATTAGACAATGGTAGAGAGACATGCGCGTGATATGAACCAGGAATAGAAGTAGAAGTGCCTGTTCATCATTCCCAGGATAACTACCTAGTCTTCGCAGGTCCTGACTGATCCATACAGAGAGGAGAGAGAGGTGGTACATTCCAGAGGTAAGATTTGTCCACATGGTTGCAAGGCAGCGTGGTTCAGGTTGTGTAACAGGGCTCCTTTTCCTTTGTCTTACTTATTTACGCTGGGGTTCTTCTGCAGGCGCGGTCTTGATTGAATACCTATAATGAGACCACCATAACGACATGGGATACATTTCATATATTATTGATAGGGCTCGAGTTACATTTAAGATGATATTAATCTAATCGCTACGTAGTTTAAAGTGACATCCTTGGCGGGTGATTATTGTTGAGGCGAACCCCCCCCTACAGGCTGGTAAAATATGTACCATACAGCGCACATACCATAATAATACTGATTTCGTTACAACGCACCAGCCAAATTAAAGTTGCAACTTTGAAAGTTGACGGTCTGAAAAAGAAAACCCCAAACAAGTGGTGATCATCGTTAGTCTAGCCAGATAAGGATTTATCTCGCGAGAGTGGGTACTAACTTCCCTTAGCCGCAGACAGGGAGGTATTCCCATTGGCCATCGGCCCACGATCTGTCCAGATGGAATCCAAGATCCTGACTGGACGCTGGAGTGGAACTGGAGGCCGGTTTCGAATGCGGAGAATGGCTCGTGCGAGTTAATTGGCCCGACCCGTCGGAAATCCCCGCTGGCCCCCAAACAGGGTTAAATTAGGGCTATTCAGGACGCTCTCGGGGATTCCTATTTTGTTTTAATTGTGGGCTCCAGGCCCCCCCCCCCCCAATTCTTCTTGTCGAGCCAAGGCGTTTCCCATTCGACAATTAACAACGGAGAATACGCTTGGAAGTAAGACTTGAAACGCGGTTCACCCGGTGATTGGTGTCAGTGCTTTCTTTCCCTCGGGCTCCCTTCAACTTAATACGGGCTCCGCAATCTGCGAAGTTGGGGACTTGGGAATCATCGGGATGAGAAGGGGCGCGCTCAAAGCCAAGATGTGTGTGTGCACGTCCTTTGATGTCCTCCCGGCGGGATTCTGAGTCACGCCGGCTCCGAGCGGCGGATGAGTAAATAATGAGAGTCATGGTCGACGACTGGACAGGGATCATCACTTACCTAGTAATTACCTTACCTACTGCATACCTAGGTAGGTAGTCACAGGGTTGCCTTGCAACAATCAAGAATCAGAGCTGCTCGGGGGAAATTCCCTCCCCCCTTTTTCTTCACACCCCCGGAAAACGTGGTAAGGGAGTCTGTTGTACTACCCTTGTGCATGCAGCTCTCACCGAAACAAAAATGCAGGATGTGGAATGTGAGATTGTCAAAACTGCTGGACAATTTTTCAGGGGGGGCCGTTGATATCAAGGGCTAATTAACTCTCTTTACTTTCTCTTGCTGGTTCCCCTAATAATACCTAGGTACTCATGATTACATAGTATAAAATAAATTCACTCCTAGTTAGTACTTTAGTACCTATCTAGTTACCTGGTCCAGTTGACACTTGAGTTTCGCCAAGCAGCCTTGTCTAAACTTCCTATTATGATCATATTTAGCGAAGCTGACAAGCGTCAGATTCGCTGTTGTTGCATGACCTCATCCAATCGAGGTCAGATCTTGACTAGACAAGAGAGAAGAATAATTAAAGACAGACAGACAGACCGCATTTTCGTCTTCCTTTTTCTCCCGCAACCCCCTCCCTGCGGCTGAAATTGTAAGACCACCTTCTGACATGCTGGTCTGCAGTTCTGTTGGCAGAAAAGCCACTCTGGAGTCTGAGCCTCTGAGAACCATGCGTGGAGGTGTTAAGTTATCCAACCTGCATGCATTCCATTCCCATGTGGACCAACACTTTTATAAGGCTCTTCCCCACTTCATGGCTAAGCCGCAGGAGTACCAACTAACAATAACATTGATTCGATACTGCTACGAGAGGAAGGCCTGTCAATTCAAAATTATCACAATATTCCAGAGGTTCAGAGAGTGACGACACTGTGGCCAGAGTAACATAACACAAAGTTACTTGGCTTAGGAGTTCGAGTCAGTCTAAACCTAGATTGTGCACAAGGACCCTGGAGACTAGAGTCCAGGATTATTATTATTATTATATTATTGTTATTATTAGTTAACTAGTTATTGTTATTAATAATAGGTGTTGTTTGAATGAAGAACTGATGACTTACTACAGAAAACTGCTGGTACTGCCAATGTCTACCTAGACCATATGAGGTAAACATTGTCTCCTAGTCTCTCTGTCTCTAGAGTCTAATCTCTTTGTAAAAGTGTTCAATGTGATTGAGCAGTCTTTCTCCCAGTTAAAGGTACCTCGAATGTGGCTATTGAGCCAGCAGCGGCATGCGCCATCCGCCCGGAGCCTATTCTGTGAGTACTCCATAGACAGCATCTGAGATCTCAGGTACGTGCGAGATTCCAAGTGGAAGGAGAAATAATCTTCAGAGGAATCGAGAAGGCCGGCTCCGGTGAAAGGTGCAACAGGACCCAGGTGCCTATCATACCAGTAGCGCGCTTTAAGGTTGTTAATAAACTTACGGAGTACATTGCTCAGAGCACTACTAGTACTTAGCGTCATTTCTTTTTCCCGACTTCCGAGTCTTGACTGTTGAGGGGTAATTATTATTCTGTGTTATTAGCTATTGGTGTTCTTCCACGGCACCGGGCACTGAGTCCACCTTGCAAGGCGATTCTCATCATCATCGTCATCCTAATGGAGGTTAGCACGTCAAGCCCCCGAGTCAATTCTGGCCCTGCTTCTTGAAACGAAAATCGCTTTTTATATGAGTAATGGCATTTGACAAGAGAGGCTCGCTTTGAAGCTCGCTAACTTCACCTCCGCCCAGAGTAGGGTCCATACCAGGGATGAACAGTGAATCCTGCATCGCTTCTCTATAAATTACCGGGCCAACGAGGCAGGATCTTGGTCTACTCCTATCGTCGACTATCGCGGGCTTAAATCGTGACTGAAGATAGAAGAGGAGAGGATTGGCAGGGTCTAGTTCGTTCTGATACTCTGTCGGCTGTACTACTGTGTATGTAGAGCAGAAGAAGCAAACGGAGTTAAGGAGAGGGGCAGCCAAGCGGACGTCCCAATCGGGCAACGTACACGTTAGTCCCGAACCTCTTCTGCTGCCACTACTCTGTACTTAGTAGTAGTTAGGTACTCCCGCAGATTGCAGCATGGGCTCAGAAAGAGTGAGAAGGATAATCCAAGCCATCAATCCAATCCAGAGCATTATCGTCACCAGGGAAATCCGCGCTCCAGATCTGTGGCATGTCTGCCTATCGTGGAGCAAAGTGGATGACGGTTTGGAGTAGGAAGTTGTGTGTCATCGAGAAAAGCCTTGCCTGAATAATGAGTCCTGATGAAGTTTGAACTAAATAGTCGAAAAAAACACCGTTGGGCTTGGTATGGAGAAACCCTCTTCTCTACCCACCATGTTCTTTTCTTCTTTTTCCTTTTCTTTTCGCTTCTCGTCTGAATTTGATTTTGGAGTGGTAGTCGTTATACTGATTTCGCCCGAGTCAAAAAAAATTTTTCACCATCCGATGTCGCTTCTTCCCGCCTGTGGTCGTGCTTAAGTTTAGGCAAGCTCTGGTTGAGGATTTGCGCAGACCCTACTAACACTCACTAACTGGTAACTAACTACTGGTAGTTAATGAGTAACTCCAGTCCACGTTGATTGACCGACCCAGAGTCTGGTTTTTCGTCCCAGCCTCCAGGCGCGTAGGATCGCCACCTGGTCTGAGCAGAGCTGTTGTGATACCTCGCTTGGAGGGCTGGTATGCTGCTTCCTTCTTTTTTTTTTTTTTTTTTCTGATTTGGTCTCTGGTGTCATTGCTTTTTACAAGTTATTATTATTGACGTGCCCTGGAAAAGGGGGTCGTTTAGACTTCTCAAGAATTTGGAGGCTGAGACTCCGAATCCTTACTGCAGGATAAGATGAGAGCCAATAACTAAATGTGGAGGTGGGCGAACAATCCCAGTCCCATTCGCCTGGGATTTTTCCTCCCGTCAGAAAAGTAATAAAATACTCCGCGCAAACATGCAAAGTGATTAGATGTTGAGAATGAGAACTAAAAGAAGCAGCGTACTGTACAGTGTGTACAGTCTGTGGTCCATAAGTTTTGATGAAAATCATCATTAATGCCACCATGTGGTTGAGGAGAAAAGGCTGTTTGTTGGGTCGTCTTGGGTGACCGCGTTGGGGGCCATTTTGGTCGGCTGGAATTAAATCTCAACTATTAATAATCATAATAATCATAACTAATAAATCTGGGGTGGAAAGAGGCTCAAAATCATCATCATCATCATCGATTAGCTTATGGAATGTAGCCACATTTTCATTCAATTACTACGTACAGAGTAGTCATGGGTATTTCCACCTCCATTAATAAATTAAATTTTTAAAGTCCAGGACAGACAATGAATTCTCATGCAGAAATAGTCTAGCTCCAGGAGACAATGGATGAGGCTTATTTAAAGAGTACCTACTACCTGGTAGATGATCATTATTATCATTACCTAGGTAGTTATTCTACTTACACAGTAGCTGTGCTGTGGTTCATTCCCCTCTTCACCATTCCTCTTTTGCCCTGCCCGAGGGAAAGCCAGTCGACTATCTTCGGGGGGTTTCTTTTTTTTAGCCTCGTTTCTGACACGCCCGCTAGCATTTCTCGGGCTCGTTCGGCACTCAGCGATATAACTCCTCTGCTTTTTTTTCGTCCATCTCGGGTCTGGTTCATGGCTCTAAGCCTCTGGAGACTGACCAAGATTCTCACTCCCTCCGTCAAGCAGGGCGTACCATGGCGCTCAATCGTCTTGGCGGGGTTGTCCATCTCTAATTCTTTAGATTCGACTAGCTTTTTAATTTTTATTTTTTTTATTTTTTTTTGTGCTTCCCTGTTTCCCTGGAGGATTTCATTTTCTTGATATAGTTGCTTCTATTATTTTAGCAATTTTGGGGGTTCTAAATAACAAGTAAAAAAACTGCTCAACCTCCAGGACCAAAAAAAACCCCTAAATTCTAATCCAAACCTTTTTTATTATTTTGTTTTTCTTGCCATTTATTAATATTTATTATTATAATTCTAATTCTAATTCCTCTGGTAATTATTTCTTATTACTAGCACCTACTTTTATTTCAGGCCGCAGACCAAAATTACCTCTACTGCTCCTCCTCCTCCTCCTCCTCCTATCTGTCTGTCCGCTATAACGGTCCCCCCTCCCTCTCACACCTAAAAAAAGGTGACTGACTACACAGCTTCTTGGTCCTGTTGATTCTTCTTCCTCTTTTTTCTTCTTCTTCTTCCTCTCCTCCTCATCTATTTCCCAACTATTATATGTCCTCTGGTTCCTATCTGCATGAACCTTTGGGACCTTTTAAAGAATAAACCCCCGACCACTGCTGTCCACCGTTTTCTCGTATTCCCCACGTGCATCTCTCCCTTCTTCATCCATACCTTGTCTCCTCTTTTTTCCCCTCCTCTGGGGACTGCGGCTCGAGGACGGTTTATTTTTGGACTCTGCATCGCTGGACCGGGTTGGTAGGCAGTAGGAGTTACTCCTAGTAGCACTACTTACTAGGCCTCTTCTGCTATAACCTCTCTTGCATCCACCCTGACGTCCTGTCATCATCTCTTCTTCTCTCCTACTTGCTTGACTTCTATATCCCCCTCCTCTTCCTTCTCTTTGGTACCTAGGTACTCATCTCCTCTTGTCTTCGCCTCTTTCTCCTTCTTCACTATATACTATAGTGGGTAGTTGACTTCTACCCTGTTCTTTCCTTCTCATCCCAACAAGTGTCACCGCCTCCATACCTCCTTCATACATCATATACAATGGCTGGTCCTGGCGGTGGTCCCCCTCGCAAAAGTCATACCAAGTCCCGCTTTGGATGCAAGACCTGCAAGAGACGCCACATCCGATGCGATGAGAGCTTCCCGCAATGGTATTCCTCCCTTCTAGCTCTCTCTAACAAACTAGAAAAGTGAACAAGATCAACTAACTTGAGAACAGCCGGAATTGCACCAAGCACAACTGTCGTTGCGACTATATGGACGTTGCAACTGTCCATGACGAATCGACATCCATCCGCAATGTACCCGACCTGCTCATGTCCGCAGAGATCGAAATGGAAATCAAGAACTGGCACCTTACAGGGCTACCCCCATTCCCTGAACTAATGCAGTTCCCACGCACCTGCTGGAGCAAGCTGTCACGAACCGATCTCCGTCTCATTCACCACATCATCGGGCTCTCTATCGACCTCCATAGACGTGGACTAAGCAACTGCACCATCTGGGCCCAGAAAATGCCTATGTGAGTATTAATCTGAGCTGTGTGTTGTCTCTCAACAAGCTCTGACTTGGGTATTGTCTCCAGATTTCTTTCAGTTGCCATTTCGAATGACTTTGTGATGAGCTCTATCCTCACTCTGTCCGCGGCGCATCTTGCCTGGATCACCCGAAATCAGGAGACCAAACAACTAGCTTTCCAGCACCGAGGTACTGCTATTCAAGGTCTGCAAAAGGCGATTGGAGCTTTCTCCAAGGACAACTGCGATGCTATCCTTGCCGCGTCGACACTGCTTTCATGGCAAGACAGTGAATGGTAGGTGTCTACTGAATTTCAAGTGTCTAGTGCAAAAGACTCACGTATGTATCCATTATGCAGGTCGAGCTGGGCATCTTTGCAATCGGGTTTGGCGTCAGTTTTGGATTCCATGCCTCTAATGTGGAAGCAAGAGTCAGAGCTGGCTTTGTTTTTAGATAACCAGCGATATTTGGGAAGCGCCAACTCCCCAGTTATGTCTGGCTTCCGATTCCAGGACGAGGACCTAGCCAGTCTTGACCAGGCTATCATGACACTCCAAACCGTTCAGAAACAAGTCGCGCACAATCACGAGCACTACCGACGAGTGGGAGAACTTCTCGAGTTTGTGCGACATTTCCAAAGAGATCTTTTCTCCCTTTCCGCTGAGCAAGTCTTTGAGCGTGTGCAGCCACTACGGCAGTGGCTGTTCTGGCTTCCCCCAGCCATGCTGCGTGGAGGCGATGGCGATACCGGCGCCCTGGCTATTCTGGCACAGTTCTTTGGTATCGGGGTAGCCTTAGACAGTCTATTCCCCGACATTGGAGGCGCATATCTTGGCCCATTATCTGTGGGCCCCATCGAAGAGATTTACCGGACAATCTATTCCAGAAACGTTGCGACGCCTTACAACGCTGACGTACAACTTGCTATGTCGCTTATAGATTTACCGCAACATCTCGCGGCCAAGTACAAAGGCCGTCTACAATGGTCGCCACGCACTTCAGTCGACTACTGCTCCCCTCCACCGCCGGCGAGCCCTTACCACAGCATTCAGGATTATCGTCTGGCGTCTTCGTCTTCTCCGTCTTCAACGTCCGCAACATATACTCCTTACACCCCACCTCTCCAGTCTCCTCCGGCAGTAACGATTGCGACCTCGCCCTTTGATATGTCAGCACCGTTTGTAACAGCTCCCGGCCCACACAGTCTCTACCCCTCTCCCCGGCTTCTTTCAGACCCCCGAGAAGATCCACCCGACTGCGGCCACCCTGGCTCGTTGCAGCATTCTCCCTCTTATGCACCACAATATTTAGAAGATATTGCTTGTGGAACCGTTCCTCATGTGGATGGAGGCCTGGGAGTACAATCGTTGGAAGTATATCAAGAACTCCACCCCGTTGTTGGTGGGTATAGCGCTCCCGAGTCTTGCTGGACAGGAAGCATCTGCACGTGAACTGTTTCTTCACTATCATCATCATCATCATCATTATTATTACTACAATTATCATTATTACACATGTTTTTTACATGGGAAAACGGCATATTCGGGTTGAGCCTTGGGATTGCATCAGTGACTTATGGCGATAGAAATGACGGGATTGATTCTCTTTTGGCATATATGTGATATCATTATATTCTTTTGATTCGAACCTTTTTTGGGATCTGATCATTTTTTTTACTCATTTTCTTTTTTTATTTACGACACCCTATCCACTCCATGAAAGTTTGGGGGCCAACGAGCGAAACGGATTGGACGAAAGAGGAGGCAAATCGTGCGATATATACCCTTTGTTTTGGCGTTTTGGAATGATCTTGCATTGGATCAATGAATGAACTTTTACCATTATATCAAAGCATGCCCTATGATTGACGAGTTCTCTGGTACAATTCGAGACAGGTCTATAAATACACCAACAGTCGAGTTTCATCATCGACCTGAAACGAACTACGCGCACAAATAATTAGACTAGCATGTATATGTAACCATCGGGCTTGCTGTTGCAGCTCGAGTCGGGGACTGCGAAGGTTATACCGTTTGGGGGGAACCACGTGCAGCGACGCAGGGATGGCCTTGATCCATGATAAATTTAGAACTGCTAGAGTTCCAGGACAGACAGAGTATGTACATACATATATTCCACCGTACGGCAAGCAACGATTCTGCAAAGTACCTACTACTGTTACCCTCTCCATCCTTAGAGCCGCTGATCGGGTCCCAATAACAATCTGACATGAATACCATAGGGTTGTACTCTGTAACTTTGTCAACGATCAGCCGCGGAGAAAGATCAACTGCATTATTTACGTTTGAACTCTATTTTGAAAAATAAATTATATTAATAACAGCAATAATCGTGCTTCCTGCTAAGAGTCCAGAATACAGACTACACAGTACAATATTAGTACTGGCAGAGTGGATACTGCGGAAGCCTCGTATTCGGTATTTCCCAGCCTGACTCACCCTAACGGGACGTTACGGCCTAACCGGGTTTGGAATCTCGGTTAGCGTTCCTAAATAGTACTAGCGTAGACGCCATTACGTTTGTCCTGTTTGCAACGGTTCAGTCACATCAACTCAACAACTACTCCAAACTTGGATAGCTATTAACATCCAGGTATCGTATCCAGAAACATGGCAGACGGAGGCGGATGGAGCACGATTGAATCAGACGAGGTATGTCCCCCCGTCCATATCATTATCCCGGCGATACTAATCTATACCAGGGCGTCTTCACCTCCCTCGTCGAAACGCTCGGCGTCGAAGGCATCCAATTCGAAGAGCTGATATCTCTCGACCCAGACACAATCCGTTCCTTAGGGTATCTCCTCTTTTTAAAAAGAAAAAAGAAGTAAATAAAGACTAAACTAACCCAACCAGAACCGTATACGGCGTAATCTTCCTCTTCAAATGGATCCGCGACCCCCCAACCACATCACAAACAACATCAACAACATCAACAACATCATCACCAACAACCCCCCAAGACGGCACCTACGCCCGCGAAACCGACAACCCCTCCCTCTTCTTCGCGGCCCAAACAATCCAAAACGCCTGCGGCACCCAAGCCATCCTCTCCATAATCCTAAACCAAGACACCGCAACCCCAACAAACAACTTCCACCCAATAACCCTCGGCCCCAATCTCTCCGCCTTCAAAGACTTCACCACAGGCTTCCCCTCCGACCTCCGCGGCGAAGCCCTCTCAAACTCCGAAGCCATCCGCACAGCCCACAACGCCTTCTCGCGCGCCTCGCCCTTCGTCGACGAAACAACCCGTCCCCCGCCCTCAGCTGACGACCCCGCAACAGAAGACGTCTTCCATTTCATCGCCTACACCGCCGTAAACGGGGTCCTGTATGAACTGGACGGGTTGCAGCCCGCGCCGATTAGCCATGGGGTTTGCGAGGAGGGCCTGTTTCCCGAGCGGGTGATTGAGGTGCTGCAGAGGCGGATTGCGCGATACCCCGAGGGCGAGACGAGGTTTAACCTTATGGCTGTTGTGAGGGATTTGAGGATCCGGGCGAGGGAGGAGGGGGATGCAGAGGCGATGTTTGTGGAGGAGAGGAAGAGGGCGAATTGGGCGTGGGAGAATACCTTGCGGAGATCGAACTTTGTTGGGTTTATTGGCGAGGTTTTGAAGGGGGTTGTGGCTGGGAAGGAGAGGGAGGGGCAGGGGGCTTTCGACGAGTGGGTTGGGAGGGCTGAGGGGGAGACTATGAGGAAGTTGAGGAGGTAGTATTCACCTACCATTACCTACCTACTACCTACTACCTATTATCTAGTGTTGTATAATACTACCTAGTAGCTATAATACTGCCTAGTAGCTATATACTACCTACGTAGTAGCCAGGTCTAGGAGCTAAATGTACGTTATGAACTATGCATATGTACACCGTAAATCATAACTCATCATGTCGTGTCTGGTATCGCAACAAAAAAGAAAAAGACGAAAAAAAAAAAAAAAAATAAGTAATAATAATATGCTAGTAATCAATCATCCGCGATTCAATCTGTTCAGCCATCTGTCCAGGAAGCTGGTCCTTCGAAATGAAACCTAGAGACACCAGGTCCGCCCAGAAGAACATTGCCCGGTCTTGCGCATAAGCAAGGTAATCGAATTCATCCGCCTCCGCCTCCGCCTCGTCACTAATAACATTCTCGTCCCCGTCCATTCCAGGGACCTTTGCCTGTACAATGCCCCACGCCACCCACTGCGCAGAGTTGACTGCTCGCCACAGCCTCGTCTGTTTCAGGAGGTACTGCGTTTCCGCTTCGAGGTTCTCCTGCTGCGCGCGCTCAAAGTCCGTGTGGCTTTGAACGTCGGCGTCAGGGCCTGCGTCAAGGTCCAGCGGGGTCATCGTGGGTATGCTCATTGAAAGCGGACGCATGAGCGGTGTAATGGATGGCGATGCCCGGCCACCCAGGCCCGGTCGATGGGTTAGATATGCTGTAATGAACTGGCGCTGCTGCTCCAGAGTTGGGTATAGCAGGTTACTGCATGCCCAAGATTTCTCCTCATCGTGATAATTGTAGCACCATTCAGTCTGTGGACGGAGAGTAAAAAAAAAAGGTTAGTTAATTAACACAGCGTGCGAGCGTATTCCATGACTACATGGCAACACTCACAAAATGATTGGCAAATTCTAATCCGCGCGTGTTCGCAGATGCATACTCGAAGTCTATGACGACCAGCTGCTTGTGCTCATTCTCGGGGAGGAGCAGCGGCGACTGCTGTTTGGGCTCCATGCGGAGTAGGTTACCATATTGCGTCTGTGTGGACCCCCTGGTTAGCAAGATCATAATACTTATGGTTCCTTTCGAAAAAGAAGAAGAAGGAGAAACCTACATCATTATGGGCAAACACAAGCTGCCGTTTAATTTCATGTATCCCACCACAGCTCACAATCAGCCACTTGCGATAATCTTCAACAGCCTTCCGGAATACAGGCCATGGAACGCCGCAGACATATCCCCGCTGTCTCCATGGTTCGGTAGCTGCCTTGCTCTCGTTGCTTCTGGATTTGATTTCTTTGTCCAGCCAAGTGATCACCTGCTCGCAACGGTCCACCCATTTGTCCCAATTCTGGAAAACTACAGGGCCGCCTTCCCTCTCCTCCTCCAGCAGGTCAACGCCGTCATGCAGCTCGCGCATACGCTTCGCGATTTGTTTCATTGTCAATGGTTCCCGCAGCTCTTTTGGAGTCAGCGGGCGAGCTTCAAAGTACTCCTCGAACCGGCCATTGTTGAATGTTCCCAAAACCTTAGGCCCGATGTTCCTGCGTCCTAGGCGTCGAAGAATCTGTAGTTCCTTCTCTCGATCAATCAGATGGTCAACCTGCGGACCGTAGATGCGTAACAGGAGTTTCCTAGTAAAAAAAAAAAAAGGAAGGTTAGGATATATTTCTGTCAACTACAGAAGAGGTAAGAACTTACGGTGGAGGTCTTCTAGCCACCAAAGTATACGATCCATCTTCAGCTCTAGGAGGAGGAAGATTATGCGGCGGGGTGACCATATAAACTGCATTTGTCAGGGCACCGCTGAGTCGTACAACTTCGATCTCAGCGGCTGCTTCCATAGGAAGTCTTCTCCAGTTCTTGAGCTGTAGCGTGTGGGTCAGACGAAGGATTTCGGTCTTGAACACCACCCACGCCTCTCTGTCCTTCGCTCGTCTGGTGCTTGCGCCGTTTTCTCCTTCGTCATCTTCCGTGGCTCCGCCGCTGTAAGCTAGCGTTTTCGAATTGTCCAATACTGCATCCGCGCCAGGCGTCGCTGAATCATAGTCCGGATAGTCGGACTCGGAAGCAGAGCCCCTTCTCAGACCCTTCATGTGATGGCGTCGACGGGTAGACCGGCGGGATGAACAGGTAGATCCAGAATAGTTATCGTGTCGGGAGGAAGTGTAGTGGTTGAGAATCTTCTCTAGTTTATCCAGGGCCACGGTAGTGTCAGAGCTCTGAGACGTGGTCCTTGCCAGCGGAGCACCCTCGCTATTTTCATTTGCATTGTTGTCACCATCACTCTCAGGCCCATTTGTTGGCGCACGAGCCTTGGACGACCTAGTAGACTTCCGTTTCGTCTTTTCGCGTAGGAGCCATTCGTACACCTGGGTAAAGAGGTTGTGCTGGTGGTCGTCCTCGCGGCTCTTCAGCCATCGGTCGATCTCATCCTTCGTCACCGTCTCATTTACCAAGCTTGATGTTTGGTTGCTTAGGGAACCTAGAGAAGGCTGATGATAAAGCGGCTGGCGTGCAGTGACCTTTGTGGCAGAAACTCGGCGCTGTCGGGAAATATTTCCATCAGAGGGGGTTGCAGGGTCCTCGTTTCCATTTGCTTGGTGATTCTTCTGAACAGGCATGATCACAGCCGGTTGAGGGCCTTTTATAACTTGGTCAGAATCCATAGATACATGGAAAAAGGTGCAATCGGGGGGTGAGGCAGTAGAAGGGGCGCATTAAGGGAGGATTAACAATTCTGGAACTGCGCAGAAGTCGAAGATGAAATCATCTGGTTACTCCAGTACAGAGTAGAATAAACTACGACTACTATTGGGCGATGAAAGCCAGGGGGTGTTTAAAAAAAAAAAAAAAGGGAAAGCTTTCAGGGCAGCAATTGGAAGACAAAGACGTAGAACGGCAACAACCTACCTTCTCGGTCAGGGCCGATGCCTGTGATCTCGTCAGTGAACGAGGGCATATCCGAGCGCCTGGAACAGACAATGAAATGCAAGAACCTCTCGAGACTCTAGAGTGGGAATTTGGTCACGTTGTTTGTGAGGCGCCAAAGAATTGTTCCAGGAAGAGTGTGTGTGGTGGTCGCGCTGGGAGTGGGTGCAACCATGTATCACTTGGCAATGATGGCTAGACAGGCTGAATGCATGAAGAGAAAATATGGGAAAAGCCCAAATATATCAAGTAAAAAAAAAAAAGGGAAATCGACGAAGGGAACCAAGTGGGGGGGTCCGATAGTACGGGCCACAGAGCGAACAAAAGAAGACGGATAAAAACAGCGGTCGGAATGGGTGGAGCTCAGAACCAGACACCAGGCAACAACGAGAGCGGAGATGGAGAAGAGAGTGTGGCACCAGGTATATTGACGTGTTTGCAAGGGGAAAAGTAAGAATAGCTGTACAGGATTAGAGGGAATTGCAAGAGGGGGGTAATGAGGGAGAAGGGGAAGAAGACGAAGATGGAGGAGATGAAGAAAGATGATGAAGGAGAACTTCAGGTGGCAAAAGAGAAAAAGGCTTATCAGCAGCCTCAGGTGACTTGGAGATCCGCAAAGCTCTACGCCTTGTCGTGTAAAAGCAGAGATAGCTTTAATAACAGTGGTAATATTGGATTATCGCGCCCATAGAATAACAATGATGTCAATATGGCTTCGGGCGACCAACCAGGGAGATATGTATGTACTATGTACATACGTACCTTGGAGGTTTGTGGTTGCGATAAGAGTCAAGACAAGTCTGACAAGACAAGGATGGCCCCATACTACCCCTACTACTATAACATCCTCATAGTAGCATCTGCGCTCTCCTCGTCGTATCGGTGATCGATCCACGGCCTGGACTCCAACAGCTGCTGTGCCCATAACCTCGGGATGGCTTTATCGCACAGTGATAGGCTCCCCGCTCTTTAGAAGGCTTATGTTGCGGTCCCGCAGGCCTAGGTACAGAATCAGGTACAATGCACTGGACACTCGACACTGCAGTAGTCGTTAGGTTATCAGCATTCGTTTATCTAGCTTGGAGCTTGAAGCCATTATCGGTCCAGGTCGTCCTCTAGTTTGGAATACTCTCCGTTCATCCCTTCTCTCCTCCCTGACTTGTCGAATTGCATGGTCCTCACTGTCAACACCTGTGTAGTAGCTAGGTAAGTGATTGCATGGAAAGCACATAGAGAGCTTATACTTAGTGTCAGTTGCAAAGGATATCTTATCATGGCCATTATCATCATTATGAGTCACTTAGTATCCATATTTATCATGGCATGGAGAGAACAGGAAGAACACAATAATCGGTAATAGCAGCCTGTACTGAGAAAAGAGGGCAAGACAACAACATGACAAAAGAGGGGAAGCTGATGGCGTGATTCCAGCCTGAGGCACCTGCATTCTACTCACCAAGATGTCTAGTCTAGACGTGTTAGATAGTTCCTCCATAAACTGGGCAAGGACAGTGTTGCCTGTCTAGGTGGTCAATTATCATGATATCGTAAACTGACAGACAGATAGGCAATTGATAATTCTTACTCTCAAGCATATTCCTTGCTCCAATCATCTCCTATCTAGATAACTACCACCTGGTTATGACATCATTCCTGCCCGGCCTCCATCTACTCTCATAATACAAAAACTCCGCCGAACTCTCTCAAGAAATTGGCTCCGTAGATCAGTGGTAGATCGTTGGTTTCCGGGTTTGGAATCCGCCAAAGGTCGCGCGTTCGAGTCGCGCCGGAGTCGGTTCTTTTTTTCAGTTTTTTTCCCCTTGTTTTCTTTTTGCTAGATGGGCGAAGATGAGTGCTCTTTTTCAATATTTTCAGGGTATATGTGTTATACTCGATACAGATACCGTTAGATGCTGCTAGGTACTGCGGTATATGGTTAGGTTATGAGGGAAGTGTCCTGGCAGCTTGCTTGACTAGAATGGTGCATATCAATATATATGCCAATATATTTCTGTATGAGAACATCAAATGAGACAACTACCTCCCACATAACCAGTAGTTGCAATCAAGTGTATATATCTACACTAGATAGGAACCACGTCTCATAAAGCCAAATAGATACACCTAACCGTACATGGAGCAGTACAAACACAAAGGGCTCAAATACAGAGGCTCGGTTCTAAGATTACGAGTATAGTATATCTCATTTGTGTTTCATACACAGGATAAAGCAAATATCGGCCCTCATTAAGAGTACATAGGTAAGGGTGACATCCTTGAATGCCTCTCTGTCAAGGTAGCCTTCCAGTCCCAAACACCCTCCGGAAGCATATTGTCCATCTAACCAACAGTCGCAGAAGATCAAGGGGGAAAAGAGGGAGAATTCAAATTAACAGTCAGAACGCCACACACCAGCCGTAAAAATGAGAATAAAAATAACAGAAAGTCGCCAAACACACCTCAGGAGGCAGCCCACTCAACCACCTCCAGAGCGCACATAACGAGAACTAGCGTTGACGGGAGAATCCTAGTTTCAATTAGCGAAAGATATCTACAACAGCCCTAAGATCGAAGAGATGGGACGTACCAGACAACGTAACTCTGGAACAACAGCTTCGACATTGCGCCGACGTAGACATTGTTGATCTGGCAGATCTGCGCCAACTGGAGGGCCGACGGAGCTCCAGTGAGTAAGAAGCAAACGATAATGAAGATCGGATCATCCAGTATGCTGACTGGAACATACTTCGCGAGAAGCGCAAGAATGGGCGCCATGATTATAGTTGGAAGCAGCATGCGGGCGATCAGCGAAGCGATGATTAGTTTCTTCTCCTCCTGAGGGTGTTCCATATCCTCGAGCGCCTGTTTGGGCAATGTATTCCGCTCCAGGTTTGCCCCGAGAACTACAAGAATCAGAGGAACAGCAACCTGGCCATTCTGAGTGATAGCTCGAGTGACGGAATTCCTCACAAACGTGCCTTCGTCAAAGAATAATCGCTGTAAAGACGGCACAGATGCAACTATAATCGCAACCAACATCGCCCAAAGAGGAGGGTTCATGAAGTCCCACAGGCCGCACAGGAATCTCCATGTTCCATTAGAGATCATTGATAGAGACTTCTGAACACCCGGTGACAGCTTTTTGAAAACAGCCCCCGTTCCATTTCCCCAACCAGTGGAGATACGACTACCGAGGCGGCGAGTCGATGCCTTCACACGTGAAAACGGGCCTTTCTTAGAAGAGCGTTCCCGCTGAGACACTTCTACATTTGGGAAACATAAGATATCACCTCGGGAGCTCTGGCGAGGTAAAAACGGGCCGTGGGGTGGAGGGCCAAGCAGAGGGGAATGATTTGGATCCTCCTCGTCACTTGAATGTGGCAGTTTGGTATAGGAGTATGTTCGCGCATTGACTGGTGTGGCGTCCCCAGAGTTAAATTCATCAGAATCTTCATGTGCGCCATTCTGAGGATGCACAGAGCTAGTGGAAGAGCTCCGAGGTCTGATCAGAGATTGGTCCGAATCTCCCTGATCTGGATTATCGGTATATCGCTCTTCACCCTGCGGGATGTGGGAGACCTCGTCTTCCCTCTGTGCTTCCTCCAAATACCGTTCTCGAGGGGCAAGAAGGACGCGATAGCCCCAACTCCATCGAACGAGCTGGCCCAGTTGCTGGAAAATTAGCAGGTAGAGTATACCACGTGCTGCTACCTCATCGTCGTTATCGTTCGGTACGCGGGCCCAATGAAGTCCTCGTAGGGTCTGTGAAAGAGACATGACAAGTGAGATAGGAAGCGAGTTAGAGTTTCCGAATACCTAGAGTTCAACAACAATGATTAACGGTGTGCCTGAGTGTGTATTTCAAAATCACGTCTTGGACACTCACTGCCATAGCCGCCACAAAGTTGGCTGGTCGTTTCTTGAACCGAAAGCATCGCGAGACCACAAACGCACATGAATAAGAGACGGCGGTTTGGATGACGAAGATCGCCGGGATGATAGCAAGGTCGGTAAGTTTCTCTGCTGTCAGTTGGGACCCGAGCTTCGTGAAGACTGCACCGCATTAGAGCCATTTTTTTTCCAGTTTCGTCCTAAATTTCAGCAACACCTACTCAGACACGGTGTAAACAGAATAACGTTGAGATTCGCAACCAGTTTCTGAGCTTCGGCATCAAACATGCCCATCCTTGCCGCGATGTAACCGGGAAAGCTGACGCATATTACTTCGAGGACGGCTTCGAACACCAGAAGCACCAGGTGAAAGAATGAGGGGTGGCTCGAATGGGGGCTGGGGACATTTTGCAGTATTCCCGGGCTGACGCCCACCTCAGTCTGGGTCAAAAATTGGCGGGAGACCAGGGGATGCGCATTCTGAAAGGATCTTGGAGATGTAAAAAAGGCCATCGACAGGGGAATACTGTTATCCTGAGGGCACCTAAAGAGGTCTGGGAGTTAGCGGGATGATGGTGGTGGTGGTGGTGGTGGTGGTGATGACGACGACGACGAGGACATTAGTATAATAAGAGACGACCCGAGATAAGGTTAGAGGAGGAAAGTGGCAATAGGGAAACAATGGGATGGACGGATAGAGAGATCGGTGGGGGGACGAACTGCGAACTCAAATGATGGAGAGAACTAAAGATGTCTGGGGACTGAGAAAGCTACCTAACTATCACCATGAGAAAGACAATTGCAAAGATAAAGAAAAGATTACGATGATGGCGCATCATCAGCCTAGTCCCAACTGGTAAGCGTTCGCCTGGGATGATTTCATTTCATGCTCTGGTTGGCGCTGCTGATAGGCTCCAATCTGCATGGGCCCATCTATTAGGTGCTGTACAGCCTTCAAACACGCCACAGTGAGGCGCCAGGTTGCCTTTTTCTTCATTATTATTATTATTATTATTATTATTATCATTATTTTTTGAGCTCAGAATATCTGGAGAAGATAGTCTAATTAAGATTCACTATCTCGACATTCACACGTCTTTTTACGACTTTCATTTTCTATTCCTACTTAGTTGAGACCACGGAATCCAAGGGCGGCATGCTTGGCAGTGTATCACCACATCCATCTAGAGCCCAGGTGCGGTGGACGAATGGAATCCCAAAGGAGCTTGGCAAGGGGGCAAACTCATGAGAGCAGTAAGGGTGCCTAGTTAGATACAATCTTAGTGAAATGTCTTGCGAGATACCTTGGTGATGATGAAGTAATGAGGACTGGAGGAGGCGAATGATCATGGTCAATGTTACAGGTATAAACCTCTACTGACAGTACTACTACCTAGGTACTACTATTACTACTAGTAGTACCCTGTCTATCACTACTATAGACCACTAGTATGAAATCTCATACTTCGCCAATACTAGGTGGGCATTCCAGAGTAGCCTAATCAAACTTCTCCAATACATCGCTACCGAGTATAGCGCAACAACGTCGGATTCAGATGGATGCCACCCGAGGTCAACAATAAAAAGCAAAGTGTGGCCCAGGCAAATCAAAGAAACGACTGTATTATATTGAGATCAAGATATCTGGTGCATTGGGATCGACACTACTAATTAAGCCTTCAAGGATCAAGGTCCAGGGATTAGGCTTATCTTTCACTAGGTGCTACTACTACTAGTATGTAAGTAGCAGTCATACACCGTCATGTCAGCCTGGCTATTTTCATTTGGCTCATTCTCTGTGGTACCTGACATGGGTTTTGGGCTCCAGCCTTGGACCTACCTAGTAGAGAGAGCATCATATGGGCATTTTCTTAGGCACACATCGATGTTTTCATGCCTTTCATGCCTGCAATCTTGACTCCCCAGGTTGGATGATCATGACGACAACGGTCATCCGCAGCACCTGGCAGATGATGCAAGCTTCTTGACGATCGAGCTTGAGCTGTTGCTACTGGCAGCAGCACTGCTACTAGTAAGTACGTAGGTAATAATATAATAATATGAGTAGTTCCCATCAGGATTTCTGAGTGGCAATTGCAAATAATTGAAAATCATCACAGGAGCCCGTGATTGGCGGCGGGCCTGAGGCTGTCCATTGGCTGGTTTCTCCTCCCGCAAGACAGAAACTCTCTTCAAGGTTCCTACAACATACCATACATACTTACTGCTAGTACTACTACAGGTGATCCTACAGTAGTCTACTTACTACTAGGTACCAGCCATCTGTCATCTTCTATCCACTTCAAAGGTATGAACGCTTCCTGTATTAATATATATTTAATGCTGTCGTGACATGATAAACTGAGCTTGCCCACTCTGCCAGCTTTTTCTTCCAGTCTTTTATTTCCCCTTTGGTCCCTTCCTCCCACATTATTCAGAGCCCGGAATCAAGAAAACGGAACGGACAGAAGGAAAGAGAAAATAAAAGAATCAAAACACAGAGCCGGGAGTTGCTATTTACGTGGAGTGTATATCTTGGAGCAAACGAGAAGGCCGACGTCTATCTGCGACCTCGACTTTGGGGTACTTTTGCCTCCCTCATTCGCTGTGGTACCTTTTGTTATCGATTCCCTCGCCGATAATGACCTGAAATTCTGCCCCGCGCCCAAAAAACCCCCGGCCCCAGCTTCCCTCTCTCATCATCCCCCCAAACGCTCCTCCCTTCTGCTTTTCAGCTCTTCCTCTCCATTTTACACAACTGGGTGGGTGCCAATCCCTGAGACTGATCAAGTCCATCTCATCCTTACGCCTCTAAGCACCCGCGATTCCCGACCGTGCCGGTTACTTCCCTAATCCCGAGTCTTCACGTTCATGCTCCAGGGAAAAAAGGACACCTGCTAAGACCGTGAGTCTATTTGAAGGAGCTGGAGACGGTACTCCAGCAGTCCTGCCTCGCGATTATCTTCAATTTCTCTACCGTGCAGACTAGCCGACAATGGCTTTTGAAGGCGAGTTGACTGCGGAGCTCTCTCCTCGATCTAGTGTGGACCATACATCCGATACTACCGACGATGACCTCTCTTCCTCTACTGCAAATTCTAAATCTTTCTCCTCCGTACCGTCTCTGCGTCCGACCAATGACAATGCTTCTGGAATCACAGCCTCTTCGACGCATTTGGGCCGAGTCAATGCGGCGCGACACGGCACGGGGACTCCTTCACGCCCACAAGCATCGATGAGCAGCGCGAATCAAGATATTCTGGCAAAGATGAAAGCCTTTCAACTCTCTAGACAAGGCGCTCCCCCGAACCTAGGCCACGCTATTTCGACCGAGTCGGTTCCAACGGGCCCTCATTCTGGGCTGTCGGGCGCCTCTGGTCCCCTTCCTGGCCGCTCCGCTTCAGCTGTCAACGGCGCTTTAGCAGGCGCACTTGCGGGGCGGCTCCTCCCCGCCCATAGACCGGTTGCGAAAAATTGGACCTCTGCCCCCGTGGTTTCCGGGGTGTCTCCCGCTTCTCCTAGGGGCTTGGCCGCGAAGCGCATGAAACCAGGGCTTAAGCTCTCTGATGCAACTGGACCAAATGGGACAGCTGGCACCCAGTCGCCCGTCAAGGGGCCTGGTGGAACTGGGGAATCTGCATTCAGCAAGTATGCAGAATTCATCGACACGAAAACGGGAACCTTGAATTTTAAGAACAAGGCCATTCTCCACGGCGGTGGAATCGAGTTCTCCTCAGGGCATAGTTTTAGCATCTCATTAGACGAAGTCGACCGTTTGGACGAGTTGGGCAAGGGTAACTACGGTACAGTATACAAGGTTCGGCATAGTCGTCCGCATATGCGCAAGCCGGGCTTGGGGCTAAGCGGCATCGTCAGTCGCCCTTCCGAGTCTGAGGGCTCTGATGTGGATGCATCTTCGGCTTCCAAGTCACAGGATAACTTATCTGGAGCAGTCATGGCAATGAAAGAGATTCGTCTGGAGCTGGACGAGAACAAGTTTGCGCAAATCATCATGGAGTTGGACATCCTCCACCGCTGTGTTTCGCCATTTATTATTGATTTCTACGGCGCTTTCTTCCAGGAAGGCGCTGTTTACATTTGCGTCGAATATATGGATGGCGGCTCTATCGACAAGATTTACGGTGATGGAATACCAGAGAATATTCTTCGCAAGATTGCGCTTTCCACGGTTATGGGGCTCAAGACTCTCAAAGATGACCATAACATTATCCACCGGGACGTGAAGCCAACCAATATCCTTGTCAATACTCGTGGGCAGATAAAGATATGTGATTTCGGTGTGAGCGGAAACCTGGTGGCTAGCATTGCAAAGACAAACATCGGCTGTCAGAGCTATATGGCACCAGAGCGGATTGCTGGTGGTGGTGTTCAGCAGCCGGGGGCCAGCGGTGGTGGAACCTACAGTGTTCAAAGCGATATCTGGAGTTTGGGATTGACTCTCATTGAATGTGCTATCGGCCGGTATCCTTACCCCCCGGAAACCTTCAACAACATTTTCAGCCAGCTACATGTGAGTATTCGTTTTCCTCCATTTGCCATTCGGGAACAGAAATCTGACCGCTTTTTTTTTTCTTCTAGGCTATTGTTCATGGCGAACCTCCAACTCTGCCAGAATCCGAATATTCTGATGAAGCCCACTCTTTCGTCAGAGCCTGCCTTGTTAAAAACCCAAGCAAGCGCCCCTCATACAGCATGCTCTTGCGTCACCCTTGGCTCTCTTCCCTTATGCAGCCCCCTACTGAATCGAATGACAAGGACGTACCATCCATGTCTCTTAGTGAGGGGACCGCAAATGAGGGCTCCACGCCCACTGTAACCGATGATCAAGAAGTCGCGGCATGGGTTAAAGAGAGACTTGCAAGGCGCCGGAACGGGCTTCTTAAAGATACGGATAAGCCTGCGTTGCATGCGGTTGCCTTGGACGCTGTTCCTGGAAGTCCGCTCCTCGAAGAACCTTCATCTATTCTTGCCTAACCAAAGTAACACCTATATTTCTATCTAACATCCCCTGATCATTTCAAGACACATATTCACCAATCTATGCTCATTTACCCCCATCTTTTTCTCTTTTGGCCATACCATACCCCATCCCATTTTGCTGTCAACGTACACAAACCTTGAGCTAAGAAACCCTGGCGCTGGCGCCACCTGAGAACGACGATGCTGCCTCGTCCAATCCCGTCGGCTTTGGATTAATCTGCTGTGGGTGTTACTGCGACATGGATCTTCTGCTGCTGCTACTGCTGCTAGGTGGATTAGATCCGGTGGGTGGGGGGGGTTGAAATTGCAAGTACAGATGCTGTGATCTTGCCCCGATTTCTGCCTGCTGTGTATTTT